>CAMZMU010000109.1:30901920-31501920 GCA_947311845.1 Poa pratensis | reverse complement strand
ATCGTAGCTAATGGATCCGGCATTGAAGAAAATTTAACAATAAAAACTTACGGATCCCATTTGAGCAAAGCATCCGGCGAACTTGTTGACTTCCGCCACTATGTTTCGCCATCTATGGCGGAGGGAGGCCTCGTTCCGGAAAATTTCCGAGTTTGCATTGAAAACTTGACCGATCCGGCCCCAAAACGAAGCAGGGTGGTGGATTCCGGTCTGACAATCCTCCGGGGTGGACAACCACGCATTGCACAACACCTTATCATCGCCGACGGAGTACGCCGGACCTCCAGGAACGGCCTACGAGTACATCGAACATCGAATTCCTAAATTACGCATCGGACATCGGCTCTTAAAATGTACATTGGGGTAAGGAGGCGCGAACCTGCGGAAGCGCCGCCACTGGTTCGTTGGACGCGGCGGCGGCGGTGGCGGCAGAACTGCCTGCAGCGCCGTTGCAAAGAGCCGCCGCCACCGAAGACGCGCCGCGGCATCCGGCCCGGGGCAGCTCCCAATCTCCTCCTCCTCCGCGAACGCATGCCAGTACAGCTCGGCCGTCGATTCGCTGCCGGAGCCGGCCATTGTCGAAGCTGCGGACGGAGGAGAGTTGGAGTGGAAAGGGGATCGGAGGAGACTGTGAGAGCTAGGTTCCGACCGGGGTGGGGATTTTGTGGATATATGTGGGGTCGTGTTGGGCCGCGTCCGACGTGGCGGCCTGTCCGGGCGCGTCCGGACCTCCCCAAACCCTCCCCACATATGGGCTGGGTTTGGGGTGTGCCGGACCGCCCGGACGTTTGGGGCGCTTTGAGGGCCTCCTTTGGGTGGTGGTTTTTAGCCCAAACCCTGTCCGGGCTATCCGCCCGGACGTTTGGGTGGGTTTGGGGCCTCCGGTTGGAGATGCTCTAATGTAGCAAATTTATAACCAAACGAAATAGTCATAATTAATGTGGTAAAGTGCCTACAATCAGGTTTTTGGATTGTTGAATATTTAATCAATTTAGCATATGATTTAATCCACGAAAACATGAAATAATTCATGATTGAAATAACAAGTTTTAATCTAATCATCCGATCTATTAATACATTAGATACACTAACGAAATTTGAAGCACATACTAGAAGCTGAAATTCTAATAGTTTCTCAAATAGAAAAAACATGAACAAGTACAATGCAGCAAGAGCGGAACCGTCGCATTCATATTGTCACCCATGTCGTCGGTGAAGAGGTTGCCGATATCGGGAAGAAGTCGTCGTTGGGAAGTAGTCGCTACCAGTAATCCCGCGAGCGTGCTCCCAAAAAACCTGATCTCCCTCTCCCGTACAAGATCAAAAGAGACGGGTTCCGAAGGCCTACTGTCCCTTCAACCGGCGCACGCCGGTAAACAAGATGGAAAAGACTTGGTAGACGTCGGCTGAAAGTTCTGAAACTGGAACGGCGAGAGAGCATGTGTTGCGCAGACGGCTCTGGTTTGCCTATGCATGTTTATATACTGTGGATCTGGTAAGACGTGGGCGCAGCCCCACGTCCGAGTCGATAACAGCCCACCGATCGAAAGGATTAATTTTCCCAAACAGCAACAGTATAAAGAAGATGCATAGTTTAGTTCTCGGCTCGGCTCATTCCCGAAATCCGGCGCGGCGAGCGGCGGAGTAGGAGTGTGCGGAGACTCTCCTCTTTTCATGCTGATACAAGTGTTAGAAGAGTTCAAAGTGGTGCAACTCTATTTAAACTGGCAATGTGGGAGTAAATTGTTGTCCTCTTAACAGTCATATGCATGAATGGGCCAAATGAGAATTTCGGAATTTATTTGGGCTATGCGCTGTGAGCCAAATGCAAAATTCGAACACTTGTTACTTAAGCCATATACTTGTATCTCAGTTTGTCGCGCGCTGTTAATGAAATCCAGTGGAAGTAGAGCCTAAGAGCATCTCCAAGAGCTTACCTATATTTAGGTAAGCCAAAACCATTATAGATAGAGGAGAGAGAGGTATAGGTATCTAGAACTTTTTCTGCTTTTCTAACTTACCTAAAAGTGGATATCCAAATTAGCATCTCACGCGTGGGACCCACACGTCAGTGGGATAAGCTTCTTTTTTCTTCTTTTTTTCCCTCTCTTTCCCTTCTTCTCCTCCTCCCGTCGTTTCCATTGCTGTCCGGCCGCCCAACTACACCCCGCCGGCCCTCGTGCCGGCTACGTGCGATCCCGATCGCCCACGCCCCGCCCTCTCTCCACCCTGCCCGCCCTCGCCCGTCGGCCCTCGCGCCGCCCGCCGGCGAGCACAGAGAGACAAGTGGGGACGCGACCGTTCCAAGCCGGAACGAGGGGCGGAGGTCGGTGGAGGCGGGCAGAGGTCAGGAAAGGCGGGCGTGGTCACCGGCAGCTCGAATAGGCGGCGACGCGTTGGGAGGTCGGAGAGAAAGAGATCGATGTGGAGGTCGCCGACGGGCTCGATGCGGCGGCATCCGGACCGATTCCGGCCGGGAGAAGGGTGGCGGGGGTCGAGGAGGGTGGGGGCGAGCGGCGGCCGGCACGACGGGAGGTCTGGCCGGAAATTTCAGAGGAGCGGTTTCCTCTTCCCGCCGCGTTTTTTGCTGATGTGGCACAAATAGCAATCCATATGGGTATTTGGCCTTGGATTGGCAAATTTATCAATTCTGAGCTAGATTTTAGGTAGTGAACTAATTTTTTTTGGTTGGGGACCAATTTTAAGTAAGCTCTTGGAGCTGTGTTTTTACATCCAATACCTAAAAAAGCAGTTTTTGGGTAATATAGGTAAGCTCTTGGAGATGCTGTAACAGTGTGTGCGTAGCGTACATGACACTATTCTACATGTTCATTTACTAGGGCTGTAAACATATACTATGTGTTGGTAAATTCCGAGAAGCTTCTTGCGACCGCAGCCCTGAATGCATTGTCGACTGTGTTGTATGTATGTGGCTTGAATCGATCGCGCGCCACCAGTTCGACCGGGACCGGCGGCGATTCCAAATATGTTGATTCGATCTTTCATCTAACCTACTCCCTCCGTTCGGAAAAAGATGTCACAAAAATGGCTATAGATAGATAGCCCATTTTTGACATCTTTTTCCGAACGGAGGAGTAGCAGCCAGACGTACGTACGTGCCTTGCAATTTCATGAATATGAAGCTTCCAGGATCCATCCCGCCGGTCCGTTGAGTAGTGATTTCCCGTCAAATCTATACTACTGATTAAACATCCAAACTAAAAATGAATCGCCCGAAGAAAGTCATACGGTACGACTGGTACGAGGATCGATCGATTATACTATGCCTGATGTTCTATTATTGATCACCGCGGATCGATGGATCGATCATACATATATGGCAGAGATGGATCGATGAAATCCTCACAATGCACCACGATCGACCATTCGACCTCAACGGCTCGATGATGACCGCTTGGCAGCTGCACCCTTTTCGTATGGAATGCATATATACATTGCATCCCCGACAATGCATGCGTTGTCGTATAATGGATCGATCTCTCTACTTGTTGTTGGTGTGTTTGTCGTGGTCGTGGAGCATCTCCTGAAGCACGTCGTCGTCCAGGTACTCGAACACGATCACCTGCCTCGCCGTCGACGAAGAAGAACCTGCACCTCCCCCGCCCGAAGAGCCGCGCCGCGCGTCGGCCTCGTAGACGTGCGCCTGGTCGGGGAAGTTGAGGACGGCGTTCTTGCCTCGCATGGAGTAGGCGGAGCGGTCGTAGGCGGCCGCGGCCTCCTCGGCGGTGTCGAAGGTGCCGAGCCACACGCGGACGCCATGGCGGCTCGAGTCGCGGATCTCCGCCGCGAACTTGCCCCAGGGCCGGCGCCGCACGCCGCGGTACTTGGTCTGAGCCCCGCCGGAACCGCCTTCTCCGCCCTCCATGATCAGTACAGTTGGCTAGAAAATCAGTGAAGCTGGAACTGAGTGTAACTGATCAAGTGACGTACTTATGGAACCCTAGCTAATGATCGATCGAGGTGGATGGAAGCGAAGCTGGCTGTTGCTGGAGAATTGTCGTAGGCGGGGAGAGTTTAAAAAGGGTGGAAAAGAGATGTGTCGATGTTTGAGGGAGGGCCCGGCACGTGCCCAAACGAATCTATGTCCTCAGGGTAGCGTAAAGGCGTACGCCCGTTCTACCTTCTACGTCTGCGTACCCAAGCTCAGGTGTATATGTATGCAACTATGCATGGCATACATGCTTACGTGCTTACAATACAAAAGTTTCTTTCTACGTTTAATTAAGAGTGATTCAGAAAAAGATAGGTGATATGTATTTGGCAGCAAAGTATGTACAATTAATATTGAGTGAAAGGCACCGGAGGTCACGAAGTTGCGCAGAAAGGAAATATTGGTCACCAAGTTGCGAAACGTCAATTCTTGATCACAAAGTTGTGGATTTGACAAACTTTGGTCATTCCGTCACGGCGGGCGTTAAGTCGATGACGTGGCAGTCTGTTTTTTTACAAAAGACCCCTTGAACTTTTGTTTCTTCTGATTGTTAGATCTTTTCAAAAAAAATTGCCAGGAAGAACCAATAACCGGAGATGCGCGTGCCTGCAGATCGAGACCCACGACGGCCTGCGAGCAACGAGGCCGGCGCCGCCATTTCTCATCCCCGCACGCGGAGCCAGCGGCGCGCTGCCTCGCCCTTGCATTCGAGCCATCAGCGCCCTGGCACACCCCCACATCCCGAGCTGCCGTCGGAGTTCACCGCCGATCTCCGTCGCTAGCGGGAACCCCGTCGTCTCCAGCTCCGTCCCCCCCCCCCCCCCCCCCCCCCCCCCCCCCCGCCGTTCTCCAACTCGAGCGGGAGCCCTCCCGTCCCCGTCCTGGCCTTTACCGTCGGGCATAGCAGCGGGAGTCCACCGCGGGCCGCGAAGCCGCCCAATCCCGCGGACCTGCGCATCTGGCTCCTCCGTCCATCTTCCTCCACCGTCCTCCACTGGAATAGCTCGTCGGCGCTCCGTCCTCCCCACCGGTGCCCATGCCGCGCCTGTTCCGCGACCTCCGGTCCCTCGTCGCCGGCAGATGTTCTGCCTCAACCTGCGGCGCCTCCACGGGCACCCAATGCCCCGTCGCTCGGCGAGGTGCCCCGCGGCCGTCTCCTATTCTTCCGCAGCCACATTTGTTCCCCGCCGCCATCAGCTTCCCTGTGCGCAGCTCCCCTTCAAGGCCGCCGTCGCCCAGAGGCATTGGGCGCGCTCCGCACCGGGCTGGACCTGCTGCTGGAGACAGAGGACCCGAGCACGGCTCAAACTCCCGTGGCTCCTATCCTCCGGCGTGGCCCCTTCCCGCCGGTCGTCTCCTGTGTCCCAGGTTCTTCCCTGCCACGCGAGGTCCGGCCGTCGCTCCGACCCAGCTCCGCCTGCGGTGTCCCACATGCCCGCTGCCTCTCGCGTGAAGCCCGGCAAAGCTAGCTAGCTTGCTAGCCAAACTTTATTTTCTGGACGCTTGCTAGGCAGCCTGCTCACTAATTGATGACTTGTATTGTAGCCACGAAAATGTCTGCACTTGTGCGTTCTTCCTGGCAATTTTTTTTTTGCAAAAGACCTAACAATCAGAAGAAACAAAAGTTTAAGGGGTCTTTGTAAAAAAACAGACTGCCACATCATCGACTTAATGCCCGCCGTGACGGAATGATCAAAGTTTGGCAAATCCACAACTTTGTGATCAAGAATTGACGTTTCGCAACTTGGTGACCAATACTTCCTTTCTGCGCAACTTCGTGACCTCCGGTGCCTTTCACTCATTAATATTTAACTATACTTGGTCTTAACATAAACTATAATATATACTATTCGCAAAAAAAACTATAATAGTACCACCTACAAGCTTGCATACTCCATCAATCTATAAATAAGTGTACTTTCAGTTTGAGTGTTTTAGAGCATCTCCACCGGGACACCCCAAATTTGTGTCCGGCACCCTCCAATTATCCTCTCTTTGGGGTGTGCTGGACACACATCCGAACGCTAAAATAAAATTTTCTCCAGCGGCACCCCTCAAACAGCACACCCCATTCTCTTTTTATTTCCTAGTAATTAAAACAAACACCTTGTGGGCAAGGTGTTCACACACAAATCACAAAAGCAAAGAGAGAGAGCAGCAATGCACGCACAGCGCCCAGAGTGAGCAGCAAGGCACGCACTAAAGGTGTGTTTGGTAGGCCATATGGTCTATCTCAGCTCATACAAGCTGAGTCTAGCTAGGCTGAACCCATGCAAATGTGTTTCACTGTGTGGTGTTTGGTAGCTTGTATGAGCCCAGCAGTGCTGATTTGAGCACTTGTTTGGTGCCCTGTACGAGGTTAGCTGGGCTGAGTTAAAACTTATAGCAAACAGGTCCCTGAATAGAAAATAAAAATCAATCAGGTCCCTGGGTATAGTATGAAAAGCAATCAGGTCCCTGCGAATGTTGTGGCTGTGGATTTGGCACGGCCGCCGGCGAGAGGCGCCGCCGCCGGCGAGTGGAGACGCCGCCAAGACGCCGAGCTCCTCCTCCGTGCGCGCCGCCGTCGGCGAGTGGAGCCGACGCCGGCATGCGGGCCGCCAGGAGGCTGTGCTCCTTCTCCATGCACGCCGGCAGGAGACCGAGCTGCTCCTCCATGCACGCCGCCAGGGAAGCCGAGGGGCGCCGCCAGGAGGGTTGAGCGTGGCGCGAGGAGGGAGGTCGAGGTCTGGGCGGCCGTGAGGACGGAGGGAGGTCGAGTTCGGCGCGAGGAGGGAGGTCGAGGGCCAAGCGGCGCTGCCAGAAAGAGGTCGAGCACGACTTCAGGAGGGGAAAATGATCGACCGTTCCTGGAGGGGTTGCGCGCACGACTCGCCAGTGGGACCCACGCATGGGATTTTCGGTATGAGCTCAGCCCGGCTGAGTTGAGAAGCTCGATCTGAGCTTCTCTCCTCGGCAGGGCTGACACTAGTAGAAACATGGTCTTTTATCCCACTCAATAGTCCCCAACAAAAACCGACCCGGGACTAATGTGCTCACTAGTCTCGGGTCGGTCGGAGCCGACGCCGCATGCGCCTAGTCCTGCGTCGAACGGGAGCATTAGTCCCGGGTCGTGATACGACCCGGGACTAAAGATCCCTCGGCTGGCCGCGGAAGAGGTGGGGCCACGCGAGGATCTTTAGTCTCGGGTCGTATCCCCACCCGGGACTGCTGAGGGAGCTACGACCCGGGACTAAAGCCGTCGGCATTTTTTATTTAATATGGAATAATTCATATCTTTAAATCCGTAAGTCGAAATTTAACAAATGAAATATCTAAATCGATTAGAAAAATGAGAGTAATTCAAATATGACAACTATATCAACTTTTGGATCACGAAAACGCATTTAACTAGGTGAAATTATTTTAACTCATTTAACTAGGCGAAATTAGATAGAAATCAAGAAAATTCCTAACACTTGGGGATTATCCATCAAATGTGGACTACTCGTTGTGAGAATATGAGAAATCCCTTCGGAACCATTGTTTCCTATGCCATTTTGCAGCATATTTTTTGTGTTGGTTCACAAAAAGTCATTTTTGCCACTTAGAAAAAGGAAAAATGATATCTATAAAAATAATTTGAAAAATCCCTTCAAAACAATTGTTTCCTATACCAAGATACACATATCTGTCGAATATGAGAACTTTATCACAAACTATGCCGTGGGAATGGTTATAACTTGGTCATTTGGCTTGAAACTTATATATGTTTATACATGATAGACCTTGTTCACTTTATTTGATTTTTTTCCGAAAAATGGTCAAAATGACCACCATGACTATTCATCAAAACAGGTTAAATTATCTAAAACTATTGATGTTTCTGTGATATAACCACTAGTTGTGTACCTTAAAATGATTGTTTAAATTTTTTTAGACCAAACTATTTAACACTTGTAGTTCAAAATTGGATTACTTTCGGAAAATCAACATAAAATCATTTAACTAGGAGAAATTAGATAGAAATCAAGAATTCCTAATACTTGGTGATTATCCATCAAATGTGGACTACTCTTTGTGAGAATTAGATGGGTGCCATTTTGCAGCATACTTTTTTGTAGTTCGTTCACATACTCACTCTCGACCCACCTATCAATCATACTCGCATAAACCCTTTGGGTCCTCCTCCTAGGCTTAATCCTTTGGCTTTTACTACTTGGCAACACTTAATGAAATCTCATATCAAGAGAGGAGGCTGATGCTCAACTCAATGCCTCCGCTCTACACATGCTTGAACTTGCCGTTGGTGAAAAGGATCCTCACAAGATTCAACACCTCACCACCGCCAAGGAAGTTTGGGATTCTCTAGAGGTTCAGTTTCTCGGTAATGAAAGCATGAAGAGGATTCTCAAGACTGTTGCCCAAGCCTTTTACAATGTTGGGGCAAAGTATGCAGATGATGCTTGGGTCAAAAGGAAGTATGTGAATGCTCTCATGCCATTCGAGCCCGTTGACTTGAAGGCCATACAAGGATGGCATAACTACCATGATATGACCTCAAATGAAGTTATGCAAGAGATGCAAGCCTCCAAGGTGGCAACCAAGAATGCACTGGACAACCGTGCTAGGGCCATGGGAATGAAACAAGGTCCCTCACTTGCTTTGAAGGCCCGGGTGGTGTCACTTGACAATAGTGTGGAGATTGAAGCCTGCCCAAGCAACATTGCTTCGGATGATCTTGAACAAGCCTACCATGATCATGTGGCCCTTGCCACAAAAGCTTTCTGGAATGATCCGGCCAAGGCGAAGGCTCAAGTTGACTTAAGGAACAACCCAAGTGGGAAGAAGGAGTTTGCCAACAGGACGAATACTTGCTACAACTATCATGACAAGAACCACTTCATCGGGGAATGTCCTTATGACAACAGAGAACTACATGGTGGGAGGCTTATCACAAAGGATCATGCACAGTTGATTCAAATGGGGTTGCCGCATTGGCCATTGCCTCCACTTCATCATCTTCCCTCTTTGAATCCCCCAATGAGAATGTCCCCACCAACACCGCTTGTTGCCTCATGGCCCACGCTACCGAGGTATCACATTCATCTCCCAAGAATGATATGAATGATGCTTCTAGTCTTGAGATTAAGAAAGAACTTGTTTCTTTCGATATGTGTGTGACTAACTTGCAAGGTGATATTAAGGCACATGTAGAGTCTCTCTTGAGGCAAATTAGATGGATGCAAAAGATGATATGGATGGTATATTTGAATTCCTCTTATTTTTCTAATTGATTTAGACATTTTATTTGTCAAATTTTAATATACGTATTTAAAGATATGAATTATTCCATATTAAATATTATTACATAATCACTTTTATTTATTCAAAATATATTATTACATAATCATTGTTATTTATCCAAATAAATTTTCAAAATTTAAACAATAAAAAGTATAACATCATGACTCAGAGGTTAATATGATAGATATGGTACTACTATCAGTAAGTTCTAACTTTCATTTGGAATCTAGTTTGGAAGGAACTCAAAAGTTAAGCGTGCTTGGACTGGATCAGTTTGAAGATGGGTGACCGAATGAGAAGTTTGACCAAGGTAAGTACTTTGACTTGAGATTAAGTATATAATTAAAAATTAAATGTGTGGCTAAGTGGAAAATTTCGAAATAGAACTAAAAGAACTGGAGACAAAAAAAAAAAATCTCTGCATAAAGTTAGTCCCGGGTCGTGTTACGACCCGGGACTAAAGATCTCCAGCCACGCGCGCTATGCCGCGGCCACGTGGGATGGTCTTTAGTCCCGGGTCGTAACAGACCGGGACTAAAGAGGGGGGTCTTTAGTCCCGGTTGCTCAGTCCCGGTTGAAAATCCGGGACTAAAGGCCCTTACGACCCGGGACTAAAGACATGTTTTCTACTAGTGTGAGACGCATTTCGGGGCGCGCTGGGTAGGGGCGTGGAGGCACGACCCGGTCTACCAAAGAGGAATAAACGGGTTAAGGGGAGATTTTCTAAGGACAGCCGGGCTACCAAACACGCCCTAAGCATCAAGAGAGCAGCAGCACCGCGCTCGACGAGGCGAACTCCGTGGCTGCCGGCCTGGGCTCGTGCGAGGCGGCGTAGCCACGGACTCTGAACCGGAAGCCACGGAGCTATCCTCGCGGGTGCCAGCGCATGTGGCGTCTGGCCGACGGCGAACTCGAGCCCGCAGACGGGGCACTGAAACTAAACTCGATCAAGTTCACAAACTGAAACTGAAGCTGAGCTGGGACGTCGACGCGAGGCGGCTGCGCATGCGCGTCACGGCCTCGACGTAGTTCCTGTGGACGCTACCGATGCCCCCATGCTCCCCGGCGCCATGGCTGTCATCTCGGTGCGCTCGCCCGTCGTATCAGAGACTGAACCTCTCTAACTTGCTTTGTCTTGTGTTGTCTGAAACAACGCACATCTGACCATCCTAGACCACATCCAACAACAATTGAGCTAATCAGCTAAGCAAGCACCCGTGCAGCTAGTACTCATGGAGCAGCACGGGAGCAGCAGTGTCGGGCCGCTCCGGCGAGGCCGACGTAGCACGGGAGCAGAACGGAAGCAGCAGTGTTGTGACTCCTGTCATGCGTTCCAGGTCGAATCCTTCTGGTTCTAGACATTGGCTTGGATAAGCGCGGGCTAACGGGAACGACGACACCGTGCGCTCCGGCCGTAGAACGAAGACGACCTTGTCGGTGATGATCCCTTGTGTTGTAGCTCGAATCCTTCCGGTTATGGACATATTTGACGACACCACACCTCTAGGACATGACGGCTTGGCTTAAAAAAGCGCGGACGATGACACCGTGCGCCCGGCCATAGGTTGAAGACGAGGTCGTCGCGGCGGCTTCCGTGCTCCTCCGGCTGCCGTGCTTGTAGAAGACGAAGGAGGTCAATGGTGTGGTGCCCCTGGCGTGGAGGGCGGGCGGGAAATGGCCGGAGTTGGATGGGCTGCTCGGTTGTTTGCCGCTCGTTTGCTGCACACGAGATATGAAAGAAAGAGATGAAGATGAGAAAAGAGGCTGCCAGGTGGGGCTGCGTGCATGCGGCTGTGTCCGCTTTCATGGCTGGAGGCCCTCTCGGGGGTGCCGGACACTCTGCCGGACAAAGCTAGTATTTGGAGGGTGCCAATGTGAGCTTTTTTTGTCCACCACACATCCAAAATACGCTTTTGAGGGTCATTTGGAGGCCTCTGGTGGAGATGCTCTTAAAGTAGGTGGCTCGTACTGAAGTTAAGTGGAGCTAGCGGAAAGTGTTTTGGCTCCCGAGCATTCGTGATTCTGGTGTTTTAAGAAAAAAAACTAATTATGAGTTTAATTTTTTTAAACAATCCCAGACGTAGCCAATGATGCACCCCATAAACTTGCAAAAAAAGTTAACTTTAAATACTTTGTATTCCGCGCTACACAAAAATGACAAAATCTAATAAATTTGGAGATAAAAATATGCATATTTAGATCCACACTTTTTTCATTTTTGTACAGAAAAAAATACAAAACATTTGAGGTTGATGTTCTACACGTTTGTGGAATACACTAGAGCCGGGATTGTTTTCAAAAAAGATTAAAGTCATAAATATTTGCTTCCAGTTTTTAAAACACCGGGATCACTTGAACTCGGGAGCACGAAATCTCCTTTGTGGCGCTAATCCATTATGCGAAGCATGGACCATTTACAATTTGTATTGATGCCATCTTTTTTATCCCAAGCTTATGTACCCATAATATGACTCCATGCCAATATTTTACATTTTTTGACTAGTTTCACACATAATTTCATTTTCCCAATAAAACAACCATAGAAAATGTTAAATTAAATTGTTTAAATAAAAAGTTCTCATCTTAATTATTATTCCCCGGTATTAGTGTTAAATGAACGCCTAGATCTAAGAACAGCTAAAAAGGGGCAAAAAAATTGGTTTGAGTGCTTAAAAATAGGTATACACTCTACGTTTAGATACTTTATGGGAGATATACTATTATATGAAGCATGTTTAAATGCTGATTTAATATTTTTATGCCAAGAATATATCCAAGCCAAATATGTTTTTTAAATTTACTCGTTTAACATGATATTTCCTCATTTTTCTATTAAATAGCTCAAGAAAATGGTTAAAATAACATTTTTACAGAACAAATGGTGAGTTCAATTCACATTTATTATTTATTATTAGTAATGCTAGATGCAGGTCTTGTTCCAAGACCAACTCAACTGAGGCCGGTTCTTACAAAACTTATTCTCCGTGCCAAAACTATATAAAATGAGTTAGAAATACAAGCAAAATTCGTATTTACATACTTATATATATCTTATTTCTAACCCCTTTCCAATAAAATTAACTAAAGTTTCGAAAAATTATTTGACAAAATCCAAATGTTACATTCACCTTATTGGATTTTTTACCTAGTGCTTTACAGAAAACATTAGGCAAAGTCGATCCCGCCTTCCATCTACGGTTAAACCGATGTTAGAATTACACACGTCCAAATCTTTGCCGAGTGCTTCCCTCCAAAACACCTCGCAAGCTACAAATATGCCCATCGAGAGCTCTTTGTTTGGAGAGTGTGTTATCGCGCGCGACAGTCAGCAAACTTGCGTACTTGCCAAATGTCCGACATATAATACTGTCGACAAATATTTTAACACTCGCCAACGTCATCGTGAGGTGAAATTAGTTTCAAAAAAATCGTGAGGTGAAATGAAGGTGGTGGTGGTCGCGAGAGAGACCTTTCTCCATCAGTCCATACATCTGCAGGTACTCCATATGGTTGCGCTGACCAGTCACAACGTTTGACCTGACGCCATGCCGATTTAGTGCTGCGCAGGAGCTACCTAGCGACGACCTTGTGAACGCCAACTTCGCATACATCACACATGATGATAGTACATAAATGAATCGTGGTGCACCGGTCCCGTTTGCACCCGTCCATTCATTGAATTTGGAGTACTAATCGCAATACTACGTCGTATCTGGCGTCCTTATTTTCCGTGTTTTAATTTTCATCGTTCATTTGATAAATAATATAATATAGGTGTTATGTATTATAAAAACTATATTATTAGAAACTTTACTCGAATACGAATTTAATGATATAAATTCCGTGACATACGAGAAACACATCTAGCTCCCGAGCTCTAGTGCTCCCGTTTTTTGAAAAAATCGAAAAAAAAATTATCTTTAACAATTCTGAAAATAATCATACAAGTACATGTACATGTATTCTATATACGCATACGTGATCTGCATAAAAAAGACAAGTCTACCAAGTAAAATTAGTTCTTTTTCACCCTTTTCAGATCCACGATTTTGTGATTTTTGTGTAGCCTACAATACAACGTATTATTGAGCGAAACTATGCATATATGTAGATAATGTATATGTATCAACGATATTCTTTTGGATTTTTGAAACTTTGAGATACCATTTTTAAACTTTTAAAAAAGGTTTGTGTTTCTTGGTCAATCTGACTAGATCGAGTTCAATAATAGTGCATCACTAGCTTTAGTTAATTGTTTTGTTTTAGTATCAGCAACAAAACAGATTCTGGTATGCTGAAATACATTATACATCTCATTGAATCAATTTGGACATTTCATTGAATTGGCTAGGTCATGCAATTCAATATAGCCCTCAGAACTAAGTACGTGGTCTCAAGTTTAAGACCTACCCAATGCTCTATTAAGAAAATGAAAAACTTATGAGTGATCCCATGACACCTACACCCTCACTAATTTTTTATTCACATTTTGATACTCAATCACAAAAAATGAATCTGCAAAAATGATGAGTGTGGTACAAGATTATACTATGTCACGTAAAATTATTTATAGGGAACTTGTAGTATGTGGCCTACACAAAAATAACAAGTGGTAGAAAATATATTTGAATATAAATTCATCACATTTTATCTTTCTTATTTCATTCAAACAACACAACCTATTAACCTCATGCTTCAGAGATAAATATAACCCTCCGGTTTTATAACGGTTTTCCGCTAATGAACCGGTCAACTCTCTATTTTTCTTAATTAATGAAAATGACAAGTCTTTTACCTCGTATAAAAAAACATTACATCGGCTAGATGGTCATCAGTGATGCATGCATTAATTACTATGCAGTTGATTATCCCTGAACCGACAATTGTGTCGTCTCCGATCCTCCGCACATTCGCCAAATTAATTTCCACTGCGCCCTTTTATTCTCGCTTTATGTCATTTGGATTGAGACTGCCTGTTGAAAGTCAATTAGTATGCAGACGACCATTTTTATTGACTAATCACTAGGTTCATCTCACTGGGTGTGCCTATGAGTATACTATTTTCCCGTACACCGCATGCATAACCTACTGATTCAGTTTGGCCATCGTGCACCTCGGTCGATCTCCCAACTTTTGTTGACTGGCAATCAGCTAATTAAGCTATAGCTCAACGACGACCTAACGCACGCGTGCAGTTCATTTCACCATGCTTCAACGTAAGATGTTAGATGTGTATGTACTACTGTGTTTCCTTTGGATTTTATGGCACGTGAACTCTGCAATTGGCAGTGTCTTGTTTTTATAAAAAAAACAGCAGGCTAGATACTTTGAGCGAACATGCATATATTGGCAGCGTAAGAGCAGCCGTGCATGCATGTATGCATGTTAAGGAGGATTTAATTAAAGGAAAGCATTATTTACACTCAAGTAATCTCGCCCCTGTGAGGAGGGGAGTGTAGCCCCTGTTAAACCTTGGATTACACCGCCAGTAGGATGGGTGTCACTCAATGTTGATGGTTCGGGATTCAGACCAATCTGCTGGGCTAGGCATGGTCCTGCGCGATGTAGATGGACTGGCGATCTTTTCTTCATGTCGTTTCCTACAAGATTGTGAGAGCCCGCTGGAAGGTGAGGTACGAGCTTGTGCTGAAGGATTAACTATGGCGCTGAACTATTCACATTTACCGATCTGAGTCGAGACGGATTGGGCTCAATTGGTTGCTATGCTCTCCTCTACTGTAGTGGATCGATCGCCTCTTCTTCACTTAGTTTCCGATGTTAAACATTTGTATTCAGGTAATATAGGGAGTGTTCTTTTGTAAAGGTGGAACGTAGTCAGGTTAGGGTTAGCCACCATGTTGCAAATCTTGCTAGGGTGGAGCGCCGCTCTGAATTTTGGACCGGCTCGGGACCTGAAAAATTCTTCAGTTGCTTGAACTGAACCGTTGTGTAATCTTTCCTGAGTAATAAAGTTTCTAATTTACCCGCAAAAAAAGAGGTAGCTAAGTGCTCCACATCGTTCATATTCTGGCATTCGATTAGTACGTCGATGCTAATGCGTGCGTTTACCAAACTGATGGCTGCCACATTAGTTGGACCAATCGGAGAATTAGGTGTAAACCAACTGCTGGAATGAGCGCCACCAGCCCGCGCGTATAAAACGTGTTAATTTGGGTCTGCCGTATGCTCAAAAATGTAGAACCACCAGGTAGCAAAGTTGATTTAATTGGGAGAAGTGTCCTACATAATTCTACCATGCTAGAGAGAGCATATGCAATGTATGCAGAATCTGCCAACTTATCGTAATGTCATCGATTTATTGAAATTTTTAAAATGATTGATCTACTAAACAGTTAATCCGATTGATTCGTTTTCACTGTTAAAAAGGGCATAGTAAAAAAATTAGTCTCATGTCTTACCATTTATGAATAGATCACATGGGCGTTTGAGATTTTCACTAGGGATTATTAAAAAAACTATATGGCTGGCCCAAAATATAATAGTTCCAACATGAGCGAAAAGTGATTTTGGATCTCGGCCACCAGTGCTCCTGTTGCAAAAAATAAATATCTTTTGCTAAAAAATCATTAAAAATAATAATTCGAAAGAAATTGATCTGTGAAAAATAAGAAGTATGAGCATGTGTCTATTTTTTAATTTGCTTTGTTGACCCATACTTGTTAATTTTGTACAATCTGCTTTGTTAACGAACATTCAAATCTACATCCATGATATTTGTGAGAGTTTTTTGTGGTACGACAATTTTTTTTTTAAATATCTCTTTTCAGCAGGAGCAAAGGTGCCCGGGAGCACAAAAGATTTACTTTAGGCTCCCTTTAGACAAAAACTGCGTACCAGTTTACCACCTTGATGATTTGGGCCTGGCCCGTTTATTCTTCTGCGTCGTTAGTTTCTTGTCGTGCTTGAGTCACAGCATGTTTTGTACCGATTTTTGAGTGCGGCTTTGTTTTTTACCATGGTTTTAGCTCCGAGCTTTTCCACTGAAATCGCCAAATTGGATCTGCCCTTTTTTTTTTGACTTTTTCATACTTATATTCATACTGGAAAGGGAGCCTTACATATCGGAATACAAGCAAAGAAAAGGAGAAGAAACGAAGAACAGCGGCGGCGCTCTCCATCTTCAACCTCCAGGGCGCCCGGCAAGCCGTCCCTCCACCGTCGAGGACGACGAAGAAGCCAGCCTCCAGGACCACCCGCCGCGGGAGCAGACGAGCTCCTAGCCCGAGGGCGTCGACGAGCCGCAGTAGCCACCAGCTCCGTGGAGCTGGATTTGAAGACGGCGAAGCAGCATCGGCCGGGGATCATCCTCCCCAAGCAAGATCCGTCCCGGATCTGAGACCTGCGCCTTAGATCCTCCACCATCGCGCCGCAGACCCGCACCTCCACCGCCTTGAACCTCCTCCACCAACCAGCTATACACACGCCACAATCCCGCCGCCGCCGCCAGAGAAAACGACGGAGGGAAGGTGACTCACCCGCAGCTCGGCCGCGCCGCCAGAGACGACGCCGGAACGGGGAGCCGCAGAGCACCAAAAAGACGACGCCGGCGACCCCCCCACGCCAGCGCCGCCCCAAGACTCCCTTCCTACCTCACCGGAACGCAGATCCGGGATTTCCCACCCTCCCGCCGCCGGAGCGGCCGGCGGAGGGTGAGAAATCCCCGGATACGCCGGCGGCCGCTGGGGATCGCCGAGTCGCCTCCTCGATCGCCTCTGGGAACTGTAGCAGGGGAGAGGGTTCCAGAAAAAAGGGTCGTGTCGCCTCCTCGATCTGCCCTTTTTGAGTACCTGCTAGATTGCTCCAGGGGAGCAATTGACAAGCTCTCGTCGATGTTGGCCCGTAAAACTTTTCAATTTCTGACTACTAGTGCAGAAGAAAATTGCTACTCCGCAAGGTGGAGTTGCTTCGTCCGGTGAGTTCTTCCATCTTTGCTTCTCTGGCCGGCCGTGGTGGCGAGGAGAGAAGGGGGTGGTGGTGCTCGATCCGTTTTTGGTGTTGGTTGCGGTGGTCTTCTTCAGCGTTCCTGCTCCGGCCGGCCGTGGTGGCGTGGGGAGTGGGCTTCTGGAGCTGGCTGGGTGATGGTGGAGGTTGGCCTGGACGACGGCGGGTTGGCTGGAAGCTTGGTGGAAGCGGGGAGCAAGCGCTGCGGCCGTGTTCGTTCATCGTTTTCGGTTTCCGTCGCGCGGCGGCGGACGGCTCAGCGGTCTTCTACAAGGTGTGGAGGCGCTTCCTTCCCGGCGGCAGGAGGTACGGCAACTCCGGCGTGGTCTAGGTGCTTGGGACACGTTGTGGATCCGATTGTAATTCTTTCAGGTGGCTTCGGGTGCTTCTTGCACTTTTCCTGATCCTCTTTGTAATTTTCTTTTCTTTTTGGACCTGTTTGTAAAGTGTTTGGAGCTACCTAATATATGCGCCGGATCTTCCTCTAAAAAAAATTGCTACTCCGCACTTGTAAATATTTGGGTAATCGACTCAGCAGGTAAATGGACGTAAAATCAAATGAATCACATATCCAGCCAAATCAATGCCACCGGCCGCACTATCTAAGTATCTATACACGCGCGCGCATCCCCGGTGAACTAAAATCAAGAAACGTGCTGCAGAACGGCTCCCGCCGCCTGCCCGAGGAGGTGCAGCGCGACGGCGGCGGAGACCGGCACGCCGGCGAGCACCATCGTGGCGACCGCGACGGCGACACCGGGCCTGGTGCTCATGAGCATCAGCTGGAGCGCGCCGGTGAGGGCGGACACGTCGGAGACGTAGGCCGGGTAGTAGCGCTTCTCCCAGGCCGCCCACCCCGACGGCGCCTCGTAGTTGGTCTCCGCCATCCGCGACTCCCGGATCCTCCGCCGGAGCACCGCCATGCCCTCGTCCACAAGGGCGCCGCCGTAGTGGTCTGGCCTGAATGCGCAGCACCGCGCCGCCGCCGCCCGCGGCCTCCTCTGTAGCAGCAACGTCGGACCGTGGCGCGGTGGCGACCCGTGCTGCTGGAGCCCCAGTCCGGCGGCCGGCCGCATCGTCGCGGGAAATGCTAGGGAAGACGACATCGATGTGATGAGCTCACGAATCGATCGAGTTTTTGGCAAGAAGAAGAGACACAAACAATTTGGCGAGCATTGCAGTTGATGCTGGTCTCCGTTTTATAGGCAGGCACTGGCCGGGGGTTCACGCGTATGCATGGATTGCTTAGGCGCGTGATGATCCGTCCTCGCCGAGGCCAATGAGAGGTTGGCGCGTGTGGAACCGATCGTTCTTGGCGGGTTTTGGCCGTGATGGCGACCGTCCATGACATTGTTTAATCATCATTGTTTGGATCCAGCAGGTGATGGAGTGGTAATCAACGGGAAGGCTCGTGGTCTCGTGGATGCCAACCAACAACTGCCGCCGGCCGCCTCTAGCGCTAGTCTCAAGAATTTCTATCTTTGCATGGGATGAACTTGTAATGCATGGGTTTCTCTGAACGTACGTATGCTCCTTAATTTGATTCTTATAAGGAGGCCATCTTTTCTTGTAGATTGTAGTGGATGAAATTTGAAGTACTTTGTACGATGAATTCATTTCAAATCATTCGGTCATCGTTTAATAATCGAACGATTAGAAGCTATGTGTGGGTATTACACATTTCGAAGGAACTCAGAGTTTCAACGCCAACAAAATTAAAATAGAGCAGGCCATCATGTGCTTCTGACTATTCTGAATACTCCATCGATCCGAATTTCTTTTTCCGCCGTCAGGCTTGCAACGCTGCACCTTATACGACCGGTATGACTACCTACGAAGAGAAACATTTGCAAATCATCCCATATATACGTCAGCAACGTGTGCTCGAATTAAGCACTTGGCATTTATCGTTATCATCTTGCAGATCGATGTTCACATATGCATCTCAGAAAAAAAAAAGTCTAAAAATGGATTTCCGTTATCCCGTTCTATTATTAAACTCGAAGCAGAGGCGTCACGTTAAGCGGTTGCTATCGAATCATCCACCTGATCATCATCGTATAAGTAGGACGCGTTGCGTGCGATGTCCATGAGTGCGTGCATTTCGCGGTGAATCATAGAAAGGGATGTAGGAAGCTACGAGGTTGTTAAGCCGTAAGTGAGTGTACCTAGTAAGCAAGCAACTAAGCATAAGGCCAGCTGCTGGCAAGTTTCATGCAACTCACACCGCAGCTGCTGGTGATGTCGATCGTCTCAGACTCTCAGTTACTTCGATGGGGACTTGGAAGCTCTCCAAGTCTGCCGAACACGTTACCATAAAAGGTAGGAGTAATTGCAAAAGAGAAAATCAGCTTGACAAGTCACGATGCAAGAGCCACCTCTGTCTGGACCCCAACTACGGCCAAACGAACAGGCTCGACGGATAAAAAATCTCCACTCAATCTGATCTCTCATAGCTAGCCAAACGTCCAATCTGTCTGACACCCCTCATACCCAACTCATACATGGGATGGAAATGGGCATGTCTGGACGCGAGCGGACACGCCCACCATGTCGGAACCGGACTAGGATCGCCCAATACAACCTCACACATACCACACTTCATCCTCACCCTGAACTGAACCATGGGTTCAATCTCAACTGCTCCTGTCCACTCCACTCCACCCCTCCCATCCGCTTTACTATGCCAGCCCCGCAGCAGATCTGGGTCTGAAACCGATCTCTATTGGGATGCTCTTGCGATGGAGGTTTCTAACACCACGCCATACGAGGAGGAGCTCGCCCTCCGCCGCTCGCTAGTGGACAAGAGACGCACCGTCGGCTTGCCATGATGAATTCAGCCGCTGGTGGGGCAACTCCGGCGCCGGAGGCGGCCAAGTGTACGGCCAAATGTTTGGCATGCCACAGATTTCCTCTCCGCATATCGCTTGTCATCATCGGATCTACTTAGGACGGTAGTTTTAATTGTGATGCGAGTTCAATGTTGGACCCAAAACCATCGAGAATGAATTTGTACTTGGTCCATGAGGATGATTTGTTGTGAAAATCTAGGTTGGCCACAAACGACCCCACCGATATAACAAAGACCTTCAATTGTTATGCAAAAAATCATCGATTTTACCATGAGCACCTGCATAAAATCCGCAAAAATCCATAGATAGGCATGCATGCAAGACTCCTGAACAAGTTTTCTGGGTGCTATCATCAAGTGAGAATGTAAGTTTTGATTGATTCAATTTTTTTGCTTCGCTTTTATTGCATCATGTTGAGTGATTCTTATTTGTTAGATGGACACACGGCAACTATTTTGTATCATCGACTTGAGAAAAGTCCATGGCCATTGTTGAAGCATATTAAAAGGGTACTTGCATGTGTAAAAGACAAGGTGAAGGGACAATCCGCTGATGATAAGTAGATCAACCATAGTCAACCAAGGGATGATTGACTCATTCGTCCGAATGACCAAATTTGTGATGAATTTGTAATAGATTTCTTTGTGATCACTTGTTGAATTATGTTCAATTTGAGTTGAATGGATTTGATCTATGTTATGTTTTTAAGACTTTGAATATGGGGGTGTGATTGTACACTTGAGCCGGATAAAAATATAAAGAACTTTATTGCAGCCGCTTATGAAAATATATGTGATTACAGCATCTCCAACTGGATGGGTAACATTTACCACCCCATATGTCCCAGTCTCCCATCGGCTCCATGAGCCTAAACGGTCAACCTCGATGGACCCGAGGATCTCCATGACTAGGACGGGGTCACTTACAAGCTCGGCGATGGTGGCTTGGTCAACGGATTAAGAGAGGTGTTTCACCTCATTGATGAGGCAGAATTGCTCGCGCGCCTCCTCCAGTGAGATTGGCACATATACAACATTACCCCTTCCTGTGGACACGTCTTCGCCACCGCCCTCGCTGGATGGTACATCCTCCCCCCCCCCCCCCCCCCCCCCCACCACCCACCCACACGTACGCACACACATGCCGCCATGTCACACGGGCAGGAGCAATGGCCACCACGTCCTCGCCCCCAGTCAGGGCCTCATCCTTCCCGCCTGAACCAGGGAAAATGCTAGCAGCAATGCAGGCGCACGACGGGCCTTGCGATCATGTGTTATCTCTGCCATGATCCCCGAGTGGCGCATCGGGGTGAGCTCTTTGTACTGGTTTACTTTCAGCAAGGTATGGCGACGGAGCGGAATGCACAAAAAGTGGCGGAGCGGATGGGGCAAGATGGTGGCGTCGTGGACGGGGATGGGGACTAGAGGGGAAAGAAGTTGGGAAATATACACACACAAAAACTACATAACACAAATGATTAAAAATGGCGCTAAACTAGATCAATGTTCGCGCGAACGATTCCAAACAAAAAATATCGTGAAGCTCGTCCCTCACTCCAATTTTTTAAAGTTTACTCCTTAACCTGATCAAATTATTTGATTACGGGTGATAATAGTTTAATGACCCCATCATTCATAAGAAGGGCTACACTACTCTATTTTTAAACAAAAAAATCAACTAGCTAACTCTCCTCGAAATATGCTACCTCCCCATATGAGCATGGTGGTTCCTTCTACCATAATAATTCGCATCTATCTGGTATAGGAACAATAATGCCAAAAGTGGCCGGTGGTGGTAGCAGAAACACCCCTGTGAGTATATCAAGTAACCCATCTTCTCCCGATCTCTAGTTTATTAGGTGATCCCTCTTCTCTCGGTCTCTCTGATTTGGATTCTTCCTCTCATGATACCTCATCTAACTCAAATTTGCATCACTCACATCGCCGGCACAATGAGTCGGTGGCAACATCAACCGTGCAAGTTCTCGTTAGGTAAGCAACTTCCTCTCCCAGACCACACGAGGCTGGTGCGCCTAACCACTGTCTTTGCCCTCATCTCCCATGTGAACAAAGGGCTATGCATTATCGGTTTGAAGGGCGTCGAGCTCGGGCACTAGGTAAGAGGTGACGTAACGGATTTTACTCCATGGATTTTGCATAGGACCGTTTCACTTCCTAATATTCTTGAGGACAATGTTGGTAGATCATTGTGGGAGAAGATAATGACCGAATCTACCTCACGGGTAGGAGCCCATCAGTATAATGGCCATCGGTGATAATGGAGATTAGGTTGAGATTTTAATGTGGTATTTTGCCATTAATTAAATTACTGCAATTCTATTAGTTGGAAGGATGTACTCCACTTTTTTGGTCGGCCTGCACCAGATGCGTAAATTTTTGTTATTGCTTAAAGTTCAAACTCGTGGCAAAATAAATAACTATTTATACTAAATTTTTATACTTCATCTTTGTCCAAATATAATCCTAACTATTTGGTTTTCTATCACTTAGTTAGCATAATGAACAACACAACAATATCGTTGAATATTGATTGCGTTTTTTTGGTATAGTCTTAGAAAATGTAATCTTGTGTGGTAAATATAAATGTTTTATGTTAGAAAGGCACGTTAGTTTTCGCATTAGATTCATTGCCTATTATAGTTTATTATATAGGTGTGCAAAAAAACATGAAAAGGATACATTGTGGATTAATATATCACATTTGCATGTAAATCACTCTCTTGTTGTTGTCTATGTAATCTAATATTTTTAATTTAATTTTACTAGTGATATCTAAAGAGTATGGTCTAGACAATATCTTGAGAGCTATTCCTCGTAGATGATTATGTATAAAAAATATAATTTCTAGAATATAGAAGGTGTCTATGGGGAGCTTGTCATTCAATTGTTGGCATGTTGCTTTACTGATTTTCCTATTTAAAATTTTCACACATGTTAGAGAGGATTCAACCAATTGACAATGGGAGCATTTGATCTTTATATTAATTGATATTGAAATTGCATCACTTAACAAAATCAACATGGAAAACCAAAATGTTGTCGATTATAATATTTGCCCACATATATGATTCGCTTAATTGACATGCTCCATTGTTGTGGTCCAGATATTAACTACTACATACAAGCCCTCGTGATTTTGAATTAAAAGTTGACGCAAGAACTTGGGCAAAGTAATACATAATAATAAATCTTCCAGTGACATTAAACATAGGACTCTACATAACATATCACTTAGATAACTTGCAGGACATTCATTAGAGAAAGTGACGGACTAACTGAAGTAGTCGTTGTACCGACCGGATTGGTTGTTTCTGTTGAATACGAACTTGATGTAATGATTATAGTGTAGTAGTTATAAGTAATATGTAATTATTACAATAAATCTAATACTCAACCCTAAAGAAATTGTGAAGAACAATATCTTCACTTTGAAAAAGGAATATTCTTTTCTTCTCTTTTTATCTTTCCAAAGAAAACTAATTTTCTTGCTTGACATGACACCAGGAGCAGGAGATGGTTCCACAGCTCCATTCAATGCCTAAGAAAATCTCTAATACTGAGATCAGCCTTTCAAAAGTGAAGTGGTGTATATGCTCTCGAAACTCTAGCTTGGATAGGACCCTGTCGTGGGGGTCTACAGATTTAACCCGTGGGGTTTCATGAGGGAGTATAAGCTCCCCCGTCCGTTGACACCATGTGATATGACGACGCTTGCCATTTTCATGGTGTCGGACAGGGCCGGGGAATGTCAAGACGGTTATGATTGATTGACCAATATTGGTGTGTGCAGAGTTTTGATGCGATGAAGACATTGCTTCACAGTCTGTTGTGCGGGCATGGCGCATGAAGATGTTCCTGTCCGAACCGCGAATGTGCATGTGAGCCTAGTGGCGAATTCGGTGGGGGTGGCAGCATTCGGGGACATCAGTTCGGGTGGTGCTCTTTCAGTGCCAAGACTCGCTATCCAGAGTGAAAACCTAAGATCTGACCTTCATTGGTTGTACCTGAAAGTGACATTCAGTGGCGAATTCGGTGGGGGTGGCAGCATTCGGGGACATCAGTTCGGGTGGTGCTCTTTCAGTGCCAAGACTCGCTATCCAGAGTGAAAACCTAAGATCTGACCTTCATTGGTTGTACCTGAAAGTGACATTTTACTTGTTGAAGGTATTGTCTGGAGAGTTCAGATCTTCACCGGGGTGAAAACCTACAATTTATGATTGGACGATGACGCTGGCGCTTGTGTATTGTTCCCTTTTTGGAGGCGTTGCTTTTGGAGAATCTCTTATGTAGTCATGGGTGTTGTATTGATAGTTTCGGTACGGCTGCTGCGAGTGATTAATCACTGTGGTGGGTTTTTTCTTTCTTATTTTTCCTTTTTGGTTGTGTGCAAACTTGATGTATCGACTAGTTTTTAACATTATGTTGATGCAGAGGCTAGCTGTAATTAATACATTTTTATATTAATATATTCCCTTTTTCAAAAAAAAATGCAACCCACGGAAGGAAAGGCAAAGGGTAGGTGCAGTATCTAAATTGAACAAGGTATATTTTCATTCCTAATATTCAAAAATATTTCCAACTTTCAGCATAGTGGTGTTTGTTCCCGATAAATTTACTTGCTGCTTTCAGCATGTTGTCTAGAACAAAACGACATCAAAAGGAGCTATGCAGCAATGCTTGCTGATGTAAGATGACACATTGTATATCTTATAATATCTATTGTGTTTTTACTAAGATTTACTTGCATTGAAGACTAATGTTCTACATGATATATTTTGTAGAAACAGAAGTTTAGCTCAGTGAGTTAGTTGGGTGCTAGTTCATTAGCAGTAAGAGTGGTGAAGTTTATTTCATAGACAACTGATGTTCCAAATGATATAACTTGTTTGCAAAAGGTTGGCAGTGCCGTATTCTTGAAGATCCTGAGTAACAAAACAAAGAACGTTGCTCTTGCTACAACTGTAAGTTGTGAACCCAAATACAAACTTAATTGATGGTTATGAATAACAAAAGAATTATGGATAGTGCATGTCAACCGTGAATTTGCAAAAAACTATAGTGTGTGTACGAAAATGCAGACATTAATCATGTTGGGTCATTCAGAAGTTGCATGGCCTTCAACCTTTATATGTGAGTCTTTACATGCTTTACTACCTTTTTTTTATCCCGGTTCTTCTTAAAACTGTGGAGAAAGTTTTCTTTATGTTCACTGTAGATTTGGAAGATAAATGCACCATCATATGGGTTGACTAGCGTGGTAAGAGCCGTATACAGTGATTTGGAGATAAATGCACGATGATATCGATGCAGTCGCTGTGGTTAGACTTTAGAGACACACACACCCCACAAGGCAGGTTCCAATGAGATTCTTTATTCAACGCATCGAACACCACCTCAGATGTTCTGCCTACAAGATTCACTCCAAACATTGTTAGCGGACCTTTTGAACGTAGGTGTTGGCATGAGTTTGCACTACCGCTCAAAGCTCCAGAGTGACAAGATTTCTTACTGGTAGCGTTATTCTGAGGTCCATTCGACCCAGCAAAAAACAAGGCCTCCTCATGGGCCGGCCATGCAGCCAAGACCTTATGGCAATCGACAAGTCAATTAACTTTCTGGATAGTTGTTTCCTAAGCCCGTTTGATAGCTACGCAATTCAAGTACAGTACTGTCTGGCTCTCAAGTAAAACTGTGGTATTAGTTACTACAAGCAACCACATTATTCTTAAAATGCAGTATTTTTCGCAATAACACAGAACTTTAATGGATAAGTGCACATGTTTTAACGTGCATAGATGGTTCTTATTAATAATAATCATATGTAAAATCGTCATCAAGACAAATCGATCTACATAGAAAACAATTCTGAACTCCAGAAGTACAAAAGATTTACATTGTTTTGGCATATACAAATACAAATGCCTCCAACAAGGCCTAACAGAGGCCGAATCTAAGCTAGCTAGATGCTGCTTCAGACGGTTCTTTCATTGCCCAATGCCCAGGAGAAGCCTTCCACCAGAACAAATGGTTGAAACATCGTCAAGACCTGCAAACAATAAGAAAACATTGTTACTGATTAATTAGAAAAATAACTCCAGATTTGCAATTGAAATCTTGTCTCAAATCAAGGAATAGCAAATAAAATGGAACTTTATAAGGGCATCTTCTGCACTGAGGGCATGGGACGTCTAACGCATGGGACAAAGAGGGAAAGGTTAATGGTGAGCATGTGGTGCGCTCAGCAGCCAGATCCATAGAACCATGTACTTGTGCGTGGTATGTAAAGCAAATCTACCAGGAAAAAAATCGTGTGGCCACAAGTAGGATGAGGATCTCATGGAGACCATGGTGAGATCTAGTAGACCAACCACAAATGCACACTACGACAGTGAAGGGGATAAAGAAGAACAATGATATTAGTACTGCCTCTTCAGTAGAGGGGAATAAATAACGAGATGTGCAAAGTACAAAGCACAACCTGAACCTACGGAAAAGGTAAGCCTCTCAAAAAAGATTTAGAACTGCCCAACCATCAGCAACCTCCAGATCTGAAGCATATGGAAAAAAGAAACATGAAAAATATTTTGAAGAACAGCAGAACCAAGGAACTAGTCAGGGAAGCAATATCACATGTAAATGGATGCTATGGTCACACATTAACCAGATCAAGATGCAGAGCTCCCTTCAATCCAAAGAGTGGCCGGCGAGGGGACGATGCAGCTCCTCGGTCATGCAAGCCACAAGCCTATCTCCTCGTTCCATTTAGGGAGGTAGGATAGTGGGAACCATGAACGAGCAGCTGTACACCCCTCCTAGCAAGACCTTTCATTGGAATGATAGGAGCTCCACCTCCAAACCAAACCCAAACAAAGCACAGGAAAGAGTCCACCCAAGAACATGAGAAAACAAAGAAACAGATCTGCGACTAACAACAAGAACTACGAGCAAAGCTCATGTTCATACGTATTAACATAGGAAACAAAGAAGAATAGAACAAGATGACAATAGGCTACACATCTACAGGGCCAGGTGAAGAGATATGGATGGAAGGAGAAGAGGAAGAAGCGAAGGAAAGAACTATTCTTTGGTGCTGCTGATGCGTGTGCTGGAGGATGGGGAAGAGGTGCTTTTATAGAAGGGTAAGAGTGGGGAGGCCTCCGGTTGGATGGTGTAATTGACTGCCGTTTATACAAAAAAATTCTTCCTTAATTACCTCCCACCGGTTTCTTTCTTTTTCTATGGGGTGGTAGGGACGATTGTCTCCTCCAACGTATTTTAAGATGGGAAATAATTTACTCCGGTTAATGTGCGAACATCAATGGAATGGTCTAGACGAGACGTCGATTGGTTTGAGGAAAAAATTTGATGTCGATTGATTTCCTGCCAAATGTAGCCTGTCGACTTGCCCGTTACGTTGGTCGTAGCTAGTAGGTGGACGGATAGCAATGGACGCTCCGGTCCATGGTATCTTTGAAAGCACAAACCAAATGTAGTTTTATGGAAAATGTATAAACTTGCATTATACACGTGTTGTATACGATGTTTACATAGTCATTTCATGTACAAAAAGTTATGATTTCAGATTTTTTTTTCCCTTCTCGAGACAAGTGAGTAATATATTCAGGTTTTCAAGTTCGGAGTATTGCCACCAAGGTAGTATATGCTCGTTATTTTTAAATATGTTTTAAATGCATTTCAAAATGTTAAAAATATTGGTAAAAAAATTCCCGCCATACATGTCTACAATTTGTGTGTTCGCAAAGTCGTGTTATGAAAATTAATTTTTTGTGTGGTGTGTAAAAAACAGTGCTAAATATGTTTTTCCCATTGATTTTTTATATATATTCCACAAAAAAGAACGATTTTTGCAAAAATTCTTATGCGCACATAGAATGTTGAGATGTTTGCGGCAATTTTTTGTTTAGATTTGTCTGAGATTTCAAAAAAATCAGTGATAGGAGCATATACTTCATGTAACAAAGTGAATTTCACCACACATGGACACTTTCGATTCAAGATAGTATATACAAATATTTGCTTTCAATATAGGAGAAGTCATTTTGGATTTTGAGTTCCAATGTTCCCTTTATTTAGAAAAATAAAAACCACATTTACAAATTTTAGAACGCAACTGAACAAATTATGGGTGTAGTCAATGATGCATCCTCAAGCATGCAGTATCATAATGCAAAATTAGTTGTATCATGGGCTACCCAAAAATGACAAAATCTTCTATATTTTCTCGATTTGAAAGAGTGTATACTCACATCCACACATTTTTCATTTTTGTGCATGTCATAATATAAAGTATTTCATAATATTGATTTTACATGTTTCTGGATACATCATTGACAACATGGATGATTTTTCAGATTTCTAAAACTTAAAAACATTATTTTTTAATTTATTAAATACACGATCACTCGATCCCGGAAGTCAAAATCTCCACACTTCGGTATAAAGTTATAAGACAATAGGACATATCTAATACAGTTATCATATCTTTAAATGTCAACACAATCGTGCAAAACAAAATCCGTGGTTAATCAACATGTGTTGTGGATGTCTAAAAAGGATAGTTTTACAATAAAGCTTTGTAGGAGACAATTTTTGTGTTTCTTACACGGGGCACAAAAAATGGAAATAATTTCTTGTTTGGCACTACTTAGAAATGTGATCCCCTGTTTGGCTCTGAAAAAAATTCTTATGTATTTGATACTTAGTCTAATTATTTTTCTAATATGTCACTAGTTCATTTTTAGCACTAACGGTGTAAAATAGACATATTAAAATACGCTTTTAACCATGATGCATCATGTAACCAAACTTCTGTGAAAGACAAAAGCAACAATATTGTGACATATTTGTTCATGGTTAAAGAACAAATGAGACCCGTAAATTTTTCCATGGAACCGTTTTTTTTACGGAAAACCATGGAACCGGTTTTAATTCTTAAACTTAGTCCTTAAATTTTAATTCAAAAACTATGTGTTTTGGGGGAAGTAGTATAGGTGGGTTACCCGACATAGCGATGTAGCTGACATTTTTAAGGTACACATGTTACGAATTAATGCATCAATTGGGAACCGCATGTGCTCAATCGACATGCTGAGAGAAGCATGAGTCAACCTTTCTCGACTCAACGGGGAAACGAAGAGAGCGGGAAAAGGCATTGATATATTAGTTCCGAATTCTGGGTATAATAGAGATCTTTTTGACTGGAGACTTACAATTTATCAAACCATCAAGTAATTGATTAGTAAGGTGATTTATAATAAATCTTTTAAATTACGAAACATTTTTTTTTACCACAGCAATTATGGTCTTTTTAAGGGGTTGTTTCAATGGATTAAAATATGCCAGGGTGATGGTTTCACCTACAGGTGTGCACGGACAAATGGGATTATAAAGATAATATTAAGCATTGTTAGATAAAAAATACATATGTTAACAGAGATATATAAGGTCATTGTGTACTGGGACACCATAGCCTAGTTACGCAGAACTATGGATACCTCGGTTATTAAGATAAACATATCAAAGCACTAGGTTATATGACGTCATTGTTGTTTCTCAGAGAATTGCTTCAAGTTATTGTGTTTCTCTTTCTCTCACTAGGTTAAATGTATAGCTTTCTATTCTGCTCCGCTGATGTCTCTATCTTGATCATTTATGGGGTATTGCGTACCCGTCAAGTCCTAAAAGTGAGGCATCAACAAGAGAATATATATGTAACATATTGAATCAATTAGTACCATCCCATATATAAAAAATGCACCAGCTGGGACGATAGGCCTCAAATCTTAGGCCGAGTGTACTACTCACACATCACGGTTAGCTGTACAATAAAAACCATTGTATGAAATAATACTTCAATGTGAATGATTAATAGTCTTACAATGTGGTCAATCGCGAAGAAATCAATTTTACAATTATGGCTATGCATATGACTATGGATATGCTAAGGGAATGGATATGGTGGCGGAAGAACTTTGGGGAGGAATGGACCGAATGTTGGACAAGTGGCTCTTTTCCGACGGTTTTCCACTCTCCCTTATATAGAGGCAATGGATGGGGTTAGCTTTTTGGTGCTTTGCAGTTGACAATCCGACGGATGGCCTTTGGCGAAAGTTGTCCAGTTTGACCTGACGCAGCTGTTGACAATGGTATCGTCGCTGGTACGGTCACACGCAGCCGTACCGATGCGGTAAGTCTTCTAGAATTTCGGTGCCTCCCTGACTTGGGCAGTTCCCCGTCACGTGATCGTTCCCATATTTGATCATATTTCATCATTATTACCTCCATATATGTAAGGTAACAAGTCACAAAGATTTGCACATGTATGCAATAACTAGTGATTAGTAGCAGGTTTAGAGGAATATCTCATCAATTTCTTGTCAAATATCTGGTTTTAACAAGGATAAGACGGTATAATTCCACATATCAAAATTCCCAAGGTTAAACCTTTATCATCTAGAGTAAGAAACAAAAATCATAAGAAACTAGGAGTTTAAACCCCACCACTTATTTCACCAAAAAACTTATCATATTTAGAGTAGTGGCAAGATATAATACAAGTTTCGTTAACCAAAACAATTAAACCAAAACTTATATTAGCATGGACAATTAGATGGTAACAATTATTTCACATCTCGTAGGTAACAGTTATCTGCCGAGAAAAACTTTGAAATGATATAAATATTAACATAATTAGAGTGCAAGAGCACGTTAAAATAAGAATAGCTTTAGATTAGCTCGCAAACGCCCATTTCATCAAGTCAATAATCTCTAGTGCTCCTTTTCTTTTCATTATCTCTCTAGGACTTCCAAGAATTTAGCGAGACAATGCCAAACGTGGTATAGGTCAATCCGTATTATGAAGGCTACACTGGAACCCCAAATGGAACGGATGTTGTAGTTCAGCACCAAGTATTTCCCTCAGTTTAAAACCAAGGTTTCTCGACCGAGTAGGAACTATCAAGACGTCAACTAAGTCAACAATACATGAACACAAAAACAAAACACATATTGTCCCCAATGCACTTATTTTTTGGCATGGTAAGGTCTCGCAATAATGTCAACATGCTTCAACGATCTCCAGTGTTTGCTATACTTGCCGAAGGAAATGCTAGAGAGGGCAACTATGAAATTAATAGTCACCACCACTACAAGAGTTATTATCCAGTTGATGGTATCTATAATATGCTATAATATGCGAGTGACATTTGTGAAGACTATCTCCAATTCACAAGGTAACGAGAATTTTTTTCCTTGCACAACAACAAGAATGTATGAGGAATGATGTGGAAAAGGCATTTGGAGTGCTCCAACCTCGTTGGACAATTGTTCGGGATCCGACAAGAACTAGGGATACCTCGCAATTGTCGGATGTCATGGATGTTTGTATCATCACGCACAACATAATTGTAGCTGAGTAGCCTGATCAACCCGCAAATATTGACTTTGATTTGATGGGATCTCTTGTTGATTCAGTTCATGTACTGGCCGAACACGAAATTTTTCTCGAGATGCATCGGCAAGTTCGTGACAGGTATGTGCATCAACAACTATAAGTCAACCAATAGTCTATTCCCGCTTTATGAATTTGGAATATTTAGGATTCAAATTCCAACTATGTAATTTTAATAAATTGAGTTATTGTTGATTTGAGTTGCACTCCAATCTTTATGTTCGTTTTGTAATGATATTATTGAATAAGTAGTTGTTGAATTTCGGGTTTTGAATAAGTAGTAATTAAATAACTTGAGAATTTGGTCAACCGATAACTCACCCATGGAAACAAATGGAAATAATCCGCCTAGCATTTTGTCAATGGACAAATGGCATGTCCATGGTCCACTTGGTAGCTCACCCGTAGAGCATCTCTAACACATACCGGAAAAACGGTTAAACCTGTTTATTTGCAGTTTTGGTCGATAAATACGCACCGAACAGATCTAGTAAAACAGGATAAACCGAAAAGTATTTTCCAGATCCCCGAATATTATCACCTACATACCATATAGAACCAGTTTTGGAGCCGATTTTTGGGGTGAACGGGAAACGAGTCAACAATCCCATCGGCGACGGCGACTCCCGAGGTTGATTCCACGACGAGGAGACTTGATTCGAGCGTCAATCTTCAATCCCGGCGAGAAGACTCGATTCTGACCGATTTCCTGTGAAAGTGTGGCATGTTCGAGTACCCAATGGCTAAGCTTCCCAACGGGAGCACCTCCACGGGAGGAGGCGGGTCGAGACGGTGGAGGCCAACACTAGGAGAGCCAGGCGAGGGACCTAGACAGGATGGGGCAGCGATGGGAGCCGGAACGCTTCGTCTGGTGACGATCAGTCCATAAATAAAAGGTGAACTCGTTAGGAAAGATGAAAGAGGAAGGAAAAAATGTTTTACGGTATGAGTTTACAACATCTGTTCCGCACGGATTTTCACGATACCAACCGTAAATCGATTTTGGGGAAACTAGAAATGTGTTTTCCGGTTTGTGTTTTGCTGTGGTATCTGCTAGAGATGAACACTGGTTTCCATATTACGGTGACAAAACGGCAATGATTTTTTTCTTAAAGCTACATCTCATATATACTTAGATATTTGAAGGTACGTGCGGATCCCTCCGATGTAAGAGCATCTCCAAGCGGAGCCCCAAATCCGGCCCCCAAAGTGTCCGCGGACGACAGCCCCCATAGTTGGGCTCCTACAACCACATCCCCTAAAAAGTTGTCTCCAAACTCATGCAAGCCATGCAACGTCGATCCGATACATACCGGATCCGCATTACAAAACATAGTGGTTCAAATTAAAATGAAATAAAGAAAGTTCAAGTTGTTCGATACAAGGGGCGGAGTGATCTCTTCTTCTTCAAGGGGCGGTTTCACCGGACGCAGCTAGGCCGAGGTCACGGTCGGAGATCTTCTTCTTCATCATGAGGATCCACTTTGCGCTAGGCTCATCCAAGAGAGAAGCATCTTGGGACATGATCCTTTGTTCCTCGGTAATTCTTGCAACATTGACTTTCTCTTGTTCCATCGCATAGGCATCCGCCATCTTCTTTTTCTCCAATTGGACCTTCATCCAAGCCTCCTCCTTCACCAATTCCAACCTCGCCCTCTCAATTTCCATCCTCTCCTTGAGTCGGAGGCGATCAAACTCCATTCTTTCCCTTTGCAAAGCCAAGAAGGCGTCATACCTCTCGGCCTTCTTGTCCTCTCTTTATTTCTCCAACTTGTGCATGGATTCATCCTTCTTTGAGAAGATGTCCTTCCATGTGGTGGACATCTTCGTGGTGGCGCCGTCTCGAGCCGCTCGATCCTTCTCCCACCTCCTCCCCATCATCATCCTCTTCCAGCCACTTCCAGTTTTGGACGGCCCATCTTCTTCATCAAGTCCAATTGGGATGGAAGAACATGATCCATCATTGGTCTTCCATTTCTTGGCCGGATTCTTGTGATCAACATATTGGGAGACCCACTTGGGCTTCCCGGTCAACTCTAGCCAACAATGTGCGAGGGTGAAGGGTTTCTTCTCCGTTTGATGGTACAAGGTGGCGGCCAAACTAGCCTAGCAAGCACAAAAGTAGAGCAATGACATCAATGAAATGTGATGAAATGAAGAGATGACAATGAACCAAGTAGAAGCAATAGCTTACATGGAAGTCACGTTGACACCACTTTGATTCCGGTTCAACACTTGTGCATGAAAACCGCAATATTTGTTGACACTTTCTTGGATCGAATCCCACCTATGTTGGAGAGAGCCGGCATTGCGATCGGACACAATTGGGTGGGGTTGCACGTATTCCTTTTGATGATGGAAGTGGGCATGTATCTTCTCCCACAACCTTGTGCCCTATTGCTCGGTTCCACATATAGCATCCATGCTTGTGGCTAACCAAGCTCGGCAAAGCAAAACATCTTCAAAAGAAGTGTACGAAGTGCCTCTTGGCGTATATACCTTCTTGGCCTTCGCCTTGTTCCTTGCCGCAACCTCCGTCGTCGCAATCTCCGTCGGCTCGTCCTCACCCATTGAGTAAAAGGGAGGAAATGTGGGTGCCGACGGATCCTGTGATGGCGGATCGACCCCATTTCGGATCAATTCCATCATACAGTCATGCTTATCATCCTAAGCATGCTAAGAATTACACTATGGACCTAAAATTGACTGGGAACTATGTAATTCGGATAGAGATTCATACCGCAAAGTCAATTTGACTTCCGTCGAACAGGTTGTGGACGAGGGAATTCCCGGTGACGCCGGAAGAAGCTCGCGTCCGCTGGAGCGGCGGAGACTCCCCCACCGCCTCCTCGTCCTGTGTCGGCGGAACCTGCGACGGGTACTCATCCTCGATGAGGCACGTCTCCTCCCGGTTCGTCGTTGAGGATGTCGACCTTCTTGCCGCCATGCCCACAGCCGAAACCGGCGCCTGCGTCGGGCGCCGGACCACGGGCACGGGAGTGGTCAGCGCCGGCTCGTTGTCCTGCGTCTCCGCGTTGGCAATCCTATCCGCCTCCTCCAGCGCCGCTTGCTCCTTCTTCTCCTTGCCCGCGAGCTCGCGTAGGCGCTGCTTGCGGCGCCGCGCCCGCCGCGCAACGGTCTCCGGCTTCAGCGCCGAGTCCGCGGCTTGCTCGACGGACTGGGAGGATGCGCCATGCTCGACGAATCGATGGCTCCTTCCGCCTCCATCCGGATTTGCAGGTGGACGCGGCGGGAAGAATGAAAATTACCGGCGGGAATTGGAGGTCGAGAAGGGGATAAGTGAAAGTGGCCGGCGCCGAAATTTGGGTTCAAATTTGGTGGAGCCACCTTGACAGATCCGACGTGGCGGACGCGTCCGGGCGGCCCCAAACCCTCCCCACATATGGGCTGGCTTTGGGGGAGTCGGACCGCCCGGACGTTTGTGGAGGCTTTGGGGGCCGCTGTTGGGTGGCAGATTTCAGCCCAAACCGCGTCCGGGCTGTCCACCCGAACGTTTAGGAAGGGTTTGGCAACCATGGTTGGAGATGCTCTAACCACCATGCAATACCGTGAATCGCCCGTCTTTGAAAAAAAGAAAAGGAAATCGACAATGTTTTTGTTCTTGCTTTTCTTTCTCTTTGACCCTACATCAGTCGATTCTCACGAGGATATATTCCATGTACTCGACGGCACGTCTATTTCTTGTCGGCACATGTGACGCAACGGGTAAAAACACATGCCGAATCCACGTGTAATGAAAAGAGAACGAAGCATAAGCATCATCACACCTTTTTTTTCTTTCGAAATGCGTCAACTATACTGTATTTAGATGCGCATAACAAACGGCTCTCTTTCCACAAAGTAAAAAGAAACATAATTCGGACGGTAAAAAGAAAGAAAGAGGTGCGGTGTACCGGCCATGGCATCTTAATTGGTTGGTCACTAGTTGACGCTTACCTAACACCCTAACAGCTTGCTTGACAAAGCTAAGACAAAGCACAAATGTCTTCTCGGTGTCGAGTCAATCCCTTGTTTAGTTCTCCTCACCGGCCCACATACAAGAAATACTCATATCTGAATATAACCCTATTATCATGCACCACGTCACTAGGTAGAAAAAGTTTCCGGTGCACGTGTATATTCTATAAGAAAAAGTTTATAGTGCACGTCTCTTGAGAGCGGACAAACGGAATTCTGGTTTAGAATTCAAAATTTGCATTTTAAAGTTTAAAAAAAACATGTGAAAATTTCCAACATGAAGAGAATGTCGTATTGTACAAACATGTAAAATCTCAACTCGGAATATTTATATTTTTGCCTGCACAAAATGACAAAATCTGACATGTGAAGTACTGTAGTGAACTTCCCAAAAAAAATAAACCTCTAAAATCCATCAGATTTTGTCATTTTTATGTAGTCCGGAATATGAGTTATTTAAGTTGAGACTATTCATGTTTTATAAAATACATCGTTGCTCCATGCAATATTTTTTTGGAACTTTTAAACTTTAAAATACCGATTTCAAATTTTGAAAAATAACATGCTCCATGCAGCTCGGATTCGACGGCTAGTCCCCGGCGGCATATGGCGTGGTGCTGGTGGGGGTTGATGGCCGGCGGTGCAGCTGGGCGTGGCTGTCGACGACAACACTGCTTGGATTAGATGTGGACCCGTCAGGGCCCGTTCTGGGCTGGGCGTGCCCCTCCGTCGCACGTCCGGTGGCGGTCCATCGGCTACACTAGCCCAGTGACGTAATTGTGCTCTAGTCAGATGTAAATTTGGAGATGCGATGTTGCCGGTGAAAACTGTGCTTCGACCTCAGTCATGGCGAGCAATGGTTGCATATTCGCCCCGTTATCTTGGTAAAGGCATCGACGATGTATTCTTTGTCTCCTCGATCGGGAAGGGGGGACCCTAAATCGGGATCTATTGGTTTGACGATGGTGGCGCTTTCATTGTCATTCTCCCTCCTCAGTGAATCGTTTATGCTGACTGAAGGGACCAGGAGGTGGGCGGCGTTTCATCTTCTACGTCAACGACGGCGGGTCTCGACGGCGTGGCACGGCGGGATCTTAGCCAGGGACGCATGGTGATGGACGTGTGCATGACATGTGTGTTCTCTCACATCGTGGTTACGTCGACGCCATGTTTGATAAGGCCATCACTTTAATCTCTACTGAAAATGGGTTGGTTGAAGAAGGAGGCGGCGGCGCCTTGTGAGTGTGCGCATGCGAAGGGCGCTGAGATTCTGCAGGTCCAGCATGCGCTCCCGGCCCGGCTCGCCTTTGTGTGGCTTGATGTGGTATCGGGAGCGTAGATGTGTGACGTGAGGGTATACAGTTTTGATCAGGTCCACCCCTTTGTCAAGCTTTTGGAAGAGTCGCGGTAGATGTGGCTAGTAAGGTGGATTCGATCGATATATTATTTGTAAGGCTTTGTAGATTTTTTTATGATTATAAATAATAAAAAAATTGTTTGTATCGTTTACATCTTTCCGTCCGTGCTTCCTGGACCATACATACATACATACATAAATCGTGCTGGCCGACACTACTAGCGCTGCGACTCCAGTAGCATCTGTATCACTCCGTGTGCTACTACGATTGAGATCTGGGCCGGGCCCCGTCGGGATCTTGACCGGTCAAATGGCCGACCCGTGGGCCTGCCACGCGCGTAGTGCGATGCATGTCGGCCTCGGGAGCCGCGCGCGGGCGGCAGACAGCTTGGCGGAGAGCGACGTGACTCTGCCCACTCCACCTCACGTTGCCCTCTCGTAACTTGGGAAGCATTGAACTCATCTCTTCAACGCTCTCTCCCGTGGAATCCCCAGATTGGATTGGATTCCCACCACAAAAGAAAAGGAAGATGCCTCCGCACCATTCGTCCCGCGAAATCACATGCTCGTTTGGATTCCAGAATGTTTTTTTTTTTTTAGAGGAAGGAACCGACCCAAATATACAGGAAACTCAGTACAAATTACACCCAGGTCGAAAGGAAAAAGAAAATTACAGAAAGAACCAGAAATTTGCACAAAGCCCCCTGAGTTGCCTGCAGAGATCACAGCCGGATCCTCAACGTTCCCCAAGCCTCCTAGCCGAAGACAGAGACGCCGTACCGCTCGCCGGCGGGAAGTGGACGCCGCCACACTTTGTAGATAGCCGCAGAAGCCGTCCGCCGCCCGGCGCCGGAACTTGATCTCGATGAACGAGCACGGCCACAGCAGCCGCTTCCCACCTCCACCCTTCCTCCAGCAGCCACCGCACCAGCTAGGACCACCACCACCAACACCGAGCCACCTCCAGACGCTACTCCCCTCGCCACCAAGGCCGGCCGGAGTAGAAACGTCGACGGAGAAGACCACCACCACCACCAGCAGCAAAACCAGGACGCCCACCACCGGCAAGCTCTCCCCTCGCCGCCACGGCCGGCCAGAGAAGCTAGAACGGAGAAGCATACCTGAACAGACCACCTCACGGGCCTCACGCCGCCCCCGGAGAAGAAGACGACGCGAAGGCGACAGACCCGAAGGACAAAATCTCCAAGAAGCACAGCAGCCCACGTCACCAAGATGGACGCCAACACGGAGAGCAGAAGCTCCAACTCCCTCCCGGCGAGCACGCCGGACCGGAGAAGGAAGGAGACACCTTATTTTCCACCACCGCCCCCACCGCCTCCAGCTCGAAGACGACGATTCTGTGGACGAAAACTAGAAAACCTAGTACTATACTACTCGCGCGGACGAGATCTACAGCTTCCCCCCGTCTCGCGACGCCGCGCCGGCGCCGGAGACGGAGGGAAGCGGCGGATTCGCCGGCGAAACCCGGTCGCCTCGCTTTCTCCTCTCTCAGTTACTGTAGCGGAGACTTATCCCTTCGCGACCAGAATGTTTGTGTGAAAACAAACAAAACATTTATATATTACCAGATGATTTTTGGCTGGCATAGTAATTGTGGATACAAAACAGTATGCCTACTGTTTTTATCTCTCTCAGAGCATCTCCATCGACACCCCAAAACACGCCAAAGTCACGTTTGGGTGTCGGACATGAAAACGGTCACACCGTCACTCCCAAGTTTTCTGGCCCGACCCATTTTCTATCCGGCATAGACGCTTCCAAATTGAGGGTCCGCTCAGGGGCGCCGGACAGCGGCAAGGCGAGAGCCCTGTCATAGACACAAGCGGCCAATCGCGATTACTGAGTGATGGCGCCCACTACGTCGGAAGGTTCGAGAGGTGACGCGACGGGGCGGCGTCTCGCCTGCTCTTTTCCATTCTCCTCCCTCGCCGGCCACTCTCTTCTCCATTCTCCTCCCCATCGCCGCTATGTCATATAACTTCGAGGCTAGCAAATCCAGAGGAGGTCGTAGCCTCACCCTTGAGCAGGCGCGCCATCTCCATCGCTACGGGCTGCTCGTCCCTTCCGACCTCCGCCTGCCCAAGGGGTGGGTGGTTAACGTGTGGGCATCCTCGCCGTGCCGCCCATCCCAGCCACCCGCGAGGCGTTCAACCTCATCGTCCTTACGCGGCGGAACGAGGTGATGGAGCCGCACCGGCTCCTCCCCGAGAACACGATCGACAACCGGGCTGCCTGGATAGATCAGTTCCGAAACAAGCACGACGCTGGCCTCGCAAGGTAGGGCAGCGTGCTAAGGCCATCGCGGTACAACGTCGCCGGCCGACATTTCTAGTCACTGCCGCTGGAGGTGGTGCCCACCTCGCGGCCACTTGTACCTACGCCAAGCCGAAGAAGAATTCACTGTCGGTGGAGGTGGTGCCCACGGTCTACCATGTCCCGTCGCCATTGCACGTCGAGACGCACGACGGCGACTGCCCCCGCTTGAGCTGAGCTCTGGTTGTGTCGGCTACGGAGATCGAGAAGGACTCGTCGGGCTTCATGAAGACCATCGAGTTCACGACGCAGCAAGCATCCTCCTCCGACGGATGGGGCAGCGCTTCCTCTTTGTGCGACGGGCCTTGGGATGTCGCCTCTACGTCCCGTGGTGCCTCCTCCTCCACCGTCGTCTACCTTGACGAAGACGGCGACGATGACGGCAACGACAACATTGACTGGGACGCCCTCGGGAGGACGACGAGGAGTAGGGGTAGGTTTAGGCCGGCCTTGTGTTAGGCCAGGCGTGGGTGCTACCATATTTGCTGGTATAGATGAGTACTGTCTTACTCAAACTTTGATATTTAGGCCAGGTGTGATATACTAGTTTAGTTTAAGCAAATTCAAAAAGCTTGGTACAGCCAAGATAGTGCTCCCAAGAAAGATCTGCTTTAAAAGACGCCAAGATCTCGACCATGGCCACCCTTGTACTGACTGGTGGGGTTACTGGTGTGTGAAGGCATTGGCATCGTCGTCCCATCACGTCGTCAGTGCGCACAGAGATCTAGACATGCAGGCAGAGGCAGGCATGATTCCCTTGACGAAATTACTTCTCCAGCCTAGCACTGCACCGTCATCGACTGTAGATGCTCCGTCGTACCCGCTGCTTCCCGAAACCTCGACGACAGGAGTTTACCCTTTTGTCCTTGCAACAGTATCTTGTGCTACTACTCCGGATCCAAACTCAAACAAAACCATCAGTGAGATTTATCTTCAGTAGTACTAGTACTGAGATCAGTAATCACTTAAGTTCCATTTTTATTGAACTCTTTTTTAGAAAAAAAAAAAGCTCTTCTTGACGTGGAAGCGAGGCAGTAGGCTTCTTTCGGTAGACGTTGTTATCAGCTGGATGATGATGCAAGCCCCTTTGACATTCATCTCGCTCCATCGTTCCGAGCGTGCCGTGCCCGTAATGCTGCTTATCTACTCGCAAGTGGCGGTAATATGTTAGTCACTAGTTAACCACACACGCATGTCATTTTCTCCCGCAAGCTGGGTAGATTATCTTGGACGCCATTGTCAAAGCTGATCTCCTGCTCATGGAATTGAAGCTTATCAACTTTGTTTAGGTGATTAGTTTAGTGAGGGTCGCTTGTACAGCCACGCACTAGTTGGGAAGGGTAACCGCAGGGTGCACACGGCAGTGGTATAAAGCAAAAAATAATAATATTTGAGATAGAAAACATTCTATTAACCAATCTGCTCAGCAGAATCGCCGGCAACCAGACATTGGACAAAGGTAGGAACTCGGCCCGGCCATACGGCTTGGGGTTCCGAGACCATCTTCGCGCCAAAGTTCGCTAAAACGTCAGTCGCTTTGTTACATGCCCTTGGGCAATACGAAATTGAAAACGAACCGAAATTCAAAAAAGCTAAAGCTTTGATCTCCCGGAACAAGACACCATTTGGAGCAATGTCATACTCTCTTTTGTAGCGATAGCTTGGACGAGTATTTGTGCATCAGTTTCGACGTGGACACGGTGCATACCCCACTATTGTGCATTTGTCAAGGCTTGGAGGCACGCTTCAACTTCAGTACGTAGCGCATCTTGGGCATTATCAATTCTTCCTTCAGCTGAATCACACACATCTCCGTCAGCATCCTGAGCAACTACTACCCAGCCCCCTTTCTTCTCATAAGTTAAGAAGCTTCCATCTATATTTAGCTTGATCACATCCTGAGGGCTAGGTAGTTTGCACGCAGGCAAAACTTCTTCATGAAAAGGTAAAAAATATATTTTGATTTCATGGGTTTATTAATCCTTCGTTTGAAGCCTTAAGAAACTGGCAGTTTTTTTTCCGAATGACCTTATTTCGAGGCTGCCAAGAATAATTTGATGACTGCACCACCTTCTGAGGTCTATCGAAAAAATCCTGAAACTCTAGAGCCAGTCTACGTTGCAGCAGTGTTTGTTCGTTGGTGAAACTTTTACCTTCAGTATTTACTTTGTTTCTCATACACCGCCACGTCCAACATAATGCTATACACATATATTTCTTATTATTATCCAGCTTCAAGATCTTCTCAATAAACTGTCAAGGGTCGGCAAATTCAGCCCAAACCCGACGGCGATCTTCGAGACCCAACTCCCTCCATAAAATTTTGACAGGTTTGCATTTAAGCAGGAGATGTGCTTCGTCCTCATCAAGGCGCCTTTTGGGGCTGATAACATTTTTGTTTTTGTTTTGAGAATCACTTTTGTTTTGAGACAACTGTTTTGAGGCCGGTACTGTCGACCAAAGAAGATAAACGAAACGACCTATGGCCGGGCAAGGCCTGCATTCGCCGCGTTTCGGCCTGTGTCGTTAACAATTGGAAGCCTGACTGCCTTACAGGCCCAATCATCCACGATGTGGGTAGCATGCCCAAAACGAAAATTTCGCACCAGGCTTCGTTCGGGCCTCCTTGCGTACCAAGATTGTCGCGCCATGTTTGGTGAATTTTAGTTTCAACTTTGGTAAATTCCTAAATATAGCTCACTTCCCTCACTTGGCTTGCCTGCTCCGTGAGTCTGCTCCCATCCGTGCTCCCTGATACGTGGCAGGCATCGCACGTTTCAGGCCGCGCGCCTGCCTTTTTGCTCTAAAAAAAAATGCAAAAACAATTGAAATACTTCACGACCTTCCCGTAAAATACTCGCCCGGCCAAAACTATGATCGTCTCACGTCAAAAAAAAAAAAAAACTACGATCTTCTCGCCGGTTTGCAGTTGCCTGGACGAGACTGCTAGAGTGAAGGCTGTTCTTCAAGCACGACGGCCTCGTTCGGATCGAGTCCGTTCTCCTCCTTATTCTTGGCTCTCGCGCAGGTTGGCTGCTCCAGCGCCGCCGCACGGATTGACGGCCTTGCTTTCATACAGACATAGCGGAATTGCTCCAAACAACAACGTGATATACTAATTCATCTGGCTAAAACTAGTGAATTGGTATAAATTGGCCGTGAGAGAGGAGAAGGAGGTGGCCGCGACAAGAGACCAGTGAAGTCGCTGACTCGCTGCTGCTCTCCCTCGAGCCAAAGTTCCGTCGTCTCAACTCTCAAGGGGAACGTAAGAGAAGAAAATACGTGAGGCATGACGGAGGAGAAGAAGTAAATACATGATTTATTTTAGTATTTTTCTATCAGGAAACATGACGTGGGCCGAGGGCGGTTTAAACCGTTCGATCAAAAACGAGTTGAATGGGAGCAAACTCGGGGAGCAGGCAAGCCCCGTCCGCTTTGGCTCTTTGCTCTGTTCACGGTTTTGCGGCATTTTCTCCCTTGCCACGTTTTTCTAGTTTATTTGTCCGGAGAATCCAGCAAACTAAAAGTCTGAATCCTAAACAACATGTCTAAATATTACCGCGGGACCAAACCTCGTTTCATGTTTTTCTAGAAAGTCGAAATTATTTTCTCTATCATCACTTCAAACTTGTTATATTCATTTCAAGTGGACCACTGAGAGACACCACACCTTAAAATTATATGTATTGTGGTTACATATAACTCTATAACATGTGACATCTCATTTTTGTATTTCGGTTCATGCTCTATTTTTTTGTTGGTATGGAGCCTTCAAACTCTAACAGTTGCTTTGATGTGGGGTTCGAAATCATATTTTGAAATTAATCTCGTACAATATTAGCTTACTCACTTTTAATGTTGATTATATATTGGGGACCTCTTTCTCACGTGTAGGAGACATACAATTTTGTGTGTGTATCTTCTCGTTGTAAAGCATCTATTGTTATACGATACAACTGTTTACTTCGAATAGAGCGGAAGAGTGGGAAATGCCACACTATCTTGTAGAAAAAAATGGAGAACGGGGAACTCCATACAATATAAACTTACTTTTAGAGGATCCACTCGCTTATTTATTTTGTTTATATGCTCCATCTCCTGTGTATCAATTTCATCTACGTCTGCACAATATATGGTGGAAGACGGTGAGAGACTAACATGATTTTTTTTAATCAACCAACTAGCCAAGTCGAGAATTGAACTCATGCTTTTCTCGCTTCTTACCCGTCACAATTTTTCATCAATCAAAACAACTCGATCCTTATCTTTTGTCCACCACCGTACATAATTATTAGTGTGTGACACTATTAGTAAGGATCTACTTATGGAAGATTTTTGGACCCATCAAGTGACATAGTTCAGAGATATCCCACATCTAACTCACTATCAAGATTCTCAATACTACACTGTATAACATAAGCATATCATATAGTCTCACATAGTATCGTACAGTTGCCTTGGCAGGACGCAATGGCTATGCGTGTCGTTAATTTTTACCCAGACAATCAATACATGATTTCTTAGCATCTATTTAAGTTTTTATCTTTTTCTTAGAGTTGTCACTGATGTCATAGTAGCACTGTATTACACCAGTATTTGTTTTTTAAACGGGGTATTACACCAGTATCGAGTACGTACATCCCCCACATATATAAATGCAGAGATGCTAATACATCACGACATAAAATGTAGATGCTAATCCATTCATAATGAACTTATATCTTTTTTCCATTCCTCTTGGACAATCGCCAAGTCTAGGAACAGAGCCGGGTACTCCTTCCTCCTCAGCAAGCCGAGCCCGATCGGATCTCCAAATTGACCACACACAATCATCCCAAAACGCAAATCAAAAGCACGTCTTAACGGAAGATCTTTTTTAAGCTTTCCGTCACACGAAACTTTCTCGTCGCCACCTTTGTTGACTCGGTTCACCCAAAAGTAAATAAAATGGTTTTTTGGAACGTGGAAACGGAAAGTTGTTGGCACTAGCATCCATTACCGAACACTTTTTTTTTAGACTAATCTATTACCGAACACGTGGACCTGAAATATCAACTACTCGAGGCAGACACATGCAGGTGGGCCGCGTAAAGCGACGCCCGTTCCACGTTCCCGACCCGCCATTTCCTACTCAGGGTCACCAAATTTCCCAAACAACCCTTCGCTCGTACCCCTGTCCGCATCAGATCCTTGTGTGAACCCCAGGGGCAGGGTCGTAATCTCTATCTCCGGTCAGTGTAGTGGAGGCGGAGCACGTAGTAGATCTGGCGCCGACCCGGCCGGGGTCCACCCACCACCTACGCTACGCGGAGCATCCCGACGCTGACGACCGGGACCCACTCGTCGCCGACGTGCTCACCGCGTGGCACGCGGCGGTGACACGTCATCAAGATCGCGTCAGTGGGTGGACCCGTGCTGCTGCCACCATGTGATTCCTTGGCGTGGCGCGACGCAGCAATAACTGGGGAGTAGCGCCGGTGTCGTCCACTCACTCCACACGCACTCCCCTTTCCGCCATCCCACTCCCGCCGTTTCTCTCTCGCCGACGTCCCGCGGATCGTAGATGCAGCAGCGCTGGAGGCAGGGGCCGTGAGCGAGGTGCGCCGGTGCTGATCGGGATGGGAGGACGAGGAGGAGGCCGCTACTTCGTGGCTCTCGTGGCCGCGTTGGTGGTGGCGGTGGGGGTCGGCGCCGCGTCGGAGGGGGACTCGCTCGCGGGCATCGCCGGGGGCGCCGCGGGGATCGACGCCGCGCCAGGTACGTCCACAAGCGCTTGCTTGCTTGCGCCGGGAGCGGCGATCTGTCTGTCTGTCCGTTTGATCAGTCGATGGGGCGACGGTGATCGGATCGAGAGTTCGATCCGTTCCCGCGCGCAGTGATGGGACCTCCGATCCCGGTGGCCGTCACGGTCGCTCTTAGTTCGTTCGAGGCTCACGCTGTCGGCGGCGATTAGGATCGTTTTGTCCCGACTAGAACATGCTTTTTTTTGGCTACAGAACTACACAAGTCCCGTCGGCGTCACTGCGTCGGTAGAAACAAACGTCGGCTTCAGGCGATCTCACCACCGCGATCAGGTCGATTCGCGTTTCCAGGATCGGAGAATCGAGCGAGAATTCATCACGCTCTATTTTAATTCTGAATACGACCGGGTGCTCGACTGTTTCGAGTAATTTATTCGCTGCTGCTGCCGTCGGTACATCTTCCATGACAGTCGATGCTGATATTTTTATCACATTCGGTACGCCATGAGGGCTCAGGAGGTGCTAATTTTAGCAACCCGCAGTATTTTTTAATCCTGCCGCTGCTGCTGCCTTGGTTATTAGAACCAGTCAACACTACCAGCTGTTGCTGGTGTATATTTAGCAGTACTAGGATACATGTCGGATCTGTATCTGCTATGCTCTCCCTCAGTCGTCTCGTTGACAATTCCCAGCGAAGCATCTCCTCCTAGGAAAGAACAACTGGTTCATGTGACAAGAATTTGCACCCTCGCAGTTTAATTAATCTTGCATAGGATCTAGGAAGCACACTCTGGGGTCGTCAACACTACCAGCTGTGATCTGCTACGCTCTCGTTGACAACTTCCACTCGAAGCATCTCCTCCCTTCCTAGGAAGCACAACTGGTTCATGTCACAAGAATTTTGCATCCGCGTAGTCTAATTAATTATGCATAGGAACTAGAAAGGCTCACTTCGGTGCTTACCTTACTGCAGAAGCAAGTGGTCCTTTTGATTTGCCTTTTAGCCTTGTATTACAAGCAGGTGGACCTTTCATTATAGTTAGAGGTTACTAGTATATCGGCCATGCTGGTACAAAAAGATTGCAGTATTGTTGTGTCCTGGTACTTTAGACTTTGGTTGTAGTTGGCTAGTTGCAGTCTACTAGTATGTGACTATCAGACATGCTGGTACTAAGAAGCAGGTGGACCTTTGATTGTGGTTTCAGTTTACTAGTATTCCAGCCATGCTGGTACAAAAAGGTGGTACTAGTATTTTTGTGTCCTCGTACTTTAGACTTTGGTTGTAGTTGGCTAGTTGCAGTTTACTAGTAGTATATGAGTATATCGGACATGCTGGTACTAAAATGTTGTCACTTTTGTGCAATCGTGTGTGGTACTTTAGAGGTGAAGAGCTTGGGACCGCTGGCGAAGGGGCTGCTGAACGGGATGCCGGATGCGGCTGCAGGGCCGGCGGCTATGGGCCCTGTTGCCAAGTACCCGCTTGTTCTGGCGGAGGACAGGACACGGCGGCCGGACGTTCTCCACCATCTCAGGATGTATGGAGGTGGTTGGAACATCACCAACAAGCACTACTGGGCGGTATGTGTCGTTGTTTCAACTCTAAACATATCTTCTTTTTAGGGGGAAAAAACTTTAAACCTTTCATGGGCATAAAGCTTTAAATTGTTAAACATGTCATTATATGCTACAGTGTTTACGTGGGTTGTTGAATCAGGTTAGGTTGGATTAGTACAGTCTGTACGCCCACTAGAGAGTCAACCTGCAGAGTATTGAATACTTATACTTTCAGGAATCTAGATGGTCAGAGTAAAAATTAAAGCTTGATTCCTTTCTTCCCACGTGAGGAACTCCTTTTAGTTGGTTAGTTATATTTAGCTTTCACTTGATGGGAAAAGTGTGCCCACATGTACCAGGAGTGTACACAGCTATATGAAACATTTATAGAAGGCTTTGTTAGACAAACTAAGAGCAAACCTTGACTTCACAGTTATGGAGAACACATGGCCAGTGGCTTCCAAATGTGCCTAGGCTCATATAGTTAGCTGCGATCACGAGATCTTTTAGTGTGTCATGTTTGCCCATCATATTTCAGGTCTTGTGTAAATATGGTACTTCCGTACTGCTACTTTTTTTCTGTTCTTTATTCAATGATATGTTAACTGAATCAAGTATGTTTCAGTCTGTATCATTCACAGGAGTTGCTGGATTTCTTCTTGCCGCATTGTGGTTTATTTCATTCGGGATTGCTGCAGCTTCATTCTGCTTTTGTAAATCAAGAATGGGCAAAGGAAAGGTTTCTCATGCAGATGTAGCACGGCCTGTGTTGCTTGTGGTCGTTGTGCTTGCTTTAATGTAATACACTAAATCTCTTTACCGTTCATCTGTTATGTTATTTGTTAGTTCAGGATATCTTTTTGTACAAGTCTAGTTGCTTTTCACACTTGAGCATTGCACATGGGTTGTCTATGGATCAAATCTTTACATTAGACAGTTCCTTGTATGTAATCTAGTGGAAGGTAAGAATAGATGTTAGTAGAACTTAGAAGTATGGGTTCAGTACTGTGTGAAGTGCTGTATGAATCTGGTAGATGAAACAATATAAATATTGCAACACAAACATGAATTACATTTCTTAATTTCACAATACAACTCTGGTGATACTTTTCACATTATGTTATCTTGCAAATTCCCAATTAGATATTGGGCTGATTTATGAGGTGAAACATTTATAAATATCAAACAGTATATGATTGTTTTTCTTATTGTACACTTAAATATGATTTTTTGTTGTTCGTTCTATTTTAAAATATGGATAGAGGAACTAGGATGGTATGACCATTCTTCATCAAATTTAATCTTTCAACCACTTGTTCTGATATCTTCCATGATTCTCTTGTCGCCAGAGCTGGATGCATTGTCCTTTCATATGGGCAGGGTGAATTCCACGAAGAAGCTACCAAGACTTTGGATTTTGTCGTCAACCAATCTGATTTCACTATCCAGACATTGAGGAATGTTACAGATTACTTATCGTTTGCAGTGACGATTAATGTGGCAGCACTCTATCTTCCATCAGATGTTCAGGATCAAATTAACAATTTGAAGGTGGACTTAAATAAAGCATCTGATACAATATCTCTGAAGACAACAGAAAACTACAAAAGAATCAGAAAAGTTCTCCATAATGTGTATGTTTCGATGCTTTCCTTGCTTGTCATTTTTACCTTCAGAATCGCATTGAGTAGTGTGGATGTGACTATGCTTATCGGTAGGCTTAACTCTTCCTAGAAAATAAACCATTACACTGGTGAGATGCGTAATTACATGGAAAGATGCCTTGTGGCATTCTTAATTTTGTGTTAAGTATTTCTACTGATATGCCTCCAGTTGAGAAATGAAATTCCTATTTTTCTACAGGTCTGTTGCATTGATCTGCATAGCCGTGTTGATGCCTGTTCTTGCGTTCCTTGGATATGGTATGCACTCGACTGTCTTCAGTGGATATACATGTGTTTTTTTTCTATGTTTCGTTTTTTAACTACGGGTATGCCATCACTCACATTCCGAACTCGCTTGTTTCTCTCTTATGCAGTGCTGGAGCTATACGGACCAAGATATACAATTTACTCGTAAGCTTTCGGATCTTGCTACGAACTATTATGTATTGAACTGAGCATGTTGTGCAGTAATTTTGACACCTTTGTACTCAAACTTTGCAGATTTGCTACCTTATGCTGGATCATAGTGGCAGCTCTCTTCATTCTTATAGGGATTCTTTTGATAGTAAGCAGGTATTGCTTTCCTTACAAACGTTTTTCTTATTCTTGATTAATTATGCTTAGGAATGTTAAGACTTCAGTGCCCACTATAGGCTTCTAACCAGCATGACCTTCTAGTTGGACCTCAGTTCCCTTTTGGGTTATGCAACCACGAAAGCAGATTGAAACATTTATATAGGACTCAAGTATGTGCAAGGAATTAGCTTGTCGACTGATGTATGCTCTGTTTATTAATGTTACTACGATCATGTGTGCATGGATTGCTTTCCCTGCCAAACTTGCTAGCAGCTCTGTTGTTAGAAGGATGATGCGAATCCATTGCCTAGTATTAAATATTAATAACTGTATTATGATGTCTTCTTTTGTTACAGTGCTGCAAAGGACACATGCCAAGCAATGGACGAGTGGGCACAACATCCTCGAGCAGAAACCGCTCTCAGCAACATCCTTCCATGTGTGGATGAGAGCACGACCAACCGAACCTTGTACCAGAGCAAACTCGTTGTGGTGCAACTCGTGACCTTAGTCAATAGAGCTATATCTGTTCTCTCAAACCGAAAGCAATATCATCTGCATCCTGGGCAGTTGATGCCTTACCTGTGTTCTCCCTACGATAAAAACCTGAATGATCGACAGTGCTTTTCTAGGGAGGTGACATTCGACAATGCAACAACAGTAAGTATTGTCGTTATTCTTCTGTTACTTGCTTAAGATCTTCTCAACCTTTCCCAGTTTAATTCCTTGCACAATCTGTCATTCTTGTTCACTTCCATCTTATGTGGCTGCACTGCACTACTCAAATGTACTAAACTGCACAGATTCCTTACAGAAATACAATGTCTACCTTTCAGGCATGGCAGGACTACACATGTAACGCTCCCGACGCGGAGGCGTGCTCCGGCCCGATGACCGTGACCCCAGAGGTCTACGGCCAGCTAGTCTCGGCCGCGAACGCCAGCTACGCGCTGCACCACTACGCGCCCTTGATGCTAAACTTCCAGGACTGCAAGTTCGTCCGCGACACATTCAGCTCCATCGCCTCGCAGTACTGCCCGCCGCTCGAGCGCGACCTCAGGCTCGTCTCCGCAGGCCTGGCCCTCCTTGCCGCCGGGTTCGTCCTCGGCCTTCTCCTATTACTCTTCGCGGACCGCCCCCGAAACTCGGAGGAGGTGTCCGAGCGGCCGCCACCATCGGAGTTCAGGGTCACGCCTGTAGACTGCTCCCCGTGATGTACAAAGCATGCACAAGTTTCCGTGGTTATCGAAACCAGTATAGCAAACTAGTTAGGAAAAGGAAGAAGGCCTGAGCACCCGCCGGGGCTGAAGCTGAAGTCCTAAGCCCATTTTGCAGTGAAGAGTTGGGTGCTTTGAGTGCTTCCTTCCATGGTATGTAATGTATATGCAGTGCTTCAGGAGATAATAGTTTGTACAAACGGTGGTCGGATCAGCTGGGGCTAAAGCCCCATTTATGCTAGTATATGAAGTTTTACCTTCCGGAAGTCCATCTCTTTGCGCATTGCTGGTAAAACGGTGCAGTTGCTCTTTGCAGTAATTTGGAACCAGGTACAGCTACCAGATGATCTGATGTGATAGGCCACATCCACACACGGTGGATTCTTCATTTTAGTTTTAGATAACCATCGGACCCGGGGTTAGATGCACCTCGTTGTGTAAACATTTTTAAAACTTCTCAAAATGTTAAAAAATTGCAACAAAATTTCAGACATACATAAGGATATTTTATGTTAGTGCAAAAAGTTTCGCAGAGAAAAACATTTTATGTTAGTGCAATGAGTTTCGTGGAGAAAAAATATTTTATGTTAGTGTAAAAAGTTTCGCGGGGAAAAGACATTTTTTGTGACCTGTGTAAAAAGACAAAAAATGTCTCCTACAAAGGTAACCATCAGGCTTCTTCATTTTTTTTGAGAAAAAAATCAGGCTTCTTCATGGGACATTAACTTTCCGCAAGGTAATGCAAAAACAACACAGGCCGGCTTCGTTTGTCTTTGTTTTCTAACGTGGCCTAGACTTTCCATCCAGCCCAATTGAAAGCCCAAGTAGCAGCCCATGCAGCGTCGGTGTTGTAGTTTTTCTTTCTTGATGGTATCGTTTTCTGCAGGAGAAAAAAAGCGATCGATAAACAATAAAAAAGAAAGAATTGGAGATGGGAGGTATCGACCCCCCTGCCTCTATTATGCATTAATTAGCGCTCTACCATTTGAGCTACATCCCCATTTACATTAGCTTCATTAATTTGCGTGATTAACAATGAATCAAACACTAGTAAAATCGGCCTGATAGTCATCATGGGCTCATGGCGGCAAACGTTAACTTCTACTTTGACGTCCCTTCTGTTTCTTGCGAAGCAAATCTCGTGCTTCAATTTGTTTTAGCACGGCTATATAATTCAGGACATGTGCTGATTATGAGACGTGATTAAGAGTGCTACTAACAGTAAAAGAATGTCGACGATTTCCAGACATGTCGCTTAGAGCATCTCTAAGAATAATGAGTTTGGGCAAGGGAGAGAGAAGGTATGGGTAAGCAGATTTTTGTTTTTGTTTTTCTAGCTTACCCATAATCTGGATACGCAAAACTGGATTGCATTTCAGATCCATCTGTCAATGGGTTGGTTTTTTTCTTTCCCCTCTCTCTCTCCCTTCTTCCCCAACCTCGACCTCCCTCCCGATGCGTGCGGACGAGGCAGCTAGGTCGGACGGGCTAGGGGGTGGCCGCATGCTCACTGAGGCGACAGCAAGGTCGGGGAAGGCCGTCCTCGCGTCGATGGGTCTCGGCGAGGCCGGGCAGAGACGAGCTCGACGGGGTCGCCTCGGGCGCCGGCGGGCTTCGGATTGGCGGAGCGTACCGACCATCCGCAACTGAATCACAGTGATGGTCGCATCGGTGGGGCCCGGTAGTGGCAGAATGAGCTAGGAGGCGGCGGTCTCCAGCGGCGGAGTATTTTTGCCGGCACATGGGCATTGGTTCCCATCCGCTCTGTCTCGATTCCGGCCCAGCGGGGAGGCGCGAGACCAGGGAGACGGCCGACGGAGGTCGCCGAGAAGTGGGACGGCCTTGCTGGGGCGCCGCGGCGGACGCTCGCCGACGAACGGAGACGGCGGGGTCGGCGAGGGTGGCGTCGGCCATGCGCGTGTGAAGCTTCCGCGCGGGCGCTTGGCCCTTCTTGCCGTGCTTTTGGCTGACGTGGCACTTATGCCAATCGATTTGGATTATTGGCTTGGTATACCCATATATGCCAATTCTTGGCTATAATTTGGGTAGTGACCCAAAAAAATTGGGTTAGGACTGTTGGAGCAATTTTTTTCTCCCAATACCAAAAAAGGAGTATTTGGGTATTGAGAGGTAAGCTCTTGGCATGATTCTACAACTAAGCAGACGATTTTGATGCAAGCAGTCCGTAATCTATACTACTATTAAAAGAGCAAACATGTGTTGTGCTATGTTGATACATTAAATCTGGTGCGTTCAATATTTGATCAATGGTCACGTCCACTTTTTACCGGTTTAGCCTCCCACCAAATCACATATTACGAGTAAAATGCCATTGTATCATTTCGTTTCTTTTATTCTTCTCTCCGGACCACTCACCACCAGACCGCCTGGGGTACGGGCAGCCCCGCCCCCGCCCGCACGGCTTCGTCTCGTCTCCTCTCCCCTCTCCATCTCATCTCGCCGCTGATCCGCGATGGTCGACACCAGGCGGAGCGCCGCCGCGGCCAAGCGCCCAGCCGGCGGACGACGACGGCAAGGGCTCGCCGCCGTCGCCGCCCTCTCAACCAGGGGAGGAGCAGCAGCCTCCGGGAGCCGACCCGGTGGAGGCGCAGTCGTCGGGCCCCCACATGACTGCCGGCAATTGCGCCATGGTCTGGATCTCCCCGTGCATTCGCGTCCTTGTGTTTCTGTCCGCCTTGATCCGTAGTCGCTGACGCCACGGTGTCTTGACAGGTCGCGGAGGTGGAGGAGGATAGCGCCGCCAAGGAGACGGCGCCAGCGGCGGATGGGGCTGAGGCCGTGGTCGAGGCGGTTGTTTCTGGAGGCCCGGACGTCGCGCCGCCCGACCCCACTGGCCTGCAGGCGCTCGCCGGTGGCCACCTCGGTACGGAGCCACAAGTGGGAGGTGCTCCGTGTCGCCAACAGCTTGGCGAACCTCATGATATGACGGCAGTGGAACCGGCAGCATAGGCAGCATCAAGACGTGGCTCCTCGATGACGGAGACGGCGATTGGCATGATGTTCCGGCAGCGCTCAGCGGAGGCGGAGCACGAGCATTCGGACAAGGACGGGCAGGCAGGCAGCGGCGCAGGTCGCCGTGGAGGGTGTCCCGACGGTGATGATCCTGCCAGGCGATGCAGTCCGCACGGGCACACAGTGCATGGTGCGCATGGATGCCGGAGAGGGAACCACGAGACTGTCGTACCCACACCTCTATGACGACGGTTGAATCCAGGTTTTCACGTTTGATGTGTACTCCCTCCGTTCACAAAAGGATGTCTCTACCTATCTCAAATTTGCATGTATCTAGACATGATTTAATGTGTAGATACATAAATATTTGAGATAAGTTGATACATACTTTTGTGAACGGAGGGAGTAGGTACTAAGGTACATCACCTGACATGTTAGCTCACATCAAAGCTGCCAATTCTCTCTCACGCATGGTACTACGTTTCTCAGCTGCATCCAAATACTGAAATGTCAGCGTAGTGTAGATTTGTTTTTGAGTAATGTACTGTTACAAGCATTTACAGTGGTACATGTAACAAATAAAGCTATGGTAGGTACTGATGCAGCAATTTTTCGTACCCTCTCCTGATTATGTTATGTAGAGAGAATACTAATTATGATGTCACGGTCCATACCACAAATTTTTGATTGTGAATCCTATGAACCATCTGGTAGTGATATTCCTTATCGACTTTGCAGGACTAAGATCTTTGTATCTGGTATACAGTGCCAACCTCTCACTCTGAGAATTCTTATGATAATCCATTGTTCTGCAGTAGATATAACATCTGAAGTTGGTCAAATCCAATTAATTATTGCTATTTGTAGAATTGATTTCTTAGAGCCTGATGCTCCTGATTTATTGTTTTGCACTTTTGAAATTGAGATAGATAGATATTTGATTCCAGAAAAAAATTAGGTTCATCGTGAAAAGTATTTTTATCTTAATACTTTGCAGGATTTGAAGTCGTTAAGCAAAATTATACAGTAGAGATTTTTCTATGACCCTTTCAGAGGTGGAAGTGTCACTATGTTTTTTCTATTAATTAAGGTATACATTTTGTGGATGTCAGAAAACGAGCTCTGAATTTCACTCGATGAACACAACGAACTCAGAGATTTTGGTGCTGCGTGCAAAAGTGCAGCTTTTCTGTTTTCTCTCTTCTTATTTATAGAGTCGTTACATGCGAAAACTCGAGATCCTAAAGACCAGGACAACACCGAGCTGTTTAGACCGTGCCATCCCACGATCACTCGATCCTATCCTTCTACTACGCAGCCGTGCTCGAGATCGTGCCATCCCATGACGCAACACACAGCTGCCTACACTACGTGATCAACTCGCGAACAGGCTCGACGAGCTGACCGTTTTATTTGCTAACTGACTAAACTAACTGAAGGTGTTCGACATCAGCTACAGTAAAAGTGTCGATCACTAACTGAAACTGTTTGTCGGGTTTAAAGTTCAACAGTGGATGTCGTTGTCGTTCTATCATCATTTTGCATTTCTTACCAGTCATAGGGTTATTTTTTGGATACCAAGTGCCCACTTAATGGGAAGTAGGTTTCAATTGATTGAAAGTGTTGTAAAAGATCAACTGAGAGTTGTTTTTACTAAATTTTGACCCAAATTGTTTTTCGGGATTTAGCTCTGTGCGTTTTTGTACTGCTAAACTTGTCCACGTTTTTGTTCTTATGTTTTGCAGTCCCATTGATGAATGAACCTTGGTGGTTCATACAACCATCGTTTTTCTTACCTCAACAACTGTCATATCTGCCTATCTTTCACATGGTAAGTTCGATACTGTCCCTTTCTTATGTTGCAGTTATTGTAATCTTTACAAGGGAAGAATGTTTGGGAATATGCCTTACAAATAACTGTTGAACGAGTTATGTGCATTTTCTATTCACATAAAAATCTTTACAATGAGAAAAAATTTGCATGTCCATATACATTTGATGGTCACAAACTCACAATTATTTTATGGTAAAAGAAATTAGTAATGATTAAGTGAGGACTTGTGTCATCACTATGTTTCCTTGATAAAATGAATTATTGTGATAGCGAGAACTTCGCATTAATTTTGCAATTTGATGCATTAGAAGTATATTCGATAAAAAAGTAGGAATGAAACATCGATATTTCTTTGCCTCACTCATGTTGTTAATTGTGAAATTTCAGCATTGTTGTTAATAACATGTGCCTACCTACTGCCGACGTCCAAGAGACCACTGCAATTTGGTCAGACTCAGATGTGTCGCATTTTTCCTTTGAATTTTGGATTATTCAATCATGTGTATATTGAAGTGTGTGAATTGTTGTACAGTGATAAATGGAGTTATTATAGAAATAGATAGAGGAGAAATGGTATGATGTATGGTCTATATAATGCATTGTGATTTGCATTAATTAATCCAGACGTGCATTGCACGTGCACTAGTGATAAAAAACAACAGAAACTAAAGGCCCAACGTGGCCTAGACTTCCTACCCTGCTTAGGGCCTAGCTACAGCTCAACTAAAGGCCCAAGTAGCAGGTCGTGCAGCATCGGTGTTAGTTTTCTTTTAGCGGGTTAGATTTTCTTTGTTGCGGATCTCGTTCTCTGCAAGAGAAAAAAGCGAGCGATAAACCCCCAAAAAATAAAGAATTGGAGATGGGAGGTATCGATCCCCCTGCCTCTAATATGCATTATTTAGCGCTCTACCATTTGAGCTACATCCCCATTTACATTACTCCCTCCGTTTAGGTTTATAAGTCCTCTACGTATCCCTAGCTCGTGAATTTAACTAATATAATATAAAAATTAAAATACAAAAATTATACCATTAGAAAATATAAAGTCTGAATTTTCTAATTATATATTTTTTACAATATATAAATCACATTATGTTGCTCAAATTTAGGACCTAGGGATACGTAGAGGACTTATAAACCTAAACGGAGGGAGTAGCTTCATTAATTTGCGCAATTAATGGTAATTGCCGTGATTTTTTTTAGGAATTAACCAAGCATTAAATTCCACCTTCCAACACGATTTACATTAATACTCATCATGAACTCACAGCTAAAAATGTTAACTTGTACTTTGACGTCCTTTACTTTTTCTTCCCTGTTTAGTTTCTTCGATAAGTAAACCTCTTGTTTGTATTCGTTTTAACATGGCTATTGAATTCATAATATGTGTTGATTTTGAGAAATGATTAGTAAGAGCAAATATAATAGTGGGCTTATAGGACGCCTACGTGGCACTTTTGTCTATGTGGAGGAAAGAGACAAGGAAAAAATGATGGAGTGGGCTCTCATACAAGAGCCAGCCTCTACACATGATCCTAGGCAAAAACAATAAATGAAGAGAGATAAAGACACAAAGTGAGAGTAACACTAAATTAATAGGCAACCTTATAGCCAACTCTATTGTACGAGCTAACTATAAGACTAACTTTTGATGACATGGCAGTTTCATATAGCCGGCTGTTGCCTGTTGGCTCTACTATTGAACTTGCTCTAATGCTACAAAGTGTAGGATAATGTTGATAATTTCTTGAAATTAAAAATTAGTCGCCATATTTAGTGTGTTAATTACGTACGACAAGACCGTGCACAATGAGAAACATAAAATGAGATGTATTGTACGACTCATGGCATCATCATTTTCTTGTCCCTCGTCCCAGAAGAACGCTTTATTTTGCATGGTTTTTTTGCACGGTTTTAACCACTCATATATGACAAAGAATGTATAAATGATTTCGTTGTATTTGTATTACAATTTTTCCATTTCAGATATATTTATAATAATTTCATGGACATGGTCATAATTGTAAGTTATTGAGCGGCGAAAATCAACTTATATTTTGGGACTGCATTGGGGGATGGCGGCGGGACGTCGACAACATTGCCCACTTTTCTTTTTTCTCTTCCGTCCCACCGGTGCCGACGCCGCCAACCACCGCGCCATGGGAGTACTTGCGTCGCCTCCCTACTGCTCGATTTGGGCGGGAGGCAAAGAAATGAGAGAGAGAGAGAGGCCTCAAGGGGGTTCCTGCATAATTTCATACGGGTGGCTGTGCTAACTGGACCGCACTGCTTACGTGGCGACGATCAACACAAGGTCAAACCTGCTCCGACGAGCTTAGGACCGCAATGACACACTTGAAATAACATGAGGACCGGGATGTGTGTTTATAAAGAAGTAGGACTAACTTGGCATCCCCGAGAATACTTATAGGACCATTGGTGTATATTACTCGATATTTTGCAACAAAGACTTAAGCCTTTGTCGTGCATACGAACATTTTAATTGGGACCATACATATATAGGATAAAAACCGCAAATGTGTTATAAATCCGAGGCTCGTAATTGATCATACAAGGACAAGCAATCACAGAAAACGACAGCGAGATTTGGTAACGCATTTCAGCGACCAACGCCTATATCTGCGTGGCATGCTTACGGGCGCTCCTCCCCATCGTACTAATCAAAGTACCGTCGATGACAAACCCAGCACGGTGTACAGACACATCAGATCACACGCCACGCCGGTCCGGCCGCCCCTGCCACGGGCGCCGTCCGTCCTCGCCTAGATCTTATGTCTAACCTAGCTTTCGTCTCACCCCCTCTATTTGGGCTACCCCTGATGCCTTTATATATTAGGCCAGGTTACACGTGTTCGACTCGAACACCTAAACCCTCTGCTAATTACAAGTCCAACTGAAGCCCTACTCGCACACATATTCGGCACATACTAAAAACAACAAAATGGAGAAGTTCTTGAGAAAACATCTTCAAAAGAGAGAGGGAGCAAAAGAACCAACTCTTAGACTTTACTTCAGCTTCTAGTGAAACCATCTTTTACCATTTCCACACCACCTCGGTGCCCGAAAAGTACCTGCACGAAAATTGATGGCCACCACACCAAAGTTTTACAGCCTTACGTCGCAAGGTTACATTTCCTTTTTCTCTCATCCAGTTTAAAACTCACAAGTGGTTGTCGCATCATTAGTTGCATGCACTGGATAGCATGCCCTAAGAAAAGAACATTCGACCACTGTCGTAATTCATCTACAATTGGTAGAAACAAATCGAAACGTATATGGACTTGAGGGAGGATGATTTTCCCGCCTTTAGCGTCATGCAGTAGCATCAGGAGTTGGCACCAACTTTGTCGAGGAAAACAATGCATATATAGACCCATGCATATGGTAGATGAATCATGATAACCCTTGGTGTTTTCGTATGGATATATCTGGGTTAGCTTGTACATACCGGATGTTCCCCATTACTAAAGATCGGACGTGGATATAGTACTTGATTTCACGTGCCACACTGCACCCTTCACCACTGTGATCATCATTTCTACATTTCATACACCCTTGTAGTAAAATATTGTATTTTTTACAAGACCTCGTTTAGGGCGGACAAAAGTTGATCCAATTAATAAAAGAAACCGGACCCAAAAATCAAACAAGACACGGTTAATTAAGAAAAACCAGCGAAAACCACACACCTACTACTAACAATCAAGCCATGGTCCGAGCCAAATACAAGGGTCTCTAGGCCCAAAATCATCGGAAACACCACATACTCAACCAATAAAGACTTCGCCACCTCAAGAGCACCCCTGCTACAAGATGAGTACTTGCGCCTAAACATATGGAAAAAGCGACTAAACATTAACCTATACCAACTCACGAACTGCCTAGATCGCCGTCTCCTCGGTGCCTTTCTTTGAGATCGAGTCCTTTGGCAACTCCCCGAAAGCCTCCGCTAACCTATATTCAGTGTGCTTGCCAGTCGGGATGCTGCAATATTTGTTCTTCTTATCCAAGCGTCCACTATGCCTCCGACACAAGTGGAGTCCTCTTCAATCTGCACAAGAATCGTTGCATCCGGCAAGGACAACAGCGCACTGCAATTGAAACTGCTCAAGTACTCATCCAGCAAGGTATACAAAGACGGGCCAGGCGACACGCCATTACCACCAAACGGTGTTGGATTCAGAAACCTTTGAGCTGCGAGGGTCACCTGACGTTGCCACCTCCGGAGAGGAAACCAAGGGGGCACCTCCCCAACCACGCTAACAGGCAAAAACACCTCGTTTAAATCCAAATCATCACATGATGCCACGATATCATCAACCTTTGTTTGCTCCTCCACGCCATATCACCATTTCAGGCAGAACAAAATACAAAGCCAGAGAATCATACGAAGACTACGCCACCACACCAAACAGTTCAGACGAGCAAACCGGACACACTGGTATCGTTATCACCAGCCATGACAAGAGGCGCAGATTCATCAAGCTCGCACGGCGCTGAGGAATTGATGAGCTCAAATCTTCCACCGACGATATCCATCAGCTATAACAGGCTTGTGACCTGATCAGTCCAACCCTGCTGTAATACCTTCTCTAAATGAGAGGCAAACATGGCCTGCAACTCAGTGCTCAGTGCCTCCGCCTGAGGTGCAAGGGTCATCCTATCCGGCATTCACAACATAGAAGAAATAAATGATTTCCATCTCCCCTCTCTGATGGCCTTGCCAAAGAGCGGCCAATATGAGACCCGTTAAGTTCCAGGGCTTTGCCTAGGCTGACATACCACAAAGATAGAGACCTAGCGGCTCACAGACCTTTTTGAGGTGCTTAAAGTAGAGATCTGCGATGGAGCTTCATCGCGCTTGCGAAGGTTTCAGAACATGGCCTCGAGGGACTTTGTTCTTGCGGATTTTCTAATTCACAGTCTATTGTTTTCTTAATTAAGCCCCAGTCACTTTTTAGAAAAGTGCAACCCTATTTCAGAGAAAAATGCAATTGCACTTTTTTAAACTATCGTTACATTTTTCTGGGATGACTGAGATTTTAAAAGGATTCAGTCGATTTGAGACATAGCTACTCCCTTGTTTTTATTGTATTTTGTGTGTGCATGGTCTGAGACACGTGCTCCTTCTCAACCCTTGGGTTGTATTTTTCGTTTTGCATCGTGTTATGCAAATGTGGTGTATTTGAACTCTCTGAAGTTATTTGCCTTGATGTGACGATCGAGTGAATAAAATTTCCTTTACCGATAAAGACGACACTGGACTCAAATTAGTGGCTTGGATTGAACTAGTCCTACGACACCAAATAAAATCTTAATTAAAAATAAACAGACGAAGGCTACGTAAAAAAGGTATAATAGATTAACATATCATTGTTTACAATCACACATTTTCCATCCTAATAATTTATACATACATAGGGACGCATTCCTTGCTTTCATAACATTCACATCAACAAAAAAGAATCGATGGATGCAATAGGTGTGTTCGTTGTGACCAAGATGCAAAGGCAGTTCGCTCTAGCACTTACTACAGGTGCGTTTTTGTTGTGAATAAGTCCACGGGACAAGATATAGGTCAACAAGAACAGATCACGCACACCTAACCAACTATGTTTCCTCTGCATGATTCCTCTGGAAGCTACATGCATGCAGTGAGAGTGTGAGCTAGACACAGGAAGCTTAATTAGTCTCACAAAATCCAACTCTTAACCAAAGTACCAAGCTGACCTTTGAAACAAACAGTTTAGAGCATTAATAAGCCCTTCTTTTGGGTCATCTCCATTGACCAAATTAGAAATGATTATGGTTTTAATTAGTACTGAAAGTTCTGTTGCGTCACCTCCATTGACCTAATCAGTTCAGACATAATTATGGTTCTGTCACATTTCAGGCCAAACCCCTGATAGAGGGAGTTGGTGATGGAACTGACAAGTCGGTCACCTTTTTCCTTGTTTGTTTTAACAGTGTTTTTCCCAGGATAGCTTAGGTATAGGCCAGGCATGGATGGATTAGTGAACTGTCACTTCAGACATGTGGAGGCTGGTCGTCAGACTAGCTCTGCTCATGTGCAAGTTGTCGAATTGCTATACGTTGGTGAGAAATACTTGCCCATGGAGAGAAATGCAGTTTCCCTTGATATTTGCTACACTCTAGACTACAAAATGGTGTCTGGCTTCTAAGTGAAATGAACGGCATTGGTCTTGTTGAACCAACCCCAGCTACAGCACAAAGACAAATGTTAATGATACGATTACGTTTGATCTGACTATCCGAGGTCTTAACATGGAATGTGAGTGGACCAAAGATCAAGATAAATTGGGTGTTCAAAATCGAACAAGTGTCTTCTTAGCAAATGGCTTTACCATTTTGCCTAGTTTGTATTTTTCGTATACAAAAAAAGGCCACCCTGCCCAACCCCGCAGAATATCGCTCCATAATCCTCTACCCCAGCTCGATGTGTGCCACTGGTGCAATTCCGGGAAAATATATCAATGGTGTCACTACTCTAAGTGTATTAGTACCCTTGCACATTTATTAGAGTATTTGTTAGTTATGAAGAAGATCAATAAAATAGTGTCAAAAAAAAGATCAATAATCCATTGGTGTCATTTGACACCAACCCGAACTCCGGCCCTAATGCCCCGACACACCACGTGGCGAGAATTCGGGCCTCCCACGTACCCACACCATGACACCAAGGGGTACCAACTTTTCGTGGTTATATTCGATTATGTCGGATTTTGATAAAATTGGGTTGGTGATTGAGGCGACACGTCACACATTTTTCGCCGTTTGACCAAAATTAGCACACACATGATTAAGGTTTCGTCGCATTTCATATCGAAATTTCCAACAAAGAGTTGGTGATGGAGTTGACAAGTCGGACACCTTTATTGTTTTGCCCAAATAGGAATTACATAAATGTATCGAATTGTCGCTTGAGACATTTGGAGTTGTACGTGATCTTAGTACTGAGACCAAGTTAATTAAAGCTTTTCCTGGAAAAAGAAAATGGGCGTCGTGGCCGTAGTAGTGGCGGGAAACGTGTGCAAGCCGTTAGTTAAGCCTACTTGTTACTCCTAGCTAGCTACGTCCTAGGTAGGCTGAGGAGGTCGGCCGGCTTTCTTTTCCCCTCCCACCCTCTCTCTCCTCTCCTCCTACTTGAGAGTCACGTGTGTGTCGCCGGCGCCGCTCTGCTTCGATTCGGCCGGCGAGGCCGGCCGGAACGGAGTGAGAGATGGTGGCCGTGCTCCCCTGTATAGAGTAGACTTAGGTTTTCTCTTTGCTGCTGTAGATCTAGAGTTTGACTTTCTGGCTTGGTCCTTAGTGGAGTTTGGCGAGATGCCGATGGTTTCTCCTCTGCTGGTGCTCCTACCAGGCACTGGCTGGCCGTGCTGGCTGCTCTCCGGTGAGCTCTCAAGGTGGAAGCTTGGCGGCGGGTTGGAGACGGTGGAGAGTATCTCAAATAATGGTAGTTCTTTCCACTCTTTTCCCCTGAGTTGTGACGACATGGATCTTCCTCTGGCCGGCCGTGGTGGCGAGGAGAGGGAGTGGTGCTGTCGCTTCATCTGCAGAGGCGGGAGTGGAGCTGCGGGGTTCAGAGCGCCGGAGCCTACGAGCTGTTCTTGGCGTTCGGAGGAGGAAGTGAAGCTGTCCAGGATGCTCCAGTGGATGGAGATGAAGGCCGGCTGCGTTTCTTCATCAACCTCTTCAATAAAGCTCGGTAATCGCATCTCTGGTAGCAACCATGCGGATTGGAGTTCGTTTCTTGCAGATCGTCTCGGTGACGAAGGCAAGGGCGATCTCCGACTTTCTTTTTGGTCGCTGCTGGATTTGCACCAGGGGAGCTCGGGTGCTGCTCCCTGGAGGTCATTCATGGCAGCTTTGTGTTGGCTGTCATCCCAGATGGTTGATTGGCGACCCCTCCAGCCCTTCTTCGTCGGCTGCGGTCTTCTCCGACCGGCGTTTGATGGTGATTTTCAACCTCCTGGCCGCCGTGCCTGTTTGGAGGCCCTCTGGCTCTGGTGCAGCTGGCTCCCGGCGCCCTACCCCAAGTGGTTTGTCCCCGGCGGTGGCGCGTTTGGCTGTGCTATCCTTCGTCGATGCAGTGGTGGTGGAGCCGGACCTGATTGCGTTCTCTTTTTGAGACCTAGGGTCCTTAGTGCTAATTGTATGGACTTGCTTGTAATTTTGCACTTTCTTTGGTCCTCCTTGTATGTTGCCACTGCCATTAATATAAGCATCTAGGTCCCTCTGGGACCATCCCCTGTTCAAAAAAAAAAGGTAGGCTGAGGGGCAACATCCGCCATTTTGCTCGTGCAGTTAGTGGTGGGCCACCTACGAGGGAATCCGCCATTCCGCCTCAAGCCTAGCAGCCTTTCGAGTGCAGGGAATCTCTTAAGCTAACTAATGACGCAGTTAGCAGGTTACTTCATCTCAGCCGTGTAACTGAAAATTACAGAGCTTTCCTGGATAGCTGTGCTTAGTGCTGTTTCAGCAAGTGTCAGCATGCATTCTCTGAAGAAGCGTTGTCAATGGCTTAGGTTGACCTTTGTTACTTATTATTCCCAACCATTCCAATTCCTGAATCTGCACCAATACACACAAAATGTCTAACATAAAGGAGGAAGATAAAGAAACAAAAAAGGTGGCTCCTAAAAGAACGGAGAAGAAGCCTTTTGGAACCAACTGGAGGCCATACACATACATTCCAAAAGAGCAGTATCAGTGAAGTTGTTGTGTGGTGAGGTGATAGTATCACTGATACGTATTCCCCTCTGTTCTCCTCTGCTTTGCCTCTCTTCTAATTTAAATCCCAGGGTTAGGGAAGCAAGGTCAGCTGGAAGGTGGTGACTGCAGAGTGTTTCGATTGCGTTTTCCCTTGGGCTGGCTAGCTTGGCCTCCATCCTTTTCTTACATCTCCCTCCACTCCATCTCTTGCTTCCCAGCTTAGCCCCTCCTCTCCCCTCTCGTTGCCTTAACCACAACCCGAAATCCACCCTTCAAAGCTTTCTTCCTCTTCCTCTGCCTCTCCTGGGTGTTCTTCATAACTTCCCCAAGGTAAACATTTCTTCTACTGTATGCTTGGCCATTTTAAGCCATCGGGGCATTGAAATCCGAGAGCGCTCTTCCATTAAGCTACTTTGATTTTCTGTTCTTCGGTCTCTCCTCTTCTCTTTTTCTCTAGGCCGGTGAGTTCTTGGGTTCGCTCTCGGTTGTTTGAAGTTGGTGGGTTTTCTTCAGCTTTGTTGTTGTGATGAAAGTATAGTATACTATGCGACAATCGCGTTCCTTGTTTTTCCCGTTGGGAAGTTCAGTGATTTTTGGCCTGTTCTTGCCACGCTTTGATCCTAGCTGTTTCATAAGTTCAGAGAAAAAGTCCAGCCGTTTCAGATTATTAACAAACAAAAAAGCTTGGTTCCATTGGCTTTCCCTCCACGTTCCTTGCGGTTATCAATCAATTACTCCTAGCACGGTAGCACCCACCCAAGCGGTTGGCGCCTGTGGATTCAGTGTCAAACAAAAAGAAGCAGTTGCATCCTCGCATTGCGCATTGCACACACGCCCCACTGCAACTGCACCTGCTGCGCGCCATGGATGATCATCGACCTCGTGCTTGCAGGAGGATCCATGGGTGACCACCTCGCGCTGCTCGTGGACCGGCTGCTCACGGAGGCCACGCTGGAGGCGGCTATAGGGGCCAGGACGAAGCAGGCGGAGGCGGCGGCGATGGTCGGCTACTGCTGCGACGCCGCCGTCGCCGACCGTGGCTGTCCGCCTAGCAAGATGGTGGAGTGCAGGATCTGCCAGGAGGAGGACTGGGACAGCCGCATGGAAGCGCCCTGCGGTTGCCGCGGCAGTCTCAAGGTAATAAAAACACGACACCCTGATGTTATCTTGTTCTAAACTTGTGTTTTTTGGTGGAATTTTGCGGGTGGTCTCGTAGTAGTAAAACAAGTTGAATTTCCCGTAGAAATCAGAGCTACGACCTGCATTTCGATTCTGTTGTACAAAGAAGTTATAGCACCTCTCTGAAATCTTAATATCTTGTTTCGAAATCTGAACTTATGAAATTTGTAGGAATTTTGAAATGATTCTGTAGGAAAAGAGTTGAATTTCATGTAAAAATGAGAAGTATGAGTTCCCTAACAAAAATCAGAAGTATGAGTGTAAAAAAAGTTGCAGAATGGTTCTGCAACAGAAATTTGATTTATTGTTATTAAGCACGAGATGTACTAGGTAATTAGTGTTCCTGATTTTATTCTGTGGGGGTCAATTTGGTTTTTATATCTGTACCAGTGAGTGTGGTTTGACTTGCCATGAGGGATTGTTGAAGTTCGGTTGGGGTTAGTCGGTTAGATGTAGTAGGTTATAGGAGTACTAATTAAGTATCTGCAAAGGTCAGTGACAGATTTGAGGATGAAAATCAACTGTGTTTGCTTTAATATAGCTGGGAAGGCAATGCCTAATGTTGGCCTTCCTTTTTGTATTGTGACAAATATAGTCTTGAAATGTTTTTGAATTTTTTCCCCTAAAAAACAAAATTGAAATAGATGTTTTATTTTCCTCTAAGTTTAAAGAAATGGAGACTGGAGAGGACCATCACATAATGCGTGAGACAACTACACACATTATTTTCACATGCAGGGTCAAATGTGATTGAAACTTCAAAGGAACATTCTGGCCCCATTTTATGATTATTGTCGCATCAAATGATCAACTATCATGATATGATTGCACTAAAAATACAAGAATTTTGGTCGATTATACAGGTGAATCACGTCAGATTATATTCCTATTCCTATTCTTTTAGTACGAGATGGACTTGGGTATATTTTTTTCCCAGTTCTATACTAGTGAGTTTGGTTTTGACTTTCGATGAGCAATTGTTGATATTTATGGTTGCGGTTAGATGTAGTAGGTTGTACTAATTAAGTATATGGAAAGTCAGTGACAAATTTGGGGATGAGATCAACCGTGTTTGCCTGTGTGTAGCTTGTAAGGCCAATACCTAACATTGGCCTTCATTTTTGGATTGTGACACACATATGAAGTAGTATTGAAATATAAAAGGAAAACCCTTTTCACTAAAAACCAAAAATGGAAGTAGGTCCTTGGTTTTCTTTAAAGTTAGAAGGAATGGGGAGGACCATTTTAGACCATCACTGAATGAGTGAGACAGCTACCTACATTATGTGCCACGCAGGATCAAATGTAGTTGAAACTTCGAAGAAACATTCTGGCTTTTTGTCCTTTTGATTGTTATTGTCGTATCAAATGATCCATTATCATGATATGATTGGGCTAATAAGACAAGGTATTTTGGTCGATTAGACCAGTGAATTACATCAGATTAAACTCTCTAGCTTCTCCATTCTTGCAGTATGCGCACAGAAAATGCATCCAGCGATGGTGCAATGAAAAGGGCGACACCATCTGCGAAATATGCTTGCAGGTAAAAATAAAGTGCCTACTCGAACAATTTATATATTGATAAAAAACCAGATGAATACAGCTAGTGTGTAGATTTAGCCACTATGTGCTCATTGTTCTCTCTGTTTCTGCAGCAATTCAGGCCAGGTTACACTTCCCCACAGCAGCTGTTTCACTATGGAAGTATACCGATGAACTTCAGGTATTCATTTCGCAAGCTTTCTTTGATGCGAAGTATGAATTTATATTGTAAAATGTCTCCTGTTGATCTCTCCACAGGGGGAACTGGGAGATTGCTCGGCAGGATCTCAATGATTCTCAGGTCATAACAATGGTGCCCTCCGAGCGCGATTTCATGGGCGACTATGAGGACTACTTGCCCGTGAGGACGAGGAGCAGCGCTCTGTGTTGCCGTACAATCGCCATAATCGTGAGTTTATCTAGATAGATAGTGTCTGAATTCATGCAGAGAGTTTCTAACAGCCAGCTCTGTCACTGTGATCGAACAGTTCATGGCCCTCCTCGTTCTTCGACACACTCTTCCTCTCGTGGTCGGCGGGAATGGGGAGTACTCATTTGCTCTATTTTCGGTAAGATTTATACCAGCATCATTTTAGTAAGATCATGTAACACCACATCTTCTATGATGAAATTTGGTTTTGTTCTTGCATTCAATCAAGCCTCTGACCTTGCATTTCTGCATTTTTGTGGAAAAAAGCTACTCGTGCTAAGGACTGCCGGGATTCTGTTTCCAATCTTGGTCATCGTGAGAGCACTCGCAACCTACTACCACCGTCGCCGCCAGGTAATTCCATCATTGATTGACCAGCCATTGTTCGGTTTGGAACCTGCTCAGGTGTACTGACACTGATAACAGTTAGCAACAGAACACTCACCAGTATCATTTGTACTCTGCAGAGTTTGCCTTGTGTAGTAGAGCCACTATTTTCTGATGCATAACTCTCTGCTCTAGATCACTTGATAATGCAGGAAAACCAGGACACCTACATGTCTTCAGCGGACACCGACGATGACGAGGAGGAAGAAGAGGATGATATCGACACTGATCCTTTACGGCCTCACTCACAACCACGGTTTATCCCAGTCTACTGACACCATCAAGATTCACGAACTGTCATTGCGTTGTTGACAGAAGAAAATATCGCAAGATCCCAGGAAACAAAGGAATCAGGAAAAGATTATACTACCTCCTGACTTAGTAGGACAGTTCGAAGCCACTCGCTTCTGTATGGAAAAAGAAGAATGGAGCGACTCTTGTACATATCACAAGACTAACCCAGATGCTGTAACTTGTGAGCTTCTCTAGCTCTCCCATGTACTGAAGAGGTAACCTGAAAATTACTTGGAAATGGAAGGAATTACAAAGTGGTATCTGAATCCATGATACTGCATTCTGTTTCCAACACACACTTGATCTACGGGCCTTTGATCGTCTTACTGATAAGTGCATGGATTGTTGATAAGTTCTCTAAGCATACAAATTTCTGTACATCTGATTGTACCATTTGATAGATAAGCTTTTAAAGAGTACAGCAACGAGATATCCAACAAAGCACCATAGTAGTGGATAACGTGTCCGACAAACGTATTCGACAAGGTAAATTAACACCCGTAGAAGAACAGTTGTCCAGGGATACATTGTTACTCATAGGTCTGATAAGTTAGGGAACGGATACACATATATTTTATGTATGCAGGAAAGCAACAGTGGCGATGCAGGAGCTATCCACATGTGGATAAGCTTGGACGTGGTCGAGGTACTTGAACACCACAGCATCACCGGCCAACGCTCCTTCAGAGACCGTAGAGCCCAGCTTTCTTTGGTTGAAGTTCTCCACCTCCTGCACTAACTCATCCTTGGTTCTGCTGCACGATGTGATAACCTGCACATATGCACAAGTAGCATCAGAAGATAGTCCATAATTCCATATGACTTCCTCTTAGCTATCTTCCTCAATTATCATACAGGGATATGTTAATCACCAAAGGAGCAAGAAATAGTTGTTGTGACAGGTGAGAGTATGTATATAAAGGGGGTATACTGCAGTTAAAGACATCAGATTCAAACGTGGACAGCAATTTCAGGTTCTGATTTCACCACCAATATATTGGGGCTATAATTTGCTTTAATGTACTGTCAACAAATGCAATATTTTTAGTTGATTAGATGTAAGTACTGACCAGTACACCACCAGGAGAAACCAAGCTAGCCACTGACTGCCAATACATCATTCTGAAATGCAGCAACAGAGAAAAATTAACACATGGAAGGAATCAAGTGATCTCATCCTTTCCTCAAAATAAATTCTAGCAGTTCAATCGTAAGAGTTAAGTTACATTTTACCTCTTTACAGGTCCATCTGGATGTAGCCCAATTGTATCCAGAGTTCCTTCATCCATCACAAGTTCAAACCTTCTCTCCAACTTTGACTCCAGAACATCATCAACCTGCAAATATGAAATGCTTCATAAAATCTAAAATGGCTCTTTCTTCATCTTTCCATTTTGAGGCACTATGTTCAACATCACGTACTGAAGCACGAAAAGGCACATAAATATGGAAATGAAATGTGATCATGTAATGTCGACGTACAATGCTCCACTGACCAACTCACCAAGAAATTAATGTGCTCAAACCCATCACGAATTGCAAGATTTCGAGCAAGCTCAATAGCGGCTTCACTATAGTCAATGCCAGTTAGATCAGAAAACCTGTAATTACTCGAGACATCAGTACTGCCAAGAGGTATTAGTAGTACGATTGACTAAATGAAGACCAAATGTAAATAGAATTTTTTTTTTACACAAAGAAATTCTAATGTCACAGAGACACCTTTCGAAAGGACCGGCATGATCTTCCTCGTAGCATAAAATCATTATAATATGACTATGTTAGAGTATACACTTAACTGTTGCCAAGAACTATTTCTATAGGGCAGCTCCATTGTGAGAAATGAAAATCATACGATGGTCCATATCTTTTAACATGTCATACACAGACAAGATAAATCACTAGGGACAACCTATCATCAACTGCGTCTACTTGTGGCAATCACATATGCATCCAGATCTCAGTACTCATACTCCTAACGAAATTAAATTTTACTGGAATCATTATGTCCATAAATGCCCTTGGATGTCTCATAAACATGTGAATCCTGGGGTCACCAGTCATTGAGACATCCAGAGCCATTTTTGAAATCTCTCTAAAATCATATGCCCTATTAATAAGCAAACAAATTCAGGACCAGAAAGAAACAATTAGTCGATCTCACAGCTGCTAGCACGCATTATGGAAATGAACTTATTGCTAACATATCTCTCTAAAATCATATGCCCTATTAATAAGCAAACAAATTCAGGACCAGAAAGAAACAATTAGTCGATCTCAGAGCTGCTAGTACGCATTATGGAAATGAACTTATTGCTAACATACTGAAGTTGACAATGATAACTTATTCATGTTAAGATGAGATTCGGGGAATGGAAAATGACTAGTCAGGGATGTCCTGTTTTCACAACATACCCTTGTTTCGCGAGTTGTTGCAAGAGTCGCCCGCTTCCAGCCCCTATGTCAAGAACGCTGCAGCTGGGCAAATCCTTGCTGGAACACAAGTTTCTGGTCCAGCCTACAAGGACATCCATTACCTCGGTGCCAAACCTGCAAGAGATGGCACCCAAACTGTGATTGCCAATTCAAACCCCAAGGCAAGAGAAACTGTACCAAACCCATTCCTAAAGCGAGACTATGGCTGCAAGAAACAGCTGGTCCGTCCAAAATAGTGGTCGGACAGAGGAATAGGACAACACTGCCATTTGTGATTTTCATTTGGCCAACGAGCCGCGGACACCAGCTTATATCATCCAAACCTCCGATACAAAATAAAACTAGCCGATATTTGCGGATATCAGAGCTTATTACTCCAATTCTCAAATGTTATCCCGCGAGATAGGCAGCATCATGTTTTACATTTTAAAGGAGGAAGCCAAGTAGCTTAATTATGCGCTTATCATGATCCTAAACAAGCTACGACCGAACAGCTGCTGATTCCATTAACTTGGATTCAACATCATGTGTGAAAATAATTGTTAAAACTGTGACGCACTACCTATGTGCATGAGCAGCAGGTTGAATAATCTTACCAGTCATCGCGTGGCTGCGTTCATGGTAATTAGCCAGTTCTTCAGCGTAGGCGCCCTCCTGGTAACTCTGCAGGCCCAGCATGGGTGGCACGACATCGGGCACATCCTTGTCGAAGCTGTTCAACATCAACAACAGGGCCAATTTCAATCCACCCAGCAGACACAAAATAAAATAAAAAATCCTTCCAAATTTCGAGGGATCAGCGGACCAAATCACACGTTTTTCCCCAAACGGAAGGAAACCAGATCACGGCGGCATGGCGCAGGAAAACGGGCGCGGGCGGATCGGCTGACCTGAAGTCGGAGGAGTGGTGGGCGCTGAGGGAGGAGGAGGAGCAGTTGGAGGGCGGCGCGGCGGAGGCGGAGGAGCCGGAGTAGTTGGAGGGGCAGGAGGCGAGGAGGACCTCGGCGGTGTCGGCGTAGCGCTGCTCGTCGTCGAGGGTGCTCCCGTAGTCGCTCTTGATGGACCACGAGTCGGCCGCCACCGACCGGTCGTCGTCCGACGCCATCTCGCCGGGCGGGGGGGCGACGGGTGCTCCCCAGACCCCGGTGCCCAGCATCCGCGTCGGGAACATCTCCGGGTCCTCCGGCGGCCACCGTATCCCAGCCATGCCGCTCGCTCGCCGGAGATTGGGGACGGACGGCCGAACCCTAGCTCGCCGGTGCGGGGCGGTGCGTGTCGGTCGGGAGGAGCTGTGCGCGCGTGTCTGTCTGTCTGGCTCGTTGGTGGGGAGGTTGGAGACGGTCCACCGAGACGGACCCGGTGTTTGGTGGGCCCACATGGCAGTGACGTACGGGTAGCGTACGATGTGGAGGTGGGTTTTCTTCGGGTAACGTGTGGGAGCTGAATGGAAGGCCGCTGCTCGATGGGGATGGACCGGGTTTTTCTAGGAGGGACTGAAGTGGACCGGGTTTGCCATGGGTCCGGCACCGTGTGGGCACCGTCGAAATTCCGGCAGCCCACGGGTGCCTTTTCTTGTCGGAACGGGATGGGAGGGGGAGGAGAACGCCGTTGCCAAAGAGAAGGGAGCACAAAGTTCTGTTATGTCCCTGCAGCCACCGTCGGCCGAAACTGCCAGCCACCGTTGCCCTCGGTCGTCCCGCTGCACCATTCTCGTCAAAGCTCAGCCTCAGTCAGGCCTCTGTGACCAATTCAATGTGAAAACTCTAATAGAATGCTGACATCACCCTATTGTACATACCCTAAACACTTACCACGTTCTCATATCTATTTCCAGATGTTGTCGATTAGGAGATTTCGCACGTGAACATCGGTGTTTCCTGATCAAACCAGTGAAGGCTATATCAATTTTTCACATCCCATGGGGTAACAACCCTTGTTGTCGGGTCCATCCAATCCAATGAAAGAAGACCCTTCAACCACGACGAAAACACCATCACTAATGAGACGACTCAAGGACGATGTTGCCCGATCCAACATGGAGATTGTGCCTCTAGTCACCCCATGGCGGGGAACCACAGGAAATAGTACCTTTCGGGCCTGCACCCGCCTGACCAAGATCCATGTGAAATGAATTTTAGTACCGTGGTTTATTTAAAGTAATATATTTCTTCACAGAAATTGATGGTCAAAGTTTCACCTCGAAGACTGAGATAATTTCATATACATATGACTTACATTTGTGGCCAGAGAATAGCGGAATTTTGTCAACCGGAAAAGAAGGATTTTCGGATTTTTAAACCGAGAGTACAAAAGGTAAGCTAAAAGAACTGATAATATATAGCTGGAATTTGATCACATCAGTGGACTTTCTGATTAATCAAATCTCTTTGCAAAAGAAACCAAGTACATGGTGGATCATTCTCTGGAATATTATCTTTTTGGAGCATCTGGTTGTTTGGCTTCAAGGCAACATGGACTAAAATATGCCAAGGGCCAGTTGGGGCTTGCTTGATTTTGTTCATTGTCATTGGCAAGTAGCAGCATGTACAGCTGAGGTCCAGTGCACAAAGATATCCTTCTCCTGGAAGTAGCACACAGCTCCCTAGCTCCAACCTGTGTGCCGTCTGTCTATCAATCATGGATCACCAGAAAATAATTAATATGGGAAAATATGATATCATTTTCAAAATTTATTCTGGAGCATATTTGCACAACTTGTGTATACAATAGTAAACAGTTGCCATTAAAAAATGGAATATTGCATGTTGAATATTCATATATGTGCTATCTCCATGATCTCTTCTTTATTGTATACTTGTGGATTATATGAAAAAAAAATGTCAATTCGACATAGGGCGCCAACAGAATAGTGAACCTTACAGAAAGAAAAAAGAAAGTCAAGAAAAGAAGGAGCTAGAAGCTAAGTCATGTACACTCGAGTGCCAGCTCAAGCTAGCTGCCTAACACTAAGCACAGCAACAACCGATCGGGACGCCGCATCACGGCGCCTCGTCGATGGTGTCCAGCACCGGCTTCCACGACCGGTGCCGCCTCAGCCCTACGCCGCCGGCGCCGCTCGACTTGACGCCAGTGGCCGACGCGGCGTGCCCGGCTCCATTCTCGCCGCCGTGATCGCCCTGGAGCTGCAGCAGTCCGACGACCGGAAAGACCCTGCTGTCGGTACCGCCGTCGCTGCTATTCCTCGTCCTTGTGTTTCCGCTCCGTCGTCTCGCGGCGGTGGTGCTGATCACGATCCTTTTCCATGCGGAGGACGCCGAGGTGGCGCCGTGGGAGGCGGCGGAGAGCGCGGCCATCTCGTCCTCCGTGAGCACGGAGTAGAGCATGTCGATGGGGAGCAGGAAGTATTCGCGGCGCGGCTGGAGGAGCTCGTCGGCCGCCACCCCCGGCACGCGGCACCCGACGGCGAGGCGGCAGGCGTCGCACACGAACTTGCCCGGGTGGTCCAGCATCAGCTCGGACGCCCGCACGGGGCGCGGCAGCCGCGTCACCCTCCCGTCCGCGTGGATCACCTTGCAGCTGGTCGACGTCGCCGGCGTGCCCGGCACCGGCGGCAGCGGTATGCACGACGGCTTGTTCCCCATGATACACAGAGAGTCGACACTCGACAGTGCGAGGGAGAAGGAGAGAGGGTGTTGATCTGCGGATCAGGTGGCGAGAGAGAAGACGGGAGATCAATGGAGATGGTGTGAGTGTATATGGCGATGGATGCAGGTGGAGGAGGAGCTGGTTAATGGTTGGTGATGCATGGAAAAGGACAAGCAAATGATTAGTGTGTTGCAGGGGTTAGGAGCAGCTAGCTCCACATCTGGTTTACTTAATTAATCAATTAGTTAATTATTAAGAAGCAAATCACGGTTGATGGAACGGCGATGTGGCAGCGAGACAAAGCATCATGGACAGAACAAAGAACAAAAACAAAGCAAAGAGGATTTGATCTGGTCTTAGTTAGCAATTAGCATATGACAGGCCATGGATGGTCTTGGTTAAGACGTCACTGTACCTGCAGGCTGCGCCGCTTAGAGTATGTGGACGGACGGACGACGACGCAGGTTTAACAAACCATCAAGTCCGGCTCCGGCACCAACGGCATCTTTGCTTGCTAGTCAGTGCTGCTGAGTTGTACACCACGAACACATCGGAAGGTTTTTAGTTCAGATTACAAGGGAGATGTATCGGGACAGGCGGATTAAGGGCGCAATTAAGAAGAAAACTTGTAGTACCAAAATGTGGAGAGAATCGTGTAACTGAACCTGTCAATCTGCAGGTATCAGCATCGATCGATCAGCAATCTCGCGGGATAGGATGTATTCAGTCGATCGACCTGCAGGCTTCAGAGAATGCGGAGTGGCTGTATCTTGTATGTAAACTTAATCTGACATTCGAAGTGGACAAGGGGTGGCGGTTGTTGGAGTTCAGAACCCAATTGAAAAATGTCAATGAGAAGTCTGAATATACTCCACTCCGCATTGGCTTTATCACAGTTGTGTTATTTTCAATTCTGCTCCTCTAGGAAAAGTTAATGGGTTTAGATAGATTATAATTCTGCAGGAGTTAGGGGGGTTGTGGAGTGGAGACTTGGCCTGGCATCGGATTGGCCCGAAAGCGACGGACCCAGCTTGGCATTCAACGTACTGAGACCTGGCATTTTGGTTTGCAACCATACATTCCCATAATCTCCGCCTACCTTTGTGCTTGTGATAGACTGTAATCAACGAATACTGCATTTTATTATTCAGCAATGCAGCAATAGTATTTTTTTAACCATTCTGCCCTTATCTCCACTACTTATAAACAAGCAAACTGTTGTTCGGCTAAAGCCACACCAAAACATGCACCAAATACTGTCTCAACCCCACCAAACAGTCCCACAAAACAGAAATCCGGGTGCACCTACCAATTTCCAACGACGGACTCAAACTTCACCCCGATACTTCACCCCACGGAAATCACCCGACGGAAAACTGGGAAAAACAAAACCCCGCGATCATGCCTCCATTCACGCAGAAACCGTCGCCGCCTGGGATCGCCGCGTTTTCTCCCCAGATCGAGATCCAATCCCCTCACGAGCTCCTCCCCCAATCCCCTCGCTATCTCGCTCCAACTCCGTCGAGATGCCACCGTCGCCGGATACTCCTCTTCCCCGAGCTCTTTGTCGGGTCGCCGGAACAGCCACCACAAGCCGAGCCCGCTGCTGGGCTAGGCTCTCCACGCCCCTGCCGATTCATCGCCGGGAAGGGCGACTGGAGGCTAGCGGGAGCGGCACAGCGCTTGCACGCACCACCGTCCGCTGATTTACGCAGGTGAGTTCGTCTCCCCTATGGTCCCTATATTATTTCCTTATTTTGCTTCTTCTCGCTCTCTTTTTTTAGCAGCGGGGGATTGCGAGGCGTCGATCCAGCTAGAGGAACGGGTGATGGAGCTTCGTCCGTCCTGCACGGCTTCGATGCGGCGAGTTCTTCCTCCTCATCATCAAAAAGGTACCTCCCCAAATCCTAATCCCTGCTCTCTCTCTCCAGATCCACACATTTTTTCAGCTCGGCGTGGACTCAATAGCCGCGGTAGGAAGAGGCGGCTGGCTGGGCTCTCCACGCCCCTGCCGATTTGTCCCCGGGAAGATCGGCTGGAGGACAGCGGAAGCGGCACAGCGCCGTCACGGAGTACCACGAAAAGGTGGTCGACCTAGGTTTCCCTGATGAGGGACTGCTGGCTGGATCGAAGGGTGAGGTGAGGGCTAACTTTGATCTGGGTTTTGCCATGATTCTCCCGTGTGTTGTTTTTCCCGATTCACCTATTTCTTCTTTGCAGGTTTGTATCTGTTCTGCAGAATTAGTTCGCCTTGGTCATTCTTCTGTCCCTGCTTCTTCGTCTCAATGAATTAATACAGTGTCCGATCTGGCAATTTCTTTCATAGGTATGCACCTCCCAATAAAATTTGGCACCTCAACTAGAAATAAGTAATTTATCCAGCTCCAAATTCTTTTTCTGAACTGATGTTTATCTCTCTAAATTTGTCTGGCGAGGCTAGAATATAACCGTCGTATATATGCTAGATCTCAATCATATGTTTATCATGCTGCAGGTTATATATTTCTTTGGAAAAGATGACCATGATCAAAGTGTATGAAGCTGCTTCTAATTTTGCATCGTTTCTGCAGATTATTATTTTTTGATGCCTAGGAGGTGTTCGATGAAAGTTCTGGGCTACAGCGGAAATTAACTTGTTTTTGTGCTCCGTCTGCTACTCGGTAATTTCTTCTCCGTCATCTATGCAGTAATTTCATTCTGAAATATCTCCGTATACTGATTACTACAACACTGTGTTTGGTTGCATAGAATTGGGGCTCGGAATTGAATTGGGGTTGAATTCCAAATCCGAGTTGGAAATGAATTGGCCTCAATTCCAAATCAGTTAAATTCTTGTTTGGATGCACAACATCGTGGAATCGTGGAATTCTTGTTTTGATGCCGGCCGGAACTGAGGAGGGACAGGGTGGCGGCCGGCGGGGACGGAGAGGAGGTTGGGCGCCAGCGCGGTGGCGGACACGGGAGCGGAGTCGTCGGAGTCCCAGGGACACTCAAGGTGGAGGACGGCGTCGCGGAGCTCGGCGCGCTTGCGCATCTCGTAGAGCTGGCGCTCGCGGGCGAGGCGGGCGGCCGGCGGAGGAGGGGAACGAGAGGAAGGGGCGGCCGAGGCGGTTGGAGGAGAGCGGCAACGGCGGCAGAGGGAGGAGCGGGGGAGGAGGCGCCATGGTGCGGCGGCGGAGGGAGGAGCGGCGGCCGGCGGGGAGGTGCGGCGGCGGAGGGAGGAGCGGCGGCCGGCAGGGAGGTGCGGCGGCGGAGGGAGGAGCGGCGGCCGGCGGGGAGGTGCGGCGGCGGAGGGAGGAGCGGCGACCGGCGGGGAGGTGCGGCGGCGGAGGGAGGAGCGGCGGCCGGCGGGGAGGTGCGGCGGCGGAGGGAGGTGCGGCGGGGAGGTGCGGCGGCCGACGGGGAGGTGCGGCGGCCGGCGGGGCGGGGCGGTGGCCGGCGTCCGAATTCCGAGCGTTTCCGACCTCCGAGGCTCGGAATTGCTCCCTTCACAAAACGGTAGCTGCGGAATTGGCTCGGAATTGGTCTGCAATTCCATGCCCAAATTCTGAGCGCAGTCCAAACGCCGGAATTCGGAATTAGGGCTCCAATTCCAATTCCAATTCCAAGCCCCAATTCCGTGCAACCAAACAGGGTGCAAGGTTATATTTGTTTCAGATTTAATACAAGATACTGCATCATTTCTTCCCATAAATGTGTGCTAAATATTTTTTATCAACGTGTATAATGGAGTCGTCAGGAGTATACAAGGTTATATTTGTTTCATTATGTTTTACACGGTTTAGTCATGAGAAATATGGCTCTGGTAACAAAAAAACTCACTAAATTTTAAAGAGATTTAAATTTTATAGACGTGCGTTGCACGTGCAAAGCTACTAGTATCTTAAGAAGTTCTGCCCCTGCTTTTGCAGTTTACACTTAACACATAACTTCTTTTAAGATTATAAAGGCAGACGATTTGTCATCCCATTAGATAGAAAAAAAAATTATGTACGGAATGTTTTTGTACGATTTTTGAAGACTTGGCCTGGCGGTCGTTCGAGTTCAGAACCCAATTGAAAATGTCAATGAGAAGTCTGTATATATAAAATGCATTGGCTTGATCACAGTTGTGTTTTCAGTTCTGCTCCTCTGGAAAAAGTTAATTGGTTGTGGAGAGGAGACTTGGCCTGGCATCGGACGGGCACGAAAGCGACGGACCCAGCTTGGCATTCAACGTACTGATAATCGGAGGACCTGGCATTTAGTTTGCAGCCATATATGTTCCCACATTCTCTGCCTACCATTGTGCTTGTGATAGACAGCAATCAACGAATACTGCATTTTCTTGTTCCGCAATTCAACAAAGTTTATACTCCATCCGGTCCGTAAAAACTGTCGGAAGAAAACAGCATACAGAGTACAAATTGTATGTATAACGTCCGACCCTTTTTTTTTTTTGGATCGGAGGTAGTATATTTTTTCACATTTAGCCACGCATTTCTCAGCATGTAACTTCTTTTAGATTAATAAAGGAAATAATGTTTCTGTAACATAGCCTAAGTAACATCCGGTACATCTCTAAAGTCTTGGGTGTGGCCATAAACCTGTTGCGTGATCTCCTCCCCAGACCAATGCTTCCAATGTACTCCCTCCGTTCCACGATATAAGATATTTTAGTCTTTTTCCACATTCACATGTATACACATTTATTTAAACACGTTCTAGTGTATATTTTTACTCATTTTAGTCTGAATCTCGACAACACGTGAAACAGCTAGAGGGAGTATATGGCAGGAGGGCTGCGTTTCGAAACACACTCATATTCTCCTCTCCTTCCACGATCTCCACAAGGTGTAGATGATAGGGAGGCTACCTCCCTCATTCTTTCCTTTGACAGGGCGACGATTGCCGCGTCCCACCAGTTGTAGCATACACGAAACTACTCTCGTGGTGGAATGCGAGGAAGAAGGGCACATGTGCCCAGTCTACTTCGTCGGCAAAGTCTTATTTGACTCCAAAACGAGATACCCCCAAGTCTAGAAAATCATCTACGACGTCTTCCTCATCGCTCGGAAGTTGGCACACTACTTTCAGACGCACCCCATCATGGTGGTGAGTCGCTTCCCACCACGGAGATCTTCAACAACTGTGTCGCTACATGGAGGATAGGCAAGTGGCAAATCGAGTTCATGCCATACGAAATCACCTACATGCCACACACGTCCATCAAATCGCAAGGGTTAACGGGATTCGTGACTGAATGGACGGAGGCCCAGTCATCCTCGCCCCCGACCGCGAACCAGTATTGGATCGCCCACTTGACGGATAGCTTATGCCCATAGGCACGGGGACTGACATGCTCCTAACCTCCCCCAAGGGAGGATAGCCAAGTGGGAAATCGAGCTCATGCCGTACAAAATCACCTTCGTGCCACACAAGTCCATCAAATCACTTCGTGCCCGAATGGACAGAGGCCTAGTCGTCCTTTGAACTCGGCCAGAACCGGTATTGGATCCCCCACTTCGACGGCTCGCTGATGCTCACATGAACGAGGGCTGACATGGTTCTAACCTCCCCCAAGGGGGCTGCTCTAGGAGGAAAGGTCAGCTCACTGTGTCAAAGCCCTCGAAGATATCCAAATTCAGAAAGAATCTTAATGTGTCCATTTCCTTTATTAGCACCTGAACATGAAGAAATGTAGATGCATCACTTTCCAGTGAAGGCCGATTGCCTAAACAAACCAACTTCCGAAACAAGGGAACCATACATGTTTCCATCATCATGGGGAAGATCTTGGAGAAGCCCTAGATGATGCTTATTGGCCATTTAATTATAGACCGCTCCCACCCTGACAGGTTGAACAACACAATGATGTTTGCCTTGTCTAGGATCCTAAAATTAGCCTTGCACTACTCTGTTAGGGCAACCACTGAGTCACTGAGGCATTTTTTTTTACGGGAATGCAAGCATTCCATTAAACCTGAACGGTAGAATCACCGTACAGAGCCCTACTTACAGAAGCAGGAACAAAATCCTCCCACACTTGGTGGTAACCAGAGGCAGCAGCCCTACCCAACGCTGCAAGTTCATGCGCAGGCTTGTTACTTTCTCTTGGAACGTAGGCCACTTTGTACTCGAGGAATTCTGTATTGAGCAGGAATTTTATCTCCAAGAACAGAGCACCCAACGCCGAGAGGTCATAAGCTGGAGATGTGATCGCCTTCTGCAAAACCTGGCAGTCAGTGGCAAAAATAACACGCCCGCATCCTAGTCTCAGCGCCATTTCAATGGCCTTCAGAACAGCCAGAGATTCAGAGTGTAGAGCATCAGAGGCATTATGAAACGACCCAGCTTCAGCAGCTATTAGGTCTCCTTCACTATCTCTCGCCAACGTACCCCATCCACCCTTCCCAGTCTCCTGAGCAAAAGCACCATCCGTGTTAATCATGATCCAATCATATGGAGGTGGCTGCCATCCTTGGACTCTATCCATCCTTGGGTTTGGCTGCTTCTTCAAATAGGCGTCCCACTCATGAACATGCATGTTCACAGTATAACACAGCTCTGGCAGCGAAAATCTTCTTTCATTCCGATTTGCTTTATTCCTTTCAGTCCACCAGCACCACAAGAAAGCTACACATTTCATCTTGTCAATATACGGTAGGCCAAGGATAACATTAAGAACCTCCATTGCCGACTCCATCCCCATGAGCTTGCATCTGATTGGCGCCATTTGCATGGCATTCCACACCTTAGCAGCTTCATTACATGCAACGAAGAGATGGCCACCACTCTCAAACAAAGTATTACAAACCGCACACTTTGTTTCCAACTCTATATGTTTCTTTTCTATATTCATCCTTAGAGGTAAGCTGTCCAGCCCAAACCGCCATAGGAAATGCTTCACTTTCGGAGGGCACTCCAGCTTCCAAACTCTTCGCCAAATCTCTCTGTTCCAGTCACTTCCAGCCGCAGCTGTTGATGTACCAGCCTGACGATCATCGTTCACATATAGGTAGTAAGTTGTAGGCAGACTTCACTGTGAAAATTCCTTTCGAGTCTGGATGCCAAGCCGCATGATCATCAAGCATGTCACATATGGGAATTTTTAAAATTGCTTCAGCATCCCTCTCTGCAAATATTTGTCTAACAACACCTTCATCCCAGCTAGCAGAAGCTTGGTCAATCAACTCTTCCACTCGTTCAACACTTGCAAGTCCCCTTGGGAAACATGGTTCTCGACTCGAGCTTGATGGGATCCAAGGATCTGACCAGATTTTTATGTTTGATCCATTCCCCACTCTCCAAATCACACCAAGCTTTAGGACCTCGACACCCTTTAGAATACTGCGCCATACATAACTCATACCTGTAACCGGCTGCGCATGAAGGAGGTCACCATCAGGAAAATACTTAGCCCGAAGCACCCTAGCACATAAGGATTGTGGCGCTTGGAGAAGACGCCACCCTTGTCGTGCTAGCATCGACATGTTAAAAACATGAATATCCCTGAAGCCAAGTCCCCCCCTTTTCCTTTGGCTTCATCATATTCGGCCAGCTAACCCAGTGTGCCTTATGCTCATTATCCATTTGAGACCACCAGTAACGGCAGATCATCTGTGTTATCTCATCGCAAAGACTCTTTGTAATGTCAAAACAGGCCATTGCATAAGTGGGAATCGCCTGGGCTATAGCCTTGATAAGAGTCTCTTTTGCCGCCTTAGATAGGAATCGTTCCTTCCATCCAATGATCCTTTTCCAAAAAAATTCCTTGATATATTCAAAGGCCTTCTTTCTATCTCTGCCAATATACGTTGGCAGCCCCAGATATTTACCACCTTGTGCCTCTGAATTTAGGCCTAACTCCTATATGACTTCAGATTTCAGTTGCCTAGGGGTGTTTGTACTGAACAGGATAGAAGATTTATCTCTATTGATAACTTGGCCCGACGCAGCCTCATAGGATTGCAGAATCGAGTTGATTGTCTGAGCACTCTCCACGGTAGCCTCCATAAGTAGAAGTGAGTCATCGGCAAACAGCAAGTGTGTGACTGAAGGAGCTGTTGGAGCCAGCTTGATCCCTGTCAAGTGGCCCAATTCTTCTGCCTTGTGGATCAAAGCCAAAAAACCCTCTACACACAACAAGAAGAGGTAGGGAGATATTGGGTCTCCCTGCCTCAATCCCCTTCCCGGTGTCATTGAATCAGTAATATTGCCATTCACCTTAAACCTGTACGTTACCGACCTGACACACTGATGACGTGGATCACACGTTCGTAGGGAGGCCCCAAGAGGAAGGTATGAAGCAGTGTAGCAGCAGTTTCCCTCAGTATGAAACCAAGGTTTAATCGAACCAGTAGGAGCAAGAAATCACTTCTGAAAGTTGTCAGTGGCGCGCTGACGTGGAACCTGCACACAACACAATCAAACTACTTTGCCCCAACGAAACAGTGAGGTTGTCAATCTCACCGATTTGCTGAAAACAAAGGATTAAACGTATGGTGTGGAAAACAGTAGTAAATTGCAGAGAATGAAAAAGAACAATAATTGCAGTTGGTTGTATTATCAGTGTAAAAGAATGGACCGGAGTCCACAGTTCACTAGTAGTGTCTCTCCATAAAAGATAACTAACATGCTGGGTGAACAAATTACAGCTGGGCAATTGACAAAATATTGAGCGCATGACAATGCATATATATGACATGATGATTACTATGATATTCATGTGGGCATTACGACAAAATACATAGACCGTTATCCAACAGCGTCTATGACTAATAATCCACCTCCAGGTTGTCATACCGAGTTCCCCGTTGGTATTAAGTTGCAAGCAATGGATAATCGCATTAAGTAATGTGCGTAATGTAAACAAATGCATTAGACCTAACGGCGCACCCTTAAGCTAAGCATCATTTATTTTATCCCTATTGGCAACAGCACATCCACAATCTTAGAAGTTGTTGTCACTCTCCCAAATTACCGGAGGCATGAACCCACTATCTAGCATAAATACTAACTCATGGAGTTACAAGCATCTACTTGGCCAAAACATCTACTAGTAACGGAAAGCATGCAAGATCATAAATAACATATAAGATATATTGATAATCAACTTGACATAGTATTCAATATTCATCGGATCCCAGCAAACACAACATGTAGCATTACAATAAGATGATCTTGATCATGATAGGCAGCTCACAAGATCTAAACATGATAGCATAAAGTGGAGAGACAACCATCTAGCTACTGCTATGGACCCGTAGTCCAAAGATGAACTACTCACGCATCACTCCGGAGGTAGGCATGGTGATGTAGAGCCCTCCGGTGATGATTCCCCTCTCCGGCAGGGTGCCGGGAAGAGCTTCTGAACCCTCCCGAGCTAGGGTTGACGACGGCGGCGTCTCTGGAACTTTTCATGGATAATGGCTCGGGTGTCTAGGGTTTTCCCGTGAAGATGAATAAATAGGCGAAAGGGCGGCGGCTGGAGACGCCCGTGGGGCCCACACCACCCCACGGCGCGGCAGAGGGTGGGCCCGCGCCGCCCCATGGTGTGGCTGGCTCGCGGCCCCCCTCCGTCTCTCCTTTGGACTCCGTGTACGTGTTGGAAAAAATGGAGATCCTGTCCAAGTTTTGTCCAATTCCGAGAATATTTCCAGACTAGCTTTTCTGGAATACAAAAACAACAAAAAAACAGGAACTGGCACTGTGGCTTCTTGTTAATAGGTTAGTCCCAGAAAATGCATAAAAATGCTATGAAGTGTATATAAAACATGTAACAATTGGTATAATATCAACATGGAACATCAGAAATTATAGATACGTTTGAGACGTATCACACACTTCATAACATTATCCACAAACTGTCTACACAAACCAAGTTTGATCATAATGTTTTCCAAGAACGCCCATTTGATAATCCCCAAGAGCAAGGAATCACTGTAGCACAATTCGATAAGTATTTGAGTGTCGAACCCACGAGGAGCTGAAGGTAAACTATCTATTCTCTAAAGCCCTATAACCCTCTTATATGGCCGTTTATGCAAAGCAATAAATATGAAAAGAACTAACTAATGTAAGCAAGTGATGTGGAAAGGGTTTATCTAGTAACAAGCTTCTTAATCAAGTTTCAAACGCAAGTTTCTTAGAGCAAGTTTCTCTCAGCAGCTTTCTCAAGTTTCTCAAAGTAGCAAGTATCAAATATCTCAAGGGAGCAAATGTTCTGGCAATTGTTATTTCATTCGTGTGGTTGTCACAATTAGTGAAGCACATGTTCAGTCTTAGTTGTTTCTTTTAGGTGGGAGCCATAAATAGGTGTAGCACTAGTACAGAATGACACATCGGATACCCCTCTATGGCAACGGCAAGAGTTAGGCGATGGAAAAATGAGCTCCGCGCGCTTCCGCGAGTGTGCGCGCGTCGATGGGCCCGACACAATGGTAACGGAGGCTGAAAAGATCTCCGTTGCTCATATATAGGCAACGGAGGAAAGAATATCTCCGTTGCTGATATTTCCACATCAGAAACGGAGATCGGTCTATCTCCGTTTCCCATGTGAAGCCACATTAAGCGGTGCCGGTATTAATATCTCCCACTCCAGTACTGTATCTCACTCTCACTCTCAGTCTCACTCTCCCCAGTTCCTAACCCTAGCCGCACACGCTCTCCTCCTACTTCACCCATCAATGGCGAACCCCTCCGGCGCCGACGGAAGTCAGGATGGAGCATCTTCCTCCTCCCACCCTCCGAGGCGCAGCCCGGATCTCCCCTACAACTGGGGCGAGATCCCCGGTGACTGCGGTCGCGAGTTCATTCTGAGCCGTCAAATCTCATCCGGATCCACGGCGGTGGCGGCCACCGATGCCCGGATCTCGTCCTCATCGTCCTCCTCGGACGATGAGGACGAGGATCTGGAGGTCGGTCTCCTCCTCTCTCGCGCCTCCTTTGAGCGCGAGCGCGCCGAGGGTGTCATTCGGGCGTCTGCGATGCAGAGAGCTATCCGCATCTCCGCCGCCGAGCACGCGATAGAAGCCGCCGAGGAGGCGTTGTTCCAGACGCGGCTCCGGGCGACCATAGACCGCTCTCTTCTCCCTGGCCAGGGCCCTGGGCCAGATGCGGCGGCGGTAGCGGTGGCGGCGGCGGAGGAGGAGGAGGACGCTCCGGTGTTCGAGCAGGATGAGGTCTCCTCTGACGTCTCCTCTGGCAGTGGCTCCGGCGCCGACGCCGACGCCTGGGACGCAATCCACGACGGAAAGCGACCCCGCCTCGCCTAAGGTAAATGACCGCTCTGTTAGCTACTTATTTAGCTCGGTTTGCCTTATGATGGATCTCATGGCCAAGTAAATGTGCAGCACAAGAATTATTAAGACATAATTGTCCCACCATAGCCTTAAGTTCTAGGGTCCCCCAAATATATCCCCCAATAAGTAACTTCATGACTCGGTCTCAGGTTTACTGTCCTCCCAAGTCCTCCTCACTCCATTACATTACCGGTGATCACCTTACATGCATTCCCCAACATATGCGTGCACTCATATATTGTACATAAAGACAATCATAAAAGATAACAACACTTGTATGCAACCAATCAACGAACTATTTCACTATTGCCATGAACAAATCACTTCTCAAACATAGATGGGAGACACAATAGATCAAGGGAATAGTATATTGCATCATACATCATGTTTGCCAAGAGTTTACAGTGGGGAGATGGAGATGATCTTGCTGTAGATGTTGATGATGAACACGCCGGAGGGGGGTGGAGCCCTCCGGAGGTGATTCCGGCGGCGTTTCCCCCCTCCGATCTTCTCCGGCGGCAGCCTTCTGACTCTCTGTTTCGTGGTTTTGTGTTTCTCCGCCGCCTCCTTCTAGAGAACGTCGGGGGACCTTTTTTATAGGCGTTTTTAGGTCAAGACTATGTCGGTGGAGCAAAGATCGATGGCAACGGAGCCACGAGGGCCAAACGAGTGGGCCCCACGCGGCCACAGTACCTGGCCGCGTGGGCCACCCCCGTTTGGGCCTCGGGCCTCCGCTTGCTAGCTTCCTTCGCCACAGGTCTTCTTCCTTCCAAATATTGACGCCGTAAATTTCCAGGTGATTTCGTTGACGTTTGGGTCCCTGAAACATTAAAATAAGAAAACGGGGTTTTCTGCCTGTGCAGGGTTAATTCCATAAAAATAGGAAATAAATGAATATTCCCAAAAATCATTATAAAACATTGATATAACCCTTATATGATGCAAATATGATTGGAATATAAGCAATTAAAGTGCAAAGTTCATGTATGCATTTTACATGCATCAACATCCCCAAGCTTAATCCATGCTCGTCCTCGAGTATGAAGATGATAAAACTAACATGGACTTTGCAATTTAATACTTAACAATGATATCAAAGATGATTACATTGCTACATATAGTCAAATGATTCATTCTTCAAAGGAGTAGCAATATGCAAATAGTTTATGAAGTGATATCAAGTATTCAAGACAAGGATGTTCATTGATAGTTCACAAAGTGTAACATGGTAGCAAGTAATATGGAACACATGTATGCATAATGATAAGTAGAACATCCTACAATGGTCATAGAGTGTAGATGAAATCTGAATATGATAGGTGTACACTTTGGAAAGATGTATATGTGAGTAGAGGTAAAGCATGCATAAGTTTCATCCAACTTCCAAACTCTTCTACTTAAGTTAATGATTGCAATAAGGTATTCATTGGTGTCAAGCTCTCATTGCCCCTATCATAGCATCTTGAATGATTAAGGTTAAAGTGAAAGCAAATATGAGTAGTGTGCTTGATAAAGAATGGTTGAATGTCTCATGCCCCTTGAATACAAGTACTTACACCATGTGTTACTCAACTTGGAAACAAAGCAAGTTCAATTAAATATCATTGTAAGCATAATAGTATCATCAAGAGCGTCAACTGGGGTACCTCTTGTCCCAGATATGGAACAAGCCCATATCAAAATGACAAGACAAACAAACAAAATGAACAATCTCAACACCCTTTTTATTTACCATTGGAATAGTTTTTTATTGCAAGGTGTATCACAGAAGGTTCACCATAGTATGTAAGTAAATTTCCACCATGAATGATGCATGGCTTAGATTAGCGGCCCAGGCGTCTCTCTAACCATTTACACAAACTCATTTAAACTCACTCTATTTCCACATTTATTTCACATGATAAGCATCCATAACAAAAGCACATGATATCAACTAAATGAGATGAAGAGCGTGTTGAAAGCTTGCATGTGACAGCACATATGGGCTAACTCCAACCCAAAACATTCATCAAGCCACAAACATCATAATCTTAATCACAATGGGTCATGTTTTATTATGCAAATAAAAGAACATTGTGCATCAAGTTCGTGAGAGCTATATAACCAACTTTTCCATTGCAATCAATAACATAAACATTTTCATTCAGAGGTAAGATAACACAAACAACATGTTAAACATACTCGGAATAGCATATAGCAATAGGTAGATATGGTGGACTCACTGGAATAACTTTGGTTGAAGGTGTTGGAAACAAGTTTTTGCTTGTTGGAGTTTTTGGGCTAGCAAAAGGGAGAAAGTTGACCATCTAGATGCATGCATGAGTGTCCATAGAACTAACTAATCCATGTTAAACCAAGTAAAATAACAATCAGCACCAAAACATGAATAAGTGATAGCTCTTCAAAAAGATTTGCAAACTATTACTCATAAACAAGCTCATGAATCATGCAACTATATGTATCATTAAAAATCAACTCAAACATCCCTTTTCCCAATCTTATAAAAGCATCCAACATATTTCAACCCATATTTCCAGTAGCTCTCCATATATAAATGATAGTGTGGTGGTCTCTCAAGACTCAAACAAAACAAACAAAAAGACGCTCCAAGTTTATGCGATAAAGTGTTTCGATCGAAAAACAGAAGTTGGACGTGTGCAAACCGAGAGTGTGTAGGTCCAGCGGGGTTGTCTTCACATCCCCAAGCTTATGGTCTTCACCATCCTTGGATAGCTCTTGGTGCATCTCCTCCAATCCCTGTGAAAAAACTTCAAAACACCGTTTCTCCCATCTCTTTTCTGTGGGGTGCATTAATAGTGATAAACAAATAGGTTCTTGCTGCATATAATCCTTGAACAAAAATTCATATGAATGTCCAGAAAGTGTATAATGTTGTATGCCTACTCATAAACTCAATTGGATCAAAAAGATTCAACTTAAAAGCTCAAAGCATGCATCAAACAAAATGGGACAGAATCTGTCCAGAAAAACAGCAGCAGCAAAACGTATTTTTCTACCCTACCAAACTTTCTCGAAAAATTCCGAAAAAATTCATGCATACAGAGGATGAAAAGTTGCAACTACAGTTCAAATATGAGCTCATTCGGAGTTACAGAATAAGAATTAAAAATCATACCGTGCACAGATTCGTGCAGGAATAAAATCTCCGAACTCAAATAGCAACTTTTCAAGACCAACATGGGTAAAACTTGGCACTTTATTAAAAACTCCTGAACTAAACTAGACACAAGATCTCTTGTTACAGCAAGAGGACACAAAGAAAAATCACACACAAAAATAACCGGGTTGCCTCCCGCAAAGCGCTTTCTTTATAGCCATATAGCTAGGCTTACTTACTTGGTATCAAGATGGTTGAAGTGAGGTGGCTTGGCATCCCCAAGCTTAAATTCTTGTACTTATTTGATATATGTAGGGTGAGCCTAGGGGTACATCCCCAAGCTTGAGTTTTTGTCCCTCTTGATCTTGTTCATCACCCTCAATTCTTCCACCTTAAAATTCTCTTTACACAACACTCGTCACAAACTTGATTAGAGGGGTTAGTGCCTTCATAAATTAAATCCACATAGGCACAGCAAAGACATATCATGAATTGATTTTAAACATTAGCTACTGTTACTATGGTTATGTAATGCTCCTTGATCAAAAGAACCGCACAAAACACAAGTAATGAGAGTAATGCAGAATAAAGACAGGATATGTCAAAAACTGGACAGCGAATTACTATTATCACTCTTTTTATTTGGTTTTAGCTTTGGGAAAAGTTTAAATGATAGAGATTTTGCAATGGTTCCATTGGCATGAACAACACATGTTCAAGGTCGACCCCAACTTCTCCATTACTCATCCTTCTCATTTACTTTCCCAAATTTCATATAGAGTGAAAATCTTAAACTAATTGTTAGAAATCAGTAGGTAAAGTTATTTTGCAGGTTCTCAAGATATAAAGGTGTGCCCAAACTGAATAGGAGATAAAAGCATAGAGAGCACACCTCAAAACATTAAACCATTAACTTTTAAGTCTAACTCTTTTCCTATGCATTGGCATTTTATATATGAATAAATAGCAGCAATTTTGATAACCAATGCATATATGATCAGTAGCTTGCATTTTAAATAACATAGAAACATAAAGAGGCTTATCTCTTCCTCTCTCATAATAGTTGCAAGCATTAAAGTTAAACATACCCACATAGTTTTGAATAGAATCACCACATAAAGACTTATCATCTAATGAGCATAATGGATCATCAAACTCAATTAAATCACTTTCATCCTCAACGGCTTCCCCAAGCTTAAACTTTTCCAGAGCATTAGCAATAAAGGTGTTCAAAGAGTTAGTACCACAAACATGAGTGTTATGCAAATAAAATTTAATTTTCTCCTCAAACACTTCATGTCCTAACTCAAGATAGATATTATACAACTCTAATTTTTTTGTTCTTTTCCATTTTCTAATTTTTTTGTGTTTTAGATTTATATGTTAGTATGCAATGCAAACAAGAATAAAAGTTTAGCACAACGCTCCCCGGCAACGGCGCCAGAAAAGTACTTGATAATCCCCAAGAGCAAGGAATCACTGTAGCACAATTCGATAAGTATTTGAGTGTCGAACCCACGAGGAGCTGAAGGTAAACTATCTATTCTCTAAAGCCCTATAACCCTCTTATATGGCCGTTTATGCAAAGCAATAAATATGAAAGAACTAACTAATGAAGCAAGTGATGTGGAATGGGTTTATCTAGTAACAAGTTTCTCAATCAAGTTTCAGACACAAGTTTCTTAGAGCAAGTTTCTCTCAGCAGTTTCTCAAGTTTCTCAAAGTAGCAAGTATCAAATATCTCAAGGGAGCAAATGTTCTAGCAATTGTTATTTCATTCGTGTGGTTGTCACAATTAGTGAAGCACATGTTTCAGTCTTAGTTGTTTCTTTTAGGTGGGAGCCATAAATAGGTGTAGCACTAGTACAGAACGACACATCGGATACCCCTCTATGGCAACGGCAAGAGTTAGGCGATGGAAAAATGAGCTCCGCGCGCTTCCGCGAGTGTGCGCGCGTCGATGGGCCCGACACAATGGTAACGGAGGCTGAAAAGATCTCCGTTGCTCATATATAGGCAACGGAGGAAAGAATATCTCCGTTGCTGATATTTCCACATCAGAAACGGAGATCGGTCTATCAGGTATACAACCTCCTCGCAACACGTTTAGAACCTCCTCTACAACAGCATCACCCACCGTGTCCCAAAAGCTTTTATAGAAAATTGCCGGCATTCCATCAGCTCCCGGTGCCTTAAGATCTCCAATACTATCAAGGGCCTCCTTAATTTCCTCCCTTTTAAACTCAGCAGCTAGAACCTCATTCATTTGTGGTGTGACACGGGATTTATATTCTCAAGCACCTGATTTGCATTAGAACCTGCCAAGGGGGTAAACAAGTTAAAGAAATAGTTAGTAACGAGGGTCTGCAAACCCTCCTCCCCTTCCACCACCACACCATCACTACCCTTCAGCCGAGATATCGTGTTGTGCTTCTTCCTCTCAGAAGCACACGAGTGAAAATATGCAATATTACGATCTCCCTTCTCCAGCCAGTTGACATGTGCTGTTTGCTTCCACGACATCTCCCACTGATCCTCTAGCCTTTCAAGCTTGAACCGCAACCTTTTCTCCTTTGAAATATTATGTGCCGTGAGCCCACCTCTCCTACACTCCTCCAGCTATTCTTTGATCTTTTTAATGCGGTTTTGTAAGCCACCCAAAATGTCCCTACTCCACTCATGCAACTCCCTAGACACAAATTTCAGCTTCCCTACTACTTTCTCCTCTCCCCTAACACCTGCCAGCCCCCACGCATTTTTAACAACAGCTTGGAATTAACGTATGCACATCCTCATTGATCTAGGAAAGAACATGCCAATGTGTCTAGAGTCTCTAGGCATACCCCATGGTAGCTCAATTCAATGTGGTCGGCTTGGCCTGAGCCTAGACCAGATAGACAGTGAAGTGAGCCCACAAAGCTTCCTGTTTTTCCGCATGCATAACCTCCAACCCTTCGACATCGACATCATCTGGATGAAGTTCTTTCGCCGCCTCCCATTGACTTGGAGGTGAAAGAGACAAGTGTTGGCGTCTCCCACCCGGATTTCGAACCTCTGCCTCAAGAGAAAAGTTTCACTCTTGGGATTAAAACCAGCAGACTACTGGCCAAAACTATGTTGAATTTGTTTTTCTTCGTGGATGCCAATTTTTTATTTTTTTGATTGAGGGGAAGGGATTCCAAAATTAGATTCGATAGGATAAGCAATCCTCATTTGGGCCTAGAGATCCATTCCAACAAAGGCCCAATCAAATCAAGCGTACCCGTCTATACGAACCGGGCCGCACAATTTACATAAACCATCCCCATGTTCACACTAATCACGCTTTGCCAAGGAAACACCGACCCTGGAAAGAAAACAAGGTGACACACGTCGCGATCCCAGCCGCCCGTTCGAGCATCGGACGGACCACAAACCCCAAACCCCCGAGAAACGGGCGCGACAAGTTTCTCAAAGGCCCCCGCATCTTTATTTCTCTCTCCACCACCCATCAGGTCTCCTACCCCAAACCCTTGCCTCCTCCCCGCCGCCGCCACCTCGTCCTCACTCCTCCGCCTCCAGATCCGCTCCCGCCGCCCCTCGTCTCCGGCGATCTACAGGTACCGCCGCCCCCTCGCCACCCCCTTCCCGTCGTCGCCTCGTAAGCCCTCTACCCCATCCGGTAGCGTGGCTCTGGTGTTTCAGGCGAATTCTCTAGGGTTTCTCCCATCGAATCGGCCCTGTTCGTCGGGCGTTTGTTGTTCGATGCGCGTTTCTCTGTCGTGAATCCGCGAGCTAATCCTGGGTTTTTTGTGTTGTTCGTGGTTGGGATGCAGGAGTAGATCGCCGCCGGAGAGCCCCAGCCTCGACCATGTCGACATTCGCGAAGCCCGAGAACGCTCTCAAGAGAGCGGAGGGTGAGTCACACCCTGCATTCGCCATCTCGATTTTGTATTGTACCGACTGATGCTGTTTCGGTGGTGTTGCGGCGATGCCTGCTGCGAGTGGAGTAGGGTTTGTTAGGAACTCGGGTCGACGATGTGATGTACTGTTTGATTGGTTCATTCGTTACAGCTCTCCCGCGATATTCGTTAGTTCAATGTCTTCCTGGTCACGGAATTTATATTGTATTTGTGGGCGGTACATTTGAAACGTTGAGTTATTCGGAACCATTGAGCCCCTAACTTCATATATCACATAGGATAGACTCTTATATAACTTATTTACTACTTCGATTTTGTGCCCTATTACGTACCTGACCTGCAAAATAGTCCTAAGCCAAGTTAAGCTGTTCGGAGAATGGATTTCAGTGGATGCTAAAGTTGCTTCATGTTAGTTTTTCCTTGTCTAACTTGTCATACCTTTTTCCTCTAGTTTGCCACATGACTTTGCAAAAACCCAAGATAGGTTGACTGTTTATTTAATCTGATTAGGATGTTTGGGGGGAATTTCTCTTTCCTGATTTAAAACCCGTGCACTGAAATATAGTCATCAGTAGTTCTCTGATTGTCTTTCTCTTCCTATGCTTTTTTTTATTCACAAATTTTCATGTTTCACAAAAAGATATTCACACTGTTTATCACCTTTGATATACTCCAGAGTTGATAAATGTTGGACAAAAGCAGGCAGCGCTGCAGGCGCTGCATGATCTCATTACATCAAAGAGGTACAGGTCGTGGCAGAAGCCTCTAGAGAAGATCATGATGAAGTATGTAGAGCTCTGCGTAGACCTAAGGAAAGGCAGATTTGCCAAAGATGGACTTATTCAGTACAGAATTGTCTGCCAGCAAGTCAACGTGTCATCTTTGGAGGAGGTCATCAAACATTTTATGCAGCTCTCCAATGAGAAAGCTGAGGAAGCCAAAGCTCAGGCAGAAGCACTGGAAGATGCTCTGGATGTTGAAGATCTGGAAGCAGAGCGTCCGGAGGACTTGATGCTCAGCTATGTTAGTGGGGAGAAAGGGAAGGACCGATCAGACAGAGAGTTTGTCACTCCGTGGTTCAAGTTTTTGTGGGAGACATACAGGACGGTGCTCGAGATACTGAGGAATAATTCCAAGCTTGAAACACTATATGCTGTAAGCTATTTTACTGCTTTTGATGTAGTCATTCTTCCTGTCAATTTCTGAAACTTCTCTCTGTTATTTTTGCGTCATTACATGTCAGAAACTTCTCTCTGTAATTTTTGCTGCAGTTGCTTCAAGTATCTTCTCCAAAATGCATTGTTGTTGTTGGTTTAACCAGTACATTATGACGCTCTATACCCATCTTTCCTTTTTCGTTCTTCTTTTGAAATGAACCATTTAGTCCCTTCTGCATATACTTAACCAATGCATTTTGTATTATTTCCCTTCTCTTTCTTTAGAAATACTGTACCGACTGATTGCATGAACATATTATCCTTAACTAAATTCTTTCTACTACCTAATGCTTCTGGTTCTTTTGCACTTTCCATATATTTCTGAAGCAACTATTTGGTTCGTTTTGCACATATCTAGCCAATGCATCGTGTTGCTACCTGTTATTTACCTTATATTTGTTCTAAAACATACCTGTACAACTGGAGTCCCTGAAAGTAGTAAATGCTTTTCACCAGCTAATCTGATGTTCTTTCTAAACCTTTCAATATGCAGATGACTGCGCACAAGGCTTTTCAATTTTGTAAGCAGTACAAAAGATCCACCGAGTTCCGTAGGTTGTGTGAGATCATTAGAAACCATCTCGCAAATTTGAACAAATACCGTGACCAGCGAGATCGTCCTGATCTGACTGCTCCTGAAAGCTGTAAGCTGTACCTTGATACTAGGGTTGAACAACTGAAAATAGCTACAGATCTTTCTCTATGGCAGGTCTGTTCCGTAACTTGTCTAATATTCTTAATGCTAAAGAAATTGAAGTTACCAACCAACTCTTCTTCTTTCAGGAAGCTTTCCGATCTGTGGAGGATATCCATGGCTTGATGAGCTTGGTTAAGAGAACTCCAAAACCATCTGTTCTGGTCATATATTATGCCAAACTAACTGAAATATTCTGGATATCTGAGAGTCATTTGTATCATGCCTATGCATGGTTGAAGCTTTTCAACTTGCAGAAGAGCTACAACAAGAACTTAAACCAGAAGGATCTGCAATTACTAGCATCTTCTGTGTTGCTTGCTGCACTTTCTGTGACACCATATGACCATAAATATGGCGCATCTCATCTTGAGCTTGAAAATGAGAAAGAGCGTGGCTTGCGTATGGCCAACCTTGTCAATTTCTCCCTTGACAACAAGCGTGAGAACAGAGAAATGGTTAGCTACAAACTTTTCCATGTGAAAATATTTTTCCATAATATAATTATTCGTTTTCTGATAAATAAATGTCCTGTTCCTTTTCAGGCTTCAAGAGCATCTCTTCTTTCTGAGTTGGTATGTTGAGAATCCATTTTTGCGTGCTGTTACATGTTTTGTGTGTTATCACATTTATCAAGTCTTTTCTTTGCCTTCTCCGTGACATGTCTTGTCTTCGCCCTATTGAGGCATCTAGAAAACAAGCTGCTATCATGGTTGCACCTTGTACATGTTACCAAGCATTCATGTCAAATAATCTCCTCTTATGCTGTCCTTTTTGTAAGCGTTACGTGATCTCATTTTATGCATGTCAGCCAGATTAATTTATAACCACATAGTAAGGTTGCCACATAGTAAGCATCAATGCCTCATGCTAAGAGATAAGCAACATATCTGCCCTACTAGGCAAGAAAACTTTTCTCTTTAGTGTGATCACTCCTCCAGCATTGGCAAATACCCTAACATGCATTCTGTTACTTTAGATAGTTAGTAGCTCTGAAAAATGCAATATATCGGGAATAGGGCATCTCTCAAGGAATCCATGATGCCCTGCTGTGCTTTGTGTTGATTGTATTGGCTTGCATCTCTTATGTTGCACTTTTTCTTAAATACAGAATTCCTTATTTTTTCTTGTTGTGTCGTCACATACTTATGTTTTGTTTTTATAGGTTTAGACCTCATTGCTGAGCCCATCTCTCTCTCTCTCTCTCTCTCTCTCTCTCTGACACATATATTCTGACTATGATATGAAAATAGGCTGCCAAAGGGGTGATTTCCTGTGCTTCCCAAGAAGTGAGAGATCTATACAACCTTATGGAGCATGAGTTTCTTCCTCTGGATCTCGCATCAAAAGTACAGCCGCTACTTTCCAAGATTTCTACGATTGGAGGAAAGCTTTCAGCAGCTTCTTCAGTTCCAGAAATTCAGTTATCAAAGTACCAATCTGCATTGGAGAAGCTTACGGCACTGAGGGTGCTGCAGCAGGTCCTATTCTATGGCCCATGAATGATTATATGTACTCATGCCCTTTCAATCATACATTATATTACTATTTGTGAAACATGTTGGTCAGCTCTAGTTTTAAACATTTCAGGCATCTCAGATTTTCCAGTCCATGAAAATTGACATGCTCTCTAGAATGATCCCATTCTTTGACTTCAATGTTGTGGAGAAGATTGCTGTGGATGCTGTGAAGCACAATTTTGTTGCTATGAAAGTTAACCATTTGTCTGGAGCTGTTCATTTTGGCAACATGGTATGTGGCTTGACTCTGCACATCGCTACTTTCTTTAGGCCTCTCAATTTCTGTATCGAATGCTTTATTTGTTAGCTGCTTTTTGTTTGCCATAAGGATCAAATGTTGCCTGATCTGTGTTTTTATTTTTTTGTGTTGTGTACCTCTCGTATTCCTTAGCCAAAGAGATTTGCCTCCTTAGTCTTTTGAGTGTTTTCTAGGAACAAATTGGTCATAGTGAATGGTTTATTTTTATAGTATGTTTGCATTAATAATGCAATGTTTGCTTAATCGTTGCTCCCACTCATTTTAGCAACTGCATATGTGGCAAATTCAAATTTCTATCGATTTAGGATGCTTTTCTGTTCAATTTCATCACATATGCTTGAAAATTAACCTGCTAAACACGTGTTTATTTTCTATTTCCATCTTATATGTACAAGGCACTCCAGATAACTAAACAACATCTATCCTGTAGTCTATTTGATGTTATTCGTACTTATTTCTTCTTTGCAGGACATAGAATCTGATGGGCTTAGTAGTCACCTCAGCATCCTTGCTGATTCCCTAAACAAAGCAAGGTGTCTTATTTTCCCACCTGTGCATAAGCCATCCAAGCTTGGTGAAAACTTGACTAGTCTCTCTGGAGTGGTGGAGAAAGAACATAGAAGGCTACTTGCGAGGAAATCAATTATCGAAAAACGCAAAGAAGACCATGAGCGCCAGATATTGGAGAAGGTTACCTATTTGCTTAGGCGATCTCGTTGTTTTCCATGGAGTCTTTGTTTATGGTTCATATTTTTGTTATTTTAGGAAAAGGAAGAGGAGACAAAGAAATTGAGTATTCAGAAGAAATCTGCAGAAGAAGAAAGGGAGAGGCTTTTGAAGGAACAAAGACTTAGGGAGCAGCAGAGAATACGTCGAGAAATAGAGGAAAAAGAGAAGAAGGAAGCTCAGTCAATGATAGATGAGAATATAAATAGTAAACATACTAAGAAAGGGAAAAAGCACGTCGTTGATGGGGTAAGGATCAGTTATGATTTTTTCAATAATTGACGCTCCATCCTAACTTGCTATATCTGCTCTGTTTTGGGTGTATTTCCTTTGATATGTCTAGTGATTAAATCTGGATGCTCTTTTAATTAATAGAATTTTGACAAAATAAATATTAATGTATGGTAGTCAGCTCTATATCGATATTTGGTGATTTGTCTCTGGACAGTTGGTAAAGCTGATGCTGTAGAAGGTTGGCAGGTTATGTAGATAAAGAGCAGGATCATGTTTAGTTGGATATTTTGTTTCTTGTAGATCTTTAAACAAACCTTTAGCACACTAACTCTTAAATAGTTTTGTGAACTTAGGTAACTGCCACTATCAATTTGTATTCAGTAGAGTATACAAACATGTACTAGTTGTCTTCACTTGGTATTGCTCCTTAATAAAATCTAATTTCTAGATTTTTGGCTTATATGAGCGTACGTATTAATAGATTTAATGTTCAAACGGCAGGAGTTAACAAAACAAGGTGCCATGGAGCGGGTAATGGAAGAACAACTAAGGCTGCGTAAGGAGATGGAGAGAAAGCTGCTGGTGCTTGCCAAAAAAATGGATCACTTGGAGAGGGCAAAACGGCAGGAGGAAGCACCATTGATAGAGGAAGCTTTCCAGAAACGTCTCGAGGAAGAGAAGATCCTTCATGAGCAAGAGCAGCTGGTTTGTGTTTACTTTCATTTTGTTGCTTACAAATGCTGATAGTTGTTACATGCTCTTATTCGTTATTAATTTCCAACTTTTCAAATTGACAGAGAGAGATTGAGCTGAGCAAGCAACACCACGCGGGTGACTTGCAGGAGAAAAATAGGCTTTCTCGACTGTTGGAGCATAAGGTATGTATGCTACTTGCAACTGCATTCTGCTTATGTAGTGCTGTTGATTGCGTCCATCTTGTGTCGGAGAACACTATGATCTATTTCATCATGTTTTTCTTGTAATAAGCTTTTCTGTTGTTTTTGTTTTATTTGTATGATATAATTGCTGGTCTACTGCTTGTTGGGTTACCACCGCATAGAAAGATCCAGATTTGTCACGTTTACTAGAATGTATTTGTTTTTCGTTTTGTCAACTTAAGATTTTTTCAGCATGTAAATGTTTTCCTTCTTAGAAGACTACCTTCACTTCATTAATCTTTGCTGTTTCAGAATGCTTTCCAGGAAAGAATTGTGCAACGTCGTGAATCCGAGTTTAGTAGTCTAAGGAAAGAGAGGGATGAAAGGATCGATCAGTTAATATCTTCAAGAAAGCGTGAAAGAGAAACTGTACGGAAATTGATGTATTATCTGAACCTGGAGGAACAGCGGATCCAAAGGCATCGTGAGGAAGAGGAGGCTAGAAAACGTGAAAGTAAGTGTATTCTTGAACTAACTTTACTATTTGCTTTACTTGCCGAGAGCGGCATTAGAACTATATTATTGTTGTTGGTGGTAACTTGAATACTTAAAATTGGCAACTCAATAATTGTTCTTGCGACTTCCTTGATTTCCCAACTTATATTACTTCAGATAAGTTCTTGTTTTAGCAGGACTAGATAGAATGCTACATGTTGATCTATTCTGAGTTATCCCATGATTGATGTTCGTGCTGCTTTGAATTATCATTATTAACTTAGATGATCGACTGCATTTACAGTATTTGATTTCTTGTACTTGCACAGTGTATAACTTAACATAAGTCTTACTAGTCGTTGCTTTGTTGCTAATTTGCTATTCTGCAATGTTGTCATCTGGAAGCAAGGAAAAAATGTTGTACCTGATCAAATATTGTTTGTTTGATTTGCAGATGAAGAGAAGAGGAAGAGGGAGGAAGCAGAGAGGAAAGCCAAGCTTGACGCCATTGCTGCTAAGCAGGCGCAGAGGGAAAGGGAGATGGAAGAGAAGGCGCAGAGGGAAAGGGAGGCTCTCTTGAGAGGAGCGGAGAGGGAGCCTGTGCGTGCACATGATGCTGCTGCTCATGCTGTTGCACCGCCAGCTCCTGAACCAGCAGCTGCAGCTCCAGCTGCTGCGGCAGCGGCTGCTGCTCCTGCTGCTGCACCTAGCAAGTATGTCCCCAAGTTCCGCGCCAGCCAGAGGCCAGCAGCTGCACCTGAAGCAGACCGGTGGGGCTCTCGCCCTGATGCGCGCCCCCTACGCCAGGAAGCTCCTCCTGCCCGCCAAGAGGCACCCTCTTCCCGCCTTCCTGCACGCCAAGAGGCGCCTCCCGCCCGCCCCCAGGACGGTGCTCCGACTGCTCCTTCAACTGACCGCTGGCGTCCTGGTGGTGCTAGGCCTTCTGCAAATTCTTCATCCACTCCGTCCTCCACCCCTTGGAGGCGTAGCTGAGGGCTGTCTGCACTCAAATGTGCTCAGCCAGGCAGGTTGAAATTTTTGCCCTTCGCACACAACGTCTGCCTCTGATATCTGCAAGCATGGTTACCTGAATTTGTTTGTTGCGCATCAAATGTTCCTAAATTTTTCGAAGCAAGACTTGTGTTAGGCCCTAGATTTGAATTCTTGTTTGATCTTTTGAGAGTTGCAGTACTCCATACATAAGGTGTTTCTATTTGTTATTGTACTTCAAATCATGCTGTTAGTATTATCCCTAATATTTGTTTAGTACTATGAAGCTTTGTTTACTGAAGATAACATAATTTGTTCTTCACCTGTCTTCTCCTACGAATCTTGATAGTCTAGACAGCAAAATGTAATACACCTTCTACAATCTAGTGCAAGAAAACCAGCTTCCAGATTGCATAACGGAGATGTATGGTCGTAACTCTTTAAAGAAGGATGAATGCCTGAATGGTCGCCTGTTCTCTCACTTCCCGTCTGTCGGGTGAAGCAGTTCATGATCCGTTAGCTGATGCTTGCAAGATATTTGTATTGTTCTGCTATCTGTTTGCTGGATTTGTTTTCTTACTAACCGAAAAACAAAGAGCTCGAGTGGAGTGGCACTAGCATCTTTTGTTGATCGGTGGCGTGAGGGAGGCCATGGTGCGGTTCGTCATTCTTTGACACTTGGACGCGGGATATGTTGCCATGCCGTCATCTGCGTCATAGGGGTTGATTTTTTTATGCGCATTTCTGACACTAAATGAATTGTCACCTTTTGCACCATAGAAACAACACATTGTAGTCACGAAAAAGGAGCCGGTCAAAAGTACAAGGTCCGGTGTCATTTTTATGGATTTCTCGAGCTATAATAATTATTCACAAGCTACCGAGGTTGTTATATTATCCATGTTGGAGATGTTTTCCGATGTACTCAGGGGAGCGCAGGGGACGTTTTCTACCCGCATAATCAATTGTCTTGAAGCTAGCTCCTGTTGCAAATACCATCAAACCTCTCGCTCTCCAGTTTGTGAGGTAGAAATTGAACAAGAAAAAACGACATTACAAAAAAAATAATCAGACAAATTTGCTCTACACACCAACCGATCACGAAGATCTTCTCTGCTTCTTCATCCAACTCCGGCTCGCATGGTTCATGGCTGTCCCTGTCTTTGCATGTCTGACACTGACAACATCGGCGCGTGTCTTCGTACCCGACGCGCTCCCGAGTCTGGCAAGCTCCGCAAGGCGTGCCGCCTACCTCGACTACCCCAACTCCAGCAATATCTACCTCAACTCTATCACTTCGGTGCCCTCTCCAGTTCGCGACTTTGGCTTCTGCTCAAGACCGTTCGCAATGCTCCATCTGTTTGTGTCACCGATTCAACTGCGCGGGGGGGGGGGGGGGGGGGGGGGGGGGGGTAGAGTATATTATGTTTAGGTATATTTGGTAGTTTAGAATTGTAACAAGTCTATCTCTACTAGTTTTAGTGTATTCATCCCACCGTTTGTATACAACCCACCATGGCTCAATATTCAATCAAGCAATACAATCGATATTTCACAATCTTTCAAAAAAAATAATATAAGTAGTGTATACAAAACAACATTAAAAAGTTGCATTCAATACAAAAAATAATTTATTTTTAAAGAACCTATCATTATTCCTCGTTTCTGCACACAGAAGTACATTTGAAAATGATAATTATTATCAGTATAATTTAGCATTCAGAACAACATAATGATTGTTCTAGCTGACTAATTCCAAAAAATTGAAGAAAAAAGTGATATCATTCATACTACATGAAACTTTGCTCAAATTTTAGATGATCTCTTTCTCTATGAAGAATGAAACAGTTTCTGATAAAATATCACTGCCAAGATTTCTTTCATTAATTCAACCTCCAAATGTTCTTTTACCACACAAAATATTGATATTCAGGCAGCTATAAATCATCATGTTATGTTGTGATTTTGTACAGTATTGCAGGTTTAATACTACACTTATCATGGGTTACATTATTCCACAACGTTCATATCGCCCAGATCACCTTAATGATCTTCGCGCAATCGACGTCCGCAATAAGAGATTTACATAGAATATGTTTACTCCAAGTATCGGGATGCTGTTCTGCTAGTTTCTTAACCAACTCTGCTTCCAACCAAAAGCACTTGGCAAGTTGGCATGTGAGCATTAATTAGAGCATGCTTCATATCTTCATTTCTGTAGGGCCGCTAACTAGCTAAGTGAGCACATGCGTGAGTGTCGAAACTTGATCAAAAGAACAGAAACAAAGACATACTTTCTACTCTCCTTATTTTTTTGTCTCTCGGTCTCATCTTTCTACCAGTTCAGCAACCATGCACTGTATCGATGCTTTACGGCTCCATTCATCACCGGTAACTACTTATCTGGCCACGATCACTACGGCTTTATTCTCAAAGTCATCTCCATGTCTAATTCCCATTTTATTCTTCCTCTCAGTGATACTTTACTTTGGTGCATATTAATTACTTCCCCTGCTTGCGTTCTCACGTGCCGATCTTTTCAGTGATCGCCACTCATTCTGTGGAGTAACCCTCGGCCCGCAGCACCGGCTGAACCACAACTGTACATTAGGTGTGAGAACAATATAGCTCATTCTGTGGAGTTTCCTTCTGGAAGATGGAAATAAAGGATAGATGATTATCGTCCATGCTAGCTATCCGATGAGAACAATATAGCTCATCAACCATGCATCGATGCTCTACGCCTCCATTCTTCATCACCGGTCACTAAGTACTTAACTGGTCACCATCACCACGACTTTATTCTCTTTGCCCAGAAGGCATCTCCATGTCCTATTCCCATGTTATTCTTCCTCTCACAGTCATACTTTACTTGGTGCATATATATTAGTTCTCCGGCTTGCGTTAACGTTCTCACGGCCTGATCTTCTCGGTGATCGCCACTGATACTAAGCAGTAACCCTCGGCCCGCAGCACCGACCTGAACCGCAACTAGAGCTTCCTTCTGGACGAATGTGGGGTAGACTGACGGTCCCCGGCCGCAGGGGCGGGAAGCTGGCCTCCGTGGGGCCGGCCCCCAGATGGCAGTTCCCTCCTCGCTCGTTGTCCCCTCCTCGCTCGTCGAGATCACCCCATTCTCCGTGTCGCCGACGAGGTCGAGGCCAGCAACCCGCGTGTCGCCTACCTCTGTACGTATGCATGCCCTCTTCTACAAACTATCTTTCTTTCTATCACTTCCCTTCCATTCTCTAGCTGCACTACGGAGGGAGTAGATTACTAGGGTTTCTTCTGTTGCATGCTTGACCCAATGAAAGAATCAATGGGTGTCCAGGTCGCTTCTACGCCTTGGAGAAGGCTCACTACCTCGACCCGACGTCCACTGGACGGGGTGTGCGTCTGTTCAAGACTCTGCTCCTGCAGAGGGTCGAGACGGTATGTATACTGTCCAGTACTGCAAGTGCCATGTTAAAATGTAGACTGTAGTACTTTGACCTTCTTAGCTACTTGTTTCGTTAGGAAGAGGCCTCCACGCTCAATGGAAGGGCGGAAAATACCGATGCGCGGGAGATGCAGAGCTTCTATAAGAACTACTACGAGAAGCACATCCGAGATGCCGCTGCTACTGATAATGCTGACCGGTGACTTAGCAAAGCATTTTCCCCCCTTCTTTTCGTGTTGTCTGTCCACATGCTTTACTAATTGCTCAATCCGCTTGTCTAATTGCTCAGTGCTCAGCTCAGGAAGGCTTACCAAACCGCAGCCGTCTTGTTTGCGGTCCTGGAGGGTAAGCTCCAGAAACAAACGAGACTTTTGTTTTCTGAGTTTAGGGTTATAGCTTGTTCGACATCGCATGCGGCATTCCTTTACTTTTGTCACGATGCAGTCATTATGTTTTGTAAACTGTAACGTCCTAATTAATATTTTCCCAGTTTTAGAATGTTTTAAATAAATTAGTTATTGCATAATTATTTTTTTCCTTGTTTTGACATGACTGAGTTTCCTAGGGAATTTAAAACTTTTCCGAGTTGAGTTAAAATTTGCGCAGCCATGCATGTTCAACAATATTGAAAAGGAGTGGATTAATATGACTATCCACAAATAAAAGCAATGGTTTGGAAAATAATCAATTTGGTGTTTGCATGCTTGTAATTTGCATTGACTTTTAGGAATATTAAAAAGATTTTCAAATTCAAATAGAATCAACAGAGAGAAGATAATATAACTTCTTTAAAATTTGGATGAGAAATAATTTAAATCTAATATTTAAATTATATTTGGCATTTTCGAAAAATTGTTGGAATATTAAACTCTAAAGAATCTTTTGGGGAATTTATAAGTAGGGCTATAAAAATAGAAATAATTTCATAACTTAATTTTGATCTAGAAACCAAGATAGTAGAATCTATTTGGATATTTGAATTTATTAATTTTTCTCGTAATTTTCCGTACATACTCACTGCATGTTATTTCATGGCCCGACCTTCTCAGTGACCGCCACCAATCGACCCTATGAAGTACCACTCGGCCCGCAACACCAACCTGAACCACAGCTAGAGATTCCTTCGAGGCGGATGGGCGTGAGACTGGCGGGCCTATGTGGCAGGGGCTGGGAGCCGGCCTCCGCGTCGGCGGGTCCCCAGATGGCAGGGAACCTCGGCGAGTTCATCATTGATAGGGAGTTTGCCCCTATCCTCCGTGTCGCCGACGAGGTCGAGCAAAGCAACACACGCGTTGCCTTCCTCTGTACGCATGCCCTCCTACTTTTGTGGCTGTGTGCATCCTAGCTATGCGGGTGTAATGCCCTCCTACTATCTATCTATCTTTTAGAATAACATCTATCTATTTATTTATCTATCTATTACCAAGGCAGGCTCTTACTACTACCTTTTCTTTCTAAACCGCCGGCAAGACGCTTACCGCTTCATTGATATAAAAGAAAATAATTGGCCATTTTATAAGGGGCTTTTAGTACTACTGCTTACCACCAGGAACTCTTCTGTTACCTCACGCAATGAATGGATGCATGTCCAGGTCGCTTACACGCCTTCGAGAAGGCCCACCGCCTTGACCCGATGTCCACCAGACAGGGTGTCCTTGTGTTCAAGACCACGCTCCTGCAGAGGATCAAGAGGGTATGTATGCATGACCACGCAATGCCATGTTAAGCGGTACTTATATGTTTGACCTTGTTACTTAGCTACCTCTCTTCCGCTAGGAAAACGACCCTACGCTCAAGGGAAGGGCGAAGCGGAGCGATGTGCGGGAGATGCAGACCTTCTACGAGAACTACTACACGCAGCACATCCGAAATGCCACTTCTCATAATGCTGACCGGTGACTAATTGCTTAATTCGTTTTTTTCTTTCCGATGTCTGTCTTTCCAGATGCCTTGCTGTTGACTAATTGCTTAATTCGCTTGACCGATTGCTCAGTGCTCAGCTCGCCAAGGCGTACCAAACCGCAGCGTCTTGTTTGAGGTCCTGACGGGTAAGCTCCGGAAACAAAAACGAGTCTTGTTTCGAGTCTAGGCTTCTAGCTTGTTCGGCATCGCCTGCGGCATTCTCTTACTTTTGTCACGATGCAATTGTTATATTTCTGCTGTAACGTCCCAATATTTTGTGGGCGCTGCATTCTCTTAATGTGGCTACCCAAAAACCTAAGCAATGGTTATTCAATTTGGTGTTTGCATGCTTCTAATTTGCATTTTCTGACTTTCAGAAATACTAAAAACAATTTCCAATTCAAATAAAATCAGCAGAGAGAACATAACGTAACTTCTTCAAAATTGGAGTGGGAAATAATATATATATTTTTTTTGTCATTTTAAATTATTTTTTGGAATATTTAAACCCTAAAGCGCGAACAAGTCTTCACAAAGTGTTTGAAAGAAAATCCGCTTTCTGCCAAAATATCCATAGCCTTCCCTTTGTGAGCCTTTATGCATGTTGAGATAGGCTAATTTTCACGTGTTATGTGCAGAGATCGAATTGAAGATTGGTGCTTACTAGGGACGTGAGTCTACACTCAACTAGCTCGTGGCACTGATGGAACTCCAAGTTATTTTATTTTGTTTTTCCGTTGAAATTTGAGCTAGCCCTTGGCTATGCAAGTTGTAATAATTATACTTAATGACTTGTGTTTTACATAATATATTTCCATCGTACTACATGTGTGCTTTCTGGTAAATGCATCGGTCCCTTTTAAGGCTTCAGAGCATCTCTTCTTTCCGAGTTGGTATGTCGTGAATCTTTTCAATGTTATTTTATTATTGTACGCTGCCAAACTTTTGAATGTCTTTTTGTTATTACACCATCAAGTTTTTTTCTTTAATCTGGATTTTCTTTGGACATAACTAGTCTTGGACCTTTAGGGGCATCTATACCACAATATGCTACCATGGGTGGTGAATTTTATATGAATAGGCCGGCAAAGGGGTGATTTCATATGCTTCCCAATAAGTGAAAGATCTATACAACCTTATGAAGAATGAGTTCCTTCCTCCGGATCATCAAAAGTACTGTAGCTGCTTTACAAGATCTCCACGGTTGGAGGAAGGATTTCAGCGGCCTCTCCAGTTATCGAAGTACCAATCTTGACACTGTTGATGTTTCAGCGTTGGTTCATGAGATGGCGGTGCAACAGCGGGAGCAACAACATTAGGTGCACGCACGGGGTCGGCTCCTCTCAAGGGAGCCTCCCTTTCCCTCTGCTCCTTCTCTTCCATCACCGCTCGCTGTTTTTGAAATAACACCAATCGACGAATAAAAAAAATGAATGGATGCTATTTCTGACAAGGCCCCCACTTGTTAGGGAAAATTGCTTTACGTGGACTGGTCCCAAAGAAAAATAAAAGTCACCCATGGAGGTTGTCTTCTTGATCCCGTCACGATTCAACACTGCTCCCTTTTCCTGTGTATGCTCGCCATTAGGGTTGTATAGCGGCGCCCGAATCCGGCTCACTTCGTGGCAGCTAGCTAGAAAATCAGTTCCGACAGATCACACCGAGTTAGTTCAATTTTAACTAGCTGGGCCGTTAAGCGGGCCGTTGTGGACCCCGCTTTTACAACCCTACTCGCCATTGGCGATGCCCAGCACCCAGCCTCCTACCTCCAACGAAAAACCAGTCCTCCTCCTCATGGCAGGACGGGCAGGCACCCGAACAACTGTGGTCTCGCTGATTCGGGTCCTCGCGGTCCTACGGCTGACGGAGTTGCCCTATAGCCCACATTAACCTTTCAATCGAGCTTAGGGTAGAGATATCCACACAGTGGAATGAGGATTTGAGCTCCGGAGTAGTAGTTTGTCGGGAACACGGGTTGCATGACATGCACGACGGTCACAAGTCACCACGCTGAAAACATTACTATACTCGCACGTGAAAATGTGGACTCGGTCTTTCCTTGGCCTGCTTCTCGCCTTCATGTCAACACAGACGCCGAGTACGCGCGAAGGTTTAACAAGGCGACGACGATGTTCTTTTAGATGGGTGCGATGTTCCCCTCCCTGTGCCCGCCCACCCCACACACATGCCACCTGCAGCGAGGAATTGGATATTTGGATCTGGCGAGCTCGCACCGGAAGTAGACCTGACGATCAGAGGACCACAGACACCATGGGGTTCGACAACCATCCCAAGAAGTCACGTTGTGATGAGGCGGGGTTATGTTGGTTTAACTGTGGTTCTTTCTCGCTGTCGAGTACACCGCCGACGACCATGATGAAGGAACGGACACGTCCGCAGTGGTTGGGCGATGGGGTTGACCAGATGAGGTGGTGGTGTCGGGTGACAAGGAAAGAGACAACCTCCTTTTTGGATATTTTGACGTTTTAAATACGACTGACAAGTGGGACATACTCCATGCCATCAAATTTTGTGGGTCCCAATGTTACTTCGAGCTCAATACTATTTTCTTAGTTTTGCAATGTTAAAGTAAATGAATTTAAATTAATACTATTCACCTTGTTTTGAAATGATTGAATTTGCTCGGGAATTTAAAACTTTTCCAGACTTGAGTTAAAAATTCCCTATCCTTGTTCAACAACATAAAAAAAAGGAGTGGATTAATATGACTATACACAAATAAAAGAAATGGACGGGAAAATGTTCCATTTGGTGTTTTCAAGATTGTAATTTACATTTTTGGACTTTCGGGAATATTAAGAATGATTTCCAATTCAAATTAATCGACAGAGAAAAGGTAATACAACTTCTTCAAAATATGGACCGGAAATAATTTATCTAATATTTCAATTCTTTTGGTTGTTTTAAATAAATTTTGATATTTAAACCCTTAAGACTATTTTGGTATATCAATCCCAATAGACACCATGTATATCACCCTAGTCGCGTGTTTCCTTTGTCGCGTAGGTACAATATGTTGTTTATATCGCTACACCATTACTGTGATAAAAACAGAATCTATGGGGGTTCAGATCCTCGTCAAGCAGTGCTGCAGTGGTGCGCACTTACCTGTCCTACGAGGAAAGAAAACATCTTTGCTTTGGTAATCAAACGTCCAGCACCGACAATGCCCTAATATGTGTTCTATCACTTAGGATATTATGGTAGCTCTGAAATAAGTATACACAGAACAGGGCATCTATCTAAGGCATCCACGACGCCTTTGTCGTGTTTGTATGAATTTGAGGGAAATCAGTTTTGACTAGTAGGTGCAGATACACCCACTATCAAAAAAAATGTAATTTAAAATGTCAAGAAATTTCAATCAAAATTTTGAGTGTACATACGGACATTTTTATATCAGTACAAAAAGTTTTACAAAAAAGAACACTTTTGTTGGCTGTGTAAAAAAGATAAATTTCAGTGCTACAAAATTACTTTCACGAGACATTTATTGTCTTTTTTATGCATATCAAGAAAAAATATTATTTTTGGATGAATTTTTTTGTGCAGATATAGAATGTCCTGATGTATAACCAAATGTTTGCTTAGAATTTTTGTATAGTTTGAAATGCATTTAAAATACATTTTCATAACGGGTGCATCTAGTCCTATGAGTCAAACCATCATGTCGCATATACTCCGTATTATGTTGCTTATATTTTTTCTTGTGTCATCACGTACTTGCATTTTGATTTTCTATATTCTCTCTCTCTCTGCCAAAGGGGTGGTTTCCTAAGCTTCCCAAGAAGTGAAAGATCTACACAACCTTATGAAGAATGAGTTCCTTCCTCTGGATCTCGAGCTGCTTTCCAAGATTTTCACACGATTGGAAGTTTAAGAAAAAGATTTCCACGATTGGAGGAAAGCTTTCAGCGGCTTCTTCAGTTCTAGAAATTTAGTTATCGAAGTACCAATCTTCATTGGACACCACATTCTAGCTGATAAAATCCTGTTGTTTCATTTGCAGATGGAGAGAGGAGGAAGAGGGAGGAAGCAGAGAGGATAGCCAAGGTTGACGCAATTGCAGCTAAGCAGATGTAGCGTAGAGGACTAGAGGGAAAGAGAGAGATGGAAGAGAAGGCGCAGAAAGAGGGGAGAGAGAGGCTCTCTTGAGAGGAGCGGACCCCGTGTGAGCACCTGATGCTGCTGCTCGTGTTGTTGCACCCGTGCGAGTGTTCCGTGTTGCTATAGATCAATCACAGGATTCGCGCGTGGTCTGTCTTTTCCACAAATCTTGAATAGTCCAGCTAAATCTAACATACCCTCTGCAATGTATCTGCTGCCGGCCAGTATCAAAGACATGTCATCTTAGAAGTGATGTATGGTCGGCTGTTCTTTCATTTCCCATCTGTCGTGTGTGACGTGTGAGATATAATAGCCCATGATCCCGGACCCGATGCGCTTGCACGATATTTGTTGTGTTTGTAGTCTATGACGTAGCCACAACTCCCTAACAATGTCATTCCATTCATCGGCATATTTACAACTGATGAATATCTCATGGTGCACATAGGAGAAGAAAGAAATAATCACATGATCTAGTTACAACGAGGCCATGTCGATCGAGACGGCGGCGTCGCCCAGGTGTGGTTCGGCATGCGCGAATGTGGTGCGTTACTGTTGACACTTTGGATGAGGGACAAAAAACTTTTTTTTACATACAAAGATTGAATAAATATGAAAATAAATCTTCTACTCTCTAGCTTGGAAGGAAGCGGACGGAATCGATGAGTTACGCCTCCACTCATCAAAAAAAAAAGGACATACTTTCCGGAAACTGCAAATGGCTCCCGATCTACACATAGCTCGTTTTTGAAAAAAATATGAAATTAGCACTTTTAAGTTTCAATAAAAATTGAGAAACAATTACCATATGTAGATAATGTCTTGATCTACAAGCGTGCAAAATTTGAACTCAATATTCGTTGAATTGTGGGCTGCACAAAAAAGACAAATCGGGAAAATTTTAAGTTTTTGAAACTGTGTACTTTTCACCACCCAAATCCACACATTTGTTATTTTTCCCAGCCACAATACAACTTATTTCGATTAAAAAAATTCACACTTGTAGATCACATCATTATCTATACCTGGGTTTTTTTTCTCAATTTTTGGAAACTTTAAAATGTCATTTTCAAATTTTCAAAAAAAGGCTCCATGTAGCTCATGAGCCATTAGTCCACACTCCATACTTTCTCTCCGCTCATTTGACTCCCATCCTTTCTACTCCACCCATGCATGTACCGATGCTTTACGCCTCGACTCATCACCGGCCACTTCTTAACTGGTGTTATATAGACACGATTACCACGACTTTATTCCCTTTGCCCAAAAGGCTTCTCCACATTCCATTCCCATTTCATTCTTCTTCTCAGTGATACTTTACTTACCGCATAATACTTCTGCTTTCTGTTTTCCCGGTCTAATCTTCCCCGTCCAATCTGACCTTGAAATTCGCGTCTACCTTTCGTTGGGTTACTATCAGCTCAAATCTATTACTACTGTTTTTTCAATACATACAAATGCATTCAGATCTATACGCTCATGTTTTGCGATCATATGCGGAACCAATTCATATTTTAAAGTATCGTGTCACGGAAAATAAATCCCCGCATACGGTGGCACAACTAACTTTCATGGGTTTACAAGTCATCACGCGCAAATGTGTGCGGTGCAAAATGTACCTAGGGTTACATGCAAGCGAAGAAATAGCATCGGGATTTCTTAACGAAGTTTACAAGGATGTTGACATATCTTATTTGTTTTCCTATTGGATAAGGTCCTTTCGATACAACGACCAACATTCATAATATACCTTGGATGAGAAATGATATGCCGACCATCGTTGTGCTACGTCGGTGGCGAGGGAGGACAATTTGAAAGCGATGTAGTACCAATAGCTCACATGACCATTGAGTTGGGGTGAGATGTTGTCTTTCGAAGGTGACCGACGTTGGTCGAGATGTGGCTTGGATGTTCGGTTTGGTGAGATCTTTTGTGTTGTGTTTGTTGTGTATGGTGGCTGCTAGTATTCGGGATAGCATTGTAAGCCGAAAGAAACCGTTCTGGCCACTTCGCTACTCCTTCCCTTAATTCAATACACCCTTCTAGAGTGTACTCCAAAAATAAGGTTGTTCAGTTTGAAACGTTTATAAGGTGTAGAATTTGTTGACGCGCGTTTTCGATCAAATTAGGGAAAACAACTAGTTCCAGCCGAGACAAATGCACATATTCTCTACCCAAAATAATAAAATCTTAGCTTCTCTTGGTTCTAGAGTATAAAGATCTCGCGTTGAGATTTTGTACGCCTGTAGCATACATTGGTGACCATATCCAAATTTTCTTTGGGAGTTTTTGAATCACCCAAATATGATTTTTTATTATTTAATAATACTATAAAGGGCTCCGTGAGCTTGGTTAATTTGCTTAAGGTGGACAGGTCACAGCGGGACAGGACGATTCCCTCGTGTGTCGAACAATGGCCCAAACGTTTGCTTAGCAAGCAAGCAGCTTAATCAGTGCTACCTTACCTAGGACGCTAGGTGAGAACATGCTTCACTGCCTCCTTGTGCACGTGTGTTGTAATCTAATCCGAAAACGGATGGAATCAATGAGTTGGATGAGCACCGAGAGAGAGAGAGAGAGAACGGGGAAAGACATTCTTCCTCCTCTCCTGCTTTCTCTCATGCCTTTACCAGCTCAGCGCCCATGCATTGATATGCTTTACTTTACGCCACCATTCAGCATCGATCACTGCTTAATTGTTGTCATATAGCCACGATTACTACAACCCGACTTCATTATTCTCTTTGCCCAAAAAACATCCCCACACTTCCATTCTATCTTTATCCTTCTTATTCTTTTCAAGTACTATCCTTTACTTGCCACGACTACTTAATTATTCTTTTCAAGTACTATTCTTTTCAAGTAGCAAAGATGATTATTCAGTAGGTGTCGAGTGGTGACGTGCGCCACATTATAATACCCCATGTTTCCAAGAAAGAAACAAGCGAAACCATAGTGAGCGATGAGAGGTGTTGTATGGTAGGCAGGTTGGTTAGACATGGCTATCACGATACGTGGGTTGGTTGTTGAATAACGGTTTTACTAATTCTAAATCGATTGAGAATTAACTAAACCTCAATCGCCTTCCTATTAATTGGATTATAGTTAAATATAAATCGACTTCTTATTCATTGCCGTCGCGATTCGTGTTAAACTTAGAGTTGCACATTAGATGCAGTGTGTACAGTTGCACATGAAATGCAATTGTGTTATTGACTGAGATTTGGTTAAATCTAAATTGACTAAAACAATCCCAATAAATATAAATACGAAAAACTTGGTAAGCCAAAGTTTGTTCTATAGCTACCACCAATAAGTCGTATGTCACAAAAACATAAAAAGTCTCGCGGTGGTCAACAAATAATATAGCATCAAATATGAAGGGTGTTTAAACTTAGACAAAATTTAGGAGGAAAGCAAACAAGAAAAGAGTAGAAAAGCTAGTACTACTAGCAGTCGTCTGCTAAAAGAGTAGAAAAATTCAAGTGAACAATTCAAAAAGCAGCGAGGCGGCTGAGTTTCTTCCTCCGTTCGGTGCAAAAAGGAGCGGAGCCAAAAAAATATCGATCGGCTTTCCTTCGCTTTCCTTGCCTCACTTCGAACTCTGCATTCTCTGCTCTGCTCTGCTGCGCCCACCTCCACCACCACCACCATCGCCACCGCCATCAACCCCCAATCAATCAAATTGATCTAGGGTTCCTCTTCCCACCCATCGTCTCCTCGGGGCTGACTCTGGTCCGCCATTGGTATGGTGGAGGAGTCGGTAGTAATCGGAGGAGGTTCCCGGAGTAAAACCAGCTGCTGCAACTAGAGCTTCCGATGGCGTCGTCCTCCGGGAGGCGGACGGGCCTCGGCGGCGGCGGCGGCGTCGGGGAGCAGTCCTCCGCGTCGGGGGCCTCCGGCTCCGGCGGCAGGAGGATCCTGCGCACCCAGACGGCGGGCAACCTCGGCGAGTCATCCATCTTCGACAGCGAGGTCGTCCCCTCCTCGCTCGTCGAGATCGCGCCCATCCTCCGCGTCGCCAACGAGGTCGAGCAGAGCAACCCGCGCGTCGCATACCTCTGTAAGTAAGCTTCTTCCACCGATTCTTCTGGTTAATCAATCACTCTTAATTGGGTTACCAAGGCAGATTCCCCTGTTACTGCCAGTACTTAGTGTATTCTATTCCACTCTGCTCTACCTGACGAAGCACACGAGTGAGTATCTTACTGGCTTACTGCCACTAACAGTTAACTAAACTGGAATCGGTATAATTCCCCTTCCCTAGCTGCACTACGGACGGAGTACTAGATTACTAGCAAGGCGTATCTAGTGGGTGCCATGGCACCCCCTCCCCAAATGAAAAATAGCATACACCATATATATATTACTCAAATTTTCTTATACTTTAAAGTATATTTGGGACTATTTGGTGAAACTAGGATGATATTTAGACCAAAATATACTATATGTAGTGGAATCTTCACAAAATTTGAATTTTATACTGAAATTATGCTGTCCATCTAATCAACTGTTCTGCTGTTGCCTCACCCAAACAATGGATGGATGTCCAGGTCGCTTCTACGCATTCGAGAAGGCCCACCGCCTCGACCCGACCTCCAGCGGAAGGGGTGTCCGTCAGTTCAAGACCGCACTCCTCCAGAGGCTCGAGAGGGTATGTGACATGCCTGCCCAATGCACACGCACTACTTACAACCTTAGCTTATTTCGACTTCAAATTAGTTCATAATACTGCTCCCTACGCTCGACAGGAAGATTAATTAATTGCGCAGCTTCCAAGTGCCATATTAAAATGGAGACTGTGTTTACCATATGTTTGACCTTCCTGTTTTGTTAGGAAAATGACCCCACGCTCAAGGGGAGGGTGAAACAGAGCGATGCGCGGGAAATGCAGAGCTTCTACCAGCACTACTACAAGAAGTACATCCAAGCTCTTCAGAATGCTGCCGATAAAGCTGACCGGTGAGCACAGCCTTTTTCTTTCCATGTGTGCACATATGCTGCTGACTTGTTTACGTGCGTCTTCGCTCGTGCCTCGCCTGCTTAATTCACTTGTCTAAATTGCTCAGTGCGCAGCTCACAAAGGCGTACCAAACTGCAGCCGTCTTGTTTGAGGTCCTAAAGGCCGTCAACGTTTCGCAGAAAATCGAACTTGATGAATCCGTAAGCTCCAGAAACAAGCCTTGTTTTTGTGTGGATTCTAGCTTCTTTGGGCATCCCAGCATTCTCTTTCTTTTGTCACACTTCAGTTGTTATGTTTAACAACAAAAAAGACACTGTCATTGTTATTCTATATAAATGTTCGTGTTCACTTCCCCGTTGTAATCTCTGCAGATTGATAAAATTAATAAACAAGTCGAGGAAAAGAAAAAGCTGTATCTCCCTTTCAATATCCTCCCGCTCGATCCTGACAGCGCGCATCAGCCTGTTATGCAATTTCCCGAGGTTCCCATCCTGATTCTCATATCATACTTTGGCGAGATGTGCCCACTGCTGATCACAATACCACTTATGTCATTTCATTATTATATGTAGATACAAGCTGCTTTTCACGCTCTTCGTAATACAAGGGGTCTGCCATGGCCCAAGGACCATGAAAAGAAGGCTAATGCAGATCTTCTTGATTGGCTTCAAGCTATGTTTGGCTTTCAGGTTATCCCATCACGTCAGCTATCTACCTTCCACTTTCATATCAGACTAATTCATGTTGATGATCTGTTTGTGAGCTCTGGCCTCAACAAAGCTCTGCCACTGCTGATACATGTTCTCAAACTTCAACAATCACTTTTGTAGAAAGATAATGTGTCCAATCAAAGAGAACATCTCATACTATTGCTTGCCAACGTGCATATAAGGCGGATTCCCAAACTCGATCAACAATCAAAGGTATCATCTTTCCCAACATATACACATGCTGAGGTGTGTGCACATAGATCCTTGTGTAATGAACTAATGATGTTGTTTACTCATTTCCATTTTGGTAATATTTTCAGTTAGATGATCATGCGCTGGATGAAGTTATGAAAAAGCTCTTTAAAAACTACAAGAGGTGGTGCAAGTACCTTGGCCGAAAAAGCAGCTTATGGTATGATGTTCAATCCTCGGTGGAATTAGATGTTAGTCATGATTACGTGCTTTAACCCAGCCTCCAATTATCAGCTCTCATAGTCCTTTGGTTCACTAATGTTGATCATTATCTTTCTAGGCTGCCGACTATTCAACAAGAAGTACAACAGCGGAAGCTTCTCTACATGGCTCTTTATCTGCTCATATGGGGCGAGGCGGCTAACTTGAGATTTATGCCGGAGTGTCTTTGCTACATATATCACCATGTATGGACAATTTTTCTTTCTTGTTTTTCAATAAACGCATGATCTATTTAACGGAGTTCTTAACTCAGTGTCCTAAATTACTGCTTACAATAAATTGATGCAAAGGATAGTATTGCGTTTTTTTGGATTGTTGCAAACATGTATCCTACCAATTTTTTGTTCATGGCGAGAAACTTGATCTTTGTCGATGGTTTGCCCTTTTTTGCATGCCAATGGCTCTTCGCTCACTCTAGCTCATTTTTTTTGCCAACATTAGCGAATTTATGGGCAAGCAAAACAATGACCAATATATTGGTAGGCAAGCTCAGGCTGAAACGAAACAAACTTTAATCTTATCTGACTCTAACCTGCACAAATCTGTTGGCATCTTGTGAGGAGTCTCATTTTGTTCACTTCGGTTATATAGGAAAATATATGGGGTGTGATTTACCTTAGGCATGAGGACTTGCCTGCAAAACTTTCACTTAAAACGACCAATCTCTATCGAGTCAAATCGTAACTTACCTAGAAACTATGTGAGTACAACGTTAGGTGAAGATTGGTTCTACATGCATGGCTCGATCATTATTCAGTAGCCACTGGCTAAGACTGTTGAGGTGAAAAGTCCTTAATAACTTGGCCGCATAATGCATGTTCTAAGCACTACAACATCAAACAATGTTGTTTACATGGTATTTTATGCATATTGAGGTAATCTGGTACACTAATCAAGAAAGTTCTCAAACAATCCCTATGTTTGCCCATTCCCGTTTCTTCTAGGCATGCTTCTTAGTATGTTGGGCCATTGTAAATGGGCGAAATGTTGAGGTTAATGCATTACATTTCTGTGCAGCAAAGTTTTACATACCATCAACGATTTTGTCGCCATTTCATACTTCTCCTTTTAGCAATTGTGATGTATTCATGGACATGATAGGCAAAAGATGTTTATTATATTACGGCAGTTTACCGGTCATGGTTGATTGGCTTGGGCATTGTTGTATGTATAGACCTTAGCTCTTGCAATGAGTTGATTTATGGCAAGTTAGTATAATGTTTTTTTTGTTGTTGCAGATGGCTTTTGAATTATACGGTATGTTGGTTGGAAATGTGAGCCCATTAACCGGTGAAAATGTTAAACCCGCCTATGGTGGTGGAGAAGAAGCCTTCCTGAAGTTAGTTGTGACTCCAATTTACAAAATTATAGAGATGGTAAAGTTTCTTTATTTCCATTATCATGGATTAGTTCAAGCACGTTCAACTTATGTCCTTCGGAATTTTTAAATAGGAAGCTGAACGGAGCAAGACAATAAAATCAAAACACTCACATTGGAGAAATTATGATGATCTCAACGAGTACTTTTGGTAAATATAGCATATTTAATATTATTTTGCAATATTTGCAGCCAATTTTTGAGGAAACCTTGCATTTTTTTTCATTGCTTATCAGGTCAAGAGATTGTTTCCGATTAGGATGGCCTATGAGAGCTGATGCTGATTTTTTCAAGACTGCTCTTACTCCTCGTGATCAGATGAGTGGAGTAAGTCCACTAATATGAATGTAGCATACTCTCATAGAAATCAAGTACCTTTACTAACATTGAAGTAAACAACTCAGTAGTATAATTTGTAAAACAAGCATGCATTTAACTGTTTGATAAAAAACATATCATTTGATACCGCATAGTTTTGTTCATAAGATGATACATTTTCTTATTGTGAACAATGAGTATGATGGTAGATTTAAGCTGCCTGTTTTATACTAACATTTTTTATTTTTTCCAACGTCCAAAGATTCTTGTCCTATGATAAGCTTCTGTTCCCATCCAAACGATTTTAAGTCGAGTACAATGGTAGATTTTTAATGCATCACAAGTGATACGATTTTGCTAGGTTATGTGTTTGTAGTCTTCAGGCGAGTGTAGAGAAAAAACTCTGTCAGTTAAAAGTTATTTATAGATTAGCCTTGCAATAACCCAAATAGATATTTCAGTTTATTTCTTCATGTGCCCTTTGTTATTGACATTTCTTGTTCTATTCCAGGAGAACAGACCAGCTGATAGTGACCAATGGATGGGAAAAGTCAATTTTGTTGAGATACGGTCATTTTGGCACATCTTCCGTAGCTTTGACAGGATGTGGAGCTTCTTAATTTTATCTTTACAGGTTTATTGTGATTTTCACTTCGTCTCAGGCCTGTTTTTTCGATTACACTTTTTTAGTGTTTTTCTGTTTCCTTATCCATACGTCTTGACATAGATAAATTTCTGTTTGTTCTCTTTCACTCAGGCCATGGTAATAGTTGCTTGGAATGGTGGCACACCAAGTGATATCTTTGATGCAGGAGTATTCAAACAAGTTTTGAGCATATTTATAACGGCTGCAGTAATGAAATTTGGCCAAGGTAATGTTGGCAATGTGAAAATTCCCCTCCCCCCTCCGAATATTATTCGCTGTATGCACATAAGTCCTTTTTTGTTAGCTGCCTTCGTTATGTACACCTCACATTACTTATCAGATAGCAAAACCACCCATTAGCTTGATGGTTACACATGATATTAATTTATACAGTTTGAATCGTTATCTTCGCCATTTACCGTAAATCTAGCTTAAGTTCGGCACATAAGAGCTTTTGCTGATCTAAGGCAGTGGTATTGCAGCCAAATTATTAATTATATGGTCTATATTCTGTACCAAAGCTTGATGAAAGAACGTCTGTTCAATTTGATATCATTTTCCTGAACATTATATTCTAGCATGAAATCGGAGCATGGTGCCATGGTGGTTGTCAGGATTTTTTTTTGTACACACTGACATTATTTATCGTTGGCTAGGTTTTTCATAAGTATATTTTGATGCAGCAATTCTGGACGTTGTCCTGAGCTGGAAAGCAAGAAAAAGCATGGCTCTTGTTGTTAAACTGCGGTACATCTTAAAATTACTATCAGGAGCTGCATGGGTTGTAATTTTACCAGTTACTTATGCATACTCCTGGGATAATCCTACTGGTCTTGGGAGAACAATCAAAAGCTGGCTCGGTGATGGGCGGGGGCAGCCATCATTATACGGCTTGGCTGTTGTGATATATTTGGCACCAAATATGCTGGCAGCCACGTTATTTGTTTTTCCTTTCCTGAGGAGAGCTCTTGAGAGATCAAATCTTAAAGTCATAACCTTCATTATGTGGTGGTCACAGGTAGTTTTCCTTTGGCAGTCTTATTCAAGTTGTTGTTTCATGACACCATGTTTATGCTTAGATGTAAAACATCCTTTGGCAGCCTCGTTTATTTGTTGGAAGAGGAATGCATGAGGGTGCATTCTCCCTTTTCAAGTATGTTTGCCCATCTAAGCATTTCTTGCTCTTTACGAATTACCATTGCACATAATCTTTCTGAGCATTGTCGTTCTTCCAGGTATACAGTATTCTGGGTCCTTCTTCTGGCCACAAAATTGGTAGTGAGCTACTATGTGGAGGTATTATTCGAAGTGATTTCATCATCATTTTGCTAGACAAGACACCCGAGTATATTTCTGCATTATTAGACTGGAATATATTGAGATGTCTTGGCAATTTCTTAACTAAGGTTGATACCATAGAACTGACAATTAAAGGAGATCGCCATAATTGAGTTTGACATGCCACACATATATTTGAAAAAGAAAAATTGCACTGTAGGTCCACAAACTTGAGACATTTAGATCTTCCTGAATTCTGTAAGTAATTGACTCTATCCCATCAAAGTATAGCTAGCCATTTCAAGGGAAGTTTTGTCCCATTAATGTCTTGGTGGCTAGGATTAGAAACTTGTGTCGTTTTCATCACTCATAGGTAAAACTCTTGCTGTAAAATGTCATTGAGTAAATTAGTAGCTCATCTTATCATATGCCTGACCTGCAGATCAGCCACTTGTGCAACCCACAAAAGATATAATGAAGGTGCCAATAACAACATTTCAGTGGCATGAATTTTTTCCACATGGTCTCTCTCTCTCTCTCTCTCTCTCTCTGAGTTTCGAACCTGCGTCGGTTCTCCACATATGGTATCTCCCTTGAAATGCAGAATTAAAATACTGAATTTTGAACATATACTTATCTTTGGTTTGTCTGCAGCAAAGAACAACATCGGTGTTGTCATTGCACTTTGGGCTCCTATCATTCTTGTATGCTTTCTTTCCATTTCATTGTTTAGAAGAGAAGAAGTTGCTCTGCATATTTTGACTTCCCTTGGTTTAATTGTTCAGGTTTATTTCATGGATACCCAAATATGGTATGCAATTTTCTCAACGTTAGTTGGTGGTATCTATGGAGCATGTCGACGTCTTGGCGAGGTTAGTAAAGTCAACCATTATTCTACGTTGTTGTTCGATAGACTCTTGGCCTTTTTTGGCTGTATGTAAACCCTGCCAGACTTCCATTTTTGTGAACCTTCCTTGCTACACCTCAGTATTTCTAGATCCATTGTGCTCCTTCTGTGATTATTGTACAAAGGAACAAAGTAACTTACAGAGTATGCTGTTGTTGGTCTTACTAAATCAGATACGGACCTTAGGAATGTTAAGATCCCGCTTCGAATCTTTGCCAAAGGCTTTCAACGATCACTTGATTCCAAATGAGTCGAAGAGGAGAGGATTCCGCTCTGCTTTCTCTAGTAGACATTCCCAGGTGTGGATTTCTTGATTTGCATATTTTATTCGAGGCCACATTAGGTGTAGATCCCTACCATGAGGAAGCATTTATTTCTTATTTTTCTTTTATCTTCGCATCTGACATGCTTAAGTTACTTTTAGAAACCCGAGGATGACAAAGCAGAAGAAAAGATAGCTGCAAGATTTGCTCAGATTTGGAATCTAATTATCACAAGCTTCCGCGAGGAAGACTTGATAGATAACAGGTGTGGCATCTAATATCTACCCTTACATAATGACTGCCTTTCTTTGAATTCTTGCTGACCTGTTGTCTGTTGTCTTTTGGTCAGGGAGAAGGACTTGTTACTTGTTCCATACTGCAAAGATCGTGAAATGGATATAATCCAATGGCCACCATTCCTGCTTGCTAGCAAGGTGCACATTCTCATTCAACGCCTGCTTGTTATTTTGGTAAAATGAGGAATTGTTTCATTTTACTTTATTAACTTTATTTCAGATTCCAATAGCATTGGATATGGCAGCAGATAGTGGAGGAAAAGATCGTGACCTAAAGAAAAGGATGCAGTCGGACCCATATTTTACTTATGCTATCAAGGAATGCTATGCTTCATTCAAAAACGTCATAAATGCTTTAGTGGTTGGTCTTCGGGAGAGAGAGTATGTTTCTCCATTCCCACTCTTAAATGTGAAATCTTTGATCTTATTTTATTCTGAAAAACTTCGTGACATACATTTCAGTTTCATAGAAAAGATTTTTGAAGTGGTGGATGATCATATAGCAGAAGACACTCTGATAAAGGAGCTCCACATGAGTAACCTACCTACCCTGAGCAGGAAGTTCATCGAGCTGCTTGACATATTGGTATAGTATTGGTCATCATGGTCCGGATCATATTGAATGTGTATACGGCCTAATTCTTTTTCGTTCCATGCAGCAAAAGAATAACAAAGAAGACCAAGGTCAGGTCATCATTTTGTTTCAGGATATGCTCGAGGTGGTTACAAGGGATATAATGGATGAACAACTCAGTGGGTGAGAGACCGAATTATCTTTCTACAATAGGAACTAGTAGAATAGCCTTTTGCATATGGAGTACAGGGCATTGCACACGCAGCAAAATGCCCTCTCTTACAGAGAGTAAGGTGTTGAAACACACGCATGCACTCTGCACACACGAGCAAGCAACCAGCCCATCAGCACATAGTACCCTTACCTGAGTAGTTTTCTATTTCTGTACGATATAATTTCTTTCCAGTTAATAGAGCGCTCCATACATGATTTGTAATAACTCAACTTTCTATGCATGATTTACCATCAGCCACATGCCAGGTTGTTGTACCAATTTTGTTGGACATTACGTGCTTTAGGTTCTTGGTTGCTGTGTGTGTTCTCTTTCTTGCTTATATGTATTGCTATCTCTTGATCAGGCTGCTGGAAACGGTACACGGTGGAAATAACAGAAAGCACGAAGGAATTACACCACTTGACCAACAAGAACAGGAACAGTTGTTCACTAAAGCTATTGAATTTCCTGTAAAGAAATCAAATGCATGGAATGAAAAGGTTATGTTTTGAATTTGTTATTTTATTTTTCCTTTGAAGCAGGTACATGTTTGTACATTTGATATTAACGCTAAGCTTCTAAAATTGGTGCTCATGTTCTTGGTTCTAGATAAAAAGGCTTCACCTTCTGCTCACCGTGAAGGAATCTGCTATGGATGTTCCAACAAACCTGGATGCTAGAAGAAGGATATCTTTCTTTGCTAATTCCCTTTTTATGGAGATGCCACATGCTCCAAAAGTGCGGCAGATGCTGTCCTTCTCGTAAGTTTTTGTTTTCTCTAAAATTTATGATGTATTTTACTATGTTTGATTCATTGTGTGATGAATCTGGATTAGCTTCATTGTGTATCTTCCGTTACTCCCTAGAGTTTTGCTTCTAGTTTCCTTCATATATGTTAATTTAAATGGTCATGCTTCCGTTACTCCCTGAAAAAATTATACATGCTGTTGTGCTAGTGTCACTCAATGTGAATTGGTGAACTGGTGGTAACTTGTAAGGGCTGTGGTGTTACTTTTTGCGAAAACGCAAAGGACCTTTGCGTTTCATTTTATTGAAAAGATAGAGATTGTTACAATCCTCCTAGGAGGTCAAGTACAAGCAAGCTAAAGTAAATCAATGCACATCCCAGCTCGGAGGCAACACACTCTAAGTCCGGTAGCGCCTGCACGAGCCCATAAGGTAGCCTCCTCCTTGATCTTGGACAGGACAGAAGCTGTCGAAGCCCGTGCACCTTCAAATATGCATTCGTTGCGCTGCCTCCAAACCATCCAGGGCAGGAGGAGAGTGATGGAGGCTAACCCTTTCCGCTGAGGCTTGGGCGTGCTCTGCTTGGCCTGCTGCCACCAGGCAAGTAGCGATGCTTCCTGGTTCGGGGCCGTGGCTGTCATCTGAAGCCAAGCGAGCGTTTCGTGCCACACCTGACGCGTGAACGGGCACTCAATGAATATGTGGTGTATGGTCTCTGCAGCTTGGTCGCATAGCGGGCATCGCGGATGATGTTGCAAGCCACGCCGAGCGAGCCTGTCTGCAGTCCAGCATCTGTCCAGCTGCGCCAACCAATGGAAAAACTTGATTTTGGGGGCGCCCATGGCTTCCAGATCATCTTCCAGGCAGGGCAGGTGATGGATCCTTGGAAGGTAGCGAGGTAGCCGGATTTCGCCGAGTAGGAGCCCGTGGCTGTCCATCTCCAGATCAGTCTGTCTGGTTCGCCGGAGAGGGTCATGCCTGCAACTGCCTGCCAGAGTTGCAGGTATTGGCCAACCTCGTGGATGCCGAACACGCCATGGATGTCTCGGGCCCAACTGTTGCCCTGCAAGCCCTCAGCCACAGTCCGATGTTTCCTTCGCCGTTTGGGGATGCAGGCGTAGACTAGCGGTGCGATCTCGCGGACAGAGCGTCCCTGGATCCATCTGTCTTCCCAAAACCGAGCTGTCAGGCCGTTTCCAAGCTCCATATAGGTAGAGATGAAGAAAAGGCACGCTCGGCGTCAGAAATTGCAGGTCCAAGCCTGCCCAGGCCCTGTTGGTGTCGGTTCTCGAGAGCCATAACCATCGCAGCCTAAGGGCAAGCCCAGCGCGCTCCAGGTCACGCACGCCCAGGCCACCAAGGGGGATGGGGCGGCAGACACGCGCCAGTTGACATGGCAGTGTCCTCCGTTGGCGTCGGCCCTAGCTGCAAAAAAAGAATCCCCTCTGGATTTTCTCCAGCTTCTTGATGATGCGCTTCGACGGTGCAAGCACCAATAGCTGGTGGATAGGGATCGCGGCGAGGACGGACTTGACAAGTTCCAGACGGCCGGCGCGGTTCATCAGGTGCGCCTTCCAAGTTGGAAGGGCGTTCGCTGTGCGCTCGACGACGGGCTGAAGCTGGGCAGTAGTGGGTCGCCTAATCGTCAGCGGAATACCCAGGTACGTGATGGGCATCTCGACGATGGGGCAGCCCAAGTGCAGCACTATCGGCTCGGCTTCGACCTGATCGCAGTGCAGGAGAGTAGCCGAGCTCTTCGCGAAGTTAACCTGCAGTCCCGAAACCTGACCAAACAGCGACAGGATCTCTTTGATGGCGGTGACGTCGCTGGACATGGGGTGACAGAAGAGCATCACATCGTCGGCATATAGGGACATCGCCGGTATTGCACGTCGGGGATGTAGCTGTTGGAGGATGCCCAGCTCAACAGCGCGTCTGATCAGTCTGCCAAGTACGTCGACGGCGAGGACGAACAGCTGCGGCGACAGCGGGTCGCCTTGGCGCAGCCCACGTCGGTGCCAGATTGGGGGACCAGGCTCCCCATTGGGCTGTGGTGTTACAGACTGCGCCTCATGTAGTACAGCCTTTGCCAAATTCTGTTCCTTGCATTAACTGGAGTAACAATGGACTAAACATTCGGCCTGTTGCCTTTTTACGGAATAACTTGTTTACTGCAGTGTCTTGACTCCTTATTACAAAGAAGACGTTCTTTTCTCTTCACAAGCACTAGATAACCAGAACGAGGATGGGGTTTCAATCCTTTTCTACCTGCAAAAGATCTACCCTGGTACATCCATGAATGTCAAAAAAAATCCAACCAGGATGTTCTAGTAATCCAGTCTTTCTGAACATCCAAGTCATGTTTGCCTCTCTCTCCTTGCAGATGAATGGAAGAATTTTCTTGAAAGGGTGCAGTGCAAGAACGAAGAGGAACTTCATGACACTGAACAATTGGAAGATCAACTTCGCCTTTGGGCATCTTATAGAGGCCAAACTTTGACGAGAACTGGTATCCCCCTTCGCCTCTTCTGTCACAGACTTAATACTTCTCTGGAAGAAACATTTTTTTAGTACTGGAAGAAACATATTGCGCATGATATCTTGTTTGGTAGTTTGTTTGCCTCAATAACTTTTGCACAATCTTACAGTAAGAGGGATGATGTACTACAGACAAGCTTTGGTGCTTCAGTCTTTTCTTGATATGGCCAGAGAGGATGGTATTTTTATGTGACTGAGCCTGTTTACAGATTTGGTGATTCTGAAAGCGTTACTTTGTTAACTTATTTTCTTGCTTTCCTCAGATCTTATGGAAGGCTTCAGAGCTGCAGACATATTATCTGATGAATCACCATTATTGACTCAATGCAAAGCTATAGCTGACATGAAGTTTACATACGTTGTATCATGCCAGCAATACGGTATCCAGAAGCGTTCTGGCGATCATCGTGCACAAGATATTCTGCGACTCATGACAACGTAAGTATTGACTCAATATTAAAGCTCTGCAGATGGTATTAGGATAAAAAGTTCCTTGACAATCATTCCATTGAGATATCATCGCTTCATTTTTTTAACATCCTAAATATGTTGGTTGTCCCCCAATTCATTTCTCTGAGACGTCACGATTCACAACTGGAATAAAATATTCCTGCAAAGTACTCCACATGAAAATGAATATGAATTATGATCTATAATCAAACAGTGGAATAAAATGAGGTAGGTTGTGGGATTGTCTCAGAATACAAGCATTGCACCTACATTCTGCAATTATTATATTTTGTGGGTTTTCCAGGAGTGTATAAAAATAATTGTAGGCTGATATATTCTGATCTCGTTATGACATACTACCCCGGGTTTTCCATGATAGCCCATTAAATATTTTTCATTGTCAATATAAATCGTTGCAATACAGTTTACTCATATAATTATTTGTCAGTTATCCTTCACTTCGGGTTGCCTATATTGATGAAGTCGAAGAGCCAACCAAAGATAGGAGCAAGAAGATAGAGAAGGTTTACTACTCAGCGCTGGTGAAGGCGGCAGTAACCAAGCCCGATGATCCTGGTCAAAACTCGATCAGGTACCATGAAATTCCTTTTTAGTTCAGTTGTTGATTATGCCTAACACAATCAATTGTATACTGTGTTTCTAGCCACTTAATTGCCCGCAGAATTGTTCTCTGGGTACAGGCATGGCAATAGTGAATGGTTCGTTAGTCTGCAATACCTAGATACTTATTATTACAGAAATTCATGCACCAAAAAAATGAATTTTTTATGTTTCTACTTTTGGCTCCTGGAGCCGAATTTCATGGCATACGTTGCATGAGGTATATAAATACCTATATATGTAGGCAGCTGTAGGTTTATTGAGCGGATTAACCATGGTGTGATGTTTGTAATAAAAGAATGCAGTATGCAGAACAAATGATTTAAAGAGATCGAGCCATCATGTTTTTACTTCATCTGGTATGCAAAAGAATATAGTGGAGGCACAATAAGTGCTCATATTTGAAATGGGTGCATTTCCTGTTCTCAGCGGTGCCTAATGAAATGAACTTATTTACCTCGCATTATTGCTGTGCAGGACATATACAGGATAAAACTTCCAGGTAATGCAATGCTAGGTGAAGGAAAACCAGAAAATCAGAACCATGCGATAATTTTCACTCGAGGTGAAGGCCTACAAACTATAGACATGAATCAGGTATGCATCATTGGTGCTTCTTGTTCTGCCAGGATTCTTGGGCCATTTAGTTATGATCATGCTTCCACAACAGGAACATTATATGGAGGAGACCCTGAAAATGAGAAATCTGCTGCAAGAGTTTTTGAAGAAACATGATGGTGTGAGATATCCTTCAATACTTGGTGTAAGAGAACACATATTCACTGGCAGGTATATGTTACTGACTGGCTCTTAACCCTTTAAGTTGCGATTATTTTGTGACTTGTAGTCCTGCCATTTACTTGGATAAATTACTATATAATCACATGATTTGCTTTTGTAGTGTTTCTTCTCTTGCTTGGTTCATGTCAAACCAAGAAACAAGTTTTGTGACAATTGGACAGCGTGTACTTGCCAATCCTTTGAGGTAACTCGGAATTTTATGGATATATGACTCAAATCACAATATAGTCTATGACATTCATAGGTTTAATACTTTTACATACTCATTTTTGTATGTTTCTTTCTACGAATTCGTAAGTCATTAATTCTGCAAGTAACGAAACATCAATTAAGTGCTAGTTTTTGTTTATTGAGTTGAGTTGGCTGCTTGGTTTTGTTTCTTTCGTCATGTAACTGTTCACTACTAACTCTTTGTTTTCGAAGAAATTTTGTAGAAAACCCGTTTGTGATATGTTTTTCTGAACATTATGTGCAGGGTTCGATTTCATTATGGTCACCCTGATATCTTTGATCGACTTTTCCACCTCACAAGGGGTGGTGTAAGCAAGGCATCTAAGATTATCAATCTTAGTGAGGACATATTTGCTGGTATGCTATCAAATCTTTACTACTGTTGTGTTGGTTCTTGGAAATATAATGGTTATACCTGTTTCTATATTACAGGATTCAATTCAACTTTGCGAGAAGGAAACGTAACACACCATGAATACATGCAAGTTGGCAAGGGAAGAGATGTTGGTCTCAATCAAATTTCAGTATTTGAGGCGAAAATAGCATATGGTAATGGTGAACAAACACTGAGCCGGGACGTCTACCGACTTGGACACCGTTTTGATTTCTTCAGAATGTTGTCGTGCTACTATACTACTATTGGCTTTTACTTCAGCACAATGGTACTGTCTTTGCCATGGACTTTCTTAATTTCTGAGCCATTGGTTAATTCTAACCTTTGAAGTTTTTCTGTTCCCTTTCCAGATTACGGTATGGACTGTATATGTATTCCTTTATGGGCGTCTGTATCTCGTCCTCAGTGGCCTTGATGAAGGACTGGCCACTGGAAGAAGGTTTATACACAATGATCCTCTGCAGGTTGCTCTTGCTTCACAGTCTTTTGTGCAACTTGGGTTCTTGATGGCACTCCCTATGATGATGGAAATTGGTCTAGAGAGAGGATTCAGAACTGCATTGAGTGACTTTGTACTTATGCAGCTTCAGTTAGCATCTGTATTCTTCACGTTCTCTCTTGGGACCAAAACCCACTACTATGGAAAGACGCTGCTCCATGGAGGAGCCGAGTATAAAGCTACTGGACGTGGATTCGTGGTGTTCCATGCCAAATTCGCCGAGAACTACCGGCTGTATTCACGGAGCCACTTTGTGAAGGGCATTGAGTTGATGATTCTGCTTATTGTGTTTGAAATCTTCGGACAGTCGTATCGAGGAGCTATCGCCTACATCTTCATCACGTTCTCCATGTGGTTTATGGTTCTCACCTGGCTCTTTGCGCCGTTCTTGTTTAACCCTTCTGGGTTCGAGTGGCAGAAGATCGTGGATGACTGGATTGACTGGAACAAGTGGATCACTAACCGTGGCGGTATCGGTGTGTCACGGGAGAAGAGCTGGGAGTCATGGTGGGAGAAGGAGCATGAGCCTCTTAAGTATTCCGGAAAGCGTGGCACTGTTCTCGAGATAGTGCTCGCGTCGCGGTTCTTTATCTACCAGTATGGGCTTGTTTATCATCTGAACATCACCAAACACACGAAGAGCGTGCTGGTAATTTGCTCAGCACTGGGATGTCTTATCTTATTCAGGTTGTGCTGTTGATGAACTCTGTCTGATGCTCTTTTTTCAGGTTTATTGCTTGTCATGGGTCGTTATCTTTGTAATTTTGCTGGTGATGAAGGTAAACACTACTAGTGCCCAGCAACACATTTGAACCTATTACACAGCATCATTTTGTTCTGCGCCGCTGCTAACTGGTGGTTCTCCCTCCTGTTGCAGACCGTGTCGGTGGGGCGGCGGAAATTCAGCGCGGAGTTCCAGCTGGTGTTCCGGCTGATCAAGGGTCTGATATTCATCACGTTTATCTCCATCGTGATAATCCTGATTGCGATCCCCCACATGACGGTCCAGGACATCTTCGTGTGCATCCTCGCCTTCATGCCCACCGGGTGGGGCCTGCTCCTGGTAAGCTCCTGATCCTACTTGCTTTCGGTGTACAAGCTGCCTCACCCGTTGATGTCATCTAATGCTGTTTGAACGATCAAATGAGCAGGTGGCGCAGGCCATCAAGCCAGCGATCATGAAGGTCGGGCTGTGGGGGTCGATCCGGGCGCTGGCGCGTGGCTACGAGATCATCATGGGGCTCCTGCTCTTCACCCCGATCGCGTTCCTGGCGTGGTTCCCCTTCGTGTCGGAGTTCCAGACCCGGATGCTGTTCAACCAGGCCTTCAGCCGAGGCCTCCAGATCTCCAGGATCCTCGGCGGGCACAAGAAGGACCGCACGGCCCGCAACAAGGAAGAGCTGTAGGAGTAAGGTGGAGCATGGTGGTTAGACGGCTATAGCGGTTGTGACGTATATATCGGTGTGTAGCAACCAACCCTTTGTATGCGATGGAGGAGTCTATATGTATGTCTGTATTCCTACCTGCACGGCTAGCTTGATTGACTGGCATTTGGTCTAGTGGACGATCTTGATTTGCAGTGGTAAAGTAATTGTGAATACAAGAGAAGGCGGTATCCTGTTCTGATTAATTAATTACAGCAGCTCCATCAGCTAAAATATTTCCCGTGTTGTTGCTTAGTCAAACGCTTAAGGGGATACACGTCAAACCACAACGTCTAAGAGCAGCTTGGCCATCGCCAAATCTAAGCTATTTTTTAAAATAATACATTTTTTAATTAAATTCGATTAATAATACGCGTTTTGGAACATTTTGAAAAATATTGTGGCCTAATTTACGCCGTGTACGACAGGTACTTGTCATTTGCGCCGTGGACGAGCAGGTCTTATCGTTTGCGGCGCAGACGAGCAGGCCCTGGCCCAGCCAGCCCACTCGGCCGATAGGCCACTCGTCCATTAGTGGACACTAATCGTCCACGTCGCCGCCGATATGCCTATCGATAGGGCGCTGCCTAGTACTCGCCTGTTCCTTTCTTCTCCTCGCGTCTTCTTCTCTTGTTCTTCCTCCTCCGTGCTGCTCCGGCGATTCTCGGCCGATTTGCTCCGATCAACCACACAAAATCCATCTTAGAGCATCCTAGAGGTAATAGGGAGCAAGGGCAACATCGATCTCCTCATGGGATAGTTTGGGGAGGCGATTTGGTGGTGCTATTTTGGAGGAATGGTGGAGATGCGGTGCTCATGGTGGTGGTGCTCATGGTGGTTCTGCTGGTGAGGTGGTGGTGGTGCTGCTCCGGTGAATCGAGGCACGCTTCAAGGGTAAGTGGTGTTTGGCTAATTAGGGTGTTATGTAGAGAATTAGGGTTTAGATTAATTAGATTTACGTTAATAGTTAGGTTGTCGTGCGGTATTATGTAGTAGGTCGTGCCGTCGAGAATCTCTTAGTTGCTATTATTTAGTGGTTTGTAATTAGTGCACGAGTTGGTATATATATTTAGTGGTGCTCGGCTGTTATTTTTTTGGAGAGTCGGTATCAATTTTATCGTGCGATATTAAGTAGTTGTTGGGTTATAATTATTAATCGATGGTACTTGATATTTTCTATGCAAGTAGAGATGTCTGATGTAGTGAAGTGTCGGTTCTACTACGGTGCTGGTACTGTCTTAACAAATGAGTTCGGGCAGATTTGAGTCATTTCAGCAGTCGGAGTTGGAACTTAATTCTTCGCACACATGGTCGATCAGTCAGGTGAAAGAGTGGTTGGCCAGATGTTTAGGGCTTAGTCCTGAAACAGACACCGTTGGTGTGCATGCATTGTGGACGAAGTCAATGTCAACGGCAAACGTATTCTTCTATTTGAGGCCTATAGATCAGACCTCTCAGTGGGTGCGCTGGCTACAAGCCTGTGAAAGCAGGGGCATTAACCTAGCCGCCCTACTGCTTCCTGTGGCGAAGGAGGTGAATTCATATGAAGGCGAGGGTGGACACGATCCTGGCCAGAGCAGTCAAGAGATGCATACAGAAGAACATGAATATAGGCAGTCAACAGATGTGGGAGGTGGCGGTTACGAGTCAGGCGAGAGCAGTCAGGCAGATGGTGATCATGATTATACTGGTGAGGCAGATGCAGACGATCAATTTGGTCGTATGCAGAACTAGATGGAAGAGGAAGATACGGATGGTGAGAGTAATTACGCCGATGATTCCGACGAGTCAGATGACGAACAGGAGGTGCCTAATCCTGCATCAAGGAATCACGACTTTTCTTCTGCAATGACCGTGAACGACGGTCATGATTCTGCGTGGCACTATCACGAGAACAATATTGCCATTGGTGCTCTCTATCCTGACAAGTAACATTTGCAGGACGCAATCATTAAGTGGGCAATGTCAACGTGGAGGGTTTTCAGAACCAAGGTGTCAAGTAAAAATATCTGACAATGGAATGCCATGTACCACGTCTACCTACGCAGACTACGCCCAGACCACCCCCTCCTGACCAGGCTGGAGGTTCGTCGTGGCAGCAGCAGCAGAGCCCAACGTCGGCTTCATTCTTCGTCCGCCACCCCAGCCACAGGTATGTATTTTGTTATCTCTTGTTTTCGATATTAATCAGGATACAATTTATTTACTAAGTTTTTATGTTCCCTATGTCAGGATATCAGTCTTCTATGTCCGGACAATAGTCGTCGGGATCTCCGTGGGGGAGTGAGCAGGATGCATACAACATACATGACAATTGGATGGGAATGTACAACACTCCTCCACCACAGCCCACACAGGAAACACAACAGGACCACGACGAGTCACTGATTCCTGCACGTGACGTTCGGCCACCCCACAGGATTAGTTGGACGCCGCCAAATCCACCACCTCCGCGCAGTGGCAGACGGCGTGGCTGACACTTCTAGAGACATGCCTACCTATCTATGTATGAGAGCTTTTTATTTATGTAAGACATATCTTTCAGACTTATCTATGTGTATGTACCATTGGACATATCTATCTATGCACGCGAACTTCTAGTCAGTCGTACTGCTCTAGTCCAGATAATATTTTTCATCTATTACACAAACATTGCAAATTACATAGACAACAAGAACTTAAGATACATTGCAAATGAATTTACATCGGTACTAGGAACAACACAACATAAATTGAAGATACATGGTACTCTGGAAATTAGAAACAAGAAAAGTCATCTACCATCGACACAGCCTCCCGCATCACTCTTGCCCTTCGATGACGCTGCACCCTTGTCATTCGACGACGCAACACTCTTCCCCTTCGACAATGCTTCACTCTTGACCTTCGACGATGCATCACCCTTGCCCTTCGACGACGCAGCACCCTTGGCCTTCGCCGCCGCTGTAGCTCTCTTGCTCGTTTCACTCGGCATGAAGATATCATCTTCATCCTCCCTCCTCGACCCACGAATAAGGATGGCTTTTAGCCCACTTTAACATTGCTTCAGTCCTATATGTTGGCTGCTTCTTTTTCCACCTACCATGCAACCTGGGAAGTTCTTCCCGTATTTCCTTCCAAGTCCTCGATGGCCACCCATGCCTATATAGCATCGCTGAAAGCTCACCGAGATGAGGTGGATAACTAATAAGTTCCTCCCATGGCACTAACTTATTGTCTACCTTGAAGTCAGCTGCACACCACAAAAGGCGTTCAGACATTTTAGGATGGAAACAACGATCTAATGGAAAGCTCGACATGTTTGAGTGAATGAACTCGACTGCTTACCCACCTCAGTGAGAAGGGGTTCTTATAGGCCGAGAAGACAAGAATTCGCGGGAGAAACAAGCGGGAGCTAGAATGGCGGGAAAAAGGGAAGGAACGAATTTGGCGGGAGATAGGATGGCGGGAAAAAAGGGCGGGAACGAATTTGGTGAGAAATAAGGCGGGAATGAATTTGGCGGGACAAACAATGAATGGAGAAAAAAGGGTGGCAAAAAAAATACCCGGAAACGACGGTGGCGGCAAAGAAATGTGAGCCAAAATGAGGAGCATGCAGCTGTCGGCGTGCATGCAGACGACAAGCTCCTGTCGTCCACGGCGCAGACGAGCAGGTCCTATCGTCCACGGCACAGACGAGCAGGTGCTCTCCCGAGTGCAGCCGACGGACGACCAACTTATCGTCCACGGCGCTAACGATAGGCACCTATCGTCCGCGGCGTAAATTAGGCCGTATTATTTTTCAAAATGTTTCAAAACACGCAATATTTCATGAATTTAATTTAAAAATGTATTATTTAAAAAAATTAGCCAAATCTAACATCTAGGCAATACTGAGAACCATGGCCAAATTTCTTGGACTTTCCAGTGTGGCCATCGCCAAAGCCTACGAATGTAAAAAATCCCAACTATTCAACCTTCCCTTCCCCACCTCAAACAGCTCCATGAGAGGTATCACTTCTTTATTCCGGGAACGAATTTGGCAGCGAATCTTGTGATAAAAAAATCGAGCTTGATGTCAGTCTCGTTTCGAGATTGCAAACAAGAGGCATAAGATCATGAATCTTTGGCCTAGTAGTCCCTAATGGTAACCCCAAGTAGGTCAATGGCAGATGTCCAACTTGACTGTCGAACTCATCAGCTAACACCTTCATTCTCTCCTCCTCCACATTTATTGGGATCATTAGGTATTTATCATAATTAATTCTCAACCCTGTAGACGAGGAAAACTCCTCCAAAACACTCTTCATATTCGCCAATTGAACTGAATCACCTGACATAATTAATAAAGTATCATCCACACACTGTATAATTGAAAATTCCATATCATAAGTATCAATTGGTCGACTGATTAAACCTTGGAGCAGCAAATCATTCATAATAGCTTGCCATAGTTGAGAGCCAAGGACATATGGCACAACGGAGAGGGGGTCCCTCAGTGGCGGAGCCAGCGCCAAATTCTTGTGGGGTCAGATCGACTAAACAACAGGCTTAGCATGAATCAACTCACAAATCTGCATAGTTATTAAGGGTTTTCTAAAAAAACTGTGGGGTCAGCCGACCCCACAGCTAACACGTAGATCCGCCACTGGTCCCCTTGCCTGACCCCCTCATTCAATGAAATTGCTTACCAGGATGCCATTCAGAAGAATTGAGGAAGTACCAGTTGACAAGATGCTTTTTAGCCAACCAATCCATGTTGAATCAAACCCCTTGGCCAACAGTACCTGAATGATAGCTGTCAAGCTTCATGCACTAACCAACTATTTCGAAAGACCGATCGGATGGAAAGGGCTAGGCAATTCAGTTATACACATCACCCCCCCCCTCACGTGTGACGGGAAGACAAGTCAACATGTGTAGAGTCAGAGGCAACGCGTCTATACGTGGACACCGAGGGGGCAATAGCAATTATAGGATAAGTTGCGAAAACCAGGACTCGAACTCGAGACCCTGAGTCTGATACCATGTCAAGCTTTATGCACTAACCAACTATTCGAAAACACCGATCTGATGGAAAGAGCTAGGCAATCCACTTATACACATCAACAATAGCTTCATGCTCAATTGTGTCAAAGGCTTTGGCAAAATCCAGTTTAACAACCACAATGGGTTTCTTAGACACACGACACTGAAATTAATAGATACTCAAAAGCCCAGGCTATGCAGTCTTGAATTGACCTCTCTTTGATGAAGCCATACTGGTTCTTACTCACACACTGTAAAATTTTCCTTTACAACCGATTAGCAGCCAACTTTGTTAAGAACTTTAAACAAACATTCGTGAGAGAAATTGGCCGAAAATCGTTGACACTAGCCGAAGCTGCCACTTTAGGAACCAGAGTTATAAGGGATCCATTAATATTCTCTAGTTTGAGCTTGTCACTATGAAACTCCTTAACTAGGCGGTAAAATTCAGTTTGAATTATGGGCCAACATCTCTTCTGGAATAGCCATTGAACCTATCGGGCCCAGGGCCCTATCCGACGACATACCAGTTATAACCGCATCCACTTCCTTCTTCTCAAAAGGGGCCGTGAGCTCCTTAAGCCCATCCACTCGTGTCATAATTCGGCCCAAGTCAAATTTCATTTGAATTCCATCAGACCTGCACATCCTCTCCTTATAACACGTCCAAAGCATGCCAGCCATACCATGGTGATCAGCAACTTCTCTTTAAAATACCATGTTCGGTAGCCGGGGTGCTCCTATTTTTCTTTTAGCACAAGGGAAGAAAGGCCGGACGATCCGGATTAGATCCAAAAAAAATTAGGAGGAACTGTATTTTAGAGCATCTCCAACCGGAATGGGCAAACGATCCCCCTATCTACCCGCAAACACGACCGGACGTGTTCATGGACAGAGCCCGGACAACCCTATTTCGGATGTGCCACAACCATCTCCCCATTTTCAAAGACAAATTACAACAACGATCATGCAACGTACCAAAAATATCCTGTATACAAAATATGTAGATCAACATACCCAAAAGAAACTAATACTCTACTCCTCGCCGGAGTCGTCGGAGATCACATCAAGCTCGGGGACGGAACCAGAGGCACCGGGCTAGTCGTTGCCGGGAGCAGGAGCGCGAGTGGGAGCGGATCCAGAGGCGCCGGCCTGGTCGTCGTTGGCGCCGGAAGCGGGAGCAGATCCAGTGGCGCCTGTCTGATCCTCTCCTTGTCGGAGGTTCGGTCGAAGTCGGAGTCCTCCTCCTCCTCGATCTACCTCTAGACGAAGAATTTCTCGCCGAGGAGGATGGGGTCCACCATGGACTACGCCATCAGTGCGCGGTCCGTGGCCTCGGCGTTGAGTTGCCGCTCTGCCATGTAGTGTTCCTTCTTGAAGGGCTTCACCACCATGGCGTCGCGGTGCACGTCGAGGGCCTTTGGCAGGGTCATGGCGACGTAGCCCTCGCCGTTGCCTCTGCCTATGTCTTTGCATGTGGCCACTTTGTCCAGCACAACCACTACCACGTCTGCAGCCGGATTCGGCTGCTCATCCTCCCTCTCGTGCACCGCGCGCCTCTTCGGGTGAGAATTACGTAGGTGGTGGGAAATCGGCGAGGCATGGTGTGGAAGGGGAAGGTGTGGCCGGGAAGGGGAAATGGTGAGGAGGAGGATAAGGATAGGGTTTGACCCCCTCCATATAGCCAGAGACGGAGCGCGTCTGGGCGGCCCCAACCCCCCGCCCCCCCCCCCCCCCCACACACACACATATGGGCTGGGTTTGGGATTTGTCGGACAGCCCGGACAGATGGGCTAGGTTTGGAGGCCGGTTGGGTGGCCGTGTCCAGACTATCCGCTCGGACATATGGCTGGGGGGGGGGGGGGGGGGCATGGGGCCTGGTTGAAGGTGCTCTTACAAAAGGGACACTGTCTATCAGAGGACAATCTGGACTATCCGGATGTTGCTCGATTAGAGTCGTTTTTTTGAAATTGAATCCAATGCAGGCACCGACAAGACCGAAAACACAACACACCCGAATAACCCCGGATGACCTGGACACGTAGAGCCGATTGGAGCATCCAGACGGTATGGATATTTTGAACCGTTTCTTAAATACGCCCGACTCCGGTGGGTGGAGTACGTTTGTTTAAAACCGAATTTCTAGGTCGTCTGGTTATATCCGGACGCCCCCTCTTTGTGGAGTCGATTCTCAAATATGACCGACTCCGTTCTCTGAGGGGGTTGATTATTACGCTCGACTAAAATTATGGATTTTCCGAGGGGCGTGTTTCTGATTTGGTTTATAGAACCGGCTCCGATGGAACGGATTATCAGCAACTTTGGCTTTGAGTCGGCTCAAAACACTTACTTTGGCCTATGGACGAATTTTTATACGATTTTCTGAAGTGATCCGTCCAATTAGGACAAACGAATGACGCGCTTTTAGACGATTGACGGGTCGGGGCATTGCCGGTGAAGGTTTGGTCGCCCGGGCGTCCCTTCTCTAACAATTTTCCATGTTGAATGTAAAAGAAAAAAACAATTTTCCATGTTCTATTCATGTAGCTCAACCACATGCATGCATGCAAATATAGACAAAATTGTTGTTGTCAACTTGTCATCATATGAAATCATAAATCCAAAATATAAAAAGTTTTCTAACTCAAACTCTTTATCTGATTGACCATATGTTTTCGTAGACGGGTTGTGACGACAAGTGTTTTGTGACTGCTACAGATGGCTTAGGTGTTGTCTCGGTAGTGGACGGCGGCGCCATTCGCGAACGATACATATATGGTCACATCGGGACGGAGGCACTGACCGGACCAACATATAAAAAAGCAAAGCTAGATCAGACCGGTTAAACGACGCTGGTGGACGTCTGCTTTAGCTCAGGAGTCAGGACTAAGATGGAACTCAGGCCTGAGATGGAACCCACAGTCCCGGCCGTCCTCGTCCTCCGCCGGCTGGACGCGCCGTTCGCCGCCGCGCTGCGCGAGCACTTCCTCGTCCTGGACTTTTACGCGTCCGGCGAACCCCTTCCGGCCTTCCTCGCCGCGGCCGCGGCCGCGCCCGAGCCCCCGCCTGCCGCGGTCATAGTGGGCGGCGGAGTCATACGCGTGGACGGCCCGTTCCTGGACGCCGTCCGCTCCCTCCGCTGCGTGGTCAGCACAGGCACCGGAGTGGAGCACATCGACCTCGCCGAGTGCGCGCGCCGAGGCGTGGTCGTGACAAACGCCGGGAAGGTCTACTCCACCGACGTCGCCGACCACGCCGTGGGCTTGCTGCTCGACGTGCACCGGCGCGTGTCGGCGGCGGAGCGGTACGTCCGGCTTGGCTGCTGGCCGGTCCAGGTCGACTATCGGCCTCTCGGCTCCAAGGTGCCGTTCTTGTCTTCCCATTGTATTCTGTTGACTCTCGTCCAGGTAGTACTGACACAATTAGCTAGCTCAGCTTGGTGGCAAGCGTGTTGGCATCATCGGTCTGGGCAACATCGGCTCACTCATCGCAAGGAGACTAGAAGCTTTCGGCTGCGTCATCTCGTACAACTCGAGGAGACCTAAGGCAGCATCCCGCTACACCTACTTCCCGGACGTCCTTGGCCTCGCCGCCGCATCCGACGTGCTCGTCGTGGCCTGCGCGCTCACTGAGGAGACGCGGCACGTCGTGGACAGGGAGGCGCTAGAGGCCCTGGGGAAGGACGGCGTGCTCGTCAACATCGGCCGAGGAGCCAACGTCGACGAGGCGGAGCTGGTCGTGGCGCTCAAGGAGGGGAAGATCGCCGGCGCCGGCCTCGACGTCTTTGAGAACGAGCCCAAGGTGCCGGCCGAGCTCCTCTCCATGGACAACGTGGTGCTCACCCCTCACGCGGCGGTTTTGACGTGGGAGTCCAGGTCGGACCTGCGCGCGCAGACCATCGGCAACCTGCAGGCCTTCTTCTCCGGCCAGCCGTTGCTCACTCCCGTGCCCTGCCCCGGCGTGCCTACAACTTAGTTACCTCCCAGGCCTGTCAATTCCTTCTTGATAATGGACGGCCGGAAATTTATCAACCGTATGTATGTTGTTTGGCATCAAGTTTCTCCAAGACAATGATTACAAAATACTACTCAATCCATACTACAACACTACCCCAAAATACATTAACAATGCAATCAGTCGCGCCCGTCAGTAAATGTATTACCGTGGTGACTTTAACAAGTGTCCGAAATTTGTGAAACGATCTCCGGCTCTCCGCTGACGGCCAGTGGTGATATTTAGGAGAGCTTGTTAGCAGTACATGAATTCTATAACGGCTAGGTAGTCATCTATGTAATTTGTAACCTCATAAAGAGAGAAGAAACGAAGCCCGATACAAGCCTCTGGCTGGGATGCGAAAATGGGATCCCACTTGTTTTATTTATAATTCATTTTGTACATGACATGTACAAAATTTTGATCTAAAATATTATACGAGTAATATACAAAATGGAGTATAAGTGGCACAAGTGAGATCCCACTTTCACAACCTTAGCTCTGGCGACTCGTGAGTCGTGAATCCCAACAGTCAGAGACACGAGTCCAGTTTGTTTGCCGGGTGCAAATCTTTTCCTAGTGTTTTCTGATTGGTTGACGATTATCAAGTTTTCCAGAGTGTTTTCTGATTTTTGTGTGTATATTTTACGAAGTGTTTTTCTTTGCTGAGTGTAATTTCTTTGCCGATGGTTTTCATGGTAGCGCTCGGCATAGATCCTTTGTTGAGTGCTCTAAGAAAACAGCGCAAACGCACGGCAAAACCTTGAATTTCGGCCGTGCCTGTTAACTACACTTAAACCACCGGTGCCGTCCACTATCAGAAAACAGGATTTTGCCGAGCGTCCGGATCTTTCGTTGAGTGCTCTTCGTCGGGCGCTTGCAAAGAACACGGTAAAAATACGAAAAAATAAACTCGGCGAAAAAACCATGTGGCGACAGCATGTGCCTCTGCAGCTAGCGAGCGATGTCGCTCTTAGTTCTTTGCCAGCGGACGGAAGACGCAGCGCTCGACAAAGACATGCCGTTGGCGCCACCTAGCAGGTCTTTGCCGACGGCCGGCTGTCACACCTCTCGGCAAAGAACTAGACTTTTAGGACAGCCGTTCCTCGCAATGTTCGGTAAATAAGGAGCCTTGCCAATGGTTTTACTTTTTACTCTTGGGCCGTGGCGCTAGGCAAAGAAGGAGCTTTGTCTGAAAAGATCTCCGTGGACGGTCAGTGGTCATAATCACGATCCAACACCGACACAATTTCTTTGTGTGTATCGTAAGTACGTCTCCTAGCAGTATATGAATTTTACATGACTAGGTTAGCCTGTCTCGCTTTGATACGTGCATATAAGCTAGCCATCTATGTAGTCCGTAACCTCGACGGACAGAAGAAATAAAGCAAGATTATAAAGGCGCGCGCTACGCACCTCTAGCAGCTCATGAATCCCAGCAGGTGGGGAGACCTATTCAGTTTCTTTCCCGAGTGTAAATATTTGCCGCGTATTTTTTGATTGATTGGCCCCGGTGTAATGTTTTGCTGAGTGTTTTTCTGATTTCGTACTTAGTGTATATCTTTGCCAAGTGTTTTTTTCCTAAAGTATTTTCTTTGTTGAGGGTTTTCCCAATAGTACTCAGCATCTATTGCATTTGCCGAGTGCTCTAAGAAAACACTAAGCAAAGCCCTAGACACACAGCAAAACCCTGTATTCCGGTAGTGCTTGGTGAGCAGACTTAAACTGCGAGATTGCTTGTTGTCGAGAGCGCGAGCGCTCGCTCGGCTGTTCCCTTTGTTTCGTTTAGCGTAAATTACATCTTGCGCGAGGTTGTCCCTCATATTGCTAATCTTTCTTTTTTAGCGCGAAAATATAAATGGCAATAGTGGGAATTGAACCCTCGAAGTGAGGGTTCACATAGAGGGCCTTTCCATGCTGGGCTAAGCAACTTTTCCAGATTACGAGGTGCTTAAATAGCTATTTTATTATACTTAACTATTTATTTTGTTTTATACTACTAAGTGTAATTTTATTTATACAAACATTTTCTCTTCCCTTTTACCTATTCCTTTTTTTAGTGTTATGTTAACATGTTATTTGTAATAAAATTATGGGTTAGTTTCTCTTCTAATTCCCTTTGTCGAGTTTGTATTCGCAAGATATAGTTATCAGTAAAATAGAAAAGGATTAGTAAGATGAAAAATCCTTTTCTATTCTCTTCTTTTATGGAACATGTATTATGTATTAGAAATCATTTTCCTTAGGCCAAATTATTAGCAATTCCCTTTTTGAGCCAGTGGTTTTTCAGGGGTAAAAATAATGGGTGGGGATAGGAAAAAAACACTTTCTACTAGTACAAAAAATAGGAACAAAACATAACTACCACTTACTACTAGTATGGAAATTTGGAATGCGTATTTGTTTTAAAAAGTTTCAGACCTCATGACCACTCATGTTGGGAGTAAGAGAAAAACTTTGTATTATACTTGTGAGGATGATGAATCTCGAGCTTCCCATATGCGTCGATGATGCAGCTGCCATGGTGTCGACATATTTACCAAGGTGTTGATGACATAGTTACCATAACATGATGATGTATATACCCTCATCGGTAACTTGTATGTTAGAGTCTTGATGATAAATTTTTAGTATCTTACTTGTTCTTTTCTCATCGATAACTTGTATGTTAGGGTCTTGATAATAAATTTTTAGTATCCCCACCTGATAACTTGTTTGCTATGCGACACTAGTTCTTTTTCTCATCGATAAATTGTATGCTAGAGTCCTAGTAACAATTTTTTAGTATCCCTCACCTGATAAATTGTTTGCTATGCGACTGGTTACAGTGTACTAGTTCCCTATCATAGATAACATATATTCTAGAATCTTGCTAATAATTTTTAGTATCCCCACTTGATAACTTGTTTGCTATGCGACTGGTAACGTCTTAGTAGTTCTTTTCTCATCGATAACTTGTATGCTAGAGTCGATAACTTGTATGCTAGAGTCTTGATAGTAAATTTTTAGTATCCATCATCTAATAACTTGTTTGTTATGCGACACTAGATCTTTTTGATTATCGATAACTTGTATGCTAGAGTCCTGGTAATAATTTTTTAGTATCCCCAACTTGAGAACTTGTTTGCTATGCGACTGGTAACATCTTACTAGTTCTCTACCATTGAAACTTGTATGCTAGAGTATGTAATAATTTTTTAGAAGCCTCCACTTGATAACTTGTTTGCTATCCGACTAGTAACATCTTACTAATTAGTTTCTCATCGATAACTATATGCTTAGTATCCCCGCCTGATAATTAGTTTCTCATCGATAACTATATGCTTGATAACTTGTCTTGACAATAAATGTTTAGTATCCCCGCCTGATAACCATGTGACCGGTAACATCTTTATTGTTCTCTTTCATCGATAACTTGTATGCTAGAGTCCTCGTAATAAATTTTCAGCTTGATAACTTGTTTGCTATGAGATTGGTAACATCTTACTAGCTCTTTTCTATTCGATAACTTGTATGCTAGAGTCTTGATAATAAATTTTTAGTACACCCACCTGATAACTTGTTTGATGTGCGACTGGTAACATCTTAGTAGTTATTTTCTAATCAATAACTTGTATGCTATAGTCTTGGTTATAAACATTTAGTATTCCCACTTGATAACTTGTTTTGCTATGCGACTAGTAACATCTTATAGTGTATTTTTTCTTGCAGCAAGGTAAGCTGATTTTTGCAGCAATAAGATTCTTTTGTGCTATCATCAAGGTAAGTTGGTCTTTTTTATAGTCACTGGGTGTTATTTTTCTTTTTCTGAATCAGTTAGTGATCTTTTTGGTAATAAATTTTATTTTTGTGGCGAATGAATTGTCTGGGTGAAATAGTTGTTTCCTTTTACCAAAAATTGGGATTTTCTTTGTTCAAATTTTTGTATAGTGGTAGGAATTGGTAGCTCTTCTTTATCCAAATTTTTAGACCAGTTGGAAGTGTTTTTGTTTACTTTATTTCGATACTCACCCATTTATTTTCACCCTAAAATCACTGGCCCAAAAAGGGAATTAATGTTTCCATTGGGGTTTTTTATTGTTACTAAAAAGCCCAATTTTTTTTATGTTTTCGCGCCAATTGTTATATGCGGGCCGTTCATAACTTAGCGCCAGGCAAACGTTTTTTTGCGCGAAATCAGCGTGAGTAGAAAAAGAAGAGACTTAAGCGCAAAAAAAGGAATAAACTACCGCGCGCGCAGGAAAGTCAGGTTGACAGCCAGCCAGCGCGAATAAAGGGAATAGCATTGTGCGCGCGTAAAAGTCGCACGTGAACCAACACTTTCCGTACGTAGCTAAAACACTAGGACAGAACCGATCGCGTCTTGTCGCGCACGCATAAACTAGCTAGACTAATTGTTTCCCGATTGTTCAAATCGTACGAACTGTACAAATATTTCTTTTTTGCACAGGCGAATTAAGGAAATAGTTGCAAATTGTATTGTAAAACCCTGTATGTATATATATAGACAGGCTGCCGAAAAATGAAACACGCATAACTCAGCTCTTTTCGTATCTTGTGAGACTTCTAGGCGGAAACCACTACCAAAGAATAGCCCAGCTCAAAAAACTGCACGAGGCAATAAAACTGTGGTGGGCCAAAAAGGGAATAGCGTGGCCCAACCGAAACAAACTAAAAAAAAAGAAAGCAAACACCTGGCGAGCGCGCTCATAAAATAGCCCCTCCTCTTAAACTGCATGTTTCCGTCCAATACCGGAAAACAAGATTTTGCTGAGCGTCTAGATCTTTGCATAGTGTTCTTCGTCGGGTGCTCGGCAAAGACCACGACAAAAAAATTATGAAAATTCTCGACAAAGAAATACACGGAAAAACAGAAAACTCCCGCGCAAAGTGTTACACTCCACAAAGCAACCACGTTGCACCAGCATGTGCCACTGCAGCTGCTGAGCGAAGCTGCTCTCGGTTATTTGCCTACGGCTTGAAGGGCAAAGACATGCAGCTAGACCCCACCTGGCAGGTTTTTGCTGACGGCCGGTTGTCACACCTGTCGTCAAAAGAAGTAGGTTTTTTCGATGGCATTTAGCTCATCGCAACGCTTAGTAAATAAGGATCTTTGCCAATGATCTTTACTCGTGACGCTCGGAAGGAGGTTTGTCTGACAAGATCCCCGTTGACAGTCAGTGGTGATACATTTGCACCAAAAATCTTGTTAGCAATGATAATCTTCATGCGATGCTGACACGAAGTCTTGTACGTATGGTTAGTACGAGAGTGGTATACAAATTTCACATGACTAGGTCGATCTCTCTTTGATGCGCGCATATAAGCTAGCGATCTATGTAATTTGTAATGTCGAGAGACGAAAGAAATAAAGCTGCGCAGCTCGTGGATCCAAGCAGTTGGGGACACCTATCCAGTTGTTTGCTGAGCTTTTTTTTTGATTGTTGGCCAAAGTGTTTTTCTAATTTTTTGCCGACTGTATATTTTTGCCATGTGTTTTCCTATTTTTTTTCCTCGTGTATTTTCTTTACCGAGGGTGTTCGTGGTAGCACTCGGCATAGATCACCTTTGCCTAGTGCCCTAGGAAAACACTAGGCAAAGGCACAAACGCATACCAGAAAATAGGATTCTGCTGAGTATCTGGATCTTTGCAGCGTCGGGCGCTTGGCAAAGACCAAGGAAAAAAATAGAAAACTCTTAGCATAAAAATACACTCGAAAAGAAACTCTCGGCAAAGGAACCACGTGGCGCCAGCATGTGCATCTACAACTGTTGCAGATGCGGGTCTCAGTTATTTTGATGATGAGCGGAAGGCACAACACTCGGCAACGACCTGCCGATGGACCTCGCCTGGCCTGCCTTTGCCGACGGTCGGCTGCTGCTGCAAAGAACTAGGATTTCTGACGATATTTACTCACTACACTCGTTAAACAAGGAGATTTGCCAATGGTCTTAATTTGCGACGTCTCGGCAAAGAGGGATATTGGCCGAAGTCCGGCTCTCCGTAAAGAACTAGGCTTTTCCGACACATTTACTCGCAACGCTCCATAAACAAGGAGATTTCCCTATGTCCTTTACTCGGACACTGGGCAAAGGAGCTTGTCGGCAACCGTTTGGGAGGACACTCAGCAAAGCCATGTGTCACGTGGTGTCACAATTTCCTTTTGTCTACCATCTCGCCACCTTTTTTCACCGAGAATCTCCATTTTAACACGTGACAAAAGAATTCCAACCGAACGATAGAAACCGCTCGGCGAAGACCATTTTGCTGCTGCGTTTTCTACCGATCTTGTTTGCCGACAGTTTGCACACGGTAAGGGCTTTGCGGTGTGCTTTTCAGGATTTTGCCGAGTGTATGTGACACTTGGCTAACCTCTGATTTCCTTTAGTGTTCCCCGTAGCTCCTAATATTTTGGAATCTCCATTGAGACAATGCACTTAAGTCAAGCTATCTGGCATCCTCAATGTTAGGTGTCGGGTCACTTACTCGTTCGCCTCGTAAAAAATTGTACCCTCGCCAACAATGGATAGTACGTCGACATGGAAAGTCATAGTGAAGTCGCCATTCTCCGAGGTGACCGGCCTTGGTCGTGACGCGGCCTTGATGCTCAGTTTTGTGCAAGGCGTGAATTTTATGTTTTGTTTGTAGCATGTGTGGTGACTAGTTTGGAGTGAGGATTTGGTGCAACCGGGCACCAGTGCTCTTGGAATTTGAAAAGTACAAAATTTGTACTTTTTAGTTTCAAAAAATTACAATTTTCTCCCGTGGATACAAACACATACGTTATATATTTTGCAAATTCGGTGCAAAAGGCTGTCTATTTGGGATATATATATATATATAAAAAAACAAATTTGTGGGCACAAAAAACTCTTTTTTGGGTGATTTTTTTTCTACAGCGCAAAATACTATGTATTTTCTGAAGAAAATTGCAGCGTCCCTTGCAGATGTGTATACATAGTTGTATATTTTTCTACTGATTTTTGGAGACCAGAAATACGATTTGAAAAGCGAGAGCAGCACTGATGCCTATGTACAAGAAACACTTTCCGCTTGCCTTGTTCTTTTGTGAAATGATACTCCCTCCGACCCGGAAAAAGTGTTGGGAGAACACTATGTATCCCGTACAAACATTACATATAACCTGCGTCAGTTTTTTAGGACCGGAGGTAGTACAATTTTTCATAGTGTATTATTGTTTCTTTGTTATGATGAAGTTGGTCAGCCAACTCACAAACACCCAATCTCCTGCTACGTTGTCTTTGTCGTACTCTTTAAGTAATTAGTGGTGGCAGGTGGTTGTTCGAGCGCTTTAATAGTACTCAACTAGCATAAATACATCCCGTCTACTTTTCGCGCACTGTTCGGCATAAAATTTGCCAACTTACTTAATATTCGACACCTTTCACCAACTACTCACTCTATTCAATATTAGATGCTTTTGATAGAGATATATTCCGTGTACGGTTATTATGTTAGTCTAGATAGAGTTAGGATCCGTTTCCATCTATTTCTAACTTGACTTGTACTCCAATATGATTCTTGTACGCCTATATATAGTCGTTCATAAGACTTAATAATACATCCATCATCTTACGTCAATCTCATAATTCTACATGATATCTGAGCGGCAAGATTCTTGACCTAGCTGCCACCGCCTTTGGTCCACGTTGTCGGCTGCTAAACACGCCTTCCTAGGCGTGTACGCGGCCGATGGCACCCAGCCGCTGCACCGACTCGCGCCCTGCAGCTAAGCCGCCCCCTCGGGCGGTCGCGTTGCTGTACGCGGTCTTGTTCGCCGTCCCCGCGCACTGACTTCTATGTGGTATGTGCCGTGCCGCCTCGTCATTGTCCCCGCGCACTGACTTTCAGGATCTCTTCTTAACCCTAAATGAAGGGGTACCGGAAAGAGATCCAGTGAAAATGGGTCGGCCTATAACTATTAGATCACGTGGCTACGGTGTCGGGGTTTGAATCCCTCTCCCTGTGGATTGGTCTTTCCCAATGCCAACGCATTTTGTGTCATCTAGTACAATAACTGTGACTGGTGTTTGGTTTGCATGCACGGTCCCCCTCACTCCACAAGCTGCTTAACGCACCAAGACAGCCATGTCAGTCATGACGGTGAGTAGATGTAGTACAACGTTGTTGCCGGATCCGATCTGGCCTGCTCCTGACCAACGTGCTGTGCTGCCAAAGTTGGAGGGAGTACCACACGAGATCGATCGCGCACTACTCAGATTTGGCAGAGGTGTATGATTGATCGTACGAGTTCAATGCACACTTATTTTGGCATGTACGACTGATATGCATTATAGATGATTGTCATGTAAATGATAAACGACCTGGGAACAAGAATATAAAAAACAAATAATAAATACTCCATAAATCATGCATGTAAAGGATGTATGCAGATTTTTTTTTTGACTATGACTACGGCGGGCTCTTAGAGCCAGCCTGAACTTCATTACTCAAAAATGTTGCCTATGAAGCTTTGCAGCCTCTACAAGATAGGTTCAAATGAACCAGAGTTACAGGGGATACAGGAGAAGGGAAATAAAAGAAAAGAACACACACCGACAACACACAAGAGAGGGGTCACTCCGAGAAAACACTCGGAAACGGTTGATTGATGAGAAGCTCATCACGACCCAAGCACTGCGATCACAAAGGAGGAACCACAGGACATGACAGCGGAGACCCAGCCACGACACTGCACCATCGACGTAATCGAACACCAACACACATCCGAGGATACACAGCGCGCCGACACCACCAGTGTCGGGGGCATGGCCGAAAGGTCGCGCATGGCAAAGACGACGCCACGACGCCTGTGTGTCGCCGGCTGAAGTTGAAGGGCATTGGAGATACCCTCACCGCAACGTGGGGTCGCCGCCGTAGTCGCAAGGCGTAGCACCACCGAGTGCAACCCCAACCCCATCTGGGTTCGATTACCCGAATGGTGGGCTAGCCTAGAGCACGCACAAAGCCCACCCACGCCAGCCACGCCAACCAAAGCCCTTGACACCATGGGGCACATCAGTGAGACACTGATGGCGAGACAGAGGGGCTCGACACCTAGCCACGACGCCCCCACGTAGGGAGCACCAGCCATCCCCAACGGCGCCCCGCTGCAGGATGATGGCCAAGTGTAGAGGAAGACGACCCTTGCAACCACCGGAGAGCACCGCATCGGCCACAAGGATGGACCCGGAGAACGCCCGTGCCGGCACAACCGAGCACCGTCAAAACTGACGGCACCCCCGGGGCCGGGATCGACGGCCGGACCACCGGGGCGCGGCGGGAGCAGCAAGCCTCCCAGAGCTGTCGACGAACGGCGCCGCGGCCTGCCAAGCCCATCTGGGACCAGATGGGCCTGGGCAGCAGGACGCCGCCACAGCCGTGCCGGCGAGCTGCACGGCCGCGCCCAGCTCGCCGAGGGGCCACCGAGGGCAGGCGCAGGTGCCCGAGGGGCGGGGGGGGGGGGGGGGGGTGGGGGGGTGGGGTGGTGTGGCGGCGGCGCACCCGCTAGCAACATCCTCCTCGAGCTGCAGAGTGCTCCGCAAGCGGTAGGTTCCCGCCGCCCCCTTCACCGGCGTCGCGTGGGCTTTTCCCGGCCGCAGCCTCAGGGGACGGCGAGGGAGGGAGGCGGTGGGGGAGATGGCGGCGGCGGGTGGCTAGGGTGCCCCTCCCGTCGTCCAGAGAGGAGGCGACGCGAGGGGGTACGGGTCTTCTGTATGCAGATATGTACATGCCAGGAGTGAAACTTGAATGAAAAAGGTATGTGACAAAACAAGAGAAAATGACCTTAGACCATGCACAACATGGGTTCGGTTCAATTGAAAAAAATGGCAGGTTGGGAAACCGCGTTGAATCCCTGCTACGTGTGCATTGCTTTGCAATCATTGCATGCATTTCTATTCAAAGCAATCTCTTTCTCCTGTTTAGTCCATGCCATGTGGGCCAAGCCTCACTACACCATGCATGCATGCATGCATATATTATATACCTATATATAAAGGGCAGACATCTTTGCGGCCTGTGGTACTGTTCATCCCGCGCGATGATTCCTGCCGTCCGATCATGAATCAACGGCCCACATCCCCCCCACCCGATGAACAGTACCGGTGAACAGTACCACCCCCGTGGTGAACAGTACGGCATACAGTACCGCCTCCGATGAACAGTCCGGTTGAAAACAGTTCTGCCGCGATGAACAGTCGGTGAACAGTGCTGCCGTGATGAACATTTTCGATGAACAGTTTTGCCGCGGATGAACAGTCGGTGAACATTGATGCCGCGATGAACAGTCCCCCCCCCCCCCCCCCCCCGCGAACAGTGCTGTCGCGATGAACAGTCGGTCGAACAGTGCTGCCGCGATGAACAGTGCTACCGTGATGAGCAGTACTACCGCGATGAACAGTGCCGTTGAATAGTAATACCGTAGAAATTTAGATTAATTTCAAAATTTCATAACTAATTCACTGTACATGGGGAAAATATGTTCAACATATCAAAATGTTAAAAAAAAATCCTATTTACTTATCTCGAATCCTGAATGTCAGAAAAAAGTAACCATGGTTATTTGGAATAACAAAATTAACCAACTCTTAACCATATTTAAAATGCCAAACCTTTCCCCTAATTCACAATGTGGTTAATTTTTTGGATAATTCAAATGTATATGAATATTTTCCATACTTCTACAAATTACAAAATATTAAAATGAACTTGGCAAATTCATCCATGATAACGTACCGATTCCTCTAGCTATGATGTCACCACCGGTTGCACCTCTTCTCGCTACAAGCTTACAAGTCTACTTCCAGTTATCTATCTTCCACTACCACCTGCCGCTACGCCAGCCATACGACGATGTCGACAACACGACCTGACAAGCAAGATGAGAAGGCTAATAGAGAAACACCGCTTGCTTATGTAGCTAAGTGTAATAATCTTAGTGTACTATGCCGCACCTTATGTACTATTTTCCCCTCTATTCACCATGTTGCTTTGTTTCGAACAACATGTTCACTTTTGTACAATATGTCGCTGTACGTTCCCTTAATATGCATACGTATAAACAAAATCTATCAAAATATCTTATCTCATTTCTCAAATATCTCAACTGCCGGTCGCAAAGTTCCACAAGAATTAGCATAGGAAATTATATGTTCATAACGCATAATGGTACTGTTCATCCGCGCGATGATTCCTGGCCGTCCGATCATTAATCGATGGCCCACGTCTACCCCTACCGGTGAACAGTACCGGCATACAATACGGCCTCCGAACACCCGGCATACAGTACCACCGTGGTGAACAGTGCTGCCACGATGAACAGTGCGGTGAACATTGATGCGGCGATGAACAGCCCGGTGAACATTGCTGTCGCGATGAACAGTTCCAGCCAAACAGTGCTGCGCGATGAATAGTTCCGGTGGCGTCCGATCTATTTCTCTGTAGGATGCGGCGAAAACCACAACGGGAGCGAGCTGCGCAGGCCCTTGTGCGTCCCGGAGGCTGCTGATAGTCTCTCGCGACAAGGCCCCAAGCGTCCTCACCCGCCAGCCATCAACTACTGGATCAGTCCGCCATGGGCCTGCCATCGTCAGATCGAGACAAACGTAGCTGCTACGTGACATGCATGCGCTTGATCTTGTAATTGTGATGACATTTTCTTTTGCATATGTGAATCTGCGATCTATTAAAACTATGTAACGTTATTGCTAGATATTTTTCTTATTTCTCCCATGTGTATGAAATCTTGGTCAACATATCTGTAATATAAAAACATGTACTAAATAAGGGACCAACGGATTAGGAAAACAAAATCGGTCACCTAGGCCCAAATCGTGAGTGTACAAATTGACCTTGTTGATCGAACTTTCATCTATCGTGATCCCCATTATCGATAATCATATTAACCGACATTTTGATTGTCCTCTTGTGATGATTAACTCCGACGGGTCAAAACCACCGTCCACCATTACAAAAACTGACGGGAGACAATAACTCTCGGAAACTATATATTCGACGGGAAACCGTCGGTTATATGTGTCGTCAAGTTACAGCCAGTCGGATGGTGACTCGAACATATCCGACAGCTCACCGTCGGCTAATTACCGTGGGCAAATATATTATCCGACCGTACCGTCGGCTATTAGTGTAATGGCCGACCAAGCATAGCCGACGGGAGATGGCCGACGGTAAACCGTCGAATATAAGTGTATCCGACGGTGAACTAAAATAGCCGACGGTAAGTTGACCCTCGGCCATATGGGGATATCTAGTAGTGAATAGTGGGAATTGAACCCTCGAAGTGAGGGTTCACATAGAAGGCGTTTCCATGTGGGGCTAAGCAACTTTTCAGACTACGTGGTGATTAAATACCTATTTTATTATACTTAACCGTTTGTTTTATTTTATACTACTAAGTGTAATTTTATTTATACAAACATTTTCTCTTCTCTTTTACCTATTCCTTTTTTGTGTTATGCGAAAATGTTATTTTTAATAAAAATATGGTTAGTTTCTGTTTTAATTCCCTTTGCCGAGTTTGTATTTGCAAGATATATTTATTAGTAAAACAGAAAAGGATGAGTGATGCATGTAAAATGTATACATGAACTTTGCACTTTAATTGCTTATATTCCAATCATATTTGCATCATATAAGGGTTATATCAATGTTTTATAATGATTTTTGGGAATATTCATTTATTTTCTATTTTTATGGAATTAACCCTGCACAGGCAGAAAACCCCGTTTTCTTATTTTAATGTTTCAGGGACCCAAACGTCAACGAAATCACCTGGAAATTTACGGGCGTCAATATTTGGAAGGAAGAAGACCTGTGGGCGAAGGAAGCGAACAAGCGGAGGCCCGAGGCCCGAACGGGGGTGGCCCACGCGGCCAGGTACTGTGGCCGCGTGGGGCCCACCCGTTTGGCCCTCGTGGCTCCGTTGCCGTCGATCTTCGCTCCACCGACATAGTCTTGACCTAAAAACGCCTATAAAAAGGGTCCCCCGACGTTCTCTGTAAGGAGCGCCGCACAAACACAGAAACACCGAAACGGAGATCAGGAGCTGCAGATTGGAGGAGGAAAACTCCGGCGGGGCGCTGCCGGCGTGGTCTCCATCTTCACCATCGACTTCTCCATCGTCTCCATGATGAAGAGGGAGTAGTCCACCTCTGGACTATGGGTTTGTGGAAGTAAGTTATGTATCTCTCCTCTCTTGAGCTTCACTAATTAGCACCGTATGAGCTGCTGAACATGATTACGGTCACCGTTGTAATACCTTTGTGGTGGATCTTTATGAGTTAATATATGTTTGAGATTGCAATGTTTGTTTCAGTTATGAGTATAGATGCATATTTGTACCCCGTTCTTGTCTACTTGTTTTGATCAAGCATGTTTATGAGAGCGTGTGTGGGGACCGTGTGCATTAGTTGGAGTAACGGGGGGTGGCTAGTGCAGTGAACGTGAGAGAAAGTTCTGCGATCCACTTTGGTATCTTTACCTTACTTTGTTGCCTCACTAGGGATAAACTAAAATACCATGCTACCGGGTATGTGGGCGTGACCATTGCCACTACTGCATGACTAGATCTAGCATGTTCTTATTTTCACTTCATGTCATGATACTTAATGCTATACTCTGAGTTATCTTAATTACTAAGGTGTTATGATTTAGTTCGCATCTTGGTGGAGTATAAGAGAGGTTAATAACCAAAAGATCTCTATGTTAGGACTGATGCCCATATATCTAAGTAACTTGTTATCAAACCCTGTGTTGCAATCTCATATGTTAACTATGTGTGTTCCATTGTCTACCACTTTATAAAGAGAGTGCATTTGTGAAACCATGAACCCCAGTCCATTTTTAATCATAAGAAACACCTTTCCAACACCATATACCACTTTTCTATTTTCAGCCATCATTAAATCCGAAAATACAAAAATACTTTTCATCTTGCATACATCATTCAAAAACCCAAAAATATCATTTATCATTGCATCCACCATCATTGCATATTTATTTCTTGTTTGCATTTGATAACCCCCAAGAGCAAGGGATCACTGTAGCACCTCTCAATGTGGAAGTAAGGTATCGATCCGCAGGAGCAAGAAGGAAAAGTTATCTATTCCCTACAACTGAAGTGTCACAAGTTTTAGTTGATTATGCACTAAACAAGTTTAAGGAACAAGGTGGTTGATTTAATGGATGGAAGTTTGATGTAACAAGGCAAGAATGTGGAAGTGTCCCAATCCTCTTCAATGCAAGAGGACAAGACAAAGGTTTTCTAGGATGATTGGAAATAAGGCCTAGGGATCATACTTTCACTAGTGGACACTCCCAACAATTGAATACATAGATATTTCCTCTTCACTTTGCTACTCTGAACTATTCTCCCGTTGGATAGAAATACCAATCTACTGCGTAGGGCTACAAGAGCACACCTTAAAGTCTGAGTGAACAAACACCACAATATCATAGAACACCAAGACCGTCGTGTAGGGCAACAAAAGCACACCTTAAAGTCTGTCTTCCACATCTAGGGAACCCCAAGGTCACTATGAGTGCCCAAAATAGTACTAAACAAACACAACAATTTTATAGTGACATCCAACACAAAGAATAACTCATGGTAAATATTTCTGTAACCTTTAGCCTAAGAGTCACACACGGTGCGCACACTGTCAACTTCACACCATGGGACAAAGGTGACTCCGGAAATTACATTAATAAAAACCACTTGAGTAGCACAAATAATGAAGGAGAAACATCCATGAATTCAATTAGATTACAAAGCTCATGATCACATAAAGATCACATCATGGGAGAGAGAGATGAATCACATAGCTACCGGTAGAGCCCTCAGCCCCGATGAAGAACTACTCCCTCCTCATCATGGGAGGCAGCAACGGCGATGAAGATGTTGATGATGAGCACGCCGGAGGGGTTGGAGCCCTCCGGAGGCGATTCCGGCGGCGTTTCCCCCCTCCGATCTTCTCCGGCGGCAGTCTTCTGTCTCCTGTTTCGTGGTTTTGTGTTTCTCCGCCGCCTCTTTTCGCGAAACGTCATGGGACCTTTTTTTATAGGCGTTTTTAGGTCAAGACGAAGGCGGTGGAGAAAGGATCGACGGCTACGGAGCCACGAGGACCAAACGGGGTAGTCCCACGCGGGCACTGTACCTGGCCGCGTGGGCCACCCCCTTTTTGCCTTGCGGGCTCCGTTTGCTTGATTCCTTCGCTCCTACGTCTTCTTCCTTCCAAAATAATGACCTCTGTATTTTTCCAGAATTTTATGACGACGTTTGGGTCCCTGAAACATAAAAGGAAAGAAATAGGGTTTTCTGTCTGCGCAGGGTTAATTCCATAAAAATAGGAAACAATTATTTTATTTCCTAAAATCATTAAATAACAGTGGTATAACCCTTATATGATGCAAATATGATTAGAATATGAGTGAATAAAGTGCAAAGTTCATGTATGCATTTTACATGCATCAACATCCCCAAGCTTAACCCATGCTCGTCCTCGAGTATGAAGGTGATAAAACTAACATGGACTTTGCAATTTACTACTAACAATGGATATCAAAGATGATTACAATTGCTACATAAAGTCAAATGATTCATTCTTCAAAGGAGTAGCAATATGCAAGATAGTTTATAAAGTGATATCAAGTATTCAAGACAAGGATGTTCATTGATAGTTCACAAAGTATAACATAGAATCAAGTAATATGGACATTCTTACTTTTGCATACATGTGGTCCATAGAGTGATGATGAAAATCTGAATATGTTGGTGGACACTTTGGAAAGATGAATAACTGAGTAGAGGTAAAGCATGCATAAGTTTCATCTAACCTCCAAACTCTCCTACTTTAGTTAATGATTGCAATGAGGTATTCATTGGTGTCAAGCTCTCATTGCCCCTATCATAGCATCTTGAATGATTAAGGTTAAAGTGAAAGCAAATATGAGTAGTGTGCTTGATAAAGAACGGGTTGAATGTCTCATGCCCCTTGACTACAAGTACTTACACCATGTGTTACTCAACTTGGGAAACAAAGCAAGTTCAATTAAATATCATTGTAAGCATAATAGTATCATCAAGAGCGTCAACTGGGGTACCTCTTGTCCCAAGATATGGAACAAGCCCATATCAAAATGACAAGACAAACAAACAAAATGTACAATCTCAACACCCTTTTTATTTACCATTTGGAATAGTTTTTATTGCAAGGTGTATCACAAAGGTTCACCATAGTATGTAAGTAAATTTCCACCATGAATGATGCATGGCTTAGCTTAGCGGCCCAGGCGTCTCTCTAACCATTTACACAAACTCATTTAAACTCACTCTATTTCCACATTTATTTCAACATGATAAGCATCCATAGACAAAAGCACATGATATCAACTAAATGAGATGAAGAGCGTGTTGAAAGCTTGCCATGTGACAGCACATATGGGCTAACTTCCAACCCAAAACATTCATCAAACCACAAACATCATAATCTTAATCACAATGGGTCAAGTTTTATTATGCAAATAAAAGAACATTGTGCATCAAGTTCGTGAGAGCTATATAACCAATTTTTTTCCATTGCAATCAATAATATAAACATTTTCATTCAGAGGTAAGATAACACAAACAACATGTTAAACATACTCGGAATAGCATAAAGCCAATAGGTAGATATGGTGGACTCACTGGGATAACTTTAGTTGAAGGTGTTGGAAACAAGTTTTTGCTTGTTGGAGTTTTTTGGGCTAGCAAAAGGGAGAAAGTTGAGCATCTAGATGCATGCATGAGTGTCCATAGAACTAACTAATCCATGTTAAACCAAGTGAAATAACAATCAGCACCAAAACATGAATAAGTGATAGCTCTACAAAAAGAATTTTTAAACTATTACTCATAAACAAGCTCATGAATCATGCAACTATATGTATCATTAAAAATCAAGTTAAACATCCCTTTTCCCAATCTTATAAAAGCATCCAATATATTTCAACCCATATTTCCAGTAGCTCTCTCATATATAAATGATAGTGTGGTGGTCTCTCAAGACTCAAACAAAAACAAAAAACGACGCTCCAAGTTTATGCGATAAAGTGTTTCGATCGAAAAAACAGAAGTTGGTTGTGTGCAAACCGAGAGTGTGTAGGTCCAGTGGGGTTGTCTTCACATCCCCAAGCTTATGGTCTTCACCATCCTTGGATAACTCTTGGTGCATCTCCTCCAATCCCTGTGAAAAAACTTCAAAACACCGTTTCTCCCATTTCTTTTCTGTGGGGTGCATTAATAGTGATAAACAAATATGTTTCTTGCTGCATATAATACTTGAACAAAAATTCATATGAAATGTCCAAAAAGTGTATAATGTTGTATGCCTACTCATAAACTCAATTGGATAAAAAAGATTCAACTTAAAAGCTCAAAGCATGCATCAAACAAAATGGGACAGAATCTGTCCAGAAAAACAGCAGCAGTAAAACGTATTTTTCTATCCTACCAAACTTTCTTGAAAAATTCCGACAAAATTCATGCATACAGAGGATGAAAAGTTGCAACTACAGTTCAAATATGAGCTCATTCGGAGCTACAGAATAATAATTAAAAATCATACCGTGCACTGATTCGTGCAGGAATAAAATCTCCGAACGCTATAAGCAACTTTTTCAAACCCAAAAGGGTAAAACTTGGCACTTTATTGAAAATTCCAGAACCTAAACTAGACACAAAGTCTCTTGTTACAGCAAGAGGACACAAAGAAAATCACACAAAAAATAACCGGGTTGCCTCCCGCAAAGCGCTTTCTTTATAGACATATAGCTAGGCTTGATAGTTTTAATGATGCTCACATAGGGATAAGAATTGAAATGCAAAAGAGAGCATCAAGAGAAAAATATGAAACACATTTAAGTCTAACCCACTTCCTATGCATTGGGATCTTGTAAGAAAATAAATCAATAAAGCACAAAGTGACTAGCATAGGAAGGCAAAGCAAGTGCAACTTCAAAAATTTCAACAAAAAGAGAGAAGACTTAATATTTTTGAGATAGATGAAATCATGTCTCCCTCTCTCATAAAAACTTTCAGTAGCATCATTGATAAACTCAACAATATAGCTATCACATGAAACATTCTTATCATGATCCATATGCATAAAAGTATCATTACTCTCCACATAAGCATAAACAGTTTCATTAGGAATAGTGGGAGTAAAACATCCATAATAATCATTGTAATCATCATATATAGGAGGCATATCATAATCACGGAGAATATGGCTATATTCCATATGGCTATAAAGAAAGCGCTTTGCGGGAGGCAACCCGGTTATTTTTGTGTGTGATTTTTCTTTGTGTTCTCTTGCTGTAACAAGAGATTTTGTGTCTAGTTAGGTTCTGGAGTTTTCAATAAAGTGCCAAGTTTTACCCTTTTTGGTTTGAAAAAGTTGCTTATAGCGTTCGGAGATTTTATTCCTGCACAAGTCAGTGCACGGTATGATTTTTAATTCTTATTCTGTAACTCCGAATGAGCTCATATTTGAACTGTAGTTGCAACTTTTCATCCTCTTTATGCATGAATGTTTTCGGAATTTTTCGAGAAAGTTTGGTAGGGTAGAAAAATACGTTTTGCTGCTGCTGTTTTTCTGGACAGATTCTGTCCCATTTTGTTTGATGCATGCTTTGAGCTTTTAAGTTGAATCTTTTTGATCCAATTGAGTTTATGAGTAGGTGATACGTGCATTTTATATCATCATTTATATAACTTTTAGTATCATACTAGAATGTTATTTGCATGATTATATGATTGTTTCTACATGTTTTAGATGATTTTGGGGACTTTCATACAAAGTCCCTATTTTTGGTATTTAATTTCTGGGAGGCAGAAAACCTCCTTTTTCTTGTCTTTAATGTTTCAGGAGCTACAGGAACTCAAATAATAAAAGGAAAAATACTGCGTCAGTTTTTCATCGGGAGAAAGGCAGAGGGAAGAAGACCGAAGAGAGGAGAGCCACGAGGGCCAAATGGGGGTGGCCCACGCGGCCCATGTACCTGGCCGCGTGGGACCCACCAAAAGTGCCTCGGGCACCTCCTCGCCTGGGGCTTTTTATCGACGCCTTCGTCTCGCCCGAAAAGTAACGCCCTAATTTTTCCAAGTCCATCCGAGGTCGCGGCGGCGGCGAAACTCCTGATCCCTTCCGAGGGGGGTCAGATCCTGCTGCTCCGGAACTCCGGAGAAGGGGGAAATCATCGTCATCGTCATCACCTCTCCTCCTTGGCGTGGGAGGAGGCCTCTACATCATCACCCCCATCAAGACCAGCACCATCACCATCATCATCACCGTGATCCACTCCGTTCCCCTCGCAGTTTGAGAGTTGCTATACCCTAGATACTTGTCTTGTGCTACTATTCATGTTTGTGATTGAGTACTTGTCATTATTTGGTGGTGAAGTTATAATTTCAGATTGTGTTGTACCACTTATGCCACTGATTATGATCATGTTCGCACGTTGTGAGTAGTTCCCGTATGTTCCTGAGGGCATAGGATGAATTGGCATTGATTTATATATGACATGTGTTGGTATTTTGTCAAGAGTTTATCTTTTATGTGATTCTATGATGGTGTTGTGCGAACGTCGACTGCACAACACTTCACCTTTATGGGCTCATAGGAGAACACCGTAGTGTAATGAATTGATGGAGACTTGGGAGGACACGTAAACCTGAGACCGAGTCATGAAGTTATATTATGAGGGTATTAGTATCGGGGACCTTAGAGTGTAATGCTATGGTGGGACTTTAGGTCTTAATAATTCTTGTGCAGTCATTTGCTTGGCCACATGATCCATCATAAGGGGTTGTAGTTTATTTATTTAGCTATACCTAATTATGGCTCCGTCCAAAGAGGATTAAAACTTGACAAGATATTCAACGTGTTGTTTAATAAATCTCTATGCCTAGCATCATCCATGCCGCCCTCGGGAACGTTTGCCACATATAAGTTACACATCACTTGAGCTTGTCCTCTTGCCACATAAGAGGATTGGGCTTTCTCTCTTTGAGAGCTTTCACTTGCTATATCTGTTATCTGCTTGCAATTATACAACTGAAAATACCAAAAACACTGCATCTTTTATTGTTTTATTTATCAATCTTACTAACCAATACCTTCAGCTCCTCGTGGGTTCGACAACCTTTTCTAATTGAAAGGTACTACAATTGATCTCCTGCACTTGGGAGCCATCAAGATACTTTTCTGGCGCCGTTGCCGGGGAGCGTAGCGCTATTGGTAAGAAGTTTGGTAAGGAAACTTGAAAGCTGTTTATCTCATTGTTACTATGGCATTTATGAATCGTGCCTCGCTGCATCTTGCTCTATATGAAAGTGCTTATGCCACTACTGCAAAGGTGGTTGAAACTGCTGTGCCTGAGATACCTAAAGTGGGATATAAAATTCCCATGGGTCATGTTAAAAGAGTTATGAAAAATCCATTTACAGGAGATGGAACTAAGTCGGCACGCGAGCACATGGAAATAATTGAGGACATATGTGGCTTATTCAGACTACCTGGTATTTCAGAGGATCAGGTAAAAAGGAAGCTATTGTATTTGTCTTTATCTGGTAATGCTCGTGATTGGTACAGGTCTTTGGATGAAGAGGTCCAGAATGAATGGAGTATCTTGAGGAAGGTTTTCTTTCTTAAATATTTTACTCCTAAAGAAGCTTATGATAACCGCTGCTATATATTCAATTTCTGGCCACATCTGGGAGAGAGTATTACTCAAGCTTGGGGGAGGTTAAAGGAACTCCTTCGCAAGAATCCATGTCATGATCTTACAAGGAAACTTATATTGATAAACTTTTATGTGAGACTACCTATGAAGCACAAGGAGATTCTGGATAATTCATCTGGTGGAAGTTTTACTAATAACACTGAAGAAGAAGCATGGAATTTATTGGAGACTATTTCTGAAAATACTAGCCACTGGGATCTTGATAAAGGTAATGAGCCATATTTTGATTATGAATATTCATGTGTAGAGAATTTCTCTACTTCTATTCTGTTTAAAAATCTGAGTGATACTTTTGGTCTTGATCCTTATGTTATAATTGAAATAGCTAAAGGTTTTGCTGATCATATCTGTGTTCCAAAAAGTGGATTTGAAGTTTATGTTGAACCTGTTAAACAATCTATTGTTGTTCCTAAAGTTATTAAACAGGTTGAACCAATGTCATCTGTGACAATTGAGGAGTATGTTGAACCACCTCCATTTCCAAACCAAGTTAAGGAGAATTTACTTAAAGCTGTTACTAACAAGAGTAACAAAAGATGTTCTCAGCCTTATGAACAGGTGGAAGTCAACACTCAAATTTCTGTTATCAAGCAACTAAATGAAGAAGACCCAGTGGATGTTTATCTATGTGAAGATGCTACCAAAGTCATCAAAGGTAATTCGGCCAAAGTTGGGAAACCTGTTATATCATGCTCTATTGGGACTTCAAGTTATCATGGTCTATGTGATATTGGAGCAAGTATTAGTGTCATTCCATATTCTCTTTATCTTGAGATCAAGCCTGATATTGATCCCATTGTTATGGAAGAGACAGGTATGACAATTCAACTTGCTAATAAAGATTATATTAGTCCATTTGGAATTGTTAGAGATGTTGAAGTATTGATTGGCAAAATAAAATACCCTGCTGATTTTATTGTGCTTGGTTGTCCTCAAGATTCATTTTGTCCTATCATTTTTGGTAGACCTTTCTTACATACTGTTGGTGCTGAAATTAATTTGCCTAAAGAGAAAGTGTTTATTAAATGTGCTGGTGAGAAACTTGAATTTAACTTTTCCAAATTTGCTGATAAACATGTTGAGAAAGAGCCAATTCCTAATAATTTAATTGAAACTCTTGCTCATATAGCTGTAGCTTCAACTGATGTTGTAGAACGTTATATGCTTAATCAAGATGAACCATTTAATGATGAGGAAAAAGAGGCTTTGGAACAAATATTATGGCAACAACCACCACAATTACAATTGCATATCCCACCTGATAATTTAGGAGTGCTACCACCACCTAAAGGGGATCCTAGTTTTGAATTGAAACCTTTGCCTGCAAATCTGAAATATGCATATTTGGATGAGAAGAGCATATATCCTGTCATTATTAGTGCTAACCTTTCAGCTGAAGAGGAAGAGAAATTACTTGATGTGCTAAAAGCTCACCGACCAGCCATTGGATACTCTCTTGATGATCTTAAAGGTATAAGCCCCGCTCTATGTATGCATAAAATTAATCTGGAGGAAGATGCAAAACCTGTTGTTGATTTTCAACGCCGCCTCCATCCAAAAATGAAAGAAGTGGTAAGGAAAGAGGTAATAAGACTTATTGAAGCTGGTATCATTTATCCTATAGCTGACAGTAAGTGGGTTAGTCCTGTTCATTGTGTTCCTAAAAAGGGTGGAATGACTGTTGTTCCAAATGAAAAGGATGAACTTGTGGCTCAACGTACTGTAGTTGGTTATAGGATGGTTATTGATTTCAGAAAATTGAATAAAGCAACTCGAAAAGATCATTATCCATTGCCATTTATTGATCAAATGCTAGAAAGGTTGTCTAAACACTCTCACTTTTGCTATCTAGATGGTTATTCAGGTTTCTCGCAAATTCCTGTCCATAAGGATGATCAAGAAAAGACCACTTTTACTTGCCCATATGGTACTTTTGCTTACAGGAGAATGCCATTCGGTTTATGTAATGCTCCTGCTACTTTTCAAAGATGCATGAATGCTATATTTGCTGATTATATTGAAAAGATAATGGAGGTTTTTATGGATGATTTTTCTGTGTATGGTACTTCCTTCGATAATTGCTTGTTCAACCTTAACAAAGTTTTACAGCGTTGTGAAGACCAACACTTGGTTCTTAATTGGGAGAAGTGTCACTTCATGGTTACTGAGGGTATAGTTCTTGGGCATAAGATTTCTGGAGAAGGAATAGAAGTTGATCCAGCAAAGATTGAAGCTATTGAAAAACTACCATATCCAAGGGACCTCAAAGGTATAAGAAGTTTTCTTGGGCATGCAGGTTTTTACCGTAGGTTCATTAAGGATTTCTCCAAAATATCAAAACCTCTAACCAATCTTCTGCAAAAGGATGTTCCTTTCTCTTTTAATGATGATTGCATTGAGTCCTTTAATATTTTGAAGAATGCTTTAATCACTGCTCCCATTATTCAACCTCCTGATTGGAACTTGCCTTTTGAAATTATGTGTGATGCTAGTGATTATGCAGTTGGGGCTGTTTTGGGCCAACGTGTTGATAAGAAACTGAATGTTATTTATTATGCTAGTAGAACACTTGATGCTGCTCAAAAGAATTATGCTACAACTGAGAAAGAATTTTTAGCAGTACTGTTTGCTTGTGACAAGTTTAGACCTTATATTACTGATTCAAAAGTCACAATACATACTGATCATTCTGCTATTAAATACTTGATGAATAAGAAAGATGCTAAGCCTAGACTAATAAGATGGGTACTTCTATTGCAAGAATTTGATTTACACATTGTTGATAGGAAAGGGGAGGATAATCAAGTTGCTGATCATCTCTCTAGGATGGAAAGCATACCTGATGATCCTATTCCTATTAATGATAGCTTTGTTAATGAACAACTTGCAATTGTTAATGTTTCTAGTGCTAAAGTTGCATCTCCTTGGTTTGCCAACTATGCAAATTTTATTGTTGGTAAAGTTTTGCCTCCACACTTCACTTCTCAACAAAGAAAGAAATTCTTTTATGATCTTAGACATTATTTTTGGGATGATCCTTTCCTCTATAAGAAAAGTGTGGATGGTATTATTAGACGTTGTGTACCTGAGCATGAACAACAGGCTATTATAAGAGATTGTCATGACAGTCCCTATGGAGGGCATCATGCAGGAGATCGCACAGGAGCAAAGGTATTACAATCTGGTTTCTATTGGCCTACTTTATTTAAGGACTGTGCTGAATATGTTAAATCTTGTGATAAATGTCAAAGAGTAGGAAACATTGGTAGGAGGAATGAAATGCCTATGAATTATTCATTGCCACTTGAACCATTTGATGTGTGGGGTTTTGACTTTATGGGTCCTTTCCCAGAATCAAAGACAAAGCATACTCACATTTTGGTTGCAGTTGACTATGTTACAAAGTGGGTGGAAGCAATTCCAACCAAAAGTGCAGATCATGCCACAGCAATGAAGATGCTCAAGGACATCATTTTCCCCAGGTTTGGTGTTCCTAGGTTCTTAATTACTGATGGTGGTTCTCATTTCTTGCATGGTGTTCTTAGAAAAACTTTGGCAAAATATGATGTTAACCATAGAATTGCATCTCCTTATCATCCTCAAACAAGTGGGCAAGTTGAATTAAGCAATAGGGAAATTAAACTCATTTTGGAAAAGACAGTGAATAAGTCTAGATCTGATTGGCCAATTAAGATTAATGATGCTTTGTGGGCTTATAGAACTGCTTTTAAAAATCCTATGGGAATGTCTCCTTATAAAATGGTTTATGGAAAAGCTTGTCACTTACCTGTTGAACTAGAACATAAAGCTAGATGGGCTATTAAACAACTGAACTTTGATTTTAAAACTGCGGGAGAAAAGAGAATTCTTGACCTAAACCTACTTGACGAATGGAGAAATGAAGCTTATGAAAGTGCCAGGATGTTTAAAGAAAAAGTTAAGATTTGGCATGACAAGAAAATTAAGAAAAAGGAATTCAAAGTAGGTGATCAAGTTTTATTGTACAACTCTCGTTTCAAGTTTTCTGCAGGGAAGCTAGCTTCAAAGTGGCAGGGACCATTAGTGATACAGGAGGTGTACCGTTCAGGAGCTATCCGTCTTCACGGTGACATGAAAGGTAAACCTCATGTAGTCAATGGACAACGCCTTAAACCTTATATTGCAGGAAAGAGCTTCATCGGAAGGGTGGAGGAGTTGAATTTACAAACACCGGAAGAGGTAATTGAGAGAAACCGTGCAGTTCAGAAACCCTAAATCAATAGAAGGTAACTTTTGTGTTGGAAAGTTTCTCGGAATTGCATAAAATTTTACGGAGGTCAATTTTTATGGAAATCATCGTATGGGACAAGAAAACTGGACGAAACGGAGACCCGAGGGAGAAAAGAGGGGCCCACGCGGCCCATGTACCTGGCCGCGTGGGGCTATCCCTTTTCCACCTCGGAGTCCTTTTTCGTCTCGTTTTCGATCCCGACGCTTCGCCTTGACCCAAAAACTCTCAATATATACCCCTCTCTGTCGATCTAATCTCGCACCGAGCGTTCTCGAGCGATTCTTTCTTTTGCTGTTTCTGCCTGTCAGGTTTTTAGCCATGTCTTCGGGAGACTCCTACCAATGCTCCTCCATGGACGACGATGATGATGAACTCGATGGGTACAGCCCCACGTCCATATGGAGGAGGAATAGGAAGAGGAAGGACTACTCCGACGATGAAGACTACAAGCTTGATGAAGAGGAGATGGACAAGCAAGAAGCTGAAGAAGAAGAGCACAAGCCCTCCGTCGACATCGCGCCCTTGGCGACAGCACCTCCATCACCCATTGCTGTTGCCGGCGTGAGGGTGAACCACTCTCTTGGAAACAAGAGGCGGGGCGCGCATGCAGACCGGAGGGAAGGTTCCCAGGCACTTCCTTGCGAGCAAAAACGTAGCTTCTACTCTTATTGACAGGGAATTTCAGCGCACCACTCAAGAGAACTATCCTGGTGAATGGGATCGCAAGATCCCAACAAGAAGGTGCCAAGCCCGGAGTGGAAGCCTTGCAAAGAGTCGGTGGAGAAGAATCTCATGCAAAAACTGGGAGAAGCCGCAAAAGAGTTCGAAAAAGCTTACAACCTCATGATGAAGATCATTGGGGATCTTGAAGATAATTATTATGAAGGCAATGTGAAAGAAGAGAGGGAGTTCTAGCAAGACACCAAGCTTGGGGGAGTTCCATCTAGTCTTTCTCTTTATCAATCTATCATATCTATCTAGTCATGGTGTGCTTTGCTTTTATCGATTAGTTATCAATATCTCTTAGGCGTGTGTGAGCTCATGGAGCATTATCATGTATCCCTATCTTATGGTTTATCAATGAATATTAAAGTATGGTGTCATCCATGATTCTCTTGTTTGGGGATTTATGGGTAACACTCATGCAAATGAGCGTGGCATATTTAGAATTTCAATCACATCTTGCCTTGAAATTAATTAACTTGAGTATGTTGGACAATTATAGAATTATCTCAATATAGAAGAAGTAAAAAGACTTGTGAATTAATAGTTTGAGGTTAAGATATAGTCTTGTAGGATAAGAAGTTGAGAAGACTTAATGAAAAGGATATAAAACACTCTTGTTACAACCTAGTATCTTTTGAGCAAATTAATGATCATGGATATTTCAATACTTATGCTCTTGAATGTGAATGAAAGGAAGGCACCTGAAATTTCAGCTAGCCATGGAAAGTGTAAGAAAAGGGTTGTGTAGAGCATGGGAACTTGATTGAGATATCCATGACTAAAGTTTGCACTAGTTACTAGTCAAGCAAGAGTGATAACAATTTTTATATCTATCTGTCTTTTCATTTGTCTTCTTTTGAACTTGTTATCCAATGAGAGTTTATCTTGTCTTTGAATTTCAGCAAAGTATAAAAGATTATAATGCTTGCCATGAAGAGCAAAAGCATGTGAAAAACAATATGATTCGATTGTCCAACATACAATGGTTATTTGCTTTCAAAAGTAAGGGGTGATTGCTAGAGTTCTACTTATGTTGCCCTCATATGTATGAGTTTTAGATCATTAATCTTATCTTGCAATTGAATATGATGATGATACAATGCCCGTATTTATTTATCAACCATAAGTCCATTGATGCATGTAATGATCTATGTCCTTACTTACTCGAGGACGAGTAAAGGTTTAAGCTTGGGGGAGTTGATACGTGCATTTTATATCATCATTTATATAACTTTTAGTATCATACTAGAATGTTATTTGCATGATTATATGATTGTTTCTACATGTTTTAGATGATTTTGGGGACTTTCATACAAAGTCCCTATTTTTGGTATTTAATTTCTGGGAGGCAGAAAACCTCCTTTTTCTTGTCTTTAATGTTTCAGGAGCTACAGGACTCAAATAATAAAAGGAAAAATACTGCGTCAGTTTTTCATCGGGAGAAAGGCAGAGGGAAGAAGACCGAAGAGAGGAGAGCCACGAGGGCCAAATGGGGGTGGCCCACGCGGCCCATGTACCTGGCCGCGTGGGACCCACCAAAGGTGCCTCGGGCACCTCCTCGCCTGGGGCTTTTTATCGACGCCTTCGTCTCGCCCGAAAAGTAACGCCCTAATTTTTCCAAGTCCATCCGAGGTCGCGGCGGCGGCGAAACTCCTGATCCCTTCCGAGGGGGGTCAGATCCTGCTGCTCCGGAACTCCGGAGAAGGGGGAAATCATCGTCATCGTCATCACCTCTCCTCCTTGGCGTGGGAGGAGGCCTCTACATCATCACCCCCATCAAGACCAGCACCATCACCATCATCATCACCGTGATCCACTCCGTTCCCCTCGCAGTTTGAGAGTTGCTATACCCTAGATACTTGTCTTGTGCTACTATTCATGTTTGTGATTGAGTACTTGTCATTATTTGGTGGTGAAGTTATAATTTCAGATTGTGTTGTACCACTTATGCCACTGATTATGATCATGTTCGCACGTTGTGAGTAGTTCCCGTATGTTCCTGAGGGCATAGGATGAATTGGCATTGATTTATATATGACATGTGTTGGTATTTTGTCAAGAGTTTATCTTTTATGTGATTCTATGATGGTGTTGTGCGAACGTCGACTGCACAACACTTCACCTTTATGGGCTCATAGGAGAACACCGTAGTGTAATGAATTGATGGAGACTTGGGAGGACACGTAAACCTGAGACCGAGTCATGAAGTTATATTATGAGGGTATTAGTATCGGGGACCTTAGAGTGTAATGCTATGGTGGGACTTTAGGTCTTAATAATTCTTGTGCAGTCATTTGCTTGGCCACATGATCCATCATAAGGGGTTGTAGTTTATTTATTTAGCTATACCTAATTATGGCTCCGTCCAAAGAGGATTAAAACTTGACAAGATATTCAACGTGTTGTTTAATAAATCTCTATGCCTAGCACCATCCATGCCGCCCTCGCACTAGCACAGAACGACACATCCGATACCCCTCTATGGAAACGGCACGAGTTAGGCGACGGAGAATCGCGCTTTCCGCGTGAGAAAACCCGCCCCGCTAGGCAAGCTGGCCCGCGTCCCGCCTTCATAGGCAACGGTCGCGAATTATTAACCGTTGCCGATATGTTGGTAACGGAGTTTCTTTCGACTCCGTTTGCGATATGTTCTTCAATGGCATCGGACATTTGTATACAACCGTTGGCGAGGTTGCTTATATAAAATTCCTTTTTTAGCACTATCTTGGATATTATAAAAGACTGTCGATTCGCCCTTGTTCCTCCGCTCCAGCTTGTTTTTACTCCGCACTCGTGTCCTCCATGGCCAAGAGCATGAGCTCGTCGGGGAGATCGAATGCGTCCTCCTCCTGCGCCGCCGGGGCCGGGTCAGATCTGCCGCTTGTGAAGTGCGTTTGCTACCGCTGTCGGAACGCGATTCGTCGAGTGTCGCGTTCGGATCTGAACCCAGGCCGGATCCACTTCAAGTGTCCAAATCATAGGGTTAGTTCGACGATTCGACCAGTTTTGATTGATTCTATTCTATGTGTGATGCTGATTTGCCTCTGGATTCGATTTACCATTTGGCAGGGGAGGGGCGAAGAGTATTCTGGGAGCTGTGATTATTTTTTTTGGATTGAAGATTATGTTGAGATGTTGCTTGCTAATGGCGTCGAAGTGGAAGCTGCAGAGCTGGAAAATGTAGCCTTGATAGTCAAGAAGGCGAACATGGAGATGAAGCCGCACACTGCAGCAGCTCTAGCTGGTTTGGCATGGAGCCCAACAAACACTTCGACTAAATCTGAGCATGTTGTTGCTGTGCGCAAGGAGCGGCATAAAGGAACAGAAATAGCTCAGTTAAATGTTCTTGTGAGCATTGCTAGAATGATTTTGTGTGTTTGTGTGCTGCTGTTAGGTGTGAACTTGTATGCAGCAATGAAAATCAGTAGAATGTATTAGGTTCGTATGCAGCTATGCAAATCAGTACAATGTATTAGGTTCGTATGCACTTTGAAAATCACTAGAATGTATTATGTTCGTATGCAGCTACGGAAATCAGTAGCACATAGTAGTTGTGAACTTGTATCCAATGGAAACGGTTATATAAAATGTCCGTTGCCAATTGGGTGCCTATAAATGTACTGGCGAAGCAAGCCCCATCAGTCTCATTCTCAATCCCTCACTGCCCATCTTTCAACCCTAGCCGCCGCACATTGTAGCTTTTTACTCTCCTCACTCTCTCATGGCTTCCTCTGCCGGCGCTTCTAGATCTCGCCATCGCAGCCGCGGCTCTAGCGGCCGCACCGATCTAGCTGCATCTGTTCGTGATAGGGCAGATCTGGAGGCGGCTGTGATGCGGCAGGTGCGGGAGCGCGTCACGCGTCCTCTGGGCCACGCGGAGCTGGATCAGATCATTCATCGGGTGGTGATGCAGCAGTTGTGGCGGATCCGCCGTCGACGGAGGCCACCGTCGACGGAGGAGGAGGTGGCCGATCTGGAGGCGACGTCCCCGGTGGAGGAGGTGGCCGATCTGGAGGCGACGTCCCTGGTGGAGGAGGTGGCGTCCACGGTGGAGGAGGTGGCCGATCTGGAGGCGCCGTCGACGGAGGAGGAGGTGGCCGATCTGAAGGCGACGTCCCCGGTGGAGGAGGTGGCGTCCACGGTGGAGGAGGTTGCCGATCTGGAGGCGCCGTCCACGGTGGAGGAGGTGGCCGATCTGGAGGCGCCGTCCACGGAGGAGGAGGTGGCCGATCTCGAGGCGCCGTGCACGGAGAAGAAAATGTGAGGTCTAAATCGCTCAGCTCATGAACTAGTTCATCAATTGGTTTTATATAGAACTTGTCTAGTATATAGAACTTGTCTAGTATATAGAAAACTCGTCTAGTATCTTGCACTTTATTGTTTCTGTCTAGTTTTCTAGTCTAGCATAGAAAACTTGTCTAGTATCTTGCACTATTTTAAAGTCTAGTAGGGTGAATAAATTTCAACTCTTTGTAGTACTACCGATGATGAATAGATCCAGTCACAACTTTTTGTCAATGTGCTAATCCTCGTTATTGTTTTGTGTAGCTAGTGTATGAAGTAATAGTATTTCGGCGACACTGTATAAAAAATGGTGAGGCTCTTGAAGGAAACATCACCTTCAAGTTATGCCTCCAAATCGTTGGATCGGACTGCAAGCACACGGATATAGGCGCTTAAAGGTGTGAACTGTTTTCACATTAAATTATATCTATGTCATGTAGCATCATATTTTGGCTCTTCTCTAACTATCAATCCATGTATTTTTATCCAGAAGCACAAAGCTGATCCGAACAAACTTTAAATGTGCTACTTATAAAGTGGGATTATATTTCGGCGACACCGTCCAAGTTGGAGCAAGCCTCAGTACGAAGAATTTGGCAATTTGGCTTGGTGTAGTTTCTGTTTTTTCAGTTTCTCCGGCTATTTTGTGGATGTGTGTTTAGGGAGCAAGCCTTAGCTGCAGTTTAGGGAGGCATGAGAATGATAGGATTAGCGAAGCATGTGTAACTCATCTTTTGATGCTATGTAATGGTGACAATTGTTATATAAGTTATGAACGGTTTTGCTAGCAACTTTGTGCTTCTGCTGTGATATTTTGAATGTCAATTGGCAACTGTATTGCTGCTGTAGGCTTATGAAAAAACCTCAATGCAAACGAGCAAAACAGAATATCCGTTTCTGATGTCCAGATACATCGGTAACGGAGACTGGATGGCAACCGTAGCCAAAATCAAGCCTCATCGGTGACGGTTTTTTGTGTCCGTTGCCGATGAGAGCCTTCACATCAGTGACAGGGTCGTGGACACGGACCATTTCTCCGTTGCCGAAGGGGTTTTTGGCCCGTTTCCGATGTGTCGTTCTGTACTAGTGTCGGGAACGTTTGCCACATATAAGTTACACATCACTTGAGCTTGTCCTCTTGCCACATAAGAGGATTGGGCTTTCTCTCTTTGAGAGCTTTCACTTGTTGCTATCTGTTATCTGCTTGCAATTATACAACTGAAAATACCAAAAACATCTTCATCTTTTATTGTTTTATTTATCAATCTTACTAACCAATACTTTCAGATCCTCGTGGGTTCGACAACCTTTTCTAATTGAAAGGTACTACAATTGATCTCCTGCACTTGGGAGCCATCAGTAGGCATACAACATTATACACTTTCTGGACATGTCATATGAATTTTTGTTCAAGGATTATATGCAGCAAGGAACCTATTTGTTTATCACTATTAATGCACCCCACAGAAAAGAGATGGGAGAAACGGTGTTTTGAAATTTTTTCACAGGGATTGGAGGAGATGCACCAAGAGCTATCCAAGGATGGTGAAGACCATAAGCTTGGGGATGTGAAGACAACCCCGCTGGACCTATACACTCTCGGTTTGCACACGTCCAACTTCTGTTTTTCGATCGAAACACTTTATCGCATAAACTTGGAGCGTCGTTTTTTTTTGTTTTTGTCTGAGTCTTGAGAGACCACCACACTATCAATTATATATGAGAGAGCTACTGAAAATATGGGTTGAAATATGTTGGATGCCTTCATAAGATTGGGAAAAGGGATGTTTGACTTGATTTTTGAAGATACATATAGTTGCATGATTCATGAGCTTGTTTATGAGTAATAGTTTGCAAATTCTTTTTGTAGAGCTATCACTTATTCATGTTTTGGTGCTGATTGTTATTTCATTTGGTTTAACATGGATTAGTTAGTTCTATGGACACTCATGCATGCATCTAGATGGTCAACTTTCTCCCTTTTGCTAGCCCAAAAACTCCAACAAGCAAAAACTTGTTTCCAACACCTTCAACCAAATTTATTCCAGTGAGTCCACCATATCTACCTATTGGCTTTATGCTATTCCGAGTATGTTTAACATGTTGTTTGTGTTATCTTACCTCTGAATGAAAATGTGTATGTTATTGATTGCAATGGATTTTTTTTTGGTTATATAGCTCTCACGAACTTGATGCACAATGTTCTTTTATTTGCATAATAAAACTTGACCCATTGTGATTAAGATTATGATGTTTGTGGCTTGATGAATGTTTTGGGTTGGAAGTTAGCCCATATGTGCTGTCACATGGCAAGCTTTCAACACGCTCTTCATCTCATTTAGTTGATATCATGTGCTTTTGTCTATGGATGCTTATCATGTTGAAATAAATGTGGAAATAAAGTGAGTTTAAATGAGTTTGTGTAAATGGTTAGAGAGACGCCTGGGCCGCTAATCTAAGCCATGCATCATTCATGGTGGAAATTTACTTACATACTATGGTGAACCTTCTGTGATACACCTTGCAATAAAAAACTATTCCAAATGGTAAATAAAAAGGATGTTGAGATTGTTCATTTTGTTTGTTTGTCTTGTCATTTTGATATGGGCTTGTTCCATATCTTGGGACAAGAGGTACCCCAGTTGACGCTCTTGATGATACTATTATGCTTACAATGATATTTAATTGAACTTGCTTTGTTTCCCAAGTTGAGTAACACATGGTGTAAGTACTTGTATTCAAGGGGCATGAGACATTCAACCCATTCTTTATCAAGCACACTACTCATATTTGCTTTCACTTTAACCTTAATCATTCAAGATGCTATGATAGGGGCAATGAGAGCTTGACACCAATGAATACCTTATTGCAATCATTAACTTAAGTAGAAGAGTTTGGAAGTTGGATGAAACGTATGCATGCTTTACCTCTACTCACATATACATCTTTCCAAAGTGTACACCTATCATATTCAGATTTTCATCTACACTCTATGACCATTGTAGGATGTTCTACTTATCATTATGCATACATGTGTTCCATATTACTTGCTACCATGTTACACTTTGTGAACTATCAATGAACATCCTTGTCTTGAATACTTGATATCACTTCATAAACTATTTGCATATTGCTACTCCTTTGAAGAATGAATCATTTGACTATATGTAGCAATAGTAATCATCTTTGATATCCATTGTTAAGTATTAAATTGCAAAGTCCATGTTAGTTTTATCATCTTCATACTCGAGGACGAGCATGGATTAAGCTTGGGGATGTTGATGCATGTAAAATGCATAAATGAACTTTGCACTTTAATTGCTTATATTCCAATCATATTTGCATCATATAAGGGTTATATCAATGTTTTATAATGATTTTTGGGAATATTCATTTATTTCCTATTTTCATGGAATTAACCCTGCACAGGCAGAAAACCCCGTTTTCTTATTTTAATGTTTCAGGGACCCAAACGTCAACGAAATCACCTGAAAATTTACGGGCGTCAATATTTGGAAGGAAGAAGACCTGTGGGCGAAGGAAGCGAACAAGCGGAGGCCCGAGGCCCGAACGGGGGTGGCCCACGCGGCCAGTTACTGTGGCCGCGTGGGGCCCACCCGTTTGGCCCTCGTGGCTCCGTTGCCGTCGATCTTCGCTCCACCAACATAGTCTTGACCTAAAAACGCCTATAAAAAAGGTCCCCCGACGTTCTCTGGAAGGAGCGCCGCACAAACACAGAAACACCGAAACGGAGATCAGGAGCTGCAGATTGGAGGGGGAAAACTCCGGCGGGGCGCTGCCGGCGTGGTCTCCATCTTCTCCATCGACTTCTCCACCGTCTCCATGATGAAGAGGGAGTAGTCCACCTCTGGACTATGGGTTTGTGGAAGTAACTTATGTATCTCTCCTCTCTTGAGCTTCACTTCATGTCATGATACTTAATGCTATACTCTGAGTTATCTTAATTACTGAGGTGTTATGATTTAGTTCGCATCTTGGTGGAGTATAAGAGAGGTTAATAACCAAAATATCTCTATGTTAGGACGTGATGCCCATATATATAAGTAACTTGTTATCAAACCATGTGTTGCAATCTCATATGTTAACTGTGTGTGTTCCATTGTCTACCACTTTATAAAGAGAGAGTGCATTTGTGAAACCATGAACACCAGTCCATTTTTAATCATAAGAAACACCTTTCCAACACCATATACCACTTTTCTATTTTCAGCCATCATTAAATCCGAAAATACAAAAATACTTTTCATCTTGCATACATCATTCAAAAACCCAAAAATATCATTTATCATTGCATCCACCATCATTGCATATTTATTTCTTGTTTGCATTGCATAACTATCCTGATATCATTCTTACACCTTGTGCTTGACAACCACAGGTGAGGTTGAGGACCAAAACATCTAACCTTATTTTGTAGGTAACCAAAAGAAGGATAAGAAGATAAATCTACCACTTCAGATTCCCCGAGAGTTCGATATTAAACCCTCGAGTCACCCCTCGTGGGGAAAACTGTCTTCCACTTACTATACACTCTGCACTTGGAGTCTCAACCTAATCCCGTTTACTTTTGCAGGTATCAAAGCCTTGCTCTTCGGGACCATCAATGAGTAAGATGAAAAATCTTTTTTCTATTCCCTTCTTTATGGAACATGTATTATGTATTAAAATCATTTTTCTTAAGCCAAATTTATTAGGAATTCCCTTTTTGAGCTTGTGGTTTTCCAGGGGTAAAATAACGGGTCGGGATAAAAAACGCTTTCTACTAGTATAAAAAATAGGAACAAAACATAACTACCACTTTCTACATGTATGGAAATGGGAATATGTATTTGTTTTAAAAAGTTTCAGACATGATCATCATTCATGTTGAGAGTAAGAGAAAAAAATTGTATTATACTTGTAAGGATGATGAATCTCGAGCTTCCCATATGTGTCGATGATGCAGCTCCCAAGGTGTCGACAAATTTACCAAGGTGTTCATGATATAGTTATTACTAGTTCTTTTCTCATCGATAACTTGTATGTTAGAGTCTTGATAATAATTTTTTTGTATCCCCCACCTGATAACTTATTTGCTATCTGACACTAGTCTTTTTCTTATCGATAACTTATATGCTAGAGTCCTTCTAACAAATTTTTATTATCCCTCATCTGATAAATTGTTTCCTATGCGATTGATAACAAGGTACTAGTTCCCTATTATCGATAACTTGTATTCTAGAATCTTGGTAATACATTTTTAGTATCCCCACTTAATAACTTGTTTAATATGCGAATGGTAACATCTTACTAGTTATTTTCTCATCGATAACTTGTATAATAGAATCTTGGTAACAAACTTTTAGTATCCCTCACCTGATAACTTGTTTGCTATGCGACACTAGTTACTTTTCTCATTGATAACTTCTATGCTAGAGTTCTGGTTTTAGTATCCCACCTGATAATTTGTTTGCTAAGCGACAGGTAACATCTTACTAGTTCTCTATCATCAATAACTTGTATGCTAGAGTCTTGGTAATAAATTTTTAGTAGCCCCACTTGATAACTTGCTTGTAATATCTTACTAGTTCTTTTTTTTAGAGCAATTACGTAGGGGAGGCCCATACGGTTAGGATTATATATATATATATATGGGGTACTAGTTCTTTTCTCATCGATAACTTGTATACTATAGTCTTGGTGATAAATTTTTGTTTCCCCCACCTGATAACTTGTTTGATAGAGTCTTGATAACTTGTATGCTAGAGTCTTGATAATAAATTTTTAGTAACCCCTACCCGATAACTTGTTTAATGTGCGACTGGTAAAATCTTAATAGTTATTTTCTTGTCGATAACTTGTATTGTAATAAATATTTAGTATCCCCCACTTGATAACTTGTTTTGCTATGCGACTGGTAACATCTTATAGTGTATTTTTCTTGCAACAAGGTAAGTTGATTTTTGCAGAAATAAGATTTTTTGTGCTGCCATCAAGGTAAGTTGGTCTTTTTTACAGTCAGTGGGTGTTATTTTTCTTTTAAAGAATCAGTTAGTGATCTTTTTGGTAATAGCTTTTATTTTTTGTGGCAGATGAATTTTTTGGTGAATATTTGTTTCCTTTCACCAAAAAAAAATGGGATTTTCTTTGTTCAAATTTTTGTATAGTGGTAGGAAGTGGTAGCTCTTCTTTTTCAAAAATTTGAAGTGGATTTTTTTTTGATACACACATATTTACATTCAGCCCTAAAAATCACTAGCCTAAAAAGGAATTGATATTTCCATTGGGGGTTTTTTATCGGGAAAAAGCTAATCTACAACTGGCTGTAGCTACAGCCGGTCCCGGGCGACGCGCGCGTCACGTCCCGCGCTCACGCCGCACGTCCTGCGGAGGGAAATATCGAGCGTTCAGACTGCATGCTTTCTCGCGTGGTCCCCACAGCATGTAGGTGTGTCGCTGCATTTTTCTTTGTCCTCACCATGCGCTGCTCTCTCATTAAAATTTCACACGCAAGTTGACAAAGGACCATGTAACATGTAGCCATACTACTTTGCTATAGCACCAAATCATTGAATGTCACAGCCTTTTTTTTACGGTCACATGCTACAATACTATTTGCTACATGTAGATAGGATCACTACTTCCATTGATTACATGGTGCTAAATGAAAACATTAGTAACTTGGTACACGCTGCAAACTATTTTGGTGTTTGATGGTTCGTGGGGCCGTCGTCCGGGCATATTAGCGACCACTCCCACAAAGCCGACACCTACCGATGACCACGACTACGGTAGTGTGAACGGGACCGGGATCACCAGATCTAGCGCCGACGGGTCTTCGGCAAGCTGAACTAGTGGCCGATGTTGTTGAATCGGCGAGATCGGTCCGCCGCGCAAACCACCGGCCGTAGTCGCCCGGAGCCACCGCCCCAGGATTCTCCAGCCACGGACACCTCCGTCCGCCTCCTTTCGTGCGAGCGCCCTGGGTCGAGATGCACGGAGACCTCCGATGTGAGCTCGCCATGGACAGAGAGTTCCAACACAAGCATGGCAGTGTCTCCATGATATGAAGGTCATCTTTTGGGGATTTTGCTACATACGAGTATTGTTTTTGTTGGATAAGGACGGACAAAGTGCTACATTGATTTTCTTCAAAAATCACATTTCACAGACATTTTTGGTACACCAAATTGGATTTGCTACATAGCTTGTGTTTTTTTGCTACATGGTTGTGTTTAAAATGTTACATTCATTTGTGCTACACACTCCAAATTTTACGGATCAAATATTTTTCTCTACCCACAGTGTTACATACGAGAAAAAAATGTTGTGTTTGACTTTGTTTTGCTACATTTATCGAGTGCAGCATTTTCTGAATTTTCTTTGCTACATGCGGTGTTACATACACAGATAAAAAGTGCTACGCGCGAAACGTTTTTGCTACATAGATCGGACGCAACATTTTTGAAATTTTTTTTTGCTACATGAGATGTTACATGCACCGGAAAAAATGCTACACACGAAATGTTTTTGCTACATTGATGTCATGTGAAATCGACCTCTCGCAGCACACAGTAGGGTGCTGGAGCAAGGACGCATGCATGCTCAGTTGCTCACACGCACTTGCACGCTGCTAGCAGTGCGTGTCACGGGCAGATTTGAAAGCGACATATCGCGCGTGGATACATACCGACTCAATCCGACGGTGGAAATGGCGACTGTAGCGAGGCGTTTCTACGCCCGATTGATGCGTAGCGCTCGCCTTTTTATCGTTAGTAAAGAACCCCAGTTTTTTTTTATGTTTTCGCGCCAATTCTTATATGCAGACCGTTCATAAAATTAGCGCCAGGCAACCGTTTTTGGCTCGCAATCAGCGCGAGTAGAAAAAGAAGAGACTTTAGCGTGAAAGAAAGGAATTAACTACCGCGCGTGCAGAAAGTTAGTTAGGCAACCAGCCAGCGGGACAAAAGGGAATAGCGTTGTGTGTGCGGAAAAGTCAGTTAGCCGAAAACGGTAACGCACGCGAACAAACACTTCCCGTATGTAGCTAATTACTACGGGAAAATTACTCTCCGCCGAGTGGTCAAAAGACTCGGCGAAGGCCTGAATCCAGCTCGGCGACGCCTTCACCGAGTATGGAACTCGGCGAAATAGACTCGGCGAAATTCGCCTCGGCGAAGAGGCTTCGCCGAGTTCTTTTTGTCGGGGGGACTCGGCGACGCCTTCGCCGAGTGTCTTTTGACACCACTCGGCGAAGAAAAGGTGATCCAGCCCGTCTCTTGTCAGATGTGTGTCAGGCGAGTGTCAGGTCTTCGCCGAGTATGGAGATACGACACTCGGCGAAGACAGGGCGCACAACCGCGCGACACGTGTCCAGAAAGGCCGGGCTCGGTAAAGAATTTCGCCGAGTTGTCTTCTTCGCCGAGTGCCCTCCTTGATATTCACCGAGCCCCAGCTTCACCGAGTGCTGCGTTCGCCGAGTGTTAGCTTCGCCGGGTGGTTCTTCGCCGAGTGCCGCGCGCTCCACGTGCTCGGCAAAGGTGGACCAAAAGGTCACCCTGGGCAACATCTTCGCCGAGTGCAATGCTCGGCAAATCACCCATCTCGGCGAAACACCTTCCCAGGTGACCTTTTGGCACCTGGAGTACAGCTTCGCCGAGTGCCAGACTCGGCAAAGTGAGGGTCGCCGAGTGCCATACTCGGCGAAGGAGGTAAATTTTGCCATAATTTTCCTGCTTTTTGAAAATCCCTGCGTTTGAAACACAATATGCACATATATATGTACTAGAGGCTGGGGCGCCCCTCGGGGCGCCTCCTAACCGGTCATCTGCGACCCAATTATCATTCCAATAATAACATGGACTTTCGGCCAGCTGAAACGGGAAGATTGCAGCAACACTAAGCAAGCATGTTTCCTAAAGGGGCAGAGATCCAAACTGGATTCCCGAAAAAACACGCAATATATAGAGGATGATGTTGTACAGCATATAGTACGCACTCCGAATCCTAACTGAACATGAACATACTCCCTTTTGTTCTGCAAACAAAATAACAATTGTATACAAAATTTGTTCTAATCTAATGCTTACAAACCATGAAGATTGCAGCACACTCTTACAACAAAAAGGCCATTTACTCAATCCTTACACAATTGACCAGCTTTATCTCGTGAACTTGATCAACTCACAGCTTGCAAGTGAAAATTTGAAGTTGCAGAATATGGAACGATTTGCTAAAGAATTTGTTGAGTGTCTCTTCTTGTCTGATCTCAGATGTGAAACTGAAAATTATGCTGTTCAGAAACACTGCATAACTGCCTTCAAGAGTAAATATGCATACTGCCAATATGCGATAGTGCACAGCTAGCCCAGCCTGAACCCATCAGAATTCTACAAGGTCATGATCTGGTTTGTTGGGCGGTACCTTGATTTGGACTATGTTTCCATATAAAGAGAAGAGACTGAAGAGTTTATTGCCTTATCCTCGTTGGTTTGCTGCACAGGAAAGTTAACAAATGACATAGGTCTCTAAATTAAATCTTGAGATAAAGCTTGAACGCCCTATAAGTTGGTGTCCACCATAAATTACTCATTTAGAGAGCAGAATAATGACCACACTTACTCTGGATTTTTTCTTAATGGGCAGATCAGTCCTTGACATCAAAGAAAGGGGGTGATGTTTTAAATTCAAAAGCACATATCATGTCTGTTGACTCCAATCCTACCCAATAACCAGGACAGCACGTAGACAAGACATATGAGAAGTTTATGATCATAACAGGTAGAGAGAGACTTTCAATTTTCACCCTTATTAACTGTGTAAAAATACCAAATAGCTATTCTACTTTAGAATTCAATCCATCAAATCTAGTTGGCAGCACAATGACATGGATTAGGTCCTATGGCCCAAAGTTCGAACAACAAGGACCTCTCTGGTATTTTTTAAACGTCAATAACCAAAGCAACCTCTAACAAAATACCAACTACTTTGCACCATGATATTGACCAAAATATTAAGATGAGGAAAGGGGACTTCAGAAACCTGAAAGTAATCATCAGAGGCTAAACTATATATTTCAGCATATATGCACGATAAAAAAGAGAACATGCTACCAACTAATTAAGTCAACATCTGAATAATCCAGACTACAAATATGGACATCAAAGTTCTTCATGGACAAGATAGGATAAATTATCTAGGATAACAACTAATGTATCTTAACTGAAGTAATAAATAAACCTGCAAGGGCGCTGCACTTGAAACATGATGGAGAACAACATATCTATGTCGAAACAACTGACATCTAGTGTGGCGTGTTAAATTGGAACTGCCAATGGCAACTAAATGCAGATATATGTTGCCACAAAATCTAGTATTAGACCTTTAAAGGCAAAAGATTCTCTCCTCACTTGTCAATGGAGAATAAATCACCTAGAGAAGTATCTCCAGACTCATGTGTTTCATCATGTCTAAGACTATTTAGTCAATTAGCTCCCTCAACAAATAGAGGTCTTGTCTCTTGTAATTATACAACATGAATGTATTGTCCTAAAGAGTAACATTATCTGAACTATAGAATCTCTAGGTACCAACCTACTGCATAAAGGAGAAAACCCTTGCCTTGAGTTGCTGAAGGTCAATAATGTGCTTAGACCAGATTCAGAACCTTCAAATTTCTACATAAATCAACCAGTAACTTTTATGGCTACAAATACTGGATTTAGATTCTATTGCACATTTATAGTTGACGAAAAAAGAGAAAGAAGCAGATAAAGCAGTAACAATGATGAACTTTCGAATATTCAGAAATGTAGTTTCTAATAAGCAGTAAGGGATAATCTAATAGAAACGCCTACCCTTAAACAAAATAATCAGAAGCTAGATGTAAATCTCACATTATAATTTACATACCCATGTGAAACGCAGAAATATATGGCGCTGCTCAGAGCAGGAACAAGTACAGGAGTTTAAAATCTCTATCATCCATCATTGAAAAAATCTCAATTACCTTTTCCAAGGAGCACATGCCCACGAAGGCCATGTAAGGCAGGCTGGGCACAACATCCAGTCCATTTTAGTGACCAAGAAATTCACGAACGTGGTAATCCTTTTCAAGTTTTTTGTTTGCTAGCCAAAGATGAAAAACTGATGCAAAACCAATAATCTTCGTGATTTCAGGTCAAAGAAAGAAAACTACCTTATGAAAGGGGATGGAATGGCGAACTGTAGATTTATGATATTGGACAACCAATTTAACCAAGCCACTGTCATCATAAAGTCACCTCCTGCTGACAAACACGTCTTCACAATTCTGAGGTTAATATCAGATATTTGATGATGATGACTGCCTGCAAATATAAGAATATACTTCAAAATATTAACCACTTGCACCCTTAGGTCAATATCATCAGATATGACTGAAGTAGCATCACTGAACATTTTAGCGAAAGTGATGCAACTAAAAATGTATTGAATTGGACTGCACTGAAATAAAAATAACCCTGCCAACAAAGAAAACACCAACTGAGAAAAACAAAGTTTGATACTTCTAGGTTTCTTTTTTGTACTACCAATCATTAATAACAGAAAAACACAGAACTTGTAGAACAAGAATTTACCTTTAATCTCTTTAATAGACGCCCCAATGACAACTGGTAAAGGTATTGTGTGTGCCTACTCATCCTTCCACCCTCCATCGTTAAGAACGACCGATGAGAACATGAAACACCTTAAGAAATGTAATCATATGCAACCACTAAAAGAATGTATTCTAGCAAACTATCAGTTTATCAGACATCAATATTTGATGTGATCAATGATCAATCTTCTAGTATTAAAAAGAATACAAAGGAAAGAAAAAACAGGAGCAACCCCCGATTAATCCATTTCAGTCAAATAATGAGCTTATTTAGCACATCCAAAAAATGTGATCCGAATTTTCCTACAATCACGACATGTTCAGATCTCTGCAAAATCTAACGCAAATGTGTGTCTCCAGGTAGAGAAAAACACTACCTAGTATGGAGAAAATCATTAAACCAATAGAAATCGGTATCACTCTCCTGCCACCAATCCTTGTAGATCCAAGAAGACCAACATTCTCACCGTATTGCATCTAAATATTCTGCATAATTATATTTGAAAAAAATATTCTGCATAATTAGGGATTTCTCTAGCCGCATAAAGGACTGTTTGTCTGTTGTGTGTGTTGTGAATAAGCTGCAGGAAGAAGGGCATCGGTACTAAACTGAGACATACCAGGATTGACGGCGCTACAACAGCCTTATCGGCCCCCATGCTCCACTGCGCTTATGGCCACGGCGCCGCTCAGTGCCCTCGCTACACTGCGCCGGCGACGATGGCCACGGCGCCGCTCCAGTGCTCGCACTCAGCTCCCCGCGTTCCACTGCACCGACGCGCCGATCCAGCGCCCTCGCGCCCTCTTCATGCTGCGCACCGCGCTCCACTACGCTGATGACGATGGCGACGGCGCCCGCTCCATCACCAATTTCCTGCCGCCTCCATACTCTCCCGTCCGCAACGAGAAAAGGGCAAGGGTAGAGGTGGAGCTTGGGCAGGGGATGGGTGAGGCGGAGCATCTCCGGGAGGGAACTGACGGCCGCAGCAGGCCAGCAGCGAGAGAAGATGAGGGAGGCGGTGGCTAGGGCGCAGGAAGTGGCGGCGGAGGCGGAGGAAGAGAGATTTTTCAGCCCAGCCGCGCTAGGTTTTCATCCCACCAGCCGCGCTAGGGTTCGGGCTCGTGGCGGCGGGGGGCGGGTAGCGGCCTGGGATTCGTGGCGGTGGGGGGTGGGGGCGGACGGGGAGAGGTGGCGGCGGCAGCAGAGGGAGCTGGCGGCGGGGGAAGCGTGGGTGGGGGGTGGTGGCGGGCTGGCGGCGGCGGCGGCGAAGAAAGGCAGAGGGCGCGCGCGGGGGTTGGGGATGGGGAAAAGGAAAATTTTGGAATTTCGAAAGCCAAATTTTCACTAAGTCCCCGCGCCCGCGTTATTTTTTGCTGACTAGGCATCTTCGCCGAGTGTACTACTCGGCAAAGACCCTTTTATAATTTATCATTTTATTTTATATAATCTCTTTTTGTTGGTTATTTTTTATAATTTCATTTTATAATGTGTACGACCACACTCTAACACATAGGATAGTGCACCACCTAGTTTTTTATTTGATTCCGACGCTCCGCGGCCCCCGGTCCCATCGAAACCCACCCACAGTTGACCGGAAGTCAACCGTGTCGTCTACCCCTTCCACGGGCGTCGAAAGGGGTAGCTACAAGGACTTTTATACTTGGTTGTGTTTGCTTAGGTCATATGAACATTTGGAACCCATTTTGTCCCCATGTTTTCACATGGTTCCATCCGTTCCACCCGAAATGGGAGTTTCCACCCAGAAGAGCATAACCTTCGTGTCGGATAAGTGTGGTGTGTGAAGCGGTCACACCTCGGAGTCTCATGTTGGCTCTTGAAACCTCCCACCACACTCTAACACATAGGATAGTGCACCACCTAGTTTTTGGTGTGATTCCGACGCTCCGCGGCCCCCGGTTCCGTCGAAACCCACCCACAGTTGACCGGAAGTCAACCATGTCGTCTACCCCTTCCACGGGCGTCGAAAGGGGGTAGCTACAAGGACTTTTATACTTGGTTGTGTTTGGTTAGGTCATATGAACATTTGGAACCCATTTTGTCCCCATGTTTTCACATGGTTCCATCCGTTCTACCCGAAATGGGAGTTTCCACCCAGAAGAGCATAACCTTCGTGTCGGCTAAGTGTGGGGTGTGAAGCCGGTCACACATCGGAGTCTCATGTTGGCTCTTGAAACCTCCCACCACACTCTAACACATAGGATAGTGCACCACCTAGTTTTTGGTGTGATTCCGACGCTCCGCGGCCCCCGGTTCCGTCGAAACCCACCCACAGTTGACCGGAAGTCAACCGTGTCGTCTACCCCTTCCACGGGCGTCGAAAGGGGGTAGCTACAAGGACTTTTATACTTGGTTGTGTTTGATTAGGTCATATGAACATTTGGAACCCATTTTGTCCCATGTTTTCACATGGTTCCATCCGTTCCACCCGAAATGGGAGTTTCCACCCAGAAGAGCATAACCTTCGTGTCGGATAAGTGTGGTGTGTGAAGCCGGTCACACCTCGGAGTCTCATGTTGGCTCTCGAAACCTCCCACCACACTCTAACACATAGTATAGTGCACCACCTAGTTTTTGGTGTGATTCCGACGCTCCGCGGCCCCCGGTTCGTCGAAACCCACCCACAGTTGACCGGAAGTCAACCGTGTCGTCTACCCCTTCCACGGGCGTCGAAAGGGGGTAGCTACAAGGACTTTTATACTTGGTTGTGTTTGGTTAGGTCATATGAACATTTGGAACCCATTTGGGCCCCATGTTTTCACATGGTTCCATCCGTTCCACCCGAAATGGGAGTTTACACCCAGAAGAGCATAACCTTCGTGTCGGATAAGTGTGGGGTGTGAAGCCGGTCACACCTCGGAGTCTCATGTTGGCTCTTGAAACCTCCCACCACACTCTAACACATAGGATAGTGCACCACCTAGTTTTTGGTGTGATTCCGACGCTCCACGGCCCCCGGTTCCGTCGAAACCCACCCACAGTTGACCGGAAGTCAACCGTGTCGTCTACCCCTTCCATACTTTTATACTTGGTTGTGTTTGGTTAGGTCATATGAACATTTGGAACCCATTTTGGCCCCATGTTTTCACATGGTTCCATCCGTTCCATCCGAAATGGGAGTTTACACCTAGAAGAAATGGGTTATTTCACATGTGAGTTTTCTTTTTTCTTTTCTGTTAATTAATTGCATGACGGCCGGTGAAACACGCATGGTAGGTGGTTGTCGGTGGAGTGGATAAGAACACATGCTATGTGCTGACGAGAATAAATTGAATTATAAAACACACACATATATTTAATCTCAAAGACATATTTTATTTAACATGAACAAATAACACTAGTACATTTTGGCAAACGAACATAATTGACTAACAAACAAAGAAAAAAATTACAACAGTCACGAACAACAAAAATAATTAACACCTACGATCTTCTCATCAGTTATCTTCTCCTCCGGCCGATCCCATGCCAGATGGCCCTCCGAAGCAATGGCCTCCTGTCCTGTAGAACGGACCCGGGTCGACTACCTGCTCCACATGGATTCGGATAGTATGAACCAGTGACTGCTTCGTCGTGGTTGAGTAGGGTCGTCAAACTCAGACGGTGGAATCTCAGGCTCTGGCACCTCCACATCGTAGATGGTAGGAACTTCTGATGGGTTCTTCATCCACGCCATCACACTCAGGTACCAGCTGTCCTCCGGCTTGAGCATTTCCACAAGCTGCCCACCTAGCCTGTTGATGAACTGGTTCACGACTTGGGGCTCCCACACCTCCCGTGGGAACCTCTCAAACCTCAGCTTCGTTAGGTACGGCAGCTCCGATGCCCGCCCTCCATGCCCACGATGCCAGCGGCTCATCGCGAGCGTCTCACCGTTGACGACGAGGCCGGGGAGGCATGGAGGACACGAGTGCAGTCCTCGCTCAAGCGGAAGCGCACGAAGAAGTCGAATGGCGGAGCGCAAACCTCCCACCTTGACATTGTGGCGGTTCACACCGCACTGCACCACCACCGCCCCCACGACCGTCTCCGGCGACACCGGTGGCCGGCTACCTCCCACCGTCGCCATGAGTGCGCGCCCGCTCCATTTATCATCCAGCTTGACCATGCTGGGAGTGCGAGACAACACGCAGTGCCCACGCTCGGGGTGTTCAGACTCACCAGAACTCCACATCGATCTCCTCCAGAGATTCACGCTGAAACAAAACACCCGGTTTCCCCTAGCTACAGCCCTACAGTGATTCACGCTCAAATGCCTTGCATTCACTATAGGACGTAGCTAGGGAGACCGAATGTTTTGTGTTTGAGCACGAGTGAGTACCTGTCTGAGAAGTGGCCTATTTATAGGCGTCGTTAGGGCTGAAAACGGCGCCAAAACGAGACGCAAAAGTGGTGAAAAGAGCGGGAAAAACGCACACTTTGCCGAGAGGGACACTCGGCGAAATGAACAACTCGGCGAAGTTTTGGCGCAAAACTAAAATATTTTTCCCGCCCACCATCTTCGCCGAGAGAAACACTCGGCGAAGAAAACCACCCGGCGAAGAAATGGCGCGAGGCGAAATTTTGTTTCCCGCCCACCTTCTTCGCCGAGAGAAACACTCGGCGAAGACAACCACCCGGCGAAGAAATGGCGCGGGGCGAAATTTCGTTTCCCGCCCTAAACTTTGCCGAGTGCTGGCCACCGACACACTCGGCAAAGGGGGCCTAATTCGCGCGGCAAACCCAGAGAGTTTCGCGCGCATTCTTTGCCGAGAGGGGCACTCGGCAAAGAAAAGTTCCATTAAATATTTTTTTTACGGTGACATCTTCGCCGAGTAGGACACTCGGCGAAGGGCAGCTCCATCACGACGCCCGTGGGTCCCACTGTCTGGTGCCACGTGTCCCTCCTTTTCGCCGTGAGCACAGCTTTGCCGAGTGTCTTTTTTGCTCGTTGCCGAGAAAATGGTTCTTCGCCGAGTGCTGGTCTCGGCGAAGTATACTTTTGCCGAGTGGTGTGCACTTCGCCGAGTGTTCTTTGTCCTGCGTCGGCGTAGGCCTCTTCGCCGAGTTGCCCCCGCGTTTTAGCACTCAGCGAAGCTGAGACCACTCGGCGGCGAGTCATTTTCCCGTAGTGATATAAAACACCAGGCCAGAACCGATCGCGTGCTGTCGCGCGCAAAAACAGCCAGCCCAATCGTTTCCCGATTGTTCAAATCGTTCGAACTGTACAAACATTTCTTTTTTGCACAGGCGAATAAAGGGAATAGTTGCAAATTGTATGGTAAAACCCTCTATGTATACATACAGACAGGCTGTGGTCGGACCGATCGAGCGTGAGGTAATGCTCGAGTGCTCATAAAATAGCCTCGCCCAATTTCCGTCCAATACCGGAAAACAGAATTTTGCTGAGTGTCTAGATCTTTGCCTAGTGTTCTTCGTCGGGTGCTCGGCAAAGACCATGACAAAAAAAATATGAAAATTCTCGACAAAGAAATACGCTGAAAAACAGAAAACTCCCGCGCAAAGTGTTACACTCCACAAAGCAACCACGTGCCACCAGCACGTGCAACTGCAGCTGCTGAGCGAAGCTGCTCTCGGTTATTTGCCTACGGCTTGAAGGGCAAAGACATGCAGCTAGACCCCACCTGGCAGGTTTTTGCTGACGGCCGGTTGTCACACCTGTCGTCAAAGAAGTAGGCTTTTTCGATGGCATTTAGCTCATCGCAACGCTTAGTAAATAAGGATATTTGCCAATGATCTTTACTCGTGACGCTCGGAAGGAGGTTTGTCTGACAAGATCTCTGTTGACAGTCAGTGGTGATATATTTGCACCAAAAATATCTTGTTAGCAATGATAATCTTGATGCGATGCTGACACGAAGTCTTGTACGTATGGTTAGTACGAGAGTGGTCTACAAATTTCACATGACTAGGTCGATCTCTCTTTGATGCGCGCATATAAGCTAGCGATCTATGTAATTTGTAATGTCGAGAGACGAAAGAAATAAAGCAGCGCAGCTCGTGGATCCAAGCAGTTGGGGACACCTATCCAGTTGTTTGCTGAGCATTTTTTTTTTGATTTTTGGCCAAAGTGTTTTTCTAATTTTTTGCCGACTGTATATCTTTGCCATGTGTTTTCCTATTTTTTTCCTCGTGTATTTTCTTTACCGAGGGTGTTCGTGTAGCACTCGGCATAGATCACCTTTGCCTAGTGCCCTAGGAAAACACTAGGCAAAGGCACAAACGCATACCAGAAAATAGGATTGTGCTGAGTATTTGGATCTTTGCAGCGTCGGGCGCTTGGCAAAGACCAAGGAAAAAAATAGAAAACTCTCAGCATAAAAATACACTCGAAAAGAAACTCTCGGCAAAGGAACCACGTGGCGCCAGCATGTGCATCTACAACTGTTGCAGATGCGGGTCTCAGTTATTCTAATGATGACCAGAAGGCACAACACACGGCAACGACCTGCCGATGGACCTCACCTGGCCTACCTTTGCCGACGGTCGGCTGCTGCTGCAAAGAACTAGGATTTCTGACGATATGTACTCACTACGCTCGTTAAACAAGGAGATTTGCCAATGGTCTTAATTTGCGACGTCTCGGGAAAGAGGGATATTGGCCGAAGTCCGGCTCTCCGTAAAGAACTAGGCTTTTCCGACAACATTTACTCGCAACGCTCCATAAACAAGGAGATTTCCCTATGTCCTTTACTCGGGACATTGGGCAAAGGAGCTTTGTCGGCAACCGTTTGGGAGGACACTCAGCAAAGCCATGTGTCACGTGGTGTCACCATTTCCTTTTGTCTACCATCTCGCCACCTTTTTTCACCGAGAATCTCAATTTTAACACGTGACAAAAGAATTCCAACCGAACGATAGAAACCGCTCGACGAAGACCATTTTGCTGCTGCGTTTTCTACCGATCTTGTTCGCCGACAGTTTGCACACGGCAAGGGCTTTGCGGTGTGCTTTTCAGGATTTTGCCGAGTGTATGTGACACTTGGCTAACCTCTGATTTCCTTTAGTGATCCCCGTAGCTCCTAATATTTTGGAATCTCCATTGAGACAATGCACTTAAGTCAAGCTATCTGGCATCCTCAATGTTAGGTGTCGGGTCACTTACTCGTTCGCCTCGTAAAAAATTGTGCCCTCGCCAACAGTGGATAGTACGTCGACATGGAAAGTCATAGTGAAGTCGCCATTCTCCGGAGGTGACCGGCCTTGGTCATGACACGGCCTTGATGCTCAGTTTTGTGCAAGGCGTGAATTTTATGTTTTGTTTGTAGCATGTGTGGTGACTAGTTTGGAGTGAGGATTTGGTGCAACCGGGCACCAGTGCTCTTGGAATTTGAAAAGTACAAAATTTGTACTTTTTAGTTTCAAAAAATTACAATTTTTCTCCCGTGGATACAAACACATACGTTATATATTTTGCAAATTTCGGTGCAAAAGGCTGTCTATTTTGGGATATATATATATATATATAGAAAAAACAAATTGTGGGCACAAAAAACTCTTTTTTGGGTGATTTTTTTTCTACAGCGCAAAATACTATGTATTTTCCGAAGAAAATTGCAGCGTCCCTTGCAGATGTGTATACATAGTTGTATATTTTTCTACTGATTTTTTGGAGACCAGAAATACGATTTGAAAAGCGAGAGCAGGACTGATGCCTATGTACAAGAAACACTTTCCGCTTGCCTTGTTCTTTTGTGAAAATGATACTCCCTCCGACCCGGAAAAAGTGTTGGGAGAACACTATGTATCCCGTACAATCATTACATATAACCTGCGTCAGTTTTTTAGGACCGGAGGTACGTAGTACAATTTTTCATAGTGTATTATTGTTTCTTTGTTATGATGAAGTTGGTCAGCCAACTCACAAACACCCAATCTCCTGCTACGTTGTCTTTGTCGTACTCTTTAAGTAATTAGTGGTGGCAGGTGGTTGTTCGAGCGCTTTAATAGTACTCAACTAGCATAAATACATCCCGTCTACTTTTCGCGCACTGTTTCGGCCTAGAATTTGCCAACTTACTTAATATTCGACACCTCTCAACCAACTACTCACTCTATTCAATATTAGATGCTTTTGATAGAGATATATTCCGTGTACGGTTATTATGTTAGTCTAGATAGAGTTAGGATCCGTTTCCATCTATTTCTAACTTGACTTGTACTCCAATATGATTCTTGTACGCCTATATATAGTCGTTCATAAGACTTAATAATACATCCATCATCTTACGTCAATCTCATAATTCTACATGATATCTGAGCGGCAAGATTCTTGACCTAGCTGCCACCGCCTTTGGTCCACGTTGTCAGCTGCTAAACACGCCTTCCTAGGCGTGTACGCGGCCGATGGCACCCAGCCGCTGCACCGACTCGCGCCCTGCAGCTAAGCCGCCCCCTCGGGCGGTCGCGTTGCTGTACGCGGTCTTGTTCGCCGTCCCGCGCACTGACTTCTATGTGGTATGTGCCGTGCCGCCTCGTCATCGTCCCCGCGCACTGACTTTCAGGATCTCTTCTTAACCCTAAATGAAGGGGTACCGGAAAGAGATCCAGTGAAAATGGGTCGGCCTATAACTATTAGATCACGTGGCTACGGTGTCGGGGTTTGAATCTCTCTCCCTGTGGATTGGTCTTTCCCAATGCCAACGCATTTTGTGTCATCTAGTACAATAACTGTGACTGGTGTTTGGTTTGCATGCACGGTCCCCCTCACTCCACAAGCTGCTTAACGCACCAAGACAGCCATGTCAGTCATGACGGTGAGTAGATGTAGTACAACGTTGTTGCCGGATCCGATCTGGCCTGCTCCTGACCAACGTGCTGTGCTGTGCTGCCAAAGTTGGAGGGAGTACCATGTACAGTTGTACACGAGATCGATCGCGCACTACTCAGATTTGGCAGAGGTGTATGATTGATCGTACGAGTTTAATGCACACTTATTTTGGCATGTACGACTGATATGCATTATAGATGATTGTCATGTAGATGATAAACGACCTGGGAACAAGAATATAAAAAACAAATAATAATATACTCCATAAATCATGCATGTAAAGGATGTATGCAGATTTTTTTTTTTGACTATGACTACGGCGGACTCTTAGAGCCAGCCTGAACTTCATTACTCAAAAATGTTGCCTATGAAGCTTTGCAGCCTCTACAAGATAGGTTCAAATGAACCAGAGTTTACAGGGGATACAGGAGAAGGGAAATAAAAGAAAAGAACACACCGACAACACACAAGAGAGGGGTCACTCCGAGAAAACACTCGGAAACGGTTGATTGATGAGAAGCTCATCACGACCCAAGCACTGCGATCACAAAGGAGGAACCACATGACATGACAGCGGAGACCCAGCCACGACACTGCACCATCGACGTAATCGAACACCAACACGCATCCGAGGCCACACAGCGCGCCGACACCACCTGTGTCGGGGGCATGGCCGAAAGGTCGCGTGCGGCAAAGACGACGCCACGACGCCTGTGTGTCGCCGGCTGAAGTTGAAGGGCATCGGAGATACCCTCACCGCAACGTGGCGGTCGCCGCCATAGTCGCAAGGCGTAGCACCACCGAGTGCAACCCCAACCCCATCTGGGTTCGATTACCCGAATGGTGGGCTAGCCTAGAGCACGCCCAAAGCCCACCCACGCAGCCACGCCAAATTCTTCGACAAGGATCCGACGCGAGGGTCTAGCAACCGGCAAGGAGAAACTCCCACCACCTCTGCCACGGCTCACCTCGCATCGGAGAGGAGACCGCATCCATGGCCGCCATCTGCAGAACCATGGGGCACATCAGTGCGACACTGATGGCGAGACAGAGGGGCTCGACACCCAGCCACGACGGCCCCCCACGTAGGGAGCACATCACCACCGTGGCCGTCATCTGCGAAGCCACGTCACCAGCCATCCCCAACGGCGCCCCGCTGCAGGATGATGGCCAAGTGTAGAGGAAGACGACCCTTGCAACCACCGGAGAGCACCGCATCGGCCACAAGGACGGACCCGAGAACGCCCGCGCCGGCACAACCGAGCACCGTCAAAACCGACGGCACCCCCGGGGCCGGGATCGACGGCCGGACCACCGGGGCGCGGCGGGAGCAGCAAGCCTCCCAGAGCTGTTGACGAACGGCTCCGCGGCCCGCCAAGTCCATCTAGGCCCAGTTGGGCCTGGGCAACAGGACGCCGCCACAGCCGCGCCCAGCTCGTCGAGGGGCCGCCGAGGGCAGGCGCAGGTGCCCGAGGGGCGGGGGAGCGTGGGGGGGGGGGGTGGTGGCGGCGGCGCACCCGCTAGCAACATCCTCCTCGAGCTGCAAGAGTGCTCCGCGAGCGGCAGGTTCCCGCCGCCCCTTCACCGGCGTCGCGCGGGCTTTTCCCGGCGGCAGCCTCAGGGGACGGCGAGGGAGGGAGGCGGTGGGGGAGGGAGGCGGTGGGGGAGGTGGCGGCGGTGGGTGGCTAGGGTGCCCCTCCCGTCGCCCAGAGAGGAGGCGACGCGAGGGGGTACGGGTCTTCTGTATGCAGATATGTACATGCCAGGAGTGAAACTTGATGAAAAAGTATATGATTAGTGCAAACAAGAGAAAATGACCTTAGACCATGCACTACGTGGGTTCGGTTCAATTGAAAAAATGGCAGGTTGGAAAACCGCAGTTGAATCCCTGCTACGTGTGCATTGCTTTGCAATCATTGCATGCATTTCTATTCAAAGCAATCTCTTTCTTCTGTTTAGTTCATGTTATGTGGGCTAAGCCTCACTACACCATGCATGCATGCATACATATATTATATACCTATATATAAAGGGCATACATCTTCGCGGCCTCTCAGACCCTGTGGTACTGTTCATCCGCGCGATGATTCCTGGCCGTCCGATCATGAATCGACTGCCCACATCTACCCCTACCCGGTGAACAGCGCGGTGAACAGTACCACCATGGTGAACGGTACGGCATACAGTACCGCCTCCGATGAACAGTTCATGTCGAAACAGTGCTGCCGCGATGAACAGTCCGGTGAACAGTGCTGCCGTGATGAACATTCTCGGTGAACAGTGCTGCCGCGATGAACAGTCGGTGAACATTGATGCCGTGATGAACAGTTCCGACGAACAGTGCTGTCGCGATGAACAGTTCCGGTTGAACAGTGCTGCCGCGATGAACAGTCGGTCGAACAGTGCTACCGCGATGAACAGTGCCGCTAAATAGTAATGCCGCAAAAATTTAGATTAATTTCAAAAATTCATAACTAATCATTATACATGGGAAAAATATGTTCAACATATCAAAATGTTTTTAAAAATAAATCCTATTTATTTATCTCGAACTCATGAATGTTTGAACAAAATAACAATGATTATTTGGAATAACAAAATTAACCAACTCTTTAAAATGCCAAAAATTTCCCTTAATTCACAATGTGGTTATTTTTTTTGGAGAATTGCGAATGAACATTGCCGTCGAATATTTATACTGCGATGAACAGTACCAACGAATAGTAATAGTAATACCGCAGAATTTTAGATTAATTTCAAAAATTCATAACTAATTCATTGTACATGGGAAAATATGTTCAACATATCAAAATGTTTAAAAAAAATCCTATTTACTTATCTCGAATCCATGAATGTCAGAAAAAAGTAACCATGGTTATTTGGAATAACAAAATTAACCAACTCTTAACCATATTTAAAATGCCAAAGCTTTCCCCTAATTCACAATGTGGTTAATTTTTTGGATAATTCAAATGTATATGAATATTTTCCATACTTCTACAAATTACAAAATATTAAAATGAACTTGGCAAATTCATCCATGATAACGTACCGATTCCTCTAGCTATGATGCCACCACCGGTTGCACCTCTTCTCGCTACAAGCTTACAAGTCTACTTCCAGTTATCTATCTTCCACTACCACCTGCCGCTACGCCAGCATACGACGATGTCGACAACACGACCTGATAAGCAAGCTGAGAAGGCTAATAGAGAAACACCGCTTGCTTATGTAGCTAAGTGTAATAATCTTAGTGTACTACGCCGCACCTTATGTACTATTTTCCCCTCTATTCACCATGTTGCTTTGTTTCGAACAACATGTTCACTTTTGTACAATATGTCGCTGTACGTTCCCTTAATATGCATACGTATAAACAAAATCTATCAAAATATCTTATCTCATCTCTCAAATATCTCAACTGCCGGTCGCAAAGTTCCACAAGAATTAGCATAGGAAATTATATGTTCATAACGCATAATGGTACTGTTCATCCGCGCGATGATTCCTGGCCGTCCGATCATGAATCGATGGCCCACATCTACCCCTACCCGGTGAACAGTGCCGGTGAACAGCCACCGTGGTGAACAGTACCGTCATACAATACCGCCTCCGAAGAACAGTCCGGTCGAAACAGTGCTGCCACGATGAACAGCCGGTGAACAGTGCTGCGTCGATGAACAGTCGTGAACATTGATGCCGCGATGAACAGTTCCAGTGAACAGTGCTGCCACGATGAACAGCCGTCGAACAGTGCTGCGCGATGAATAGGCGTTCGAACAGTGCTACCGCGATGAACAGTGTCGGGGTGCGTAAGACACTTTCCGGTGTTGGGCTAGTCTACATGCGGTTCAGTGGGGGCTTTGACAACGAGCTGGCCTAGTAGTTAGTTTATTCTTTTTGGTGTTAATTGGTCAATTTATTTTATTAATCAAATTAACCAAATGGCATATGGTTAGCTATTTACTAACATGACCGGTTTTGGTTCGGTTATGCAAAACCATGGTGCATGCAGGTGGTTGTATAACCAACAAAAATAATAACTGCGACTCTTACTCAAAACTTACACGAAATAACTCTAAATTGATATTTTTTTAAAAATACAACACTTGTTTCATAAGTCTTGCCTCCGTCACAAAATAACAAGAATTATGAAACGAACGTTAACTTTTTGCACGGAGGTTGCACTTAGGGCAGGGGCGAATCTAGAAAAAAAATGGCGATGGGTCGGCTACTACAAAGCTACTCTTGTTAATCTTACTTAATGGGGTATTATACCATTACACATCTCCCAACAATAATATAGCGCCAAGACAATGCATGTCACAGAAGTGTACAATGATGGAATAATAGTCACTTTAAGAAAGATATGACATACCAAGATGACGTTAGACCACATCTTTACAAATATTAATGAGAAACTTAAAGTGCTACTCCCAAATATTTATTCCAACGCCTCATCCGAAGAATCCTGAAGTATGGAGATAATAATAAAAACATGTTATATACTATCGAAAAGTTTTACTTAAATAATTAAACACGAGAGATTTATTTATAATAGAAATATGTGGCAGGACTCACTCACATTTTACAATTTTCCTTCTCGATTTTTCACTTTATTAAAGCGATCAATCACAGCTTCCTTAGTAATAGTGGAAAACATATCTTTCTCCACAAAGCAGATGAGACAATCACTCATACATTTCTCACCCATTTTATTCCGCAGCACAATTCATTGCGGAGAAGCATCTCTCGACTGATGTCGTAGCAACCGGCAAAATCAGCACTCGCTTCAGCAGCTGATAGCACATCTGTCCGTTCTCTTTTCACCACAAACCAATCCATGACCTATAATTTATAAATATTAGCGAAAAACAATGCAAATTTAGACTTCTGTGTGCATTATATTTGATCTGAGAAGAGGAGTTTCAATTACCGTCGTTGCTTCCTTGTCGGCGTCCTCCGGCGGCTGTCCCCCGTCCGCGTCGGCACGACGTTGCTATAGATCGTGAGAGGCCGAAAGATGGGGCAGAAAATTGGGGTTCCAAGCGTTGCGTCGTGGGGATTGGAGTACGAAGAGACACAGGTTCGATCGAGGCGGACGGCCAGGTTCAGATTAACAAGCAAGGCTAAACGTGGGCCATTCTCCTAAATTCCTAACAGCCTTTTTCCAAGCCCATTTAATATTGTGTCTTGTGTCGTGCAGCCTGGCCTAGATGGGGTCAGAATTTTTTTTGGGCTGGGTTCAGGCTCTAAATTTCTTTGGACATCTTCAGAGTTACGTGACATTCATTGGTGTCAGCTGACACCATTGCGTGTACGGCAGCTCCGCCCCTTAGGGGTGCACTACAACAAGACTGAGCTTTGGTAAAAGTGTTAGGTTACTACTATGACATATAGTAACACATTTTGAAATGTGTTCCATTAGGTTGTGTTACTAAGTGGTGTCCGCGGTCACACATGATAATTTTTACCATATATTTAAAATTGTGTTACAACTACGTTGTCTAACATGCATATTATGTGTTACTAATCGCACTGATAACACATTTTTTAAATTATAGTAACATATTTTCGTAGACATAAATACCGGTGGTAACTTATTTTTGTAACTATATAGTAAAACAATCAGGAGAGGAGCGGTGTTTTGGCTCACGGGTGCATATGCACCTTTTATTTAAAATGCATGCATTTCCAAATTTTAAAACAATTAAACAAAAAATATCCGCGCATATGTTACAAAGTCGTTACGATCCACACTTTCAAATTAAACAAAAAATCCGACAAAACTTAGAGATTTGAAAATATGCATACTTAGATCCACAGTTTTGTTACTTTTGTGTAGTTCGGAATAAAAAGAATCGGTGCACAGTTCGGGCATATGTTCGCGCATAAAAGTAACAAAAATGTTCGCGCATATGTTCGCGCAATGTTACAAAAAATGTAACAAAAATGTTCGCGCATATGTTCGCGCATATGAACATTTTTGTTACTTTTGTGCTTTTTTGTTCGTAAAAAAAATGTTCGCACCGGTCCAGTAGAGATTTTTTGTTTGATGTTCGTAACATATGCGCGATCCACACTGCAATTAAACAATCGTAACAAATTTCAGATCTAAGTATGCATGCATTTTCGAATCTCTAAGTAACAAAAAATGTTGGCTCAATCGTAACATTTGCGCTAACAAAAAATTTATGCTGTCAAGGACGCTCGATCCCACAGTCGATGAGAGCCGTTGATTGGATACCTGACAACCGGACGGGCCCAGATTTAAAACGCGCTGAATGGTCCAGATTACACAGCGCACCATGGCGCAGATTAAAAGACCGACGCTTAATTTGATGCCCCACGGGCCGCAGGCATGCACCCAGATCTGACATCACATGGTTACTTGTGAGTTGTGAGTCTCAGTGGCGGACGCAGCGCCCTATTACCCGGCGCCTGCCCGGGCTTCCGGCCAGACGGCGTAGGTATTCATACTATATTACTGTATGTCAAGACTACAAAATATCATTCTTAACCCCTTAAATGTACTATTTATCCGGGCTTAAAAAATGTCCTAGATCCGCCACTGCTTGTGACGCTGCATTGTCACCAAAAAACACTTCTGGTTACTTCTGATTTTAAACATTAAACACTGTGTCAGCATAAATTCTTCCTACTTACTCCTTTCCTCATGATGCATGGACGATGATCTCATGAATATAAGCTCTTACTGAGTCGGAAAGTGTTTTCGCCCCTGACCTCCAGTGCTCACTCCGTTTAAAAAAAATGGAAAATCATATTGTGAGTGTCAAAAAATTCTGATAAAATGTCGGATGTACTCATTGATGTTTCCCACAAAAGTGCGAAATATGAATTTGAAATACTTTATATTATGGGCTACACAAAAATAAAAAATCCGACAAAACTTAGAGATTTGAAAATATGCATAATTAGATCCACACTTTTGTTACTTTTGTGTAGTTTGGAATAAAAAGAATTTGCAGTTGATATTTTACACGTTAGGTTTTCGAATTTTTTAAATTAACAGGAGGACCAAAATTCGGGAGCCAAAAATCTTCACTCCTTACTGAGTTGGGAAGTCTGGGTCATAGATGCATGGAGTCCGGCTATGCCGACGGGTTATTAGTGCGCGGTTAGCAACTGGCTGCTTATAATGAACCACTAGTGTAGAAATTTTTGTAGGCGACCGTCGTTAGTGGCAGGCCAAATATGTGCCACTGGTATTTGGCCAAAATATCAGTGTCGTGTTTAGATAAGGCCACGGCATTAATAGATTCTTATTAGTGCGCGCGTGACAAAATATAGACACGGCATTACTAACTTGTCAGCGCCAAAATATCAAATGTTTACTAGTGGCGTGCTAAATCTGGCCATGCACACACTAGTAGGCCCGTTCTGTTTTAGGCAAACACCTTGTAATTTACTTCAGATGCCACTTCTATTTTAGGCAAATAACATTGTGACCTGCCCAGCCACACATGCCAGCCCATTAAGACACCACTCCTCTCTCTCCTATCTGTCTCACTCTCACTCTCCATGCCCGCGTGTCCCGACGCTGCCGCCTCCTTTCCCTTACGCCGTCGTCCGCCTCCGCATCCTCTTTCCTCCTCCTATCCACACCGTCGCCGCCTCCTCAACCCGGTCCCGACGCCGCCACCGCCTCCGTCGCTACCGCCTCATCCCTGATGCCGCAACCCTGACACACCTCTCTGCCGTAGCCTCCTCCTCCTTGACGCCGCCGGTGGGCTTCCACCTTCCTCTTTTGATCTTAATGTTAGTTGATTTAGTTGTTAGTTTCTTTTTCGATAAACTTCCGATCTATTCATCAACTGTCAAGGCAGTACAAAGAACACAAGAAGCAAATATTACATCCAGGTCCGTAGACCACACCTAGCAACAACTACAAGGACAAGAGCGACCGTAGGCACACCCCTTTCATCGCCCCTCCATCACCGAGGCGGGCAAACCTTGTTGTAGTAGATAGTCGAGAAGTCGTCGTGCTAAGTCTCCACAGGACCAGCGCACCAGAACAGCAACCGTCGCTGATGACGAGAAGCGTAGACCTGAAGGATCCAACCTGTAGACACACGAACGAAGACGAACAAAGACCAAATCCAAGTGGATCCACCGAAGACAACCACCGACCGAATCCCGCGATATCCGCCAGAGACACACCTCCACACGCCTTCCAACGACGCTAGAAGCACCGCCAAAACGGAGGCTAGGCGGGGAGAAACTTATTCCATCTTCAGGGAGCTGCCGCCTCATCTACCTGAGTAGGACACAAATCCTAACCAAACACAAAAAAAAGTGAGAACTGAGCCTCTCGCGCTCCAAACATTCGTCATAGAGATGAGGTGGATCGGCGGCGGCGTGGGCAGGAAGAAGGAAAACCTTCCTCGCTTGAATCTTGTGAGTTGCCTACAATTTAGTTGTTAACTGATTTAGTATATGTTAGTTGATTTAGTAGGCTTAGGTGTTAGAAAATTGATTTAGGTTGTAGCTAAAATATATTGTTTTCTTATTTGTTAGTTCCCGGTGTGAGCTCCCCCACCACACCGAGAAGGCAAAGAATACGTGGGGGGCGGAGAGCACCATTGGCGTCCAGAAGCGTTGGCTTGGCACGTTAGTCAACCCGGAGCTAGCGGCGCGTGCCTACGATGCCATGGCGGTCGAGCACGTACTTCGGCCGAGGGGTGACGCTCAATTTTCCCTGAGTTCACCGACATCATGTCCTTACTCATGCAAGAGAATATGAGGGTAGCCATAAGGCCGAGGAGAAGGAGCACCGCGAGGCCGAGGCGTAGATCTTGGACCCCTTGGGTGCACATCTTCTCAATAAAGAGCATAATCTCCTTCGGGAGAATCACAAGATTTGAGAGTCGCGCAAGGAGGTGCACCAGCAGGAAAACTCTAATGATGATGGCATAGATTGGGACGACGTCGCGCGCCACTAGGACGGGTTGGATCATCTTAAGGGCGGACGTTCCGGCGGGGGTTGGGGCGGGGGGGGGGGGGGGGGGTGTGCAATGAAACTACATGTGTTTTCTTCATGTTACTAGTATTAAAGATGTTTCTAATATTAGTGATAGTGGGATCAGGGATACTTTCAACAAGCAATATATTGAAGAATTCACAATGGTTTACCCGAAAATCTTAGTTTATCAAAAGCTTGGTCTAAATGCTAAATTATTCAATGAACATGTTACTAGTATTAGAGGTGTTGAAACTATGATTGTAGCTTGTCAATGAGCCTATATATATGTGTATTTGCTTCATGTTGCTAGCATTAGAGATGTTGAATTTATAATATGTATTTAATATTTCAACATCAATGCATCAAATGAATCGTGTGTGCGCCAAGTATAGCAACATTAACACCCTAAATTTGTGCTACCAGGTGGTTCACTATCTCGAGTTTACATTACTAGTGGGAAAGAGATTTTTATGGAGCTCCCCGAGAATTTTCTATCTAGGACGGTATGTTTAAATTTTATCATGTTTTGCCTAAATAGTCCACTATTTTTCCCACAAAATGTCTTACTTTTTTTTTGCTCAGATCATCTCCTGCTTTGGAAGGCGTGAATTTCGGAAGAAGCTCGACGTTCCCATTATATGATCTCTTTCCTATTGAACATGCATGGTACTAGTGTTAGTGTTGAAGGGTATGTGACAAAACATTACCCGTGGACATGTAAATGGGAAAATATCAAACTCATCGGATAGAATGGGTACGGGTATGTGATCGTATAACCCAGACCTGCGTACCCACGTACACGTCTTAACTTGTTACAGTGTTAAAACTTTATTGTATGTTTATGTGTGGCCTTATGTGCAATCAAATTAGCTCTATACTTTGTCATGAATTTGTGAAATTAAAGTGTATGACTATGTGTTGTTTAACATTTATGAAGTTTGTTGTTTATGGGCAAGTATTGTTGTTTATAAAAATGTGTTGTTGTTTATAATATGTTGTTGTTCATAAGTAAGCCTTGTTGTTGATAATGTGATGATGTTTATTAATTATGGCTATATGTTGTTGTTTATGACTATTTTTGCTCGATTGATTTTGTTCTTCTTCGGATTCAAAATAGAAGAATGATATCTGACTACAAGCAAAGAAGATCGAGCAAAAGTCGGCCTTGCTAACTATCGATGAACTGATTGGATTAACCAACCAAAGTTGGCCTTGGTAATTCTAAGGAAAGGATTAGTTGAAATCTCATTGATGGGTGTAGAGGGTCCATATTGACTATCATGAGATATTTTCTTGTGCTATAAACGTGGCTATTTTACCCGTGGGTATCCATTTGCCTGCGACATGGCACTACTATATAATTAAGAGCCAACTCTTTGTTGCAACACAAGCACGCAAGAGAAAGGGAGAGAACAAATCTTCGCAACGACCTTAACTATCACCTGTCAGCTTGTTGGCGTCAGGTTATCTATTCATAACATTATGAGATTATGTTGGTTTTCTATTTAGAAAGAATATTAGTACAATATTGTAGTATCATGTATGCATGTACGCACATGCTGATATGATATATTCCTAAAAGCAGTCTGATGGTAACACTAGGTACATGCACCGTGTTTTTGCGTGTGTATATTTGCAGATCGATCGATCGATGGGTTCACAGAAGCTCCCTGCCCCCGTGGCCGACCTGTGCGACGCGAACGCCTCGCTCATCATCACCGGCGAGCTGCGCATCCTGGAGCCCGTCTTCCAGCAGTACGGCCAGTGCAGGACCTTCTCGGGCCGGGTGGTCACCATGCGCGTCCTGGAGCACAACGCGGGGCTGCGCGCGCTCCTCGAGACGCCCGGCGAGGGCCGGGTCCTCGTGCTCGATGGCGGCGGCAGCAAGCGGTGCGCGCTCATCGGCGGCACGCTGGCGGAGGTGGCACGACACAGCGGCTGGGCGGGCGCCGTCGTGAACGGCTGCGTGCGCGACGTGGACGACGTGAACGGGTGCGCCATCGGCGTCCGCGCGCTCGCCAGCCACCCGCGCAAGCCCGGGAAAGACGGGGCCACCGAGATGCACGTGGACGTCGACGTCGCCGGCGCGGTGATCCTCGACGGGGAGTGGCTCTACGCGGACAGCGACGGTATTATTGTCTGCGACAAGGAGATCTGCGGTTGATTTGGTACATCGGTCACAACATGGATAAACTTCACGCTCATTCTTCCACCGAGTTTGCCCGCGTGTTTTTTCTCTGGATTGCACAGTGTCGGGTGATCATATTTGTCATGCATGGGTACTCCGCGTACGATTTTTTTTTTTTATGTCATCAGGGTGTCCGTAAGCCTACCCAACTTGCTTGGGATAAGTCTTTGTTGTTATTGTTGTTGTTGTTGTTGTTGTATCAGAGTGTCAACAGTATGTTTTCTTAAGATGTCTAAATAAACCATCTATGCACATGTTCTGCACTGTCTCTTCGTTTCGAATAAATATATTTAGAGTTAATAATCACATGTTCTGTCCCGGTAGTGTTTGGAATTCTTTCTTTGAACCGCAACATCATACCGAAAAGTGTTCCACGTTTCATGAACAGATTGGGATTCATATATCATGATCGATCCAAAAATTTGGATTCATTCATCTGCTGATTTTAAGCTTTCGTCTGAGCTCATCCGCAGAATTTTTCTTGTTTCTTAAACAGGTGTAGTTACTATTGCTATACAATAAAAACATCTCTAGCAGATTTTCCTTAAAACGCTTGACCCTTAAAAACCGCAGTTTTTAGCCTATCGGCCAAAAAAATGACCGCGCAAGTAACGTAAAATGGCCCAACCCGGAAGTTTTTTATGGGTGCGGAAAATGAGCCGTGAAATCAGGTATTGTCGCATGTAGCTAATTTTTTTCAAATAATATATAATTTTAATAATTTTCAGAAATAATACGTTGGTTTGGGAAGTTACAAAAATAATACACCCTCGGTTTTGGCCAAGGCCATAGGTACTTGTCAGCTTCGGCGAAGCCAACGAGTACCTGTCAGCTTCGGTGAAGCCGACTAGTGCGCATGGACGTCATGCACGAGGGAGGCTTATCAGCACTGGTTGGCTTCGCCGAAACTGATAGCTACTCGTCGGCTTCGCCAAAGCTCACAAGTACCTATCGGCTTGCCCAACATCGAGGGTGTATTATTTTTTGCGACTTCCCAAAAATGCGTACTATTTCAAAAAAATATTAAAAATGTATTTTTTAGAAAAAGAAAGCCCTACATTTTTGTACCCCGGATCCAGTCACACTCGTTGGCGGAGGGACAATTCAGCTTCTTCCCGCTCAAGTACTGCCAATGCCACCGATCTCAGCCCCGCGCCACCCAATCCCCGCCAAAGAGCACCTGCAACAGCCTCCTATCAGAATTAAGGCCGCACCGCCCCAATCACAGCTGCCCCGAGCTTCCGCGCCTCCTAGGGCTGATTTCCCCGCCTCTTCGCCCAGTCCTTGTGGCTCCGCGGCGAAAAGGAAGTGGCAAGGCAACCACCTCGTCCAACGAGTCGGCCCCCTTGCGTCCGTGTCCTCCGGCCTCCCTACCGCCAACGGCGGTGCTACCTCGCATACAACCTCGGCCAAAAACGTTGTCCACCGGCCTAAAGATGGCGAAGGTGGTTCAAGGGCCAGCGCCTCGTCCACCCTCTACGTGGCCAAGGCACACGACACATATACAACACATGTGTACACAATATGTTCGAGAAAACATCGGAGAGGTAAAAAATCCCTTTCTTGGAATATGTGCCAAACTATCATATTTCATAGTTTGTTGGTCCTTTCAATTGTGTAGCTTCATTTTGCATTTGGTCCCTACATCATAAGTGAACATGTTGGAGTAATATGAGGTGAACATTTTTAGTGCTCCACTTGACTCATTCGATGCCAGCATGGAAGCGAAAGCCGTAACCGAGACCCTTGGTGATAATGATGTGGAAAATATTGTGGAGGGGGTGTTTGATTCTTTGCAACCAAGTTGGAGAGGAAACAAAATCCCCAATTATACGAAGCTTGAAGACATTTGTTTGGTGAGATCATGAGAGAGTGTGTCACTTGATGCAGTTGCCGGCACTGATCAAATCGACAAAATATTGGCATTGCATCAAGGACAAGTTTCATTGTATCATACCAACCGAATCAAACCGTACATTGAGATCATACCGACCCAATCAAGCTGAGTATAGAGCTACTGGACGTGGATTCGTGCTGCTCCATGCTAAGTTCGCCGAGAACTACTGGTACTCATGGAGGCACTTTGTCAAGGGCATTGAGTTGATGGTTCTGCTTATTGTGTCTGAAATATTAGGACAGTCGTATCGAGGAGCTATCACCTATATCTTCATCACGTTCTCAATGTAGTTTATGTGTCTCACCTGGCTCTTTGCGCCATTCCTGTTTAACTCTTCTGGGTTCGAGTCATTGAGTGGCAGAAGATTGTGGATGACTGGACTGGCTGTAGCATGTGGATCAGCAACCGTGGCGGTATCAGTGTGTCGCCGGAGAAGAGATGGGAGTCATCGCGGGACAAAGAGCACGAGCTTCCTATGTATTCCAGAAAGCATGGCACTATTCTTGACATAGTGCTCGCGCCACGCTTCTTTATCTACTAGTATGGGCTTGTTTATCATCTGAACATCACCAAGCACACAAAGAGTGTGTTGCTAATTTGCTCCACACTTTGATGTCTATCTTATTCAAGTTGTTTTTACTCTGTCCTGTTGATGAACTCTGTTTGATGCTCTTGAAAAAACCGCGCGTACAATCCTATATACTAATTTCGTCTTCTTGGGCTCTTTGGGTTAGGGTTTCAATTTCGTTACGCTTCATGTTCGCCGATTTTGGGGGCCATTTCGCTTGATTCACTTCGTTTACGGCAATATTGATGCAATGCAGGTGCGCGTCTGAGCAATGCAATGCAGGGCCTACTGCTATTCCTCATCTGAGTATGTGTTGTTGTCCGCGTCTGAAACTGCAGGTGAACATGTCTCTGAATCGCCGTTCTTCTTTCTTTCTTTTGTGATTTGAACTCAGAGTTATAAAGGAAGCTTTGGGCGTGGAATTGGGGACGGAAGACGCTTGACGATCCCCGTGAACGATCCTGTTCCAATTTGGTTTTTCTTGGGCTGTTTCGGGTCTGAATTTGGGGGTTTTGGGGGCAAGATCCTCAACCCGATTTGGGGTTACGGTTACGATCCTGTCCTTTTTTCTTGGGCATGTCCTGTTGTGGTGTCAAATTTTCGTGCAGGTGCGCGACCCACGCTTCTCATCCTCCTCATCATCTACCATGTATTGTCGAGTTGTCTGCGTCGCTACAGGTTCAGAACCTACCCCTTCTTCTTTCTTTCATTTCGAATTGTGCTAGCTTTGTAGCTTGTCACTGTTGTATGAGGACGTAGATTTAGAAGCAGCCGACAGATTTGTGATCGGGTATACAGCTAGAAGCCCGGAACTGACACTGTTGTTCAAAACTTGCCACGAGTCCACGACTGCAATGTTCTTCAGTTCCATTTAATTCTCTTGTTAAACGATGATGCAGTCTAAAATTTGACACCACAACAGGATATGCAATTATGGCTGTACAACAAGATAAAGGTCCATGTTATTCTTCAGCACTAGATTATTGTTAAGTAACCAATTGCTTACAGCCATGACAGCTGTTTTTTCACAATGTGATCCTTAACATGAAAACAACAGAACGATCCTACATTCCTACATTCCCACGATGGGATTTCCCCCTCCTATCACGAGTTGGTCAACATGGTTAGGGTATGGCTGTATCTGGCTTGCACTCGGCTTCTAGTTGCAGAAAATGACATGCATTATCCTAGAGAAATTGCTTCCTCACTCTTGATTAGCTTAGGCCAACTTGGTTAAGAATTTTGCATGCACTTGGTTAAAGCTAGATTCGGTGACATATTCACTGCCGCAAATCCTCTATTTTGATTTCTTAGCTAATTTTTGACACCCATAAAACTTGCATTGATTTACTAGCTGGAGGCCTTTTTCTTGCCCATGCTTGTATCCCTCCCTCTTACGAAAGTTCAATGTCTTAAATACAGGTGGCGAAGAGTGCTGGGGAAGCGATTCTGGAGTTTCTTGAAGAAGTCCGTCATGTTGATAAACTGCACCCTGAAAGTGACGAAGAGCTACTGTTCTATCGGAGGTATAGGATCGCGTACTACCACCGGCCAGAAGGGATGCTCCCATGTCACAGCTGTCAACAAAATGATCCCAAGTTTCCTCCTGTTTACATTGATGAGGAATTCGTATGTTCTCTGAGATACCTTCTTGTTGATATAATAGACTTACTCCACTGCTCCTAATTATATTGTATACATTATTATTCTATATAGATGCAGAGTCATTGCAAACTGCTGCACCCTAAGGCACAAATCTTGTTCAGGCTGGCTTTGGCCCGTCCTAGTCACTGTCAACAAAAAAAAAAGGCACAAATCAAGTGCCAGCACAAATAAGTGTACTGCCCTCTTCAGCTCTCAGGCAGATAAGGAGCACCACATGTTATATTGTCACAAAAAATCGTATGGTGAGTTGAAATGCTTACTCTGTGCAGCAGTTTAATTTTTGAAGTAAGGTATTTTATCAAAACCTAAAACAGAAGGATAACCCACAAGCTAGTGAGCTCATTGTAATCATACGTATGAATCAATATTTTACTTTGGTTTGGTTTACATCATAGATGGCACACCTTAATTCTTCTCCACATTAATCAATATTAATGTGCACATTGACACATTAATTGGGTTGTCACTATACTGACCATATACATTAACTTGCTTAATATGGTAATGTCGATGGGGTTTGTGAATTTGTATTATCCTGACCATATACATTAACTTGTTTGTATAGGCTGGTGGATCCTCAGATACGTTGATGTGGTGAGGTGCTACGGTTTGAAGTTCGGTGACATGATGCAAATAGTTTCAAGTCCTGGAGTGATCGTGTTGTTGTTGGTCCGTAACTTCAGTGCTCTGAAAATATCACGTGATTTTGGTAGTACATGCAGGTTGTTTGATACGATATGCAGGGTCAATGCACTGAGCACCTGCACTTAATGCAGCAGATGCAGGAGTTTTGTGTTCTAGTAGTATTCTCGCCTAGAACTTTGGTTTTGTTACAGATTCGAAATGCTAATGAGACTTGATAGTTTGATCCTGAATTGTTCGTACTGGCAAATCCCTGTCTATATTTGAAACTTTTTTAGTCTTTGCTTGAAACAGTTGTTTCATGAACAAATTCTTTCATGATTTAGTCTAGATCCATGATGTGTAGTGATCTCTATGAAACTCTTGATGTTATGGAATTTGTCTGAAATGTTAGAGAGTACATCGATTTTTTTTCCAGAATCCGCAAGACTAATCCTATCATCATTTCCATGAATGGTTGGTTTCATGCGCCTTTCATTTTACTTGATTGTTCATATTTGACAATGTTTGGGGGAGAGAGCCTCTCCGAGAGTGTGCTGGGCGCGGTAATTCGCTGGGTGTGGAAGCCCACGTGGCTTCCACCTACAAGTGCCTAGATCAGTGCTGGCGGGAGGACGGCGAGGTACAGGCCCACCGTGCAGTGGTCTCTGCTTCTTTACTTATTCAGCGGAGCCGCTCGGCTTGGCCGTTGCCGCTGGGGCCTAGATTTGTCCGCGCTCTGGGTTTCTTCGGCATCGTGGACGGTGTTGCTTCCGCGCCGCGCGTTGTCCCCGGCGGCAGCTACGACCGGAACCTGGATGGATGGGTTCTTGGACTTAACAAGGAAGGCTAACCATTGCAATTCCCTTCTTAAACGAATCTACGACATTGATAGAGATCTGGCTCAATTTCCTTGAAATTAAAGTTTATCGTGGTAATCCAAAGCGCCCAGGTGGCCAGGTGCTAAGAATGATCGATTCATGTTTGTTATCATCCGAACAGATACAGATCCAAGCTTGAAGTTGTTTGAGTGCATGACCGGATAACAACTCCAACAAGTTCTTCCAAAAATATTCTGAAAAACAGATATGGTCTCTTGTCTCAAGATGGAGATCACCACGAATTACAAAGCTATAGTATGGTAGAAAAAAAAAACCTTTCTCCGAAGAAGCTCCCTATTTTTTAGCCTGTTCACAAGAAGCCGAAAGAACACCAAAAATCTTTTTTCCCCAAAAAGGAGGATAAGACCATTGCTTCTTCATCCCTTGATGCAATACAACTTATAGATATGATCCAAAACAATAATTATACTCATGAAAACATAACATGTGCAGATCTGAAATCATACCAAGTTGCAACAACGATAATCAACACCAACAGAAGATACTAGGCACCAGGCGCTAACAATCTGACGTGAACAATCTCATCCAACCCCTACCATCCCCTTCAGCCTACAGCGGGGAATTACTCACACATGGATGGGGGAATCATGGATGGTTGATGGAGAGATGTTGGTGATGATGACGGAGACGATCTCCTCCAAATCCCCCTCCCGACTGGGTGTCGGAGCAGGAATTCTGTCCCCGAACTAGGGTTCATGGTGGCGGCGGAGCTCGGGAGTGTTTCTGATAAAATCGTCTGGGGGTCGCGAGTTTTAGGTCGAGACGAATAGTCGAGAGGGCGTCGCGAGTAGGCACGGTCCCACCTCAGGCCGCGCCTGGGGGTCGTCTGGGGCCCCTGGGCCTCGTCTAATGTCCGTCTTCTGGCTCCGTGAGTTTTCTGGTAAAGTAGAATTTCTAGAATGTTCCTGGATTTTTCTAGAAACTTTTGATTTCTGCATAAAAACAAGATACCAAAGAAATTCTGCTGAAAACAGCGTTAATCCGTGTTAGTTCCATTCAAATCATGCAAACTAGAGGTAAAACAACAGCAAAAGTGTTCGGGAAAGTAGATACGTTTTGGACATATCAGGCCTCCATGCGGGTGAGGCCCGCGGCCTCCTCCTGACCGGTGGCCCAAGGACACAAGGGGGCTGTTGGGTCCCCTCAGGCCCGTCCTTTGGTCGTTGGTCTTCTTTCTGAATATTAAAATTCCTAGTAAACGTTTGTTTCCGGAGATATTTTATTTTTCCCTTTTTTGCAATGCAAAAAATAAATAGAAACTGACCCTCGGCAGTTCATTAATATGTTAGTCTAATAAAATGCTATAAAATTATGTTGATCATAATAAAACATGTAGTAATAATATAATAGTAGCATGAAACAATCAATAAATTATAGATACAATTTGGACGTAACAGTAGTGAAAGGACAAGGATGTCGCCTAGAGGGGGGGTGAATAGGCGAATAAAACTTTTCCGGTTAAAGGCTTGCTAATTGCGGAATAAAACTATGTGTTTAAATTAACAAGCCAACAACCTAAATAAACTAGGTTCACCTATGTGCACCAACAACTTATGCTAAGCAAGACAAGCAACAAGGTGATAGCAAGATAGAATACTTCAAGCACGAAGTCTATCACAATGTAAAGTGCATAAGTAAAGAGCTCGGGTATAGATATAACCGAGGCACGCGGAGACGAGGATATATTCCCGAGTTCCTCCTTTTTTGGGGAGTACGTCTCGTTGGAGAGGTGTGAACCAACACAATGGTTCAACAACCACAAAGGTTCCACCTTCTTCTCCGATGAACCGCACCACAAAGGTTTGGTTCACCTTCCACTATCGGAATCCTTCGAGGCGGATATCCGGAGCCTTTCAACAACGATCCGGGGCACAACCCACAACGGGATTGGGGGCTCCCGAACAGCTACAAGTGACCACACAAGGGTCTCAACCACCACATGGGCGTCTAGGGTCCAAAGACCCAAGAGTAACAAGTTCACAAGCTTTCAACTTCCACGAATCCTCGTGGAGAGCACAAACCGATACAACGAAGCAATGGCAAGAGCACAAGGCTCAAATCCTTCACTCTCGAATCCCACCACAAGCAACTAATGCTTATGGGGGAGAAGAGAGGAAGAACAATGAAGAACACAATAAATGGAACTTCAAGATCAAGATCTACTAGGTTCCCCTCACTTAGAGGAGGAATGGATTGGATGAATATGTAGATCTAGATCTCCTCTCAATTTCCCTCAAAGATATGCAAGAATCATGGGAGGAAATAAGAGGAAGGCAAGCTTTTTCCAAAGAACAACAATGGAGGAGAGAGGGGAGAAAAACTTGCTCAAGAGATAAGTGAAAACAATAGGGAAGAAAACCTTTAAAAAGCTCACTGAAAAAATATGGCCGTTGGGGCTGTTTTTGGGCTGAGCGAGCCAGGGAGCGAACCGGCCTGTGGCCCGGTCTGGGCCGGCCTTGGAGCCGGCTTGCTCACCGACCCGCCCGGCCTGGAGCCCGGTTTGGGCCAGCCTGAGAGCCGGCATGCCTGCTGACTCGCCCGCGCCCGGCCTTGGGCCCGGTTTGGGCCAGCCAGGAAACCGGCCACCCGGCAGAGGCGACCGGACTTGGGCCCGGTTTGGGCCGGCCTGGGAACCGGTCACCCGGCAGAGGCGACCGGACTTGGGCCCTGTTTGGTCCGGCCTGGCAACCGGCCATCCAGAAAACCAACTTGTAAAAATCATATCTTTTTTCAATAAAAATCCAAATGCGATGAAACCAACTTTGTTGGAAATATTAAGGGTCACAAATATGGAGGAGATATCACACATGGGAGGTGTGGATCTTATCTCGAGGAGGACCGGTAATATTTTCAACACCGAGAACGCAACAAGAGTTCTATCTGGACCCGTTTTCAATGATCTTGGGCTTGCTCCGAAGATAATCGCAAGCACTACAAGATCATGCATATACACATCATAGTACATCATGTGAGGAGGATAACACAACATGAGAGATTGACGTCTCTACAAGAGACGAACCGGTAAAATCTCCAACATCAAAAACACCACAAGATATCCAAATGAAATCCGTTTTTGATGAACTAGAGCTTGGTATGGAGATGAACACAAGCTCTAAATTCTCACATGAATAAAATCCAAATAAGAACCAAGAAAGATGATATGCCAAATATGCAAAGGTTTGAGCTCTCCACAAAGGTGCGATCAAGTTACTTACTTGAGAGCCCCTCTTGATAGTACGCCGTCTATCCTATAACCCGGTCTCCCACTAACACCACGAGACCGGTAAAATCGAAAACCTATCAAGATCATACCTTTGCCTTGCGCATTCCACTTGAGCTCGATGATGACGATCTTGACTCTCTCAAGTTGGAACACCTTTCTTGATTGTGCTTGCTAGCGCATGCTTGATGAAGACTACTCCAAATACTCCCCCATACACCATTATGGGAGAGCCTTGCTAAACTCCGTCTTCATGAATCCACTTGCACTTCATCTTCTTATCTTGATATAGATGATGGCTTGGAGATAAACATGAAGTTCACTCAATCTTCTTTTCCAAGCCATGCTTGCAATAAGCTCAACTCTTCACATGACCATTCTTCATATAACCCCTTAGATGGAACCTTGGTCATCATGAAATCTTCTAGAGTCCAACACATGAACTCCAATCTTTTCCTATGGACAAGATCTACAAGTATATCATAATGCAAACATTAGTCCATAAGGATTGTCATTAATTACCAAAACCACGCATGGGGCAACACATGCCCTTTCAAGTAGTTTGCTGGAATGTCATGTGCAATCACCCGCATGGCTGCTGAAATCTTTTGAACGCACTAAATCCTAGGAGGCGAACGACGTTTCTCCGACAAGTGAACAAGCGAGAGTTGGCCTCGCAAGCTTGGACAACACGCACAAATAGATCTCTCCTCATTTGGTTTCGCAGACGAAAGAAATGAGACTGGTAGGTGCTCACTGGTACAAAGTAACCCTTTGTGAGCAAGTCGTTCTCGAGAGCTCGGTTCCGTGAAATACAAAGACGGTCGAGTTTTGATCCACACTGCTTATTTTCTTCTCACCTTCCAGCTTCTTCACCGTGAGGAGTAGGATGAGATGCTCGGCACCCTTGCCCTATCTCATCTTTCGACGACGACGAGTCATAATAAAATAATTGCACTAAGGGGCTCATAAACGAACTCATTACACAGTCAACCTCAAAATCAGCTATGACGACGGACTAAAATCGGGTCGGCAACTGCAACTACAAAATATCGAGGATACATACCTCCAAATCGGGTCGGCAGCGGGAGTGGCGACGACGAACGAGTCGGCGCCAGAAACGGAATGGCCGGGAGACAGGGTACAAAGATGTGGAATGCAACTGAGCGGCTTAATACCGGCCGGCGGGGAATCCCTTGAAGCTTTGGAGGGGCAGGAATGAAGCGGCGGATGGCGGTGGGCCTCTAGGCGGTCCGTTGTTGACGGGGGATGGCCAAATCAGTAGCGGTAGGCGGCCGGGGCAGGAGGAAGGTGACCGCTGCAATTTCAGCCCGCCAAGAATTTCAGCGAGATGATTGGAACTGAAAAAATCAACGAAAACTACATATATATAGATATCGCGGATCGGCTTTATTTTAAGGGAAGGTTTAATTGTTTTTATGGTTTTGGCTATTAGATCTGTGCGGGTCAAGTTTTCACCGTAAAGTATTAAAATAGGTTATTATAAGAATTTTCTAAGTGATTTGATACAGATGCTTTATACAAAGCAAATGTAACTTCTGATTAGGGATTTTGATACATTATTGTAGTATGGGTTACTTATTCCTTGTCACATGTCTCAAACAATCTCTTCATTAGTTCATAAGTCAAGGACCTCTTTGAATTGAACGATTTTCATATGAATGTTGGAGGATTCTAATCGATAGGATTATTTACTAAGGATTTCATTTGGATCAAAGGAATGACACCTCCAAATTTTCAAATTTTCTATGGATTGAATTCCTATGCCCCAATCTTATAGAAATTTCAACATCCACTATAACCACTTTTTTACACTTATTCGTATAGGATCGAGCCACTTTTACTATGTTTTTTTTTTCTGTATTTCATTTAAATGACCGTTCCTGCAGTTTTTTCTCTTTTGTACTTCTCTATTTTGCACCTATAGTCTTATCATATTTCTGTGTTTTTTCAATTCATGTGTTTTCTATTCCTGCGATAAATGAAAATTGCCAAACTACAGAGTACAAGTGAAGTAGTCGTTGAACAACCCCCAATTCCAGTCCAACTCGGCTAAAAAAATAACTACTCCTACTCTGAGGCTTTGTTTACTCCAAGGGTTTTTTAGGTGATGAGAAGAGTGGGGCTGGAAGAGGATTTGGTGAACACCCAATCCCCACAAATATTGTTCCCCTACAATACACTAGTATGTAATAGAGTTTTTGTGTTAGGCAAAAATGAGATGGTTGGTAGGGATATTTGGGGATTATCCCCTCCCATCCCTTAAAATACACCAGAGGTAAATAGATTAGGCCATGTTTGTTTCTAGAGTTTTCTTGCGGATTGGTGGGGATTATCCCGGTCAAACCCCGAAATCCCCAAATATCTCAAAACATCGTTTGTTTCTAGTGTATTGGACATGTTTTATCCCCACCTTTTCTCCACACATTCCCAAACTCTAATTCATTTTTTCTCAATCCCCTAGGGGATCCAATACACTACCCCTACCTAGTGGATTGTATCCCCAATCCCCTGAAGTTTGGGGTTTCACCCAAACCACTAGAGATTATCCCACTAATCCCCAAAAATATTCTAGAAACAAACAGGGCCTTAGTGGGGATTTTTCGGGATCCGGGATAATCCCCTCCCATCCACTAAAATACACTGTAAAATACACTGGTGGTAAACAAGGCCTAGGAAGCAGGGCACCGGCAGCGATGTGCACCGCCGGCGTATCTAGTCCGACTCCTACTCTGATCAGGGAAGCAGGGCACCAGCAGCGATGTGCTCCCCTGCATCGCCGGCGTATATAATCTAAACGTTTTCCCTGTCCCACCAAATCCCTGCACAATGGAGGAATCGATGGCGGCCGGTCCGGACTGGTCGAAGCTGCCGTCCGACGTCCTCACCACCGTCCTCGGCGGGCTCATGTTCCCAGACCTCTTCCCCGCCGCCGACGTCTGCACCTCCTGGCGCGCAACCTCTCGCGCTCTCCGCCGCTTCGGGATGTACAACCGCCCCCAAACCCCGTGCCTTTTCTACACCACCAGCGCCGCCGGCACCAGCGCCGCCGAATTCCTCAGCCTCGCCGACAACAAGGCCTACAGAGCGCTCCTCCCGGACCCTCCCATCGGGGAGCGCAACATCGTCGGCTTCTCGCATGGGTGGCTCCTCACCGCCGACGCCCGCTCTGAGCTCCACCTCCTCAACCCCGTCACCGGGGAACAGGTCGCGCTCCCCTCCGTCTCCACCATCGAGCAGGTAAGCCCCGTCTTTGACTCCGCCGGCAACCTCGAAAGGTATGACCTTTCTATCTACGACGAGGAACCACAACCCTATGTGGACTGCGGTGGACGAACTCCGGGGAGTCTTGTATCTCAAGGTCGTACTATCCTGCGATCCTTCCTTGGGGGATTGCACGGTCGTGGTGATTCACAATCCAAATAGGGATCTATCCTTTGCAGGAATCGGTGATGAGAAGTGGCACTGGATTGCTTCCTCATCCCGTGAACCACCACGGTACTCTGATTGCGTATTTGGCGATGACGGTGCTCTCTACGCGATGAATCTCCTAGGCGGGATCCATCGCTATGTCATTGAAGGGTCTCAAACCACGCGAGATATGATTTTCAACGACACCTCGCCATTCGCATATAATGCCTACATAGCCAAGACATCGTCCGGCGATGTGCTGCAAGTATGGAGGATAAAGAAGAAGAAGAAGACCACAACTGGTGAGCAAAAAGAGATATATACAGCTCGTATTGACATATACAAGGCTGACTTTGACAGCCAGAACATAGTTCATGTGCCCACGTTGGGGGATGATGCATTGTTCATCGGCCACAACTGCACCCTTTGCCTTTCCACAAAGGACTACCCCATGCTGCTGCCAAACCATGTCTATTTCACCGATGACGATGAGTACTGGCTGATGGATAGGCATGAGAGCCGTCAGGATGTTGGAATATTTAATTTAGAGGATCAAAGTGCCAGTAATGTAGTGTCTCCCCAATCTTGGTTGAATTGGCCAATTCCAGTGTGGATCACTCCAAGTTTTAATAAGATCCACAAATAGGTATGGATTCTTGCACATAAGAATTATATGTTTACCTTTGTTTAGTTTCTTCTGTATTTCTAAGCGGATATAGTTTGATTTCATTATTCATCATCATCTTTTTAGTCAACAGTTCAAAGTATATGTTTGATTTTGCAACACTGGCATAGTATGGGATTGTGTTTTCTCAGTACCATTTACACAGTAGAACTAGATGTAGCAACCTGCGTGCGATAGTAGGTCGACCTTCAAGGTGAGAATGCAAATACACGCTCAGTTTGCAACCATAACAACCACAAAAGAATATCAATTTCTTTACCTGAAGAAAAAACAAATATGTGCAGATACGCATTTCACAGGAAAGAGTATGCAACTTTGTAAATTAAATGAAATCTAACATAAATTATCAAAACCTGCAGTTCACTTTCAAGAGGAAGCTATTATGTTTTCATTTTTATGCACTGAAAGCACCAATTCAGTATGCCATACCTGTTTTGTTGGAGCTGAATTGCATACGGTAGCCTGGGTAACTCCGTGCATACATAGTTGAGGAGTAGAACTGGCAATGGCGAGAACCGTAGAAAGTAGAACATCACAATTGCTGCATGTGCAAAAGTAACTGAAAAACTTCCAATCATATCCTGTCATCGTTATTTATTTTTTGAAAAATAATCACCTAAGAGCCTACAGGTGCAGATAAGGAAGTAAAGCAGCACATGATCAATAAAATTGGAAATTCATGTAAAAGAAAGGGAGACTATCACATATTCTTAGTATCATAATCAACATAGAAAAAAAGATAGGTGCTCAATGTCTGCTACCATGTTCATGTCTTCATGACAATAGTGCAATATTTTTTACCAGCTGGGCATTTCATCGAATAGCTATAATGCACATGTGATAAATGATTCCTTGATTCATTTTTCTGCACCATGTCAAGAAGACCAATGTAACTACACAAAACAATCAACTTGAATTAGCAACCAGATGCAGACAAAAAATCCTTCAACACCACATGCACACATGCATCATCATCTTTTTGAAAGTTAAATACGCACAATCAGAGAGAAACCTTTGGGACAGGGGAGAGGGCAGTTGATGTCTAAGCAGCTCTAGAGGGTCTAGGCATGGTGGCCCAGCAGTAGGCACGGATGAGTCAAGCTCCTGTAAGTGGACCTGTAAACGGCTGGTGTGGTGGCCATTGCCGTGGATCTCCAAATGCGACATGACACCGAGCGAGGAGCAAGGCTTGTGTGCAGTGTTGATGGGCGAGAAAGGCTGTGTAAGAGCAGACGGTGAAAAACTTGCTCGGTGTCACATCTTGGTCTAGAACTAGCAACGTCCTTTGATCTGTTGCCACTGTCGATTGCTTAACTCATGCTACACTTCTTTTAGAAGACCTCATTCCGCACTTGCTAGAAAATAAACCTGCTTTCCCACCTTCAAACTCATTTGCCTTAAGAAGGCAATTGGCTATGGAACTTGCTGTTCTAAATTATAGGAAAATCATTCCCTGTCTTTTACAAGCCTATGAAACAGTAACAAAAACAATTTTTCGAAAGTAGTAATGTAAGGTTCTATCTAATACTCCCTCTGTACCACAATGTTCTAGCTAAACACGTCTTATATTGTGGTACAGAGGAAGTATAAGACAGCAAGTTCCATAGCGAGTGAGGTGTTTGGATGTATATGTCTTTTGAAATTTTCGTACTAGGTATAGCTTTATTTTTGCTTGATAAAAAGATAATTTATATATTACTAACCGGTGAATTGAACTGACAGGTTTGCAGTGTAACTGGGAAGCAACTGCTCTTGCCCGTCATCAATAAATTACTCCAGAACTATTCAGGCGTTTCTGTTAGATGATTCCGAGCTTGGTCTCGGAAGAAGACATGGAGAATAATTGTACCACTTAGCTGGCAATTGTTGCTTGAATAATAGCTGTGAGAGAGAGGTTACCGGGGGCTTACTGGCTAGCACCACGGATGGTGTACTAGGCATGCAGCCTGGGATCCTCAGCTTCTTCTTAATTAAAGTAGTGTCTAGTTCCTCCTAGATACTCAATTCATTTTTTTAATAGCTGCGAGAGAGATTGGCTTGGTGTTGCAGAAAGAAAAGACATGTTTTCGATCCATCTTAGTTGTGAATGATATAGCATAACAATTCATGTGAGTGGCAGCTTGTGGTTAACCTGCATTATTTGTAGGTTCAGATGTTCTCGTAATAATTCATGTGACTGTTGCCTTCTCAACGTTCGTGCATGCAAATTGCCTTTCGAACCAATTGGTTTTGTGCTTTTGAGTGTAATTTCTCGTTCGTTCTATGACACGTGCTACACAAGTTCCTTTATCATTTATTGGTTTAGAAAAGAAGGTGGAAAATTTTCTTTGCTTGTATTTAGATAAAAGGACCCGACGTTAAATTAGTAACCCAACATCGGTGAAAGATACATCATGATGAACCTAGCTTATAGGACCGCACGCGCACACACATGCAACTACCGAAGTAGCACACACAGGCAACAAGACTACAGAAGGAGCAACAAGCTCAACAGGGTAGCCATTACAGAGAAACCTAGAGGGTGCAGAACAAGAAACAAGTTAAGAACAAAAAACAAGTTAGGACGAAGAAAGTACGACAAAGACGCGACGCCATCTGACCATGCCGGCAGGAGAACGCCACCACGACCACACCCTTAGTCACGGGCAATCCACGGACGAGCGTAGACGACTCTGGCAGGCAGTTGTGCACCCTAGAGCTATGCACAGACGAACCATCCAACCATAAAGAGTATTGTCCCGCCACCAACCCTCCTCTACAAGAGGCACACCGCAACCTCCACCGCACCACCTTCGGAGAGCCACACACACCATGAACTCCAAGAAAGTGTCTTCAAGAAATACTCCAAGATACCTCTAGAGCACTTGCACGGTTGCACCGCCCTATATGAAAATCATGGGTTTTCACCCGGAGCACATAGAGGTATCGAGAAAGGCCGCAAGAACACCTTTAAAAAGGGATGACGTCACCTCAGCGGCCAGAAAACCCGGAACGCCGACAAAATGTTACTCATACCACTTGCACGTGTATCTTTAGGGCATCAATCTGATCAAGCAGGGTGTGATATGGCGCATAGGTGATGGCACCAAGGTGAATATTTGGGATGATCCGTGGGTGCCGAAACTTTGGTGCAGGAAGATATCTACAGCTCGTAATGGAAATTTAATGACAAAGGTGAATGAACTGATTAGCCCTATTACTGGGAAGTGGGATGAACAGCTTGTACAGGACACATTCACGCCAGGAGATGCGGAGATGATCATGAATATTCCATTGAGGGATGGAGCAGAAGATTTTCGTGCATGGCACTTTGATCCCAAAGGCGTACACTCTGTAAAGCAGGCCTACAAACTGCATAGAGACTTTGTCTTGAGGGAGGAGGGAAGAACAGGTAATTCTAGTTCGTCCATTCCAGAGGCTTTGGGTGGCAATGGTGATCAGCGCTGGTTACGCCTGTGGCAGCTTCCCTGTCCGAATAAGCTGCGCATGTTTATCTGGAGATTTGCCCATAATTCGCTGGGTGTGCGGTCAAATTTGGTCCGAAAAGGTATGGTACTGGAAGATACTAACTGTGTAATCTGTAGGAGATCTTATGAGGATGGCTGCCACTTATTCCTCAAGTGCAGAGAAGTGAAGGAAATCTGGAAAGAATTAGAAATGCTACAGATCAGAGAAGATTTAATCCAGTGCAATGGAACCCAAGAGGTATTGGACAAGTTGTGGTCGTTGAATGAGAGGCAACGAGTGGAGATTGTGGCCATGTGGTGGACGTGGTGGAATTACAGAAACAGTGTAAGAGAAGGGAAGGCCAAACTGGCGACATGCGAGGTAGTTCGCCGTACAAAATGCCTGGCCTCAGACAGTTTGGAGTACTGTAAATCTGAGCGTCAGAGCAAAATTGCTATGCAGGCCAAATGGACTCCTCCTGAAGATGGAGTGTTAAAATTTAATGTTGATGGTTCATTCAACGAAGGACAAATTTATGGTGGATGGGGAGTCGTTGTGCGAGATGATGAGGGCCGTGTCATTTCTGCAGCAGCGGGACGAGCCGAGGGTGTCTCTGATCCTTTTATGTCCGAGCTCAAATCTCTGGAAGCTGCGATCAGACTAGCAGCGAGCCTGGGAGCTATTCGTGTGGTTTTTGAGACAGATTCCCAACTTCTTATGCATGCTATGAATAACTAGGCAGCAGATTTTTCACCTGCCGTTGTCATCATCGAGGATCTGAAGGTCCAGTCATACATGGTTTTCCAAATGCTCTGTTATCGCGTGTAAGCGAGATGTAAATGCAGTAGCTCATGCCTTTGCTAAGTTAGGTGCTGTTTGCAATCCTGGTATGATGAATGTGTGGGAATCTGATTTCCCAGCGAATATCGCTGTGCTTGTAACGGGCGATTTGCCCAACAGTGTTGCGTAATAAAGTTTATGCTTTCATGTAAAAAAAAAAAGCTCTAGGATATTGGACGTAAACAAAGAAACTTACAAGCATTGAGGCTGGCGTCATCGACGAACCATTTCTGGAGCTTGAGCATCGGCGCCGGCTTGGATATCTCGTGTAGGTCCTCACTGTAGCCACCACTTGTGCTGATCTCTGACCAGCCGTTGAAGAATAACCAGAAAGTAATACCGTCGCAGCCGACAACAAGCTGACGAAGATGCCGTAGTCAAGCTCGGTGACCTGCACCAACCTCCTCCAACGTGGAGGTCCCAAGACTAGCCGGGGATGTCCACCGTGGCCTCCTCCAACGGCTGCTGGACCATGCGCCGGCACATGATCCGGAAGCGTTCAGCGGCACCTGCTTCTGTCTTCTAATTGCCCATCTCGCTCTGCTTTCTTTTCTTATGTATAAGTCATGAGCACAGCGGCATTCTTTCTGTGATGATACTCAACCTGATGCGATCTCGCAGCCCCTTAATACAGGGTAGGATTCTATAAAAAGAATTGGCATCTCTAGGTGTGAACATTTTCACAACATGCACGAGATTTAATTAGACCGAGAAATCACCAGCTGGTTAAGCAAAGGTTTATTAATAAAGGAAGGAAGATATGAATAAGCAACTGATCGAGACCACATTAAATAAAATGAAGAAACTGATCGGGACTGAGCCATCAAAATATATTTTCAAACTAGTTTCCTTTCATATTAAAGTGTACATTTCGAGAATCTGACAGGTAAAGTCCCACAACATCCTACATTCCTACTCGGTAATTGATATATCAAGTTCAATTGACTGTGTTTAGAGGAAAACATCACAAACGAATATTATCTAGTGCTTCACCGAAATAGTTGATGAAGTATGGTTTATACACAGAATATCTCAAAATGGTGCGTATAAGATCTTGTATCAATTTAGATTTTTTTTAGACCAGAATATTCAGCAGCACTTTATCCAAAAAATACAAAAGCATTCAGATGCAACTTTGTAAGTGCAGTCTGCTAACTGAAATAAATAGTGGAAAGAACAACATATTTGATTGGCCTAATCCACGGAGAAATTACTAATGCAACACAACTATCAAAACCCAACACCTGAATCATCAATAACCAGTTAACCACGAATTCGGTTATAACAAACAGGGGAGACCTCTCCCCCCCGTACATGCCCTGGTCAGGGGCATGTAATGCAACTGACTGGTTTCGATCCCTGTTCCCTAGCCCTACACATATAAAATATTATCAACATCCCTTTGGGGAGTTCGACGCACTCAGGCACGTACGAGTCAGAGACCTCCAATCCTAGAACAAGGACTAAGGTAATCAGAAGATGTCACCACCGGCAGCCACCAGGAGGAAGTGCTGGCAGCACCCTGCATGTCTACCTCACCTTCTTCTCCGACCATTTTCACCATGCCTGCATTGAGCAGGCAGGGGTTCTCGATTTCGCCTCCAGTGGCCATGATGGCCATCTCAGGTACACACACATCCTAATCTGTAATTGGTGTTCTGATCCACATTTAGTTCCTAAAAGAGTCATGCTAACACCCAAGATAACATAAAACTAATAAACGTAGGAATAACGATTTGTATTTTAAATTCTTGGTTAATTTTGATAGAACCATTGTGGTCCGTACATTTGAAATAATATCGTGGTTTGAAATACCCATTGTGATCCGATCTCTTCATAGGCGTCAAAGAAGAGAGTACACAGGATACAAGCGATTATCGATCCATACCATAATTGCTCAGTTCAAATGGTAAATAAACAGGAGTCAGCAATCTTTTCCAGCCCAAATTTGACCATGGGTTTATGGTGCAAGTGCAGAACAAAACTTAGGGCATTGATGGCGAAGCGCTGGGTACAGAAAGGTGTATGTCTCTGATGGGGCCAACGTTTGGATGGGGCTGCACCCTGACGGTGATCATGAAGATGGCGCATATCCAGAAGAAGATGACGCCATGACGGTGTGTACGACCATGGCGACGGCGCTGGTTCACATGCTACGGCACTCGGCGACGCGGCCCATATAACCGGGGATCTGGCAGAGCAGCACCGGTGTGAGCAGCACGAACAAGAGCACTGCGATCAGCACCTGGCCCAGTCCCATGCCATTGTCGTCTCTCATATCTACGCTGCATCTATAAATAGGAGGTTGACGATGACGACGACCATGATGTCTTGTATTATGTATATATGGTGTATCTGCCTGCTGGATGGACATGTCTGCCGAGGATGATGACCCCGTAGGAGAGCAGCCATGAAGGTCACCCCATAGAAGGGTGACGATGCCGGCTTGAATTGTCATTAGTAGGCAAACTAAGTGTTAAGCTTGCAGCCTACCTAGCTGAGCTGGTCTGTTGCTGACTTGTCACCACTCAAGCAAGTACACTTAACTGACTAAATGAATGTACACTGAAGAATGTTCATCAGTTACGGACCAACTCGGCTACCTTTTTTGGTTCTTTTAGTATGAGGTCACACTCAACTCAGCTGACTTGGATTCTTGCATGCATTGCATGCTACGTTAGTTGCTTTCCTGCAGCACTCCCATCGTCCTCACAACTCTCTCAATTTATTTCACGCTGTCTGTAACCGACCTTTTTCTTCAGTCCAGCACCATGTCAACAGATTCAGATATCTTAAAGAAAACCAGATCCACCGAGAGAAAACGCAAGTAAGAAGTTGAATAAGGTAGGGGTCACAAAACGAAGCTTTATCAATGGAGGCGACTGAATCTAGCTAGAAGTAACAGACCAATTTAATCCGTGATCACAAAAACATACACTGAGCAATGATACTACACACGAAAGAACACAGAAACAACTAAACATTCAGATAACTGAACATATATAACTTGCAAGAGCCAAAGAAACCTCTAAGCAAAACAACTCAGCCACATGCTGAGCCGCTGGGTCGAGAGCACCGGAAACAATAAACGCATACAGAGGACTGATCAGGAGCTGATGCCGATGCCGATGGCGACAAGGAGGATGGACGCGGAGCAGAAGAAGATGACGGCCTAGACAATAATGGACACGGTGCTGGTGTGGGAGCTGCCGAACTCGACGAACCGGCACTTGCCGGGGATCTGGAAGAGGAGGCCCGGTGAGAGCAGGATGAACATTCCCCTACGGTTCCCTGGTCAAAAAAAAAAGCAGGATGAACAGCACCAGCGTGATGAACACGTCGGACCAGTCCTGCATTCTCGTAGCCCTATTATTCTTAGACAGAAGATGCTCACTACCTATCTAGATAGCTTGCTACCTAGCCAGTATCTCTCTTTGTGCAGTCTTATATAGTGGCCATGTATCATTAGCATCAATAGAAGAGGCAACCGATATAAGCATATGCCAAGCTGTCTTTTTCTTTTACTCTGAAAACACAATTAAGAGGGAGAATCACCCCCACCCCACCCAGGTTGCCCTTTAAACCCAATTTATTAAATATAAATCTCACACAGATAAAATAGATCAAAGACATGGCAGTGCTACTTTAGAAAACCTTTTGTTAGAGCGTCTCATAGACATGAATTATGTTGCCTGTAATATATAGAGCATCAACCTCCATAGCCAATGCAACAGACTGTCAATTTTCATATATTAGGAACATACTCTTCAATGACTAAAAGGATAACACTGAATTACCATATCAACCATATTAGCTTAGAAATCAGTAGGAAACGAAACAAAGGCAAATAGGTAATTACTATGTGCGAGAATCCATACCTACTAGTTGATCTTATTAAAATTTGGGGTGATCCACACAGGAACTGGCCAATTCAACCAAGGTTGGGGAGACACTACTTCAGTGACACTTTCATCCTCCAAATTAAATATTCCAACATCCCGACAGATCTCATGCCAATCCATCAGTGAGTACTCATCGTCATCGGTAAAATAGACATGGTTTGGCAGCAGCATTGGGTAGTCCTTTGTGGAAAGGCAACAAGTAGAGTTGTGCCCGATGAACAATGCATCATCCCCCAATGTCAACACATGAACTATTGAACTATCTGCTGGCTGTCAAAGTCAGCCTTGTATATGTTAATACGATTTGTATGTATCTCATCTTGCTCACTACTTGTGCTCTTCTTTATCCTCCATACTTGCAGCACATCACCAGGCGAGGAACGAGATCCTCTGACGTAGGAGAATACTGCAGAGGGACGTCCTTTTTTGTGGTACGTCCGATGTGCATCATACGGCAGCAGCTCTAGCGCTGGGAATTCACCTCACGCGCCGTCGTCGTGCGCTCGTCGGCGTGCCCAGCTCCGCCTGTGTCCTCTGCAGCCACTGCCTCCATCTCCGCCTTGGCCTCCAGCGCCGCCGCCGCCGTGCGCGCCTTGGAAGTTCACAGCCACGCAGAGGAGGAGCACGAGCATTAGCCCATGTCGGCCTGATCGCCGCGCTCGACCTGCGCTGGCGCTTCCCGTGCACGCCGGCCGCGTCCTCCAAGTGAGCAAGAGTGGTGTCGTCCCGGTTGCCGCACTCATTCTCTGTTACCGCCGCCGTTGCGCACGCTGGCCGCCGTCCTCCGACTTGCCGTTCGTTGCTATGGGCTTTGGGCCTGGTAGCTGGTGCTTCGCTGCGTTCCCGGCGCCTTTGAGCTTCTGCCGTCCGATGCGCATCGGACGAACCAGACAGAACGACGTCCCTCTGCATTAATCCCCTCTACGTCAGAGGATCTCGTTCCCCAGGCGATGTCTTGGCCATGTACACCGTATATGCATAGAACGGCGAGGTGTCCCTGAAGATCACGTCTCGTCTCGAGAACACCTTCAATGGCGTAGCGATGGATCGCGCCTAGGAGATTCATCGCGTAGAGCGCGCCGTCGTCGCCGAATATGCAATCGGAGTACCGCGGCGGTGGTTCAGTGCGCGAGGAAGCAATCCAGTGCCACTTCTTATCACCGATTCTTCCGAAGGATAGATCCCTATATGGATTGTGAATCACCACGACCGTGCAATTCCCCAAGGAAGGATCGCAGGACAGCACGACCTTGAGGTACAGGACTCCCCGGAGCTCGTCCACCGCGTAGCGCTGCGGCTCCTCGCCGTGGAGAGAAATGTCGTACCTTTCGAGGTTGCCGGCCGGGTCGAAGACGGGGTCACCTGCTCGATGGTGGCGACGGAGGGGAGCGCGACGTGCTCGCCCGTTTTTTTTTTTTTTTTTGAAACAAAGGCCCTCCCGATTTCATATAAAGAAACCATTTTACATTTTGTCCGCCACAACACGGCCACCACCAAAAGTATCACAACCCCTCTCCATCAAGCAGTAAGAAAGAGTATCACCAGGAAACAAAACAGATCCTACAACAGGCGGTACAGGAAACCAAAGGCAGTAGAGAGACGAACCACCAACACTACAAGCTAGGCTCCAGCAGCAGTTGAACCTCCTCCCTCCAGTCTTTTGATCTCCATATCGCCCGTCCACGCGAGCTTTCTGAATGTTTCCACCCTTGACTCAAAACCAACAAAACTCCTTTTGCGCCACCCTCGTAGCTCCAGCAACAAAGAACATCAACCTCCCAGTCTTGGCCTCCACGTCGCCCATCCCGCGAGCTCCTGAAAGCTTCATCCGCAACTCGAACCAGCAGCTTTGCGCCCACCTGTAGCTCCAACTTTGCGTCCTCCGTTCCCTGCAGATTTGCCCACCAATTAATCCAGTGACCAATTTTGTGGAGCACTTCCACAGGCTCATTTGGCCACTTATTTTCAAAACAGGCCAGGTTTCTAGCCTTCCAAATGCCCAGAAAACGGCTGCTACCCAACCCGAGACTTTTTTCTTTTGTTTCCCTTCAAAGCCCTCAATCCAATCAATTAAACAATGCTGCACAGATGTAAACTGACATTTCAAGCCTGTTGCCACACTTACAACATTCCAAATATACCTAGCAAGGGGGCAGCGCAGAAAGAGGTGATCTATGTTTTCGTCCTGTCCACAGAATAGACAGTTTTTTTCACAGGCTCCGCCTCTTTTTAGCAATACATCCCTTGTCAGGATACTCTTTTTTAAGATTAACCACAAGAAAGTTCTAATTCTTGCAGGTATTTTAATTTTCCACCAAAATTTGAAGGGCACACTTTCCATTGATTGCATCGCAAGATAAAAGGATTTTACTGAAAACTGTTTTGAAGCAGATAGAAGCCAAATAAGCCTATCTTCATCTTCGGACAGTCGCACATCAGCACACATACTCACCAAATCCCTCCATTCCATAAGTTTATCGCCAGTCAAATTTCTCCTGAAAGAGAGAGAATTCACCCCTGCCGAAAACACTGTATGAACTAGAATATTTTGGTCATTTGAGACCCCATAAATAAGAGGGAATTTCGTTGAGAACCGAGCATCTGAAAGCCACAAGTCTTCCCAGAAGCGCGTCCTCTTGCCATTCCCAATTTCAAATTTGCAACATGCTAAAAAAAGGGGTTTATTTCCATAAGTCCCTGCCAGAAGTGGGAATCCCCTGGTTTCAACACGCATTGTCCAATACTAGAATTTTTTAAGTATTTTGCATGCAAAATCGTTTGCCACATCCCTTGTTCATTCATAAGTTTCCAAATCCACTTAGCTAACAAGGCGATGTTCATGAGTCCTATGTCTAGGATTCCTAAACCGCCTTGGTCTTTAGGAAGACACACTGTTTTCCAATTCACTAGATGATATTTTTTCTTTTCAAATTTATCACTCCATAGAAAACCTGAACGGATCCTATCAAAGCTTGTTTGCTTCCCCACAGGCATCCTGTAGAAGGTAAGCATATAAAGCAGGCTTCCAGTCATGGACGTGTTAATCAACAACGCCCTTCCTGCAATTGATTGGTTCTTCCCATTCCAACACCCGAGTTTCTTCATTAACTTTTCACCCACAGGATCCCAAGCACTGCTCTTTAGTTTGGTTTCGTCTACAGGAACTCCTAAATATTTCATTGGAAGTTCACCAATTTGACAAGTAAAGATTTCTTCGAAAAAATTCCTCTTTCAGGAACAATCCCAAGACAATAAACTTCACTTTTATGAAAGTTTATTTTTAGTCCAGACATTTGTTCAAAGAGGCAGAGGATGAATTTAATATTTCTGGCTTGCTCGAAGTCATCCTGAATTAGAAGGATGGTATCATCTGCGTATTGCAGAATTGACACCCCTCTATCTATCAGGTGACTTGATAAACCACTTATCAGGCCACATTCAGATGCTCTTTCAAACATGATTGCTAGCACATCAGCAGCTAGGTCAAAAAGTAAAGGTGAAAGAGGGTCGCCCTGCCTCAACCCTTGGTGAGTGCAGAAATACGGTCCCACTTCGCCATTAACCTTAATTCCTACTTTCCCCCCTGAGACAATCTTCAACACAAGATCATTGAATTTATGTGGAAATCCTTTCATTTCTAAGACTTGAAGGAGAAAAGGCCATTTGATCTTGTCAAAGGCTTTCTCAAAATCTATCTTGAAAAGGATGCCCCCAGATTTCTTAGAGTGTAAATCATTAAGTACCTCATGAAGTACAACCACCCCTTCCATTATGAATCTGTTTTTTAAGAAGGCGGTTTGAGTATTTTTGATAACTTTTGATAATACTGGTGTCAGCCTGTTCACCAGCATTTTTGTGATGATTTGAACACCACATTTAGGAGACAGATTGGTCTGTATTTCTGAATTTTATCTGCATCTGCACCTTTGGGAACTAGAGTAACCACCCCAAAATTTAGCCTATCAATATTGATTTTTGGTCGGCAAAATCATTCACCAGACAAAGAAGATCTTGGTGGACCAGTGGCCAAAAAATTTGATAGAAATCAGCATTGAACCCATCCGGCCCAGCTGATTTATTTTTTTCCATACCAAACACTGCATTTTTCAACTCTTCAAGCGTAAATCTACCCAGCAGTCCATCAGCTTCCCTCTCGTCAATTTTTGCCACCCCTGCAGTTTCAAGGTGTATTTGGCAATGTTCAGATCTACCAAACAGTTTTTTATAGAATTCAGTGATATACCTTTTCAGGTTATCCTGTCCTTCTATCACACCTTCCTCTTGATTTAGACACACTATTCTATTTTTTCTACGCCTGCCATTAGCTTTAGCATGGTAGTATTTAGTATTATTGTCACCTTCAAGCAACTCTTTTTCACCTGACCGCTGAAGCCATTTAGCCTCTTCCTCTTTTAAAATTATATTAAGTTGTTCCTTGCATTGTTGCATACGAGACCACTCGTCTGCAGACAATGCACCTGTTTCACTTAATTTATCGAAATGGTCAAATTCACCTGCCAAATCCTTTTTCTTCTTCCGTGTCTCACTTTCTAAGTTAATGTTCCATCCTTTCAGCTTTCGCCTTAAATTCTGGTATCTTCTAATCCATATGTCTAGACTTGAGCCTAAACCATAATCCATTTTCCACACTCGCTCCACAATCTCTTTCAGGCTCTCTCTAAAAAACCAGGCGTTTTCAAATTTGAAAAGTTTTGGTGTCCTAGCAGGCTCTCCTGTTGAGATTAAAAGAGGAGTATGGTCCGATAAGTCTCTTGTCAAGGTGGTTACAGTAACCAAAGGAAATTTCTCCTCCCACGAAGGTGAGACAAGCACCCTGTCTAATAACGCAAAGGTGGGATCCTTTTGGTTATTTGACCAGGTGTATTGTCTACCACTTAATTGCAGCTCTTGAAGCTCTCCTTGAGAAATAATGGCATTAAAAAGCACACTCCATCTATTCAAACCACCCGGTCTGTTCCTATCACTAATTCTTCTGGTTATATTAAAATCACCTGTAATTACCAAAGGAACTTTCGATTGTTTGATGATGTGCACCAACTCAACTAGAAACTTGGCTTTCCCAGTAGGCTGTGCATCACCATATACCACAATTAGGTTCCAGGTAAAATTCTCAAGCTTGCTGTGAACTAAGAACCTAATAAAATATTCTCCAAGTTCCTTATCAAGCACATCCATAGTATCCGAATTAACTCCCAAAAGAATTCCCCCAGATCTGCCTTTAGCAGGGGTCCAGGCCCAATTAAAATTGGTGTCTCCTCCAATCGATAACAGCATCGAGTCAGAGAAGTTTGTTTAATTGTCTCTTGGAGTCCTAAAAAATCCACCTTATTTTTAACCACTGTTTCTTTGATAAAATCTCTCTTGCATTTGTCACCTACCCCTCTAGGGTTCCAGATAAAACCATTCAACATTTATCTATTCTTCTTTTTTTTCCTACGCCTAACCACCGCCCTCACTGGAGATTTAACAGCATAAACCTCAGAAGAGTGTTTATGTGCTAAGATCCCCGAGAGCATAGCCGCATTATCATTAATTATGTTCACATTTTCCATTTCCCCTTCTATTTCTTCCTGATTTAGTGTCAACAATTCTTGTAGAATTGTATTAACTTCCTCAGGCAAGAGTTGGGTATTCTCAGGCACTTGTACCTCAGCTACTTTTGTTCTTTCCCTAAAAACCGAAACTCTAGCTTCTTCTTGAGTGCGAATCAGGTCAATATTGTGTTCTACCATATCAAGATGAACCCCTAAATCTACTCCAATGAGATGAGCAATATTCACCAGTGCTATTGTCAGAATTAAGAACAGTAGGGAAGTGTGTACCTTCCTCCTGGCGGGGTTGAGGAGGTGGAGCTCGGAGCGGGCGTCGACGGTGACGAGCCACCCGTGCGACGACCCGACGATGTTGCGCTCCCCGATGGGCGGGTCCGGGAGGCGCGCCCTGTAGGGATTCTTGTCGGCGAGGCTGAGGAGCTCGGCGGCGCGGGTGCCGGCGGCGGCGGTGGTGTAGAGAAGGCACGGGGTCTGGCGCGGCTGTAGATCCCGAGGCGGCGGAGGGCGCGGGCGGTGGCGCGCCAGGAGGTGCAGACGTCGGCGGCGCGGAAGAGGTCCGGGAACTCGAGCTGGCAGAGGACGGTGGTGAGGATGTCGGCCGGCCGCGTGGACCAGTCCGGGCCGGCCGCCGTCGAGTCTTCCATTGGGTACGGATTCGGCGGGAAAGACGTTGCAGGGGAGCACATCGCCACCGGTGTCCTGCCGGAGTAGGAAGTAGGATTAGATTTTTTTCCGAGCCGAATTGTGAGAAGTTTAAGGAATATACTCGAGTACTCCAGAATAGAGATTTTGCAGTGATCTCTTTATTTAAAAAAATATATTAAAAATCATATTTATATTTACATGTTTAAAATATTAAAAGAAAATACTGGACGCTGTCAATAATGTCCCACAAACGTGAAAATCTCTATTCGAAATCATTTTATATTATTTTTTTACCATAAACTGTAGGGAAAATCCCTACAGTATCGATCATACATAAAAATAACGAATGTGTGGATCCGAATATAAACGCTTTTAAATCTCCAAAATAAACAACATATTGAGTTAGCAGCTAACATGTCCATGCCTCTCCACGGACTGATGCCTACACTGAAGTAGAGGCTGAGTTGGCACGACAATACGGCATCAATCTCCTTGAGGAGGCTCAACAATTAAGTCTCTCCTGATCTGCATTTATCAGCAAATGTCGTTATCACAAACGCCGAGATAGAGGTTGTTTCTTTCGAGAAGGCGGCCTGGTGCTTCGCTTTATCCAAAATGAGGAGGATATGCACAAGCTTTTATCCACCTTGAGAAGGGCTCTTCGTTGTTACAAATCCTTGCACAACAGGTCATACTATTTGATCGACATACGAGAGCCAGAAGATCTCAAGAAGAGTAAAAAGAGCGATAATCATGCTACATTCCGTGAGCCCCAAAATTTTCCATAACATAAGGTTGTGAATGGTTGGTCAAATGATGTGGCAATCGAATCGAACGACCAAATGTTAGAGCAATGACTGTATGTGGGAGAGATCGAGGGGTTGATTTCGAAAGCTTGCAACCATCGGTGGTGAAGAAGAGGTCCACGTCGATGTTGAAGTAGCGGTGCTCCTGATCATCGCACGCCCAAGAGCGTCGCTGACATGGGTATGCCTATCGGGTACCCTACCATGAGGGTACCTGGTGCACGTATCGACTAGGCCCAACTATCAGAGCCTACATGAAGCCCATGAAGGGAGGCCCACGAAGATGAAGTATCCTCCAAGTTTGGCGAAGCAATAGTCGGTTTAGAGTTTCCTTACTTGTAAATCGAGTCGGTTACGAACACCCGAGACCCAGCCTATTATTTAAGGACTGGGAGGGCCATCGAACCAGACAACGAACCACCAGAGCCACAAACCCTAGCGAGATCGACATCTCGCCGGGATCCTTGTAACCATCATATTCACAAATCAATAACAGACAGGCAGGACGTAGGGGTGTTACCTCCACACGAGGGCCCTGAACCTGGGTAAAATCTTTGCCCTGCTTGTCAGCCGACGATACTTCCAGCTCTACCACGTTCTCTCCCCCATATTCATAACCTAGGGACCTTAACCATGGGTCTTGATGAGTCTACCCCTCGTCAAGTGGCGCCGTCTGTGGGAAAGAATAGCGCTGGACTCGAAGTTTCGCCGGTCCCAACAGCAAACGGCAAATCGCCGATCACACCAGCAAACGGCAACTCGCCGATCTCATCTGCAAACGGCAACTCGCCGGCCATGTCAGCAAACAGCAACTCGCCGATCCAGGCGACACACGGCGACTCGCCGATCCACTCGAAAAGCGGCAGCCTGCCCGCTTCACCTGCAAAAAGCGCATCTGCTCTTCCAATGAATTTCAATCCGCACTCGCCAGAGCTTCAGGAGGCGTTTTCCGGCCTTGAATCAGGTTTGAGTTTGACTGTTGGAGCATTCAATTTTTTCGTAAACAATCTTGGCACGCAGGACTCGACAGATCCGCAACAACTGGCGCTGGGTGCACTCGAGGCTCCGTCGACTGCGCTCGCCCCATCGTCGATTCCTGAAGCCTGCTCGCCCGCAACAACCATGTCGACCGGCGAGCTCGACAGGTTCATGATGACGGAACTCCAAGGCGAGGAAGCAGAATCAGCATACAACACAAGCAACATCGACTTCAACCTACCACTCGACGAGAGTTTCGACTGCGGGATCTCCCTCGATGACTTCTACGAGCCCGCGATTCATAACGACAACAACGTCGACTCGGAGATCTTCACCAACACCAACCTCGACTCAGAAATCCGTAATGGCTTCGCCAACACCGAGATGAGCATAGGTGATGAGCACATCGACAACGAGATTCGCCTCGAAGATCTACTCGATGAACACACTGGCTCTGACATGAGCCTCGACGGCGACGTCGAGTCCATGACTGGAATCGACAGCACATACACCTGTCCTCGGGTCACGCCCCATCAGGTCTACGTGGCCTTCACCGCAGAATCATCCGCAGACGCTGCCGCTCGCAGGCCTGCACAATTCCCATGCACGGTAACCATGCCGATGGGGTCACAACCTTGACAATCACGGAGGAGATGGCAGCAAAAGCAGATAAAGTCATAAAGGAGTGCACTATGATGCCACCAAACTCCACCCCAGAGGAGATGTTGACCTTCCAGTACTTCAACTGGCAGGAGTCAATTCGACTGCAAAACTACCGAGCGACGCTCGAGGAGCGCAAAAGGCAAGCCAGCCTCTCGAGTGCCCGACGAAGGGAGCAATCCCTCGGGTCCACACAGCAACCAACCCCTCGACCTAGGTCGCGGTTGGCAAGCCTTCCAGAACATGAAAGGGTAGCAATCACCCGTAACCTGTCGTTCATGACAGAGGACGCTAACGGAATCCCAGTGCCCAAAACTGCTGCGGGTGCATTATTCTCCGTAGGTGCTTACCTCAAGGCAATACAACCTCCGGCGAATGACCCTAACGCAGCCCTGCATCGCCAACAACTCAAATCGCTAGCTCTAGCGGCACAGGCTATGCAGCCAGAAGACAAAACTCCAGCAAGGATCGCGATCGCGACATAGTCGACTCACGACACGCAGCACATCATCGCAGTGGTCGCAGCCACCACTCGGATGAAGGAAGGAGAAGCACGCGCCGGCACAGGTCCAGCAGAAGCAGATCTCGAAGATCCTATAGCAGCGATTCATACTCTGATCGCGAACCAGAGCCATGCGGAGCATTGTGCTTCACTCGACGCATCCGTGAGACGCGGATGCCCAAACGGTTCAAGTTGACAGGCGAACAACCCAAGTACAACGGTCGCCAAGAACCTTCTGGGTGGCTAGAAGATTACAGACTCGCCGTGGCATGCCAGCGTGGCACGAACACCACGGCGATGCAGTACATACGACTTATGCTCGAAGGAACTGCCCGCGACTGGCTCAAATCGCTCCCTCCATCATCATATGACTCGTGGGATGATTTCCGCAGAGACTTCATCAAAAACTTCGAGCCTCTGTGTGAGCGCCCGAAGACATTCGAGGAATTAAGGACATGTACTCAACGATCAGACGAGTCGTGAGATCATACATACGGCGGTGGACCGAAATACGCAATTCGGTTGGCAAAGTGTCAGAAGACAGGGCCATGGATGCCTTCATACAAGGTCTCGCCAGGAAGGACTTCAAAGAGGCACTTGGTCGTGAAAAGCCAACCTCCCTGGCTGACCTCATCAAAGTTGCGACTGAGTGGGCAGATGGAGAGGATTCTGTACGCAGATCCCGTGCTTCCCCAACACGCGACAACTACGAAAGCGGCAGTCGAAGCCGCAGAGATTCATACAGAGAAGATCGCAGGCGTAAACGTCCAGACGTCCTTACGACGATAACAGACCCGAGTTCATGGCGGCTGGATACACACAGCCAAGGAGGACCAAGATAGAAGCAATCGACGCTCGGATGATCGACGGACAGTCGAGATCGCGAGCAGCGGAGCGACAGCTACAAAAGGCAAGAATGGCGCAAACGTAGCGACGCAAAACCCGAGCGGTCATTCGAGGAAAAGATGGACGACTGGTGCAGATTCCACCTCTTCAAGGGGGACGACGGAAAACTACGCTCCAATCACACCCTAAGGAACTGCAGGGAATTCGACCAAATGGCGACTGACTACGTGATACGACTCAAGAGGAATGGCCCAGCACCTGCTCAGCCCACGCCTGCACCCGTACCACAGCCGAACGCTGTGCCCGCTCTCATGGCGCCACAGCCGCCACCCACCACCACAGCCTGCTCCAGGCGCAAACCTCGCAGGTGCCATACAACCCGTACTACGGGCGGAAGATGATCAATATCCACAGCCCCACGGGCAGATGTACATGATACAAAAGGGTCGCCCCTCCAACAGGCAGCAAAAGCTAATCACTCGACAGGTGAACATGGCTGTCATGGCACCTCCAGCCGTGCCCGAATTTCTGAAGGGATCGGAAACCATCATAAGCTTCAGTCGAGAGGATCATCCCCCAGCTGTAGTTCGACCAGGGCACGCGGCTCTGGTACTCGACGCGCAAATAGGAGGCTACGCCATGACCAAGGTCTTCATGGATGGAGGCAGCGGCATAAACATCATCTTCGCGGACACGCTCCGCAAAATGAACAGGTCAGTCGAAAACCTCCCAAAATCTTCAAATACCTTCCACGGTATCGTTCCTGGCAAAGCAATTAGCCCAGAAGGCACCGTACAACTCGACGTTACGTTCGGGGACATAAGCCACTTCAGGACAGAGTCGATTGAGTTCGAGGTCGTCGACTGGAAATCACAATACCATGCTATTCTTGGTCGCCCGACGTTTGCTCGATTCATGGCGGTGCCACACTATGCGTACCTCACGCTGAAGATGCCAGGACCAAAGGGAGTCATCACTGTCCGTGGAAACTTTCAAAGGTCCGATGCTTGCGACCGCGAGTTCAGCAAAATCTCCGAGATGTTCGGGGTGGAGGAATCACTCGCCGACTTAGCGATTACCAACGACCGCACACTCCTTCCAGAGCATAAGAAGTTGGCAGTCGACAGATCCTTCAATGCTACAAATGACACAAGGTCGCATCAGGTGCACCCGACCGATCCGTCCAAGACAGTCAACATATCTTCGAGCCTGCCTATCGCATAGGAAGGCGCGCTCGTCGAATTCCTCCGTGAGAACTGGGAAATATTTGCGTGGTGTCCAGCCGACATGCCAGGTATTCCCAGGGAATTCGCCGAGCACTCTCTCCAATTGTTTCCAGATGCAAAGCCAGTCAAGCAAACGATGCGTCGAATCTCCGGCCCAAAGCGAACCGCAGTCGAATCTGAAGTCGACCGGTTACTCGCAGCAGGATTCATTAGGGAAATCAAGAAATCACAATGGGTGGCCAACCCTGTACTCGTAGAAAAGAAGCATACAGACATCCTTCGGATGTGCGTGGATTTCACAGCGCTGAACAAGTGCTGTCCAAAGGATCACTTCCCGCTACCCCGATCGACCAGATCGTCGACTCCACCGCCGGATGCGCACGACTCTCCTTTCTGGATGCTTACTCAGGTTATCACCAGATAAGGATGAAGCAAGAAGACGAAGAAAAAACGGCGTTCATAACCCCACTCGGGGTCTACTGCTACACAACTATGCCCTTTGGGCTCAAAAACGCGGGTGCAACATACCAGCGCATGATGCAGGACTGCCTCAAAAAGCAAATTGGACGCAACGTCCAGGTCTACGTTGATGACATTGTCATTACCACAAGGGAAGAACGCACACTACTCGACGATTTGAGGGAGACGTTCGCAAACCTCAAACGCTTCCATATCAAGCTCAATCCTAAGAAGTGTACGTTCGGCGTTCCAGCCGGGCAGCTCTTAGGGTACCTAGTCTCTGCTCGTGGAATCGAAGCAGACCCGGAGAAAATACAGGCCATCCTCACATGCAAAGGCCTTCAAAGCTTCATGATGTGCAGAAACTAGCAGGACGAGTAGCAGCGCTCAGTCGATTCATCAGCAAACTGGGTGAAAAGGCTCTACCATTCTATCGACTGATGAAGAAGGCGGACAAGTTCGAGTGGACGCCAGAAGCTGAAGCAGCCTTCACAGATCTCAAGCGGATCCTCACAAGCCCTCCATCCTCGTCGCACCTAAGGAACGGGAACCACTCTACCTGTATGTCTCGGCTACAAACAGGGTGGTGAGCACCGTACTGGTAGTCGAACGCATGGAGGAGGGGCACATCCAAAGCATACAACGTCCAGTCTACTACCTGAGCGAGGTTCTCTCCATATCAAAACAGCGGTACCCGCACTATCAAAAGCTGGCATACGCTGTATTCATGTCCTCAAGGAAGTTGACACACTACTTCACCGAGCACCGATTACCGTGGTAAGCAACTCAGCAATCGGTGATATCCTCACAAACCCCAATGCAACGGGTCGAGTGCAAAATGGCTCATCGAGCTGGCTCCAAGAGATCAAGTACGAGCACCCGAAGGCTATCAAAGCACAAGTCCTACCCGACTTCACAACCGAGTGGATAGAAGCCCAATTACCTGGAGCACCAGACGTGTCCAATTCCTGGACCATGTACTTCGATGGGTCCAAGAAACACGAAGGCGCAGGCGCAGGCGTCATCCTCATATCACCAAAAGGGGACAAGCTACGTTATGTTTTGCAGATGGGATTCAAGCTACCCTCCAATAACGAGGCTGAATACGAGGCTCTGATCCATGGCATGCGGATGGCAAAGCACTTGGGTGCACTCGATTGATGATCTACGGCGACTCCAACTCGTGGTGCAGCAAACAATGAAGGCCTGCGACGCAATCGCGGACAACATGATCGCTTATCGCGACTGTACAACACACTGAGGGCAGCTTCGAGGGCTGCGAGTTGAGGCACATAGGAAGGGAAAGCAACGAAGAAGCAGACATGCTAGCCAATCTTGGCTCAACTGGCGCACAAATTCCACCTGGTGTCTTCCTCGAGCGTATCGAACACAGATCTATCAAGGAGAAACGAGAGCCTCCTCCGTCGACTACGCCACCCAAAAGCAAAATGCCTAGCACAGAGGACCCCCCTGTCGAGGTATTTCTCATTGAGCCAACCTGGACTCAACCTTTTCTGGCTTACATACTCCGTAGCGAGCTACCAGATGACATAACCGAGTCCCGACGCGTGACTCGAAGATCAAAAGCATACACCGTTATCAACGGCGAGTTATACAAGCGCAGCATATCAGGTATGTTCCAAAGATGCATCGCATTCGAAGATGGCCAAGCCATACTTCGAGACATTCATGCAGGTACCTGTGGGCATCACGCCAGCAGTCGATCACTCGTAGCCAAAGCCTTTCGCGCAGGGTTTTACTGGCCTACAGCACTCAAAGACGCGGAGGACATAGTCAAAAGGTGCGTCGGCTGCCAGAAATTCGCAACAAGGCCGCACGCACCCGCATCGGCGTTGAAGACTATACCGCTGGCCTGGCCGGGGGCTCGATATGGTTGGGCCACTCAAAAAATCATCGCATGGCGGGCATACTCACCTACTGGTGGCAGTCGACAAGTTCACAAAGTGGATCGAGGCGGTCCCCATCACAAATTCGACTGCTACTACGGCAGTCAACTTCATAAAGAGCATCATCTATCGCTTCGGTGTCCCAAACAGTATCATCACTGATAACGGCACAAACTTCACGGCTGAGGAGTTCAAAACCTTTGCAAAGAGCAGGACATTACGCTCAACTACGCATCCGTGGCGCATCCACAATCCAATGGCCAAGTCGAAAAGGCCAATGGGCTTGTGACGAGTGGGATCAAGAAGCGCCTCCTGGTGCCACTCAAAAGAGCTGCGGTGCTTGGGTCGAAGAACTACCGTCTGTGCTATGGAGCCTACGCACAACTCCCAACACTTCTACGCAGTTCACCCCATTCTTCATGGTCTACGGTGCAGAGGCAATTCTGCCATCAGACGTAAGGTTCAACGCACCACGAGTTGAAGCATACAATGAAGAAGACGCAGAAGAGGCACTCGAAGACGCAGTCGACTTGCTTGATGAGGCGCGCGACACGGCCTTAGCCCGCACAGCTGTTTACCAGCAGGACCTTCGCAACTACCACAGCCGTCGACTGCGCACCAGGTCCTTCGTCGTTGGCGACCTGGTTCTTCGACTGAAGCAAAAGAAGGTGCACAAGCTCGCTTCCCCATGGGAGGGTCCCTTCATCATCACGGAGGTCCTTGGTGGAGGCGCATATCGACTGAAGCACGCGAAGACAGGCGAACCTCTCACAATCCTTGGAACGTTGCGCATCTGCGCCGTTTCTACGCATAAAGTGCTCACAATGTAATAGGCTATATGTCGGATGGCTGCAGGTTTCAGACGCGCTCTTTTCCTTACCAGGGTACCTAAGGGGACTGGAAGGTTTTTAATGAGGCGGCCTGCAGCCTAACATTCAAAAGAGGAATAAAATCAATGTTCCTTCGACTCTTTGTGGCTACCACCTGCATAATTCATACCTTAACCGCACCCGAACCCTCGGGGGCTGCGTAACAAGGATCCGCAAAACAAACTTTGCAGCCGCACTCGAATACTCGGGGGCTGCACAGTCATCGGTTCATAACCAACACATATTTCACAAACCCCGCTCGATTGACTCGGGGCTCGGCAAAAAATCAAAGTATACAAACTATACAATATACAAAGAGTCAAAAATTACACTCGGGGGCTGCCCCCTATACAAAAATTGCACTCGCAAACCATTCTAATCCTCAGGCTCGTCTTTACGGGCAGCTCGGGCCGCAAAGCTGTTCGCGAGTGCACTCGATCAGTGTCTCCGCAGCTTGGATCGTGTCATCCAAGTCTTTTTGTTCGAGAACCTCTCCGGCTGCAGGTGTCCGCAACACCAACCTTGGTTTTCGACTACGCATATACGCCATTGCAGCGTTGGCTCCAATTACAAGTCTTTGAGACAGCAACTCTCGAATGGGATTTGTTTGGCGGAAGATGTTCAACACAGCACGAATCCCTTGTGGTTGTGGCCCCGAAGGAAAAAGAGTCTCGTTCAGACGAATAAACGATGCCCGGCATAACTCCAGCAGTCAGCACTTCGCCAGACGCGATCCTTCAGGGTGGCAAGTATGCGGGCATGGTACCTATCAAGCCAAAAGTGTTGACGCCCAGTTGTAGGGTCGTCAACCACGCTATCCAGGCGTCCTTCCACGCGAATCTTTCAGCCTGGAAGTTGTCGACAAAGCCTACAAATACGGGCGCACCAGTCAGATCAAAAGGACAAAAGCTACGCAAAAAGCTTGTAAAACAAAGCAAGATTCGAACTTACACTCGAGTTGCCTGTTCACAAGCTCCATCTCCCCGAGACATAATCCTCGCGTTGGGTGGCCAACGCGGGTCTGGCCCTCAATCGACTCAGCTCAGCCTGGGCGTCCTTCAGATCTTGCTCCATTCTCACAAATTTAGCCTTCATATACTCCATCACCTTGGCATCATTTGCCACCTGACCCTGGGATCGGGTGGTGATTGGAGCCTGCGAGGAACTAGTCGCAGTAGCAGGTTCTCGTGACTGTTCAAAGAGCATAATCACAAACACAAAGTTTGTGTCAGAAGCTAAACGTCATAAGCATACAACTCTCAAATGAAAGACATTAGCAAAAGACAGTTTGCATAAACAAGGTAGCAAAACAAAGCGCAGACTCGCGCAGTTCAGAAGGTATCATTACAAGGCATAAAAAAGCAAAAGGGTACAGCTACCCTAAGCCTAAGATTTCGATTTCCTAAGCAGACGATTGGCAGTCTCGAGTGCCCGGCGCTCCATGGTGTTCATAAAAACTTCGCCAGTCGCGCGGCGCTCCGCTCACCCCCTTCAGGAAATGGGCTTCCCGTCTGGCTTCTGAGGGAACGCAGACAGTGCTGCCTCATAGTCGCAATCTATCCCATGTCCCATAAGAAGCTTGATGGTGGACTCGGATCCGCGTACCGTGTTGGCGCGAGCGAAACCCGCCATGGTGGACGTCCCGGGGCCAAACACGTTGGCGAAGTCATCCACCGTCGACGGCACCACGCCAGTCGGGAACACCACTTGGTATACAGCGCCAAGTGTGCTCGTCGATTTGGCGAGTGCTTCTTTCGCCTGGTTGCATAGAGCGCCTAAGCCGCCCACAGCCTGTTCCAGCGAAAGATCGTCACTCGCCACGTCTGCAGAGGCCGGTGCGCCAACAGCTTCTGCACAATTCAAAACAGGCATAAGTCACGACACTCGACAAGTTATATCGTCATATCAAAAGGAGAAAAGATTACTCACCTCCCATGGCCTGCGCGAGTGCCGCGAGCTGGTCAGCATATTCTCGCTCGCGTGCAGCGCTGAGTTGGTGGCGGCAGCCAGCTCTTTCTTCGACTCTTCGCGCTGCGCGGCGAGTGCGTCTTCCAGCTCCTTCTTCTCGCCTGGCCCAGCAAAATCACGTGCATTCAATACTCGACAAAATCAGCATTGCAAAAAGAAGTTGGCAAAACAAAAGCAAAAAGGAAACTCACGACTGAGCCGCTCGAGCTCGGCGCGCATGGTGTCCCTCTCCTGCTCCACCTGGACATAAGCCTTGGCAGAATCTGCCAAGGTGTGGTAGAAGGGCTGCGAGCACACGATTCAGCAAAAATCAAAATCTCACAGACCTACAACTAAACGGGTCAAGCAAAAAGTTACTCACGTGGTTCATCCACGGCTCAGGAGCCGCGACTGATGTCCCGACATCTGGAGTTGCCGCCTTGGCTGTTCAACGACAGCGTCAGTGGCCATGGCTGGGCAGCCTCGTTTCCAGTCGGTGCAGACTTCGAGTGCTCCAGGGTTGGAACATTCTCGACTGGAGGAGTCCCAGGCTGATTGTTTTCAGCACTGTGGCAACACAACAAAGCAAAAAGATGGTCAGCACAAATATGTGACAGCACAAAATTCTCATACTCAAAACACACATACCTGTGCTCCTCATCTTCCTCGTCTTCGGAGTCGCCAAAAATTGGTCCTCCAAAGGCTGGGGTACCACTCGACTGAAGCGGAAGAGTCGAGCTTGTTGAGCACGCACGCAAAGGAGCGGCTTGGAAAACAGGTGGTGAATCTGATTCCTCGTCATCCTCCAAGCCTGCTCCTTCGCGGGTGAACTGCAGCAGAAGGCGCCTTCTTGGCCAGTCGACGCCGCTTCGGTGGCGCGGTATCGACTTCTTGGTCAGAGGTGCCTTGTCTTCAGATTGGACTTCTTCTGCTGCTTCTCCTCGACCCTCCACATGTGAAGTGGTGGCAGAAGGGATGGGCGACTGATCCCCTTTCGGGTCCACCACCTGTGCCTGTGTTTCTTCAGTCTCGCCATTTTCAGGCAGAGGAGGAAGGGAGGCAGCAGTCGAGTGACCCTGCATAGCATACATCACAAATTGCAAAGTCAGAATCAAAAAACACATATCGTAGAAACTACGAGTGGCAAACTATTAAACTACAGACATACCTCAAGCAAAGGGTTTTCCGTCCCGTATGGCAACGGGACAATCGATGTTGCAAGGTCGGCTGTCGTCAGGCTGGTGATGTGGCGCACGTGCGTCACAAGCTCGTTCCTTGACAGTCCTCTGGGCTCATCGGTGGAGTCACTCGCGCCCTCATACTCCCACATGGGGTGCGCTCGGGCACGGAGTGGCCACACCCGCCTCTTCACAAAGGTGGCGATCAAATGAATGCCTGTGACCTTGTCCAGCAGTCCGTCGATTCGAGTCAGCAAAGGGCGTGCTTCCTCCATTTCTTCGGCTGAGAGCTGGTGATCCCACGCCTTGGTCCTGACGTAAGCTGCAGTCGAGAAGGTGGCGACTCCTTCTTGCTCGACACTCGCATAAAACCACCCTTTCCTCCAGCCTTGCGCGGAGTCGACGGTCTTCAGGCGGAAATAGCGGGTGTCGCTGCGCACCTGGATGCCGCAGCCGCCCACGGGGTAGGTGCGACCACCTCCTCTGTTGGGTCGCACCATGAATATGGTCTTCCATAGCGCCCAGCTGGGTGCGACGCCAAGGAAAGCACTCGCATAGCGTGATAAAGCACGCAATATGCATAATACCGTTCGGGGTGAGATCGTGGATCTGCACCCCGTAGGCATAAAGGAGGCCACGAACAAAGTCGTGGAGGGGAAGCGAGAAGCCCCTGGACACAAACTCCGCAAAGCAAACGCGCTCGTTGGCGCGTGGTTCGGGGCATACCTCCTTGGGCGATGGAGCGCGGACGGCGAGTTGCTCCGCGGGAGGCAGATATCCCTGCTCGCGGAGCTTGAGCAGATGGGCGTCCTTGACGGTGGACTTCGCCCAGTCCCCGCTGCCCTTCTTCAGCGCGGCGGATGCAGATGTACCCGCCGCAGCTTCTTGCCCTTGGCCGCATCGGTCGCGGCAGCGGCGGCGGCACCACGCTTGCCTCCACCTTTCGCCATTGTAACGTGGAGGAGGGTGGAGAAGAGAGCTTGGGCGCAGAGCAATGGAGGTGGGCGCGAGGAAGAAGATGAGACGAGGGGCGGCGCAGGGAAATGGCAAGTAAAAAACTCTGCCAGCGCCGTCCCCCCTATTTACCACAGATCGCAAAATGATCGTAACCGTCAAAACAAATGCATACGCTCCGCGCGAAATCTGGCCATACACGTGGCAGCCACGGAGAGCAACCGTCGCCGGCCACTCCGCCCACTACGCACGAGAATCCAGGAAGCCATCATCACGCCCCGTGAAAATCGCGCCCGAACGGTCAAATCAAGTCCACGCGGCGTCATCCCTGGTCAGCTCTGCAAAAACGGGCCCACAAACAGGGTCACGTCTTATCAAAGCCTCTCCAAGCACGCCACGCTTGTCAGAGATAGCAGTCGCAAAATGCGTCATTGCTGACGTTGTTCTCTCTTTCACAACTGGCATAAAGTCACTCGATGATATCTTCGGGTGGTCTCTCGCATAAGTCTCGGTTGGTTTTTTAGCAAAAGTCATAGAGGCCAGTCGAAATTCTTTCGACTGCAGCATCGTACTCCCATCGGGAGCGTATCAAAAAATTTCTTTGACTAAAATGTGCAGGGTAAAAGATTTGAGATTATCCTCCATTGCAAGCAATAAAGCACAATCTCGGGGGCTACTCCCATCGGGAGCGCTGTCGCGCACCCGATAGAATAATGGCAAAAGTGTCAGTCGACGAAACATTCGACTAAGTTCATAAGCAAAATCACACTCAAAATATTCCCGAGTTGATCCGACGATCCTTGGATGCTGCATGCATAAGTGCAAAGGTAAGACCCGCCGATCAGTCGAGCTGGGCTAAGGACCGCTCCAGCAGCGTTATCCTTAAATGTTCCGTGTCAGCAGACATGATGAAAATCCCCGACGGACGCGTTGGGTAGATTCAAAATATACTGCAGTTCGATTCAGTAAGACCTCAACGGCCGTTTCGAGTCTGTCCAGTTTGTTCCAGATTCGAGTCCGGGGACTCGAGTTTGATTGAAAGCTAGTATGGTTTTGCCACAAATGGTAGTTAACCGGCCCCGATCCGTCGTGTGTGCCGGGCCTGCTAAGCTAATATCCCTTGACTATCATAAGCAAAAACTCATAGTCGATGAAACACTCGACATAGCCAACATGTGCTATTTCATAAGAATTCTAAATACAGATGTAAAAAATATATATAACGTGCATGATGTATGAGTCCATGCCCGACTCTTCGAATCAGACAAGTACTCGGGGGCTACTGACATGGGTATGCCTATCGGGTACCCTACCATGAGGGTACCTGGTGCACGTATCGACTAGGCCCAACTATCAGAGCCTACATGAAGCCCATGAAGGGAGGCCCACGAAGATGAAGTATCCTCCAAGTTTGGCGAAGCAATAGTCGGTTTAGAGTTTCCTTACTTGTAAATCGAGTCGGTTACGAACACCCGAGACCCAGCCTATTATTTAAGGACTGGGAGGGCCATCGAACCAGACAACGAACCACCAGAGCCACAAACCCTAGCGAGATCGACATCTCGCCGGGATCCTTGTAACCCTCATATTCACAAATCAATAACAGACAGGCAGGACGTAGGGGTGTTACCTCCACACGAGGGCCCTGAACCTGGGTAAAATCTTTGCCCTGCTTGTCAGCCAACGATACTTCCAGCTCTACCACGTTCTCTCCCCCATATTCATAACCTAGGGACCTTAACCATGGGTCTTGATGAGTCTACAGCTCGTCAGTCGCGAATCTTTATAGGAGAAGGGGACTCACATTCATGCAACCGATTAGATAGAGGTTTTTCGACGGAGATTTGCGAGGGCTCAATCTATCGAAACTGAGAAGCCAACAAAATAATTAATCCTTTGGAACGTACAATTCCTAGATGATGACAACTCCTCGTCAGTCATTGACACGAGAGTGTTGCATATGCCTATCTAGATGAGAAATGTGAGCCTTCATGAGCAGTCACAAATCGGGCAAAGTGGAGATGTTGACCCATCAGCAAACACAGCAAAGGACAAGAGCAATTCCAGATTGGAGGTAGCAACCGTGGTTAGTCGACAACCTCGATCCCACCATGCATTATCTGGACTCCAACATCAGCCATGATTCAATTTACCCTGAATGCGTTTTGTTTAGCTTTGCGCGAATGGCGGAGGGGAATGGTGTGAGTATAGGACATCTCTGCTGTATAGAAGTAAGCAAATTTTAGTAAAAAACAACATATAACTTGCATCATGCATAGGTTCTTGGTCTTCGAAATTAGCCATGATTCAATTTACCCTGAATGAGTTTTGTTTAGCTTTGCGCGAATGGCGGAGGGGAGTGGTGTGAGTATAGGACATCTCTGCCGTATAGAAGTAAGCAAATTTTAGTAAAAAACAACATATAACTTGCATCATGCATAGGTTCTTGGTCTTCGAAATTAGAATAGAGTTGAGTACTTGAGGTTTTGCACCATGGAGATATTTGTCAAAACCAGGGCACATCTAAACCCATCTCGGCAGCCAAAAAAAAGAGGTGACGGAGTCACAAAGGAAAAGTACATCTTTTACGGTGTAAGAAAAGCATACTCTAAGTTTAAAATTCCTGAAAAATCGCACACATTGATAAATGGATGTAGGTATGTGCGTATAAAGATTGAAACTAAAGAAGTAGTAATCATTTGTGTTCCGTAAAAAATCCACCAAAATTCGCCAGTTTGCATACAAAATTCCAAAAATTATAACATAACCTCAAATCCGAAATGAATGGGCTGGGATCATACCACATTTACCGACCCAGGTGAACATACAATGAATCTTGTTTCGGTCGACAAAAAAATTCTAGAAAAACGTTGAAAAGAAGAACCGACGCATGAGACGACTTGAAATGCTTCCGGACCCACCAGTCAGTGTCGCCAACGGAAACGAATCGCGTCCTGCAGTCCTGCTTATAAAACGTGGCGCGGGCTGCTGTCCAACCCAAGTCGCCTGCCCCCAGCCCAACCCAAACCAAGTCGCACTTCTCCTCGTCGACGCGGCGACCGGCCGGCACGCGCTCAACCGCAACCGCCGCCGTCGCTCGCCCCGCGTCTCCGGTACACGGTGAGTCGGCATGCCCCGCCTAGCTTTGCTCTACCGTGGTTCCCGCAAATCACTTCATCTCTTCGTGGACGCGTCCTGGAATTGTAGAAAATCGCCTATTCGCCTTGGTGGTTTATATGGTTAGGGCTCTAGATCGCGCCGTGCGGACGCGTAGGATCCAGATCCGGACGGGTAGGGCCGGAAGGGAGTGGTTTTGGGGTCCAATTCTGGACGCGGCGGTCGTCCATTCGAAAATAAATCCTAGGGTTTCGTCGGCCGCGAGTCAGATCTGTTCCGGACGCCGTGGTCGTTCGTCGCGGTTCTACCGTTTTCGTTGCTTCGCGAGCTGGATCTGTCGCGGAATTCATTCATGGTTTCGGTGCAAGATCTTTAGTTAGATTTTGTGTTAGTCCTTCGGAATAGATGTCTCGTTTACAGATGTTTCTTTCGAAGCCTTGAATGTTTACCTTTAATCTTTTTTTATTATCGCAGGCAAATTTGGGGCTGAGGAAGAAAGGAGCGACTTCTCTTGGTCGTTGGAACTTCAGGACAAGGTAAGAACGTGTATAATTGTCACATGTTCGGTGCGTCTGGTAGTTCCAACTTCCAACTGCAATTATTCCTAGTTGTCTCTGATGCGATGCTAGTCAACGCTTGCTTGGTGTAGTTTGTTTGAGTTGTTGACAAAAGCTTTGTTTGTAGCTCGTGTTGACAAAATTATTATTAGTCCCTTGATCAATGTCCTTTGCAGCTTAAGAATCGGAATTACATTAAAATAAAATAAAAATTGCACGATGCCATGTGAAGAAAAGGTTAACTCTATGGAACAGTAACAACTAACAAGCTCCCTCATGTTGGTTACTTTTTGTTATTGTGTAATTGTTACTAGAGCCTCACAACAATTTTGGTTGACATGCTTCTTTAAGTCCTGAATGGTTAGCAGGTTCCAACCTTTGAGCTACTGTTTTCACATTGTGCGGATGTCATGAATCTAATTTGGCACTATTTTGGTGTTAAACTTCTGTCCTAGTCACTTGTACTAGCTTTAAGGGTTAGCTGCTGTATGCTTTGGTTTCGTTGCGAATTTCATTGCTTGAGTTGTCTGAAGTTATTGGTCTACTTATTGGATTTAGACACATTTACTTTGGCATGCTAGATAATCCTAGATGTTCAATGAACTAACAGTGTTCTTCTCTCTTCTATGAGATGCACTTCCTTGCATCATTTCATGGCCCTGCAGGTTTTAGCTCTTTATCAGTTTCGCCGGGATGGACTCCAAGAAGTTCCTGCAGATGGTCGAAGATAAGAAGAAGAGACTACTTGAGAAGAAAGAAGCCCCGCTGAAATGGCAGCAGAAACTGGAAGCAGCAATCAAGGCCACTGAAGAAAAGGAGAAGAAGTTGAAGTCAAAAAAGCACAGAAGGAGAAGCCATTCTTCCTCAGAATCTGACAGCGAGTCTGAGAGCGACAGTGACCGGAAGCACAGGAAGAGGAAGGACCGCAAAAGGCACAAGAAGCATGGCCACTCCGACTCTGATGGTGCCAGGAGGCGCAAGCGCAGGTCAAAGAGGAGGAGCTCAGACTCTAGTGACGAGAGCGACAGTGATGAATACGAGAGTGGATCTGAGGAAGAACGTCGCAGGAAGAAGCACTTGCACAAGAGAAAGCACCGCCGGCACTCTTCAAGATCAGACTCTGACGCTTCAGACTTCATCAGTGATGACGAAGAGCGGAGGTCAAGCAAGAGGGACCGCCATTCCAGGCGCCGCCACAGGTCATCAGACGACGACTCTGAGGAGAAGAGCAGGTCGAGACACAGGAAGCGTCATAGATCAAGTGATGAGGACACACCTTCAGATTCTGACAGTCATAAGCGCCACAGGAGCCGCTCCCTGGGGGAGTCCTCGGATGGTGGAGCAGTTGCTGGTGAACCGGACAAGATGAACAATGGCAAAGGCTGTCTCACAAAAGCAGGCACCAACATCGCCATGACCACAATCATGATGATCGTCACCGTAGCAACTCTGTTGGACGATTCGATGATGTGAAGCAAGTCAAGAGAGTTAACACCCTGGGAGTTGTGAGAGATTAAAACCCCCCAGGAAATATGTTGGTGGCTTATCGTCACCAGCATCACTATGATCATCACCGTAGCAACTCTGTTGGAGGATACTATGCTGGTTTGTCTTCCGTGATGAATCTCTTGTCTTTGTTGCGAATTCTGAAACCTGTAACTTTGTTGCACTGATGTATCTGGCGACATTAGATGTTTATTTCCAGTTATCAATGTCTGTGGGATATGTTTGCTTTCCATGTGCACCCGTGTGTGCGTGGACTCATTATTAAATACAAAAATGTTGCTTATGTGCTTAGTTACTTTTCGGTCGTGTAGAGCCTTACCATTATTTTGTTTCTCCGCAGCAACGCACGCACAGGCAGTATAATAACAGTACATACAGGTAGTTTTTGTGTGTGTGGAAACTGGAAAGCTCTTGATTTTATAGAGCAGCTTCCTGCCTAAATTCGGGCGAGTACCTTTTGCAGCGATTCAAAACTCAATCGATCCTTCTCTTCATCTCTCCCTATCTCTCGTTAGTTAATCTATCCTCAGACCTCAAATCCCCAAAGATTCAGGAGATTGCCAGGTGGGCTGTGGCTGAGCACGCTAGGCAAGCAAATGATGGGCTCCGGCTCACGTGGGTTATCAGCGTCTTCCAACAAGTGGTGTCTGTAGGCAGGAACTGGAACTTTCTAGTTGACACGGTGAACGGTGACGGTAAAGAACGCATGTACTCCCTCCGTTCCAAATTACTTGACTCACATTTGTCTAGAAACGAATGTATCTAGACACTAAACAAATATAGATACATCCGTATTTGGACAAATGCAAGTCAACTAATTTGGAACGGAGGGAGTACATAGCGAAGGTACATGATCAGTCATTGACTCACTCACGCACGCTGACTTCCTTTGTTCCATCCAACTAAGATGCAGTGTGGTTGTAAGATTCCATATATCGCTTAGTAATAAACCAAGTTGGAGTACTTGTGGTGATTTTCTGGCACCTATCCATTTTTTAATACAAACCCTGGAAAGAAAGGGAGTCTAATCCACGCTATCGTACCTCAGGGAAAATCCAAATTTCCCATTACTTCTACCCATCTACGCGATTCTGAGATCCCGTCATTGGGTTCAAAAACAAGGAATCTCATCTCAATCATCATTTGTCAGGACTTTTCGCTGTCTGCTAGTCGACCTATGCCCGATCATTCGCTTTCTTCCTACTGCTTTCGTCCAATTTTATTGAGAATTTCAGACGAGACTGTACTGAGCTATGAATATACAAAGCCTTTTTATGTATTTCTTTTGTCGGACATTCAAGAGAACAACTTACACATACATCCAAGCACACTACTGCACTCAAACAAACTCGAAAAATACAACCTTCAAACGTATCAAAATTTCACGGCACTGAGACCGATCGTTTACACTAGCTGGGAAATTGATAATTTAACTAATTTACACACCATATCCCCTTTCTTTTTTTCTGAAAGAAGTCCTTTCGAGTACATCAGCACCTTCCAGATGTGTACTATCTCAAGGTTCTAACAAAGCATCTTCTAGAATTGGGCGGGCCTCCTTGATGCAATTGCCCGCCAGGTGCTTGAGATAAATACATCAGGCTATCAAAATCCATCAATTAGATGGTTGATACTGCAACTCGTGAGGTGCACGAAAATGAGTTGCACTTATTTGTAATGTAGGCGTATCTCTATCACGATTTTAATTTCATCGCATTTGCTGTCAAGAAGAGCCACTACAATGTAGTGGGAAGTGTACAACAGCCAGAAGGGCCAGAAACGTGTCTAGTGGCAGTCAGAAGTTTGTCAAGACTTTATCTTTCGACACGCCATCAGCAACAAGAGCTCTAGTAATATCCTGCAGATATTAATACAGACGAAGATCAGCCTGCAAGTATAGAAACAAGCCACAATGTCTACAAGTTGGAACATGGACAGTACTATTTTTTAGTGGCAATAATCGCCATTATAACAGCCTTCCATTTGAAACTATCCAAAATATTAGTTAAACACCTTGTCTTCAGTTATTACTCTAAATGTACAGCAAATTGCTAGGTCTGGGTAACAAATACAAATTTGTACCATTTCTCAGATGTTGCCTCAAATATAATGTTAACTACCAATCTAGAGCAAGAACAGTATGGCCTGCAAAAGGCAGTGGCTACTGGTGTCTATGTTTAGTTAGCAGTTCGATCTTGAGAAAATATCAATTTACCATGCATTATTGATGTACAGATGTCTTAGAATAACAGAACAAGTGCAGCATCTAATGTAGAAAAAGCATTGGGGCACATGAACGAAGATCGGTTCGCAACTTGCATCATTAGCTAGATAATTCAGAAATGAGAACATAAGAAAGCTAGGCATACCTCAGTCATCTGTGTATGTCCACACAAAATCGCTCCCATCGATGAAGGATTTACGATGTTCTTCGTCCTTGAAAAAGCATTCTGCAAAATGCAAAACAAAACTATAAGAACAGATGAGAACACGATGAGCTAAGAACAACCCAAAAGGCGAAATTATAACAGTACCTGGACATAGCCTCGCTCACCAGTCCACTGATCATCTGGTCTAGAGAGAACAGGTATAATTTTTATTCCTCTAGACTCCCAGTCATCGAACCTCTCCTGTCATAGCACACAGTGTCAAACAGTTATAGACTGGTCAATACTTACAAAAAATGTAGCCCAAAGACTGAGACCTACCTGATATGCCATCCTCTGAAGATTTCTAGCCCCATAAAAGAGGCTTACATCAACCTTCTCATTTTCGCCAAAACCTGACTCGATGAGTGACCGGATCGGGCTGCCACGAGTACATGTAAAAAAGATGGTATGATCAGAAATACACACTCCAATGAAAGGTGTTCTTCTCCGAATGCACTTCCCACATCACATACACTATCAAGAGGCAATCGTGTTTGTTTAAAGTACGTGTGGATCGGCATTGACATGGATGCAGCATATGTACAGAGCAGAATTCTAGATGTGAGAACGTTCCAGCTCAACAAATTAGATAAAAGTATCCATTGATGATGTTCATTGAAACGAAGTGGCAGAACAATAAAATTAAGGAGAGGTCATCACTCATCACCCATCAACTACTTGGCATGTGGAATTCCAAAACAGATTCTGCAGATATGGAAATAGCCGATGATGCATCTGTACTACAGTGGTGGCTATCTAGATCATTTAACACTAAGATTGAACAATCTCTGTATCTTGTAGAACAATTGACGCGGGTTTGACATACTTGATGAGTAGAAACAAATGAAGGACAATACAGAAGCACAGGTGGCAGTTCGTTCTATAGGCACCTGATCCCGGATCCAGTGGCGAAGACGAGCACCTCGCGGGCATCGCCGATCCTTGCGACCTCGAACCCGCGGCCGACAACGGCGCAGCCGACACGGACGAGGTCGCCGGGGCGGATGTCGCAGAGGCGCGCGGAGGGGGTGCCGGGGAGGCGCTTTACGAGGAAGTCGAACGAGCCGGGCGCCGTGGAGGTGGAGGCCGGGGGAGGGGAGGAGATGGCGAGGAAGATGGGGTAGGGGGCGGAGGGGAGGCGGAAGGGGAGGAACTGGCCGGCGGCGACGTGGGAGGCGAGGAGGGGGCCGTGGGAGGAGAGGTCGAGGGAGACGTGGAAGAGGGAGGCGTCGGGCGTGGCGGCCCGGACGGCGGAGACGGGCGCGTCCGTCCACTCGGCCGGCGAGGGGGGCGGGTGAAGGAGGCGAGTGCGGCGGCGGCGGCGTTGGAGAGGGCGCGGAGATGGTCTGGGCGGAGGAGGTGGTGGAGGCGGCGCGGCGGCGGTCGGAGGAGCATCGGAAAAGCTTCCGCCAGGATGAGGGAAGCTCTGCCGGCCGATGGGGAGGAAGCTGCCGGATCTCGCGGGCAAAGGCAAGTTTTGGTGTACAAGACGGTGACGTGTACATGTTTGATTTCTCCTCAAGTCAAAAGAGGAAAAACTCTGGCCCAAAATAGAAATGATATTGACAATAAAGAGATGGTTTGAAGATTTCAGGAGACAACTCGGCAACTCCCAAGACACGCCCAAAAATATCCAATTATACCGGCGGGCTAACCAGCCGACACGTGCGGTTGAGCCAAGCATCTTGGAAAGGGCTCTAGGAAATGCCGGGCCTATCTCGATTCAGATTTTTTACTACACTACCTGAGATTCACATCGGATCTAAGTTCAGTATCCTAATCCATGTGTTGTGCATGTCTCTCCATCCTTCAATCAAGATATCACATATGCAAACTTGAGTTACTAACTACTTTTTTTTAGATAACTAACTACTTATTAGTAGCTTATTTACATACAAATAAGTGATTTGCGACTGCTCCGAAGATAGCTATAAAATTGACTGTTACTGGTGTTCATTAAAATTGCCTACAACATCGACATCATTGGAATAAGGTGGTATATTCAGGGCACAAAGACATTTTTGTACGAATTAATAGTGCGACATCTTGGACTTTCTTTATCAATGGCGAAAAGAGAGACAGTGACCCAAAATTCTGATCCAATCAAATGATAATCCTTCAAAAGTATAAATTATAATTTGAATTGTACTTCAGAAGTGTTCAGATTTTGGATCCAAAAAAGTGATATTTGATCACTCAAATTTATAAATTATAATTTAAAGTGTGTTAAAAATTTACAAAAACTTAATCAAAATGAATAATATTTGATACTTAATATGTAAAAGTACAATATAAATTATGCTTCAAATGTATCGATTTATTAGTGAGTTTACATATAAATAATTTATTTGTAACCGCTCCACTGTGTGCTATAAGGTCGGTAACCTATCGACCGGAATTTTTAAAAGCAAAACATTCAATACACTAGTAGAAATCTCCATTTTCCCTAGAGCTCATCGGCCTCCACAAGGTACAGAAATAAAGTTATTTTTTTAGTCGAGCGCGCTTTTCGTCTCTGTCTGCACGCATGGACCTACTGGATTGAAGAAGAAAAAAAGGCCAAGTCTACGACTTTAGGCTCGCCAAAGGAATCGTTGCCGCCAGTCTTCTTCGTCCCCTTTGATTGCACAAGGCATCACGACACACAAGTAGGGCGTGTTTGGTAGCCCGGCCCGACCGAGTAAATCTCCCCCTACCCAACTTTCATTTGTTTGGTAGCCCGGTTTGCTGCTTTGGGCCATGCCCACCTCATGCAAAAAAGGGTGCTCAGCCGGGCCCGGGTGAGAAGCTCGAGCTTCTCACCTCAGCCCGGCCGAACTCATCCCGCAATCACTCCCGCGCGTGGGCCCCGCCTCGCTCGCCCGCCAGGCCCTCCCCTCACCCCCGACCCATTTCTCCTTTCTTCTCCTTTCTGTTCTCGCTCCCGTGTGTCGCCATGGCCACCGCCTCTCGTCACCACGGCATGCGCCGCCGCTTTCTGCACCTGTCGCCGCCGCCCAGCGTCGCATGCCGCCTCCCGCGTCAACCTCCGCCACCTCTCAGCGTCGGCCGCCTCCCAGTGCCCGCGCCCGTGAACAGGAGACCACGGACCGCGCCTCACACATGAGACCACGGCCCGCGTCTGCCGGCCACAGGAGAACCTCCGACGGTGGAATAGGAGGGCGCGCTCTCGCCGGCGGCGACGCCTTCCCTCGCCGGCAGCCAGAGCCCAACGCCCAGCGAGCTGATTGATTTTTTAGTTTTGTGATGAGGGACCTGATCGCTTTTTAGGTTTGTGTTCAGGGACCTGATCGCTTTTTATAAAATTGTGACATGGCTCAGAGCATACAAGCTACCAAACATGATCTCAACTCAGCCCGGCTTAGCTTATACAACCTACCAAACACCCAGAGTGAAACCAATTTGTATGTTGTCAACATAGCTGGACTGGGCCGGTATGAGGTGAGATGGAGCATACGGGCTACCAAACACACCCGTAACGACCCAACTGATAAAGTTTTCTTCACCCACTCATAGGCTAGCCCAAATAATAAAATGTATTCACTCACTCACTCACGGCTGGACAAGCCTGCTTGTTGGCCAACTAAGAGCATCTCCAACCATGGCCCCGAAAGCTATCCCAAACGGTCCGCCCGGACAACTTTTGGGGCAAAAACCAGCATCCAAGGGAGGCCCCCAAACCTAGCCAAAACGACCAGGCGGTACGGCAAACCCCAAAGCCAGCCCATATGTGGGAAGGGTTTGGGGCGGCCCGGACGCGTCCGCCACGTCTACCCTCGAATAGCGGACCCACGCATTTTCCCCCTCAATTCGACCGGAACCATCTCTTCTTCCTCCGCGCTCACACATTCCGCCCACCTCTCCGCTCCGCCGTCGTTCCCGTCGTATATTGAAAGGACAATGATGTCGCCTAGAGGGGGGTGAATAGGCGATTTAAAACTTTTCCGGTTTAGGCTTGATAATTGCGGAATAAAACTAGATGTTTAAATTAACAAGCCAACAACCTAAATATACTAGGCTCACCTATGTGCACCAACAACTTATGCTAAGCAAGACAAGCAACAAGGTGATAGCAAGATATAGACTTCAAGCACGAAGGCTATCACAATGTAAAATGCATAAGTAAAGAGTTCGGGTATAGAAATAACCGAGGCACGCGGAGACGACGATGTATTCCCGAGTTCCTCCTTTTTAGGGGAGTACGTCTCGTTGGAGGGGTGTGAGTTTCAAACTCAAGACGCCACAAATGGCCTCACCCTATTCTCCGATGAACCTTGCCCAAAAGCTCGGTTCACCTTCCACTATTGATTTTCCTTTTGGGCGAAAATCGAGTCCCGTACAACAATCTTGAGGCACAACCCACAAAAGGATTGGGGGCTCACAAGTGGCCACAAAAGGCATCAACCGCCACAAAAGGCGGCTAGGGTCCAAAGACCCAAGAGTAACAAGCTCACAAACTTTCACTTCCACGAATCCTCGTGGAGAGAGCATACCGATGCAACACAATGCAATGGCAAGAATACAAGAAGTGCTCAAGTCCTTCACTCTCAGATCCCACCAAAAGCAACTAATGCTTGTGGGGGGAGAAGAGAGGAAGAACAAAGAAGAGAACCACACAAGAACTCCAGGATCTAGATCCACTAGGTTCCCCTCACTTAGAGGAGAGATGGATTGGTGAAAATATAAATCTAGATCTCCTCTCTCAAATCTCTCAAAGATATCCAAGAATCATGAGAGGAATTGAGAGAGAGGCAAACTTTCCAAGGTCAACAATGGAGGTGAGAGAGGGGGAAATTTCGTGCTTGGAAGAGCTGGGTGCAATGGGGAAGAAGGGGGCCTTTTTATAGGTCCCCTGAAAAAGAGCCGTTGCAGTCCACTTAGACCGGAGTTTCCGGTCCAGGAAGGCCGGAGACTCCGGCCCGGGCGGAGACTCCGGACCCCTGAGGGCGGAAACTCCGGCCTTGGTCCGGAAACTCTGGGGGAAACTCTGGGGTCACTCCGGGGTCATTCCAGAGAGTGCCGACGCTTCGCTCGTTTCGCTGCAAATCCTGATGGGACGGAGACTCCGGCCCCTGAGCACCCCTCGGGCCGGAGACTCCGGCCTGGGCAAACAAACTGCAAAACAGCAAACCCTGAAATGCAATAACTTTCTCGTTCGAACCCCAAATCAGGTGAAACCAACGAGGTTGGAAAGATAAAGAACCATAAAGAGAGTTAAGTTGACACACATGGGAAGGTGTGGAACTTTCCTCTCGGATAAACCAATAATATTTCCGACACGAAAACACAACAAGTTTTCCATCCGGACTCCGATTTCGATAATCTTGAGTTTGTCGGAATCGCAATGAAGAGCTTTACAAGATCTTGCATAGAAACATCATAGTCCATCATGTGAGGAGGAGACCATAAGGAGAGAGTTCGACCTCTCTTAGAAAAGACGCACCGTAAAACCTCCAACATCAAAAACGGAACGATGAACTAGAGCTTGGTATGGAGATGAACACAAGATCTAAATCCTCACATGGATAAAAGCCAAATAAGAACCAAGAAAGATGATATGCCAAATATGCAAAGGTTTGAGCTCTCCACAAAGATGCGATCAAGTTACTCACTTGAGAGCCCCTCTTGATAGTACGCCGTCTATCCTATAACCCGGTCTCCCACTAACACCATGAGACCGGTAAAATAGAAACTTTATCAAGATCATACCTTTGCTTTGCGCATTCCACGTGAGCTAGATGATGTCGATCTTGACTTCCTCAAGTTGGAACACCTTTCTTGATTGAGCTTGCGAGCACATGCTTGATGAAGACTTCTCCAAATACTCCCCCATACACCATTCTTCTTCTCTTGATATAGATGATGGGTTGGAGATAAACATGAATGTTCACTCAATCTTCTTTTCCAAGCCATGCTTACAATAAGCTCAACTCTAGATGACCATTCTTCATATAAACCCTTGAATAGAGCATTGATCATCATGTAATCTTCTAGAGTCCAACACATGAACTCCAATCTTTTTCTATGGACAAGATCTACAAGAATATCTCAATGCAAACATTAGTCCATAAGGATTGTCATTAATTACCAAAACCATGCATAGGGCAACACATGCACTTTCATATATCCGCCGCCTCCCCGAACCTCTGCCACCTCCCCGCAGTTCTCGATGGTCGCTGGTGCCCCACCTCCGCAGAAACCAGGCCTGCAGTCTCCGTTTCCGGTACGTTCTACATCGCTCTGCATCCACCTCGCTCTCAAAGTGTTTTTCGAAATGCCAGTGCCAGGTTGTGATGACCTTTTTTATATTTGTGGCCATGGATTCATCCTCCGACAAAGAGTACGATTACTCCGCCGTAGATGAGTTTATGTACAACAAGTTCATCGATGGGTCTAGCGATGATGACATGTTGCAGGAGGGAGACGAGGAGGCCATGTCGATGATTAGCATTCAAGAAGAATTGGAGAAGGCGGAGCACGTTCTCAACTTCCGGGGATCGATTAAGGGGCGGATTACCGTGGCCCGTGATAGGATCAAAGGCTATCGAGACCTATACGACGACTATTTCAAACCAGATCCGGTCTTTCACGAGGGGGTTTTCTTTCGGTGTCGGTTTTGCATGAGCTCGTCCCTTTTCCGACGAATACAGGAAGCAGTGACCAAGTATGATGATTACTTCAAGTTGAAGCATGATTGCTGCGGAAAACTTTCTTTCTCTCCATTGCAGAAATGCACCGCTGCTTTGAGAATGCTAGCCTACAGAAAGGCTGCGGATGCCATTGACGAGTATGTCCGGATGGGAGAGAGTACATGCATTGAGGCTATGGAGCATTTTGCGTACGCTGTGGTCAAGGTGTTTGGCGACAAATATCTTAGAGAACCAAATGCTGAGGACACTGAAAGGCTACTGGCCCTTGGAGAAGCAAGATGATTTCCAGGTATGCTAGGGTCAGTTGATTGCATGCATTGGCAATGGAAGAACTGCCCAACATGGTTGCGTGGGCAGTACCAAGGTCACAACAAAGAGGCCACAATCGTACTTGAAGCAGTGGCATCTCAAGACTTGTGGATTTGGCATGCGTTTTTTGGCATGCCCGGTTCTCACAACGACATCAATGTGCTTCAGCGCCCTCCCCTGTTCAAGAGGCTTTGTGATGGGGATGCTTCACCATGCAACTACACCGTCAACGGACACGACTACACCATGGGATACTATCTTGCTGATGGTATCTATCCGCAGTGGGCAGCATTTGTGAAGACTATCAGCAGTCCTACTGGTCCCAAAAATGTGGATTTGCAGCTGCACAGGAGGCTGTTAGGAAAGATGTCGAGAGGAGATTTCGTGTGCTGCAAGGTCGTTGGGTATAATCCGTGGAGCCACTGAAAGGACAAGGATGTCGCCTAGAGGGGGGAGGGGTGAATAGGCGATTAAAACTTTTCGGGTTTAGGCTTGATAATTGCGGAATAAAACTAGGTGTTTAAATAACAAGCCAACAACCTAAATATACTAGGCTCACCTATGTGCACCAACAACTTATGCTAAGCAAGACAAGCAACAAAGTGATAGCAATATATAATACTTCAAGCACGAAGGCTATCACAATGTAAAGTGCATAAGTAAATAGCTCGGGTATAGAAATAACCGAGGCACACAGAGACGAGGATGTATTCCCGAGTTCCTCCTGTTTAGGGGAGTACGTCTCGTTGGAGAGGTGTGAGGCACCACAAAGGTTGATCTCAACGCCACAAAGGCTCACCCTATTCTCCGATGAACCGCACCACAAAGGATTGGTTCACCTTCCACTATCGGAATCCGAAGCCTTTACAACAACAATCCGAGGCACAACCCACAACTGGATTGGGGGCTCCCGAACGGCTACAAGTGACCACAAAGGTCTCAACCACCACAAAGGCGTGTAGGGTCCAATGACCCAAGAGTAACAAGCTCACAAACTTTCAACTTCCACGAATCCTCGTGGAGAGCACAAACCGATGCACAAAGCAATGGCAAGAGCACAAGTGCTCAAATCCTTCACTCTCAAATCCCACCACAAGCAACTAATGCTTATGGGGGGAAGAGAGGAAGAACAAAGAAGGAGAAACACCAAGAACTCCAAGATCAAGATCTACTAGGTTCCCCTCACTTAGAAAAGAGATGGATTGGTGGAAATGTAGATCTAGATCTCCTCTTACTTTCCCTCAAAGATATGCAAGAATCATGTGAGGGATTAAGAGGGGGCAAGCTTTTCCAAAGTCAACAATGGAGGAGAGAGGGGAAAAACAAGCTCAACAAGTTGGGGAACCATTGGGGAAGAAGGCCCCTTAAATAGGTCCCCCGAAATCCAACCGTTATGCTCAGATTTCGCGAGCCCGGCCTGGCCGGCCTACCACCTGAGAAACCTGGCCTCGGGCCCGGCCTGGCCTAGGCTGGCCTAAAACCTGAGGCAACCGGCCTGGGGCTGGCCTTGGGCCCGGCCTGGCCGGCCGGCCTAAAAACTGCAGAAACACCCAATACGAAAACGGACATATCTTGATCATCCGGACTCCGTTTTCGATGTTCTTAGGCTCATTGGAATCGCAACGAAGAGCTTTACAAGGTCATGCAGAGAAACATCATAGTCCAACATGGGAGGATAAAACAAAATGTAGAAAGGTAAACTTTCTCCATAAAAGAACAATTGGTAAATCCTCCAACATCAAAACTCAACAAGATAATCATCAAGACTCCGTTTTCTATGATCTTGGGCTTGTTTCGAAGATAATCACAAGCCCTACAAGATCATGCATATACACATCATATTCCATCACGTGAGGAGGAAACCACAAGTAGAGAGTTTGACCTCTCTAGAAAAGATAAGCCGGTAAAACCTCCAATATAAAAAAAGCAACAAGATATGCATATGAAATCCGTTTTTGATGAACTAGAGCTTGGTATGGAGATGAACACAAGCTCTAAATTCTCACATGGATAAAAGCCAAATAAGAACCGAGAAAGATGATATGCCAAATATGCAAAGGTTTGAGCTCTCCACAAAGATGCGATCAAGTTACTCACTTGAGAGCCCCTCTTGATAGTACGCCGTCTATCCTATAACCCGGTCTCCCACTAACACCACGAGACCGGTAAAATATAAACCCTATCAAGATCATACCTTTGCCTTGAGCATTCCACTTGAGCTAGATGATGACGATCTTGACTCACTCAAGTTGGAACTCCTTTCTTGATTGTGCTTGCTAGCACGTGCTTGATGAAGACTTCTCCAAATGCTCCCCCATACTCCATTATGGGAGAGCCTCGCTAAGCTCCGTTTCATAAAGATGATGTCTTGAATCCTTCAAGACATACTTGCAATATGCTCAACTCTACACATGACCATTCTTCATATAAACCCTTGAATAGAGCATTGATCATCATGTAATCTTCTAGAGTCCAACACATGAACTCCAATCTTTTCCTATGGACAAGATCTACAAGAATATCTCAATGCAAACATTAGTGCATAAGGATTGTCATTAATTACCAAAACCACGCATGGGGCAACACATGCACTTTCAATCTCCCCCATTTTGGTAATTGATGACAATCCCTTTTACGAGGTTTTATATAATGAATTAAGCAACCATGCACAACAAAGAGCAAGGATGCAAGAGCATGAAAGGCAAATGCTTAAGAACGAAACTAAAGCATAAACCCAAATTCACTTAAACCTCTAAACTTCTCCCCCATTGGCATCGATTGCCGAAATGGGAGGAAAATTTAGAAGGCCAATATAGTAAGAGCTCCCCCATAATGTGTGCATTTCTCATAATATGAGTGAAATCAAATGCACGTATCCAATGACGAATAGTTGGGAAGGAGATCAAACTATATTGAGGATCCAAAGATTGCAAAAGAAAAACAAATTGAAAGATACTTCGACAAAAGAAGTAACCAATCAAAGGATCCGAAAAACCAATAGAACATAAGAAGATATTATGATAGGATCAACCATGTGTTCTAACAATCAAGAGGGAACTCACCAAGGTATGTGCACGATGTAGGATTTGCATTTCAATATAGTGTGCACACCATGGAATCCTCACTCCCACCTATATAATCTAGAACAAAAACCAAAGAAGGTGTAGCAAATAGGTCCACAAGCTTATTAAGATACAAAAGGAATACCAAATGAAAGGCCAAGCTTGTGGCTTTTAGAAACCGCCAAAGAATCAAAAGGAATAAAAGGTGGTTACTAAAGGATTGGAATACCAATTAAAGATGTAACTACTCTCATGTGTATAAGTTTCTAAGTAGACATCAAGCATGAAGATATATGTCCACAAAGAAACATGCACACACAAACTAGATACTACGGTGAAGAACATGATATCCTAGTGGAAGTCATATATATACCAATAAGATCTTTGCTTAAAAGCATAGCACAAAGCTCAATTTTATCTTAAAAGGATATAGATGAACTTCCAAGACAATCTCATCATAGCATCAAGAAAGTCCATAAGGGAAAAAATGATAGATGGGATGCTCCAAGAAAGATAACAAGTATCACAAAGGGCAAATGAATTTGCAAATTCATCGATATTGCATATGAGAGCTTTGAGAAGAAATGCTAGATTAACATATTTGGGATTGGTGAATCAATACAATGATTATGTATATTCCCCTTGATATGTAATCATCCCGGCTTGCTCACATTTGCAATAAAGATGTTTTGATAAAGGCTTTTCAAGAACACATCAATTGCCATAAAAGAGACTCATGCCATGAAACAAGCTACACAAGGTTAAAAGCTAGAAAAGTATGCATGAGGTAGATACTTGTTACCGAGATAGCATTGGTGATGTAGAAGATAAGAGTTCATGATCATCCGAGCTTGGCTCCAATAAGCACATGGTGATAACACCTTCCTTGTAAATGAGACAAGCTTCCAATTCACCTTCGATGTACCTAAAACAACTTCAAGTACAAAATGGTACCCAAACTCATTGGGTCCAAAGTAGTTAGAGAAACTACAATACATAGGACAAACTCCACATAAATATGTGCATATTGATATGAAATTGAATTTCATGCACATCTTAGCCATTTAGGATTTGATGGAGTTTATCCTATATATTGGATCAACGAAAGTAAGCATGCCATAAGATATACATATAGTAAATATACGTGCACAAGACTTCAAGAACCAAACGAGATACAAATTGGACAAAACACCAATTAAACCAAGAAAACACACACAAGTGTGACAAGAAAGAGAATTGTCCAAATTATATCAAAAACCCAAATCAACACATGATTGAAGATACCACTTTGAAAAGATGCCAAATGAAAGTAAGCTACCAATTGATGAAAATGCCATCAAGGAATAAACCAAACCCTCTACACTTCTCATGATGGCACAAAGTACCAAGACGAGAAATGTTTGTCTTCCAAAGAGACACGTCATCGGGATCAAATGCCAATTGAAGACAACTAATGTTCAAAAGCATATAGGATAGCTCCCCCAAGATTTGTGCATTATTTATGATCTTGCATTTGAATACAAAATGCACACAAATGGGATCATCACTCTCCATACATATTATTCAAACACTAGTCATGTTCAAGGAAAGCAATAAGATACAAAACCAATTTAAAGAATGATGTTCTACTCAATGTAGGATAGCTTCTCCAAGAATGGGATCATTGCTTTTCCTAACTCAAGAAAGCACAAAGCGAATTTTGAGTAGAGCAACAAGGATCCAAAAGATACAAGGAAGACAAGAGAGTTAGATCAAACCAAATCCTTGGCAATAAAAATAAGGCAATTCAAAGCAAGAGCCAAAGTGAAGATGGTCCACAAATTTCACCACACATATGAGTATCACTTGTCATGGACAAGGAGTATATAGAGATATTTCTCGGTGGTATATAGGAATGATATTGAAGACCAATTTCACAACAAATAAGCATATGGCAAAGGATAGAAATAAAGGCCATGCTTAGATAGATAGATATTCTTGATAGCTTCAATATTCACGCGATCATGCAAAGCAACTCCAAAGAGTAGCTTGAAGCAATCGGTTTCCCAAAAGATATATGCGAACATATTTGGGGAAAGCCGTACCAAGAACGTCCATCACAAACAAGATCCAAAGAGGAGAGACAAAAACATTTAAGCAAAAAGGAACTTGTTTGAGAAACATGCCACAAAGGAATAAGATAATAAGAATATCAATTCTAGGTGGCAATACCTCACATGTTCACATTTTCTAGGTTTGTAATATGCACATAGCTTATTACTCCCCCATAATGTGATAATCCAAATTTTCTTAACAAGAGGCAAACAAACCAACTAGAGATAATTAATGGACATTATAGAATTTGAATTTCTCATGAGAATGACATACCACATAGAGAGTAGATAATATTGATATATCATCACTAAGTGGTATTCCTCATGTATACACATTTTTAGGATTGTGAAGTGCACGAAGCATATCACTCCCCCAAAATAGGATAGTCCATTAATCTCTCAAAAAGAGCCAACAAGATAAGTTAACAAATAAAAGCAATAAGGCTCAACACAAGTAAATGGTGTGCAAACCAAATACACATACTTGATTACTCAAGATAAGTAAGTAGAGAGCACAACACATACAAACACTAGCAAGGTACAAAACCTAACACATGCAAGGGTGCAAGCAACTTTCAATGTATATATGATTTAAATAAAAGTTACCGCAAGGAGGAACATTGGATATGAGATAGAACAATATAATCCAAATGACTTGGCTTGAGAGAATATAATTGATGAAGATCCCTTAATTCTTCATGATGTAGCCAAGTCTCCAATGCCCTCCAACAACACCTATTGATCAAGTTTTAGCTTGTTGGTCCCCAACCAAGTTGGGTCCTAAGAGGTTAGTCACAATAGGCTTGGCAACCCAAATGGTGCTTTTCTTGACACCACTTTGAGTACCAACATATTTGGCAAACACATTGCCAACCTTATCCTTCCGAAGAGAATAAACATCATCAATTATAATGGGTTGGATAAGGTACCATTAGTGCATGAAGAAGCAAAGTGGCCCTTCTCACGGCATATGTAGCAACATTGGCTTCCTCCTTTCTTCTTAGTTGGAATCTTGACTTGAAGAGGGGTAGCTTGATTCTTCTTGGGAAGGGGCCTTGCTTTAACTTGAGGAACTTGAGTTTGAACTTGAGGCCGCTTCCCTTGTTGCTTCTCACTAAGAGCTTCTTCTTCAAAGGGCAAGATCTAACATGGTGCCCTTCAACTTTGCACTTGAAGCAAACAATCTTGGCCAAATCCTTGACTTGTTCTTGGCCCTTGTTCTTCTTGATAGGCTTGGACTTGTTCTTGTTGTTGGAGTTGAATCCAAGTCCACTCTTGTCATTGGGGCGTCTTTGAACACTCAACACATTGTCAAGTGTGGACCTCCCAACATGACGCTTTTCCAAGTCTTTCTTCAAAGAAGTGACTTGGGCCTTGAGCTCATTTAATTCCTCTACATGGTTAGTATCAACACAAACACTAGAGGAAGTAGATGATTCATTGTTAGAGCAACAAGGCAAGGAAGGTAATTCATCACAAGATTTAGCAATAGTATGTGATGTAGAATTACTAGGACTAGCACATGGCAATAAAGCATTGTGAGAGAAAGTTGTGCCATTGTCCACATGAGGCTCACAAGATGTTACCTTTGACATAATAGCCTCATGAGCTAACTTTAGCTTAGCATAGGATGCTAGAAGATCCTCATTAGAGCTAGAGAGCTTTTCATGACTTTCTTCCAATTTCCTATACTTGCTAGTTAGCAACTCAAGTTGAGCCCTTAGCTCAACATTCTCCTTCAAAATAGATGCTTCACAAGAAATGGAGTTAGTAGCACAAGCATCATCAATATTAGAAATGAAGAAGACAACTTGGCAAGCTCATCATTTTTAGATAGTTGAGTTTGGAGTTGATCATGAGACTTGATAAGGAGAGAGTGTTCACTTTCTAAAGCCTTCTGGGCTTTGTCAAGTCTCTCTATGTCCTCAATTAGTCTAGCATTGACAATACCAAATTCAACTTTTCCTTTTTAAGCACTTTATATTTAGCAATAGCATGATCTCTATCCTCAATGATTTTAGCAATAATAAGATTATTTGTTTCATCAAGAGATTCAAGTTTCTCCTCAAGAGAAACTCGAAGCTCATGCTCTTCCTCAAGAGCATTTTCTAAGTATGCTTTTTCCATAGCATCTTCTCTCTCAATTTTACATTTCTCATCAAATTGAGTTTCCAAAACCTCAATTGTAAGATTGCGGTGAATAAAGGTACTCATGATTTCTAAGAAATTATCACGAGCAATTTTATTTGTTGAAAGCGCATGAAGAACAATTTTACCCATCTCATGAATGGAAGCATCATCATCATCATTATCATCATCATCATCATCATCATCATCATCATCATTATCATCATCATCATGAGATATATTGGGATTCAAATTAGGAGATACCTTTGAATCCATAGCCATAAGGCAAAAGTGAGTAGTGGACAAAGATGGTGAAGAATTACTTGAAGCACCATTGAGGTCCATGTCTTGTTCCAACAAATGTTGGGATTCCTCTACATTGTTAGCCACACAAGAAATACATGATATTGAGGCATTGGCTTCATGGCAACACGACATAGGAAGCATATCATCATGAGATTTAGTTGAGCAACTATTACATGATATGTAAGGACTAGCAACACTAGCATGTAAAACATTTGGAGTGCTAGAAGTGTTTAAGTCCAAAGATAGAACATTGCAATTTCTATCACCACTCACCATATCATTACCTTGTGACAAATCACATGTTGGTGAAGTGGAAGAAGTTGTGAACTCGTCACGGCCGGAGGTGGAAGGAGAACAATCATCCTCAATAATGTTGGACACTTCATATTTATCTTCAAGCTTGGTCCATAGCTCATGAGCGTTCCGAAAAGGCATGATTGATGCAAGAACTACATCGCTCAAAACACATATAAGACCATTAGATACTAGAGTATCGAGATAAGAGTTTTCCTCATCCTCTAAAGATAATTCTTGGGAATCCTTTGGAGGAGAAAAACCCACATCTACAATCCTCTTAATATAATTTGGACCCATGGCCCTAAAAAGATTAAGGATGCGAAATTTCCAAACATCATAGTTTGTGCCATCGAATATAAGAGTGGGATCATGCACTAATTCTCTAAGCGACATCTTTACTCGCTAGGCGGCAAAGCCCAAAAAGAGAGCCCAGGATCTGATACCAATTGAAAGGACAAGGATGTCGCCTAGAGGGGGGGGGTGAATAGGCGATTAAAACTTTTCCGGTTTAGGCTTGATAATTGCGGAATAAAACTAGGTGTTTAAATTAACAAGCCAACAACCTAAATATACTAGGCTCACCTATGTGCACCAACAACTTATGGTAAGCAAAACAAGCAACAAAGTCATAGCAATATAGAATACTTCAAGCACGAATGCTATCACAATGTAAAGTGCATAAATAAATAGCTCGGGTATAGAAATAACCGAGGCACGCAGAGACGAGGATGTATTCCCGAGTTCCTCCTTTTTAGGGGAGTACGTCTCGTTGGAGAGTGTGAGGCACCACAAAGGTCGAACTCAACGCCACAAAGGCTCACCCTATTCTCCGATGAACCGCACCACAAAGGATTGGTTCACCTTCCACTATCGGAATCCTTCAAGGCGGAATCCGGAGCCTTTACAACAACAATCCGAGTCACAACCCACAACTGGATTTGGGGCTCCCGAACGGCTACAAGTGACCACAAAGGTCTCAACCACCACAAAGGCGTCTAGGGTCCAATGACCTAAGAGTAACAAGCTCACAAACTTTCAACTTCCACGAATCCTCGTGGAGAGCACAAACCGATGCACAAAGCAATGGCAAGAGCACAAGTGCTCAAATCCTTCACTCTCAAATCTCATCACAAGCAACTAATGCTTATGGGGGAGAAGAGAGGAAGAACAAAGAAGGAGAAACACCAAGAACTCCAAGATCAAGATCTACTAGGTTTCCCTCACTTAGAGGAGAGATGGATTGGTGGAAATGTAGATCTGTTGGGGATCATAGACAGAAAACAAAAAAATTCCTACCGACGATAACCATAAACTAGCCAGGATCTATACTATGCAGATATACTAATACGGAGCAGAATGGAATACATACCCTTGTAGACCGTAAGCGTCGACGATCAAAAGATCTGTTTCAATGACCACGCGTGATGATGAAGTTGACGTAGCCGACCTCAAGGTCGTGTAGTGGAAGAAGACGGCTCCCAGCACCAAACAATGGTGCCTCGCGGTTCAACACACGTACGGTGTGGATGACGACCTCCGGGCTCCAGATCCACCAGAGCAGCGGAAGTGGAAGAGTGGATCTAGCAGCACGGTGGTGTGCTTAGAGTAGAGAGACTTCCCTCCACGTACGCAGCTCCAGAAACGGAACCACGCTCAAGGTAGCAAAGAAGAAGGGAGAAATTGGTGTAATTCCAAAGGCATGGGGGTCCCCTATTTAAAGGAGGAGGAGGGAGGCTTGCCTTGGTGGCTTGGCGGTGTGGGACTATCCCACACCAGCCGCACCACCAATGGTGCGCCGGCCCTAGGTGGGCCACATGTGGCCCACCTAGGCCGCCTGGCCTCCATCCCCTTTTTTCTCCTTTTTCTTTTTAGGGAAATGCCTTTAAAATTCGAAATAAATTAAATAAAAATATATTTAATCACTAATAACACTTATTAATATTAAATACATATTATTTAATTCATCCGGGCTCCGAAACCTATTTCGTTGCCTCCGATCAACATCGGACAATTTCCGGAACACTTCCGGAGTTCCCGGTTTCTTTTCTCTCTAAATCCAATCTAATCGTCACCCACCCTTAAGTGTGTTACCCCATGGTTCGGGATCACACCAGACATGATCGAGACACCCTCTCCGATCAATGACTAACAGCGGGATCTGGATATCCATGATAGCCCCTGTGTGTCCACGAATGTCTTCTATCGTTTGAACCTTTAGACGTCCAGTCTCATCCTCTTGCCTAGTGATACTTAGATTGTCCAAGCGTCGTTCTCCGGTATCACGATTACCGAGCATGACCTCGCCATTGACAAATCTATCTTTACTCGTCTGTGATATTACATCCCCGTGACCTAGTCACAAGCTTGCAAGCATATTGATGTAATCTCACCGAGTGGGTCTGGAGTATCTATCCTGCTATGTGGACTGGCAATTCCTGCTCTTGATCACTCGCTTCTACTGCTTCCTTCCGATACCCGAAAGTGTCACCTTTATTGTCACGCTATATAAGACATGCCGTTTGATGCGATCAGCCGTATCTTTCAGAAGCAGAGATTTGATATGATCTCACGGTCAAAGGTATGAATACTACGTTTCTATCTTTTGGGTATGTCCATCAAATCATTCACCTAATGATATGACTCCGTTGTTAACCGACGCCATTGTCCATAATCAGGAAACCTTGATCATCTGTTACCCAACGAACTAGTCAAATAGAGGCTACTAGGGACCTGGTTGTTTTCATACCACACGTGTATTAATGTTTCCGCGTAATACAGTTATAGCATGGTATTAAAACGTATTATGAACAATAGAGATATGACAAATAAAATCACTTTATTAATTGCCTCTAGGGCATATCTCCAACAGTCTCCCACTTGCACTAGAGTACCAATTAATCTAGTTTATAACTTGGTAAAAGCTTAACACCTATAGCAATATGGTGCATGCTTGTCTCGTGGAAGAGGTTTAGTCAACAGATCTTCCCACATTGAGATCTGTATGTGCTTTGCAACACTTCTATGTCACCTAGTTTGACATCATCCGTATCATATGATAACGGTGAAATATATGTTTGTCGATGGAGTGAGACTCAAAATTTCGCGTAGCATGAGCCTTAAAAGTCTAAGAGATCTATTAAGGGAAACCAGTCATGCTCGGGAAAACAGCTCAGTCCAATCACACTTGCTACTTCTGAAATAGCCATATATTCTATACCTATGTAGATTATGCGACAGTGCATTCATATGCAACTTCGCAAGCTAACCATGTCTTTCTTCAAAACAAAGTACTTCTCTATATGAGATTTCTAGTCATATGGGTCAGTGTCATAACTTGCATCATCGTAACTCTTTTACGGCAAGTTGTCTTTACACTCTTACCCTATACCAGAAAACATCTCTTCAGTTCTCTTTTAGACACTGAAGGATATATTTAACGTTTGTTCATTGATCCATCCAGGGATCACTCTAGAACCCGTTCTTCAACCAAAACTTGGGTCACATCAAGTCGAGCTTTCAGTCTGACAGAATCTATGGCTAAGGCATAGAGGATGTCGGACATCCTTTTTTTCAATAACTATTGCTGAAATGCCAAGATAATCTTAATATTTTACCCAGTCATACAAGTAAGAACCTTTCTTCGCTTGTTCTATTCTGAAACATTTCAGAATTTTAACCTAGAAAAATATTCCGACCTAATGTTATTAAGCCCCTTATGATCTATACGAATTATAGATTTAAAGCCTAATACTCTTAACTTCACTCATAGAAAATTTAATCACTTAAATAATTATTTATACTTTACTAGAGGATCTGTATCATTCTCAATATGTCGTTACATATAAAATTTGGAATGACACCTAGCTCCCACTCAAATATGCCTTCCGCATATAAGACAAGGGAATTTCCTTTTAGCTCCCACTCAAATATGCCATTCACATATAAGATCAAGAAAAGCTACTTAGCTCCCACTCACTTCTTTATAAATGCAGGTTTCTTCAACTATTTTGGACGACTCCAAAATCCTTTGATCACATTATCAAAGTGAAGATTCCAGCTCCGATATGCTTACTTCAGCCCATGAATGGACAACTGAAGTTTGCATACGTGTCTAGCATCCTTAGGATCAACAAACCATCTCATTGTACTAGTTACAACTCTTTTCTTAATGCTACCATTAAGAAACATGGCTTCTTTATCCATCTATCAATTTCTCAATTCGAAATTATAGTAATTGCTAAAACAATCCTAAATAGACTTAATTAGGCATCGCCACTTGAGACAAATTCTCGTTGTGGTCAACTTTTGAATTTGTTGAAACTGTTTTACGACAAATCGATCCTAATAACGGTTGCCTTTCCGTCAGTGTCTATTTTGTCATAAAATTCCATTTACTCTCAACTTGGAGCCATCAAGAAGATTTACCCAAGTCTTTACTTGGTAATCGTGTATGGATTTTATCTCGGATTATATATGGCTCATAGCCATTTCTCGGACTTAGGTTCACCATCACTTCTTCGTAGTTCGTAGGTTTGTCATGTTCCATCAACATGACGTTCATAACAAGATTGTCGTACCACACAGTGCGGAACACATTCTCATGCACCTACGATCTTAGTATGAGCTCAGAGCATCATGATCGTTATCATCAGCTTCCTTCCAGTTGTGGAGGACGGTACCGGAACGGTTTCCGTTGCGCCACTCTGATGCCTGGAGAGGAAGTTCATTAACTCCGTCTTGCTCTACTTTCTTTCCCACTTATACCCTTGGACAAGAAACTATTTCTTCAGCAAGGTATATTTCGGCAACAATTTTGCCTCTGTCGTGAGACATGTATCCAACTGATTTCTTAGATACACTACAAAGATGAATTTATCCGTTTTAGGTTTGATCATATCAAAACACTAAAATATCAAAACGACAATCTAGGCTAAAAGCCATGCCATAACTCATATGGTATTGTCTCCATGGATTTAGATGGTTTCCCTATTATCTAAAGTGAATGTTTTGTTCCTACCATACGACTCTAATGATCACAAAATTCGATAAGAGATTTTATTGATCACACACAATCCAATAGCGTGTGATTACGACGTTCTAACACACCATAACATTGTGGTGTTCCATACGGCGTAATTTGTGGAACTCTTTTCACAAGTCTTCCAATGATATGCCAAACTCATAACTCAAATCCTTGTTTCCTCGATCTGTATCGCAGGAATTTGATTTTCTTGTTAAGTTTATTCTCTTACTTCACTCCGAACTTGTTGATCTTATCAAACTTTTCAGACCAGCATTTCATTAAGTGGATATGCCCATATCTACTCAAATCATTGGTGAAGTTTACAAAAATAATGATTTCCACTACACGTTGAAGTACTTCATTGATTCACACACATCGATATGTATGATTCTCAACAAGTTAAATGCCCGTTTTCCGAAACGGTGTCTTAGTTATCTTGCAAGTGTCAAAAGATCAAATCTAAGGACTTGGAGATCCATGTGAATGGAGCTTCTCAATGCATATAACTCAAAACGTTAGTGCCATAATAATATGGTGTCATTATTAAGTTTGTATCTTTGGCATTAATGTTATAAATGTGAGACTACTACCATCTAGATTCAAATAACAACATTCCATTCATAATCGGTGTATGATCATTAAAGATATCACTCATAAATGTAGGACAACGATTTGTCACTAACAAATATGAATAATTGTCTCGCTAGAGGCAAGACACACTTATAATGATCATGCTAACAAGCGATCTCATGGAATTTGTTGCAGAGAGAGTGTCTATGGCCATCACAACATATTCACAACATATTGCCTGCCATCATCAACACACTCATTGTCTCTTCATCCTTCCAAGCTACCCAAGCAGAAAATCTTGTTTTCATAAAACATGACTAGTATCAAAACTTAGTCACTGCTGCAAGTACTTGTTTAGGTAAAACATTCATAACGCGTATATCATATATACACCATCATCATTGATGACTTCCGTGATCTGTTTCATCTTCTAGATTCTGCAATCAAGAATTCATGAAGGTGAATGATTCCCTTGCATGACATAGTCTATGACAAACCATTTGCACCTGGCAACGTTGTCTGTCATCCAGTGATCGAGTTGAGCGAGGCGTCTCAATGTCATTAAATATGACCAATGTCATCAGTATGACCAATATCATCTGTATGATTGCCACATGCTCTTTAATGCGAGTGTTCCTTCCATCTTAGTTGAGCGGAAAACCTGATTTACGGTGGATACAGATCATCAATCTCAGTGACCATTCAACACGCACCCACAGTTCATTCTCTATGGAGAGATCATAGCATACACTGGACTATGATGAAATTATCCGCACAAAACTTGATAATCGAAATTATCCTTTTGTTTAGCGGAATCTCCGGGTCTATCTCCTATCGGGTTTTGTATCAAATAGAGCTAATGGTTTAAACAAGGAGTATCCTCAAGCTACGGTATAAAAATATGAAGTTTGGACCCAACCTTTTAAGTTTCTCAATCGCAGGAAAGCACCTAAGTTTAAAAGGTCTATCAAACAGGTTATTATCTACAAAGGTTTTGCAAAGCATAAAGACTTTTGTTCATAATAAAATATGGGTTCAAGTTTTCAAATAAAACTAAGTTTTCAAAGTAAAACTAAGTTTTCAAAATAAAACTACTAGAACTCCCACTCAAGACGAGTATCCCTCGCATCGTCTTAGTGATTACACAACCCCCATCCACTACACTACCCCCATCGATCAGGCAGATAGCATAACTTCAAAGGTAGACATCGTATATCGATCACATCACCGCATGTGACTCGTGCTTAACCTTTCGGTACTTGTGTTCCGAGGCCATGTCTGTACATGCTAGGCTCGCCATAACACCCTCTGACGTATTCGCATGTGCAACGTGGCTTACACCCACCGTATGCGAACGAAGAGACGAGTGTAACCGCAAAGCGGCGTACCCCGTAACGTAGAACTTTATTGGTGGTGCACGATAGAGGGAGAACACTATTATCAGAATTTTGGGAGGATCATCTTATATTACTACCGCCGTGTAACTAATATATAGACATATATATATACACAATATAAGATGCACACAATCTACATAACATCTAAATGAAATGTAATGCGACATGATATGGTCTCCTCCGCGCCAATGGTCTCCTCCGCGCCAACAGTTTTATAAACAATTTAATAAACCTACCTTGACCATATCACATTGCCCCTGCAAAATAAAGTTAGACACTTTCTACTTTATCTTTTGCATGTTTTACGTGGCTGCTAGGGTTTCCGCACAAGAACCGTTTCTTACCTACGAAAACAACTACAACAGCGATAAGACAATTGTCTCTATTACACCCCTTTCGGGGCCCTCCATTGCAAATGATATATCAACTATTGTGGGAGATACAGACACCCGCCAGCCACATATACGGTACAAGCCGTATGTCAAGTGTGGAACCAGTCTCGTGTAAGAGTACGCGTAAAGTCGGTCCGGGCCGCTTCATCTGACAATACCGCGATATAAACAAGTACACGCGAGAGGGTAATAAATGTAGAATCGATGCCCACATTCAACATGTGTTCTAACCGTACAGATATATCTACGCTTAGATCGGCTCTGATACCACTGTTGGGGATCGTAGATAGAAAACAAAAAATTTCCTACCGACGATAACCATAAACTTGCCAGGATCTATACTATGTAGATATACTAATACGGAGGAGAACGAAATACATACCCTTGTAGACCGTAAGCGTCGACGATCAAAAGATCTGTTTCGATGACGACGCGTGATGATGAAGCCGACGTAGCCGACCTCAAGGTCGTGTAGTGGAAGAAGACGGCTCCCAGCACCAAACAATGGTGCCTCGCGGTTCCACACACGTACGGTGTGGATGACGATCTCCGGGCTCCAGATCCAGCAGAGCAGCGGATGTGGAAGAGTGGATCTAGCAGCACGGCGGTGTGCGTAGAGTAGAGAGACTTCCCTCCTCGTACGCAGCTCCAGAAACGGAACCACGCTCAAGGTAGGAGAGAAGAAGGGAGAAATTGGTGTAATTCCAAAGGCATGGGGGTCCCCTATTTAAAGGAGGAGGGAGGCTTGCCTTGGTGGCTTGGCGGTGTGGGACTATCCCACACCAGCCGCACCACCAATGGTGCGCCGGCCCTAGGTGGGCCCCATGTGGCCCACCTAGACCGGCCGGCCTCCATCCCCTTTTTTCTCCTTTTTCTTTTTAGGGAAATACCTTTAAAAATTCGAAATAAATTAAATAAAAATATATTTAATCACTAATAACACTTATTAATATTAAATACATATTATTTAATTCATCCGGGCTCCGAAACCTATTTCGTTGCCTCCGATCAACATCGGACAAGTTCCGGAACACTTCCGGAGTTCCCAGTTTCTTTTCTCTCTAAATCCAATCTAATCATCACCCACCCTTAAGTGTGTTACCCCACGGTTCGGGATCACACCAGACATGATCGAGACACCCTCTCCGATCAATGACTAACAGCGGGATCTGGATATCCATGATAGCCCCTGTGTGTCCACGAATGTCTTCTATCGTTTGAACCTTTAGACGTCTAGTCTCATCCTTTTGCCTAGCGATACTTAGATTGTCCGAGCGTCGTTCTTCGGTATCACGATTACCGAGCATGACCTCACCATTGACAAATCTATCTTTACTCGTCTGTGATATTACATCCCCGTGACCTAGTCACATGCTTGCAAGCTCATTGATGTAATCTCGCCGAATGGGCCCAGAGTATCTATCCTGCTATGTGGACTGGTAATTCCCGCTCTTGATCACTCGCTTCTACTGCTTCCTTCCGATACCCGAAAGTGTCACCTTTATTGTCATGCTATATAAGACATGCCATTTGATGCGATCAGCCGTATCTTTCAGAAGCAGAGATTTGATATGATCTCACGGTCGAAGGTATGAATACTACGTTTCTATCTTTTGGGTATGTCCATCAAACCATTCACCTAATGATATGACTCCGTTGTTAACCGACGCCATTGTCCATGATCAGGAAAACTTGATCATCTGTTACCCAACGAACTAGTCAAATAGAGGCTACTAGGAACCTGATTGTTTTCATACCACATGTGAATTAATGTTTCTGCGTAATACAGTTATAGCATGGTATTAAAACGTATTATGAACAATAGAGATATGACAAATAAAATCACTTTATTAATTGCCTCTAGGGCATATCTCCAACAAGATCTAGATCTACTCTCACTTTTCCCTCAAAGATATGCAAGAATCATGAGAGGGATTGAGAGGGGGAAAGCTTTTCCAAGGTCAACAATGGAGGAGAGAGAGGGGAAAAACAATCTCAACAAGTTGGGGAACCATTGGGGAAGAAGGCCCCTTAAATAGGTCCCCCGAAATCCAACCGTTATGCTCAAATTTCGCGAGCCCGGCCTGGGGCCGGCCTACCACCTGAGGAACCCGGCCTGGGGCCGACCTCGGCCCGGCCTGGCCTAGGCTGGCCTAAAACCCGAGGCAACCGGCCTTGGGCCCGGCCTGGCCTAGGCCGGCCTAAAAACTACAGAAACACCCAATACGAAAACAGACATATCTTGATCATCCGGACTCCGTTTTTTATGTTCTTGGGCTTGTTGAAATCGCAACGAAGAGCTTTACAAGATCATGCAGAGAAACATCATAGTCCAACATGGGAGGATAAAACAAAATGTAGAAAGGTAAACCTTCTCTATAAAAGAACAACCGGTAAATCCTCCAACATCAAAACTCAACAAGATAATCATCAAGACTCTGTTTTCTATGATCTTGGGCTTGTTTCGAAGATAATCACAAGCCCTACAAGATCATGCATATACACATCATAGTCCATCACGTGAGGAGGAAACCACAATGAGATAGTTTGACCTCTCTAGAAAAGATAAGCCAGTAAACCTCCAATATAAAAAACGCAACAAGATATGCATATGAAATCCGTTTTTGATGAACTAGAGCTTGGTATGGAGATGAACACAAGCTCTGAATTTTCACATGGATAAAAGCCAAATAAGAACCAAGAAAGATGATATGCCAAATATGCAAAGGTTTGAGCTCTCCACAAAGATGCGATCAAGTTACTCACTTGAGAGCCCTTCTTGATAGTACGCCGTCTATCCTATAACCCGGTCTCCCACTAACACCACGAGACTGGTAAAATAGAAACCCTATCAAGATCATACCTTTGCCTTGAGCATTCCACTTGAGCTAGATGATGACGATCTTGACTCCCTCAAGTTGGAACACCTTTCTTGATTGTGCTTGCTAGCACATACTTGATGAAGACTTCTCCAAATGCTTCCCCATACTCCATTATGGGAGAGCCTCGCTAAGCTCCGTTTCACAAAGATGATGTCTTGAATCCTTCAAGACATACTTGCAATATGCTCAACTCTACACATGACCATTCTTCATATAAACCCTTGAATAGAGCATTGATCATCATGTAATCTTCTAGAGTCCAACACATGAACTGCAATCTTTTCCGATGGACAAGATCTACAAGAATATCTCAATGCAAATATTAGTCCATAAGGATTGTCATTAATTACCAAAACCACGCATGGGGCAACACATGCACTTTCAGCCGCAATGATGTGGGATCCGGAGGTACTATGGCAGGTCATGACTTGTTGTGTAATTTTACACAATATGATTGTGGAGGACAAGGGAGAAGGGCCAGCTCGCACCGATTTTGAGAAACCTAGAGAACATGTCCACCTACCTGAACAAGAAGCGGAGCACGTCCTGCACTTCCTTGAAATGCACCGGCAACTTCGAGATGAACAAGTGCACGCCCTACTACTCCATGATCTGGTGGAGCATATGTATGTCTTCATGGAAAAAGAGTAAATTTCTCATTTGCATTGATTTGTGGTCCCAATAATGTGAACTATTGTTAGGTCCGGCTACTTTTATTTTTATTTGTTTACATATAATTATTTGTTGTAATAAGTCGATTTAAACTATTTATTTAGACTTCAAACTAGTTGTATGATCGACGTGCAAGGCTTGCATGGATTTGGGTGTCAAAATTTGAACATTGTGGTTGTAGAGCACCACTTTTGGGGCCTGTCCGGTCGCTGTCCACGGACACGTCTGGACGTGTCCGCGGATAGTTTGGGGGCCGGATATGGGGGCTCCGACTGGAGATGCTCTAAGACTCCCACAACGAAATGGATTCACTTAAGTAAGCCCGAACTCAAAGACCTCCGCTCTCCCTTGCACCACTCGCTACCGTCCTCCTTCCCCGTGCCGCTGGTGTGAGCTTTGCTCTCTCCTCCTGCCTCCCCGTGACACTATGGCTGGCGCTATCCTTCCCGTCGTGCTCACGCTCTCCCTCCCACCCACCCTACCTCCATCCAGCGCGTAGAACTTGGAAGGGCGCGCCACCGCTCACCGCGTGAGTGCATGTGCTCTGTTACGAGCGCTTTATAATTGTTACCCAGAAATTATGCTAGACAAAGGTTAATCTTTTTAGTGGAATACAAAGAAGGGAATGTTTGGGTTTGGTTCTAATTTTCGTCCATTCAGTGCATACGCTTGATAGATGGTTATACTTTGGCGCTAAGTTTAAACCCTGGCTTCTCCACTACATACTGTTTTTTTTTAGAATCACCACTACATACTCTGGTGTATTTGGGGCGGAGCTGGCTCAGGACAACCAGGGACATGGCCCGGGACGCAACAAAATTACCGGCCTACTGGGCATATAATAGAACTCTGACTTGGCTCAGGTGCGGCCCATTTTCTCCATTTGCTTCTCCCCTTGCTCGCTCGCTCGTTCTGCCTCTCCCCTTGCTCGACGCGAGCCGGCGCCGCCACGCTACTCTCTCTCTCTGTCTTCGCCGGCAGCCCGGAAGAGCAGTCCGGACTTATCCTTCGCCTGTCCGCCCCTCGCTGTCCCGCTCCTCTGCTCGGGTCGGCTGCTGCGCCGCTCCCGCTGGCCCGCCCTGCGTCGCCTCCGCGCGACCGTCGGCTGGCGCCGCCGCGTTCTGCCGTTGTGCCTCCTCCTTCTCAGGCAACTGGGATTGGTTCTTCTCACTTCTAAAAACTGTTGCTCGGCTATGCTGCTAGCCTGCTAGGCTAGGTAATTTATTGATTTTTGCAGTAGTTATGTTGATTTGTAAATTATAATTTTGAACTCATTTGTTCATCTAGCAATTGTTTCTTATTTATTTATGTTTTAGGATTTGATAGTGCTAGGATCCTTTTTTTCAAAACAATTGTAAACTCGATAGAGCTCGTAATAAATCTAGACAACGTTATTTTCGAGAAAACAAGACATGTTATGAGGCTTTCAATAATCAAAGTCAATCTGTAGTACATGTGATGGAGTTGAGAATATTTGTTCATCTTTGCTGTAGTTCCAAATTTTCTTTGCCATTACAAGAGTTTTTCAATTTTTGGTCCGGGGCTGCATACGCTTGATAGATAGTTATACTATGAGTACTGTTTTGATTGATAAACGCTTGTTCTTGTTGACCATTGGTCGTACTTGATACACGATTCTTGGTAGTTGGTACACTTTGTGGACTGCTATTGCAATTTTACTCGGTTATATTTAAGGAATTCCTTTCAATATATAGCCTAGATTTAACACAAAGGAGGCCTGAGATCGAGTACAACAGTTACAGTGATGTTTAATTTTTATTGTTTCTTGCAGGAGATTCTGCTGTGAATTTGTAAACTTGTTTCATTCTTTATTGGCTGTCCTCTCCGTCAACTGAAAGGAAGCTTGGTCCATGAAATGCAGTTTTATTGTGGGATTTTCCTTCTTTTACTGGTGCCGTCGATGTAAAGACAGGGTTGGCATCCTCTTCTATGCACCGAGCAGTGCCGGGGTTCCTGTGTCGAGCCCTTTTGAACAGAAATCGGCCCCCAGTACCGCACCTTTCCTCTCTGGCTTGTTGCTTTAAGAGCTTGGATGATCAAGAAATCAGTCGAAGCTCTTCTTGCAGCAAGTATAGAAGCCGGTGTATTCATCCTTTGATCACACTAGCACTCCGGACATCGAATTTGGACGGGGCCAGAAAGATTACCTTCAGGGAGTGTGTCAGGTTATATGGGCTATCCCAGTCGGTTGGGTTGTTTGCTTTGCTTATGCGGTCATTCGTGCCACAGAGAATCACACAGATCCGGTGCTTGATTCAGAGCATTGTTGATTTCTGCGGGGATGCCGGGCCAGAGTTGTTTGAGTTGGCACCTATGTTGGTCAGCAATATGGGTGGGTCGATGACGTTGCTACAACTTTATGCCACAATCATTCGGATTTTCGTAGAGCTGTCGATGTTCGAGGATGCTCTCCTCACTTACATTGAGGCCAAGAAGGTTGGAGTTGAGTTGCGTGTGTGCAACTTCTTACTGAAGCGTTTAGTTGAAAAGAAACAAATCATGCATGCAAGGAGTTTGTTTGATGATATGAAGAGTTCTGGTCCTTCACCAAATGTCTACTCTTATTCAGTTCTGATGAGCGTGTATACACATGGAGATAAGTTATGCTTGGAGGAAGCATTTGAGCTTCTTTGTGAAATGGAAACTAAAGGTGTGAGGCCGAATGCTGCAACCTTTGGTACTTACCTTTATGGGCTTTGCCGTGCCAGACATGTGACATCTGCATGGAAGTTTCTTCAAATGATTTGGCACAGAGGTGACCCCTGCAACACTTACTGTTTTAATGCAGTTATTCATGGTTTCTGTCACGAGGGCCAGGTTAAAAAAGCTGTAGAGGTGTTTGATGCGATGAAGAAGGGTGGGTTTGTCCCGGATGTCCATAGCTGCAGCATATTAGTTGATGGGTTATGCAAACAAGGGGATCTGTTGACAGGGTATTACATGCTTGTTGAAATGGCAAGGAATGGAATTGCTCCTACTCTGGCGAGTTACAGTTCGCTTTTGCATGGTCTTTGCCGAGTTGGAAATATTGAGTTGGCATTTGAGCTTCTTAAGAGGATCAAAGATCATGGTTTCAAGCTTGACCACATAGTGTACAGCATTCTTCTTCATGGTTGTTGCCAACATTCAGATCTAGAGGTTGCCTGTGACCTTTGGAATGACATGGTTCATCATAATTTTGTTCCAGATGTCTACAATCACACTAGTCTTATATTTGCATACTGTAGACATGGGAACCTTGAAGAAGCATTGAGGGTATTTGAGCTCATGCTAGATAATGGGATAAGTCCCAACATTGTGACCTGCACAATTCTTGTCGACGGCTTCAGCAAAAAAGAGCTGATTGGTGAAGCCTTCATATTCCTGGACAGAGTGCGCCAGTTTGGAATTGTCCCCAACCTTTTGACGTACAGAGTTATCATCAATGGCCTGTGTAAGGTCAACAAATCTAATGATGTATGGGGATTTTTCGGGGACATGATAAAAAGAGGCTATCTTCCTGATACTGTGATTTACAGTATTATTATTGATGGTTTTGTGAAAGCTTTGGATCTGCATGAGGCTTTCAGGTTGTATCATAAAATGGTTGATGAGGGGATAAAACCAAATATCTTTACGTATACTAGCCTGATAAATGGTCTGTGCCACGATGCTAGACTTCCTGAAGTTATGACACTGTTTAATCATATGACTGGAAAGGGGATAAAACCGGACATGATTTTATATACGTCTCTAATTGCATGCTATTGTAAGCGCTCAAACATGAAGGCAGCTCTGGAAATATTCAGAGAGATGGAGAAAGGAGGTTTGTCAGTAGATGCTTTTGTTTATACTTGTTTAATTGGTGGCTTCAGTAAAGTGCTTGCAATGGATGGTGCAAACATGTTGATGGAAGAAATGATAAATAAGGGGCTTACACCTACTGTAGTAACTTATACAGATCTCATAATAGGATACTACAAAATTGGAGACGAGAGAAAAGCTAAGATGATGTACAAGAGTATGCTCCAGGCAGGCATTATACCGGATGCCAGGATGAGGTGTATATTGGGCATTGACAATTATGAAGATGATTTTGAGGATTCTCAGCAAGAGAAGGGTGTATCATAGGTTTTCACATAGAGCTCTATTAACTTCGTCACAGAATGATTTCGTAATGGTGATGAGCTCTATTAATCAGTCAAGCTGGCCCTCTTATGTTGGTCGTGCTGACGTATTTTATTGTTATCATCTCGACGAGGAGAATGAGAACTTCCAAGGATCGACCTAGTTCATGTTACACGAGTAAGTACTGAACATTGAATAGTTACTTTCAATATGACAAGAATGATTGTTTAAAGCCAATTTACATTATGAATTTATAGTTGAGATAGTGCGAAACAGAAGTATGCCACGATTAGATATCTGTCCTTTTTTTCAGGGTTTCGTTAAGTTCCTGTGCAGTGATTAGTTTCACAATTATGGTCTTGTATTTCTTATTTTTCTTTGCAAGTTTGGTTGATTATCAACTGAATTCACATGCATCATCAACACCAACTTTGCTGCTATGCAATGTACATCCATGCCATTCACAACCACCTTACAAAGGAAGAAAACTGAGGGATGAAGAGGAAACCCATTACAGGGCACGACATACATTGATTGTTATATAGTCAAGAATATGGGTCCTTGCAAATACAACTTTGGCACTATTGCGAACCCACTTCCACACATTTTGATATATCCTGGAACCATTTCCTCCCGCAGAGAACTACAATACAATATATTAGGAGGACAGGAGTACTTGTACATCTAGTTGCCTCTTTTCTGTCAGCTCTTTATTGATTCCATTTTGTGATATGATATTTTAGTGAAAATGATCCCAGGGTGGCAAACAAGTCCGCTGCACGAGGTAGCCTCTCTCGGTAGTTAAAAGCTCAATCAGTGGACAGATTTCGGAATATGAATATGCTGAGGCAGGTCTTTCTGTTTCTCTGTCTTCATTCTGCGTCCTCTGCAGTGTACATTTAACTGATGCATATTTGACAATGTAGCTTCTTTCATGTATCTAAAGCTAAATTCGGTGCTGCAGATTTTTTTCCCCAATAACGGAACAGATGAACCAACTGTTCACCCAACATCTAAAGTGCACCCAAAAGATTATGGTGAATGCTCCAGGTACCACCATTTCTTCAAGATGCTGCAGCATATTTATGCATTCTTTTTTGTCCAAGTACTTTTTGTAAATAATATTAGTGAGATTTATATCTGAATTCCAAGGAACATGTTATGTTGACTTGTATCTCATTCCATCTTACAATAGCTGCAGGTTATCATGATGAATTCAGCCTAAAGCAGCTAGCTTAAACATTCATATTTATTTTGCTACTCACCATTGCACATAGTCAGCGTATTCAATGTATCAAGGCACGGTTCCCAAACACTAGTTTATTCAGTACGGTTGGATGATCACTTTCCAGAATATCCAACTGGGTTCATGGCAGCTAACTATCTGAATGGTAGCTTTAAGCCTCTGCTTAAAACATTTATGTCAGAGACACTGTGCACCAATAACCTCGCCTGAGGGAAGTCAGTGCGCAGACTCCTGCAAGCTTGATTTGCTTTGCTATCTTGTTGCATCGATTTTGTTTTGATCCTGGTTTGCAGCTGCGTACTGTGTCAGTTTTGACAAGTCAGAATTGCTGCCTTCTCAAGAGCTTTCGATTTGTTGGCTGTGAGTTTTTTGTTTGCTGAGGTGCATGAAAGGTTAATATTTAGAGTAAATTGCAAATAAACAACCACATTTGGGGCTAGGGCTTAAAAACCCCACCACTTTTCAATTTTTTCGCAAAAAATCACCAGTTCACTCTAATTCTTGGAAAAAGCATCGATCTGTTTCTCACCCACCGCCAGGCTGACGTGGCTCACGGTAACGGCCGGCAGTGGCCACTTTTTTTTCTATTCCTTTTTTTTTCTGCTCTATTTTCTTTGCTTTCCCCCTCACAGTTGCCTCGGTGGACAAATCAGATTGAGAGCGGTGTGCTGAAGAAGAGGAGCTCGGGCCGGTGGCTATGGAGGGACGAGGTGTATGCGCCTGTGCGTGGGAGAGACGCCTCGGCTGCTGCTGCTGTCGGCCCCGACCCTGTTGCGCTCGGCGACGGGCATGAGGAGGCGGTCGCAGAGGCAGGGCATGCAGGCGAACGCGGCCTCGACCAGGGAACGCCTAGGCGAGCCCAGCCTCGACCAGGGGACGCGCGGTGTAAGCGCGGCATGCGAATGGTGGCGTCGGGCACAAGGAGGCGGTCGCGGAGTTGCTAGGGCGCGCAGGCAAGCGTCGAGGTAGGCACGCGGACGGCGGTGCAACACGAGCGGAGGGAGGTGATGCACGGCCGAGGTCCATGCCACGGAGTCCGTCGCCGGCGTCACCAGGTCTGCTCGTACTCCCTCCAGCTCACGGCGAGGCCGCTGAGCTCGCGCACCTCAAAGACTAGGGATGTGCACGTTGCAGCCGTGGTCACCGCGCTCTGAGCTGCTGGAATGTACGCCGGGCGCCGCGGCCATCGCCTCCCCTCTGCTTGTTCGGGAGTTGGGGGCGGAGAGCTGCGAGCTAGGGGCGGCAGTGAGCTGCGAGCACACACTTGGCCTGTAGCTGGTAGCTGGTACGGCACGTCGGCGTCAGCAAGCTGCAGTTTGGCGTACGCGAGATGCTCGATATAATGTCCATGAGAGAGACTCTTGGTGAAGATGATGACAGGTGGGTCCTAACTAGCCTTTAACTGTCAGTGAAATGGTGTTACAAATCGTGCCACGTTATCCTGACAGCGGGCACTTCTGGTCAGCAACACCGTCAAAATGAGTTAAACTGAGTGATTTTTCCGCAAACATTACAGTTCAACTGGTGGCTTATTTATTTATTTATTGAAAAATGGTGGTTTTTCGAAACCCTAACCCCTAATGGTTTTTTGCAATTTACTTTAATATTTAAGATACTGTCTTTCAGTACCTTTATTGGATATTCACTGCTGACCTTGATGTATGTTATACAAGATTGCGGGAAAAAGCTGAATGCAGTGGTAGCACATGTTTTGCTCAGCGTTAAGTTCTCTTTCTGACCATTTGAAGGTACGATACAGACTGCATTAAGGGATTTTTACCTACTGCCATGACCTGATATTATTACCCTAAATCTTCATGTGCAGGAGGGAAGCATCACATACTACTATATATAATGGCTGAGCGTTTCAGCCACTGCTGGAGGTGTCCACGTCATCGACGCACTGTAGATCGTCTACACTACCCCGCGCATCTACAGTACCGCGCACTGCTACAGTCCCCCCACGCATCTACCACACTGCTACAGTACCACGCGCATCCACAGTGCCGTGGGTGTATAGTACCACATAACCCGCGTCATCCGATATAGATCCGACGGCCCTCCTTTTCATGATAATATATACATGAAATATATGCGCGTCGACGAGTAGGTTCCATTGCCGTAATTGGTTTCGAGTTTGGTCGACTCTAACTTCTTAATTTTGGATTCAAATTCGCAAAAACATTTGACAAATTTTGTCAAATTCGTCGCACTCAGTCATCCGTTTGAAATTTCCTTTCATGAGTAGATGTATAACACCCTTCCAAACAACTTTCATGTTTTAACCTTTTTATTTTGGTGGACATATACATATTTCTCTCTAATGTTCAAATACGTCGTATTTTAGGCTGTGCAAAAAAAAAATCTAACATATATAAAAAAAGACCAGGGTTTCACCGTCCGCTGGAGGCACCCACGTCACTCTGTGCACTGAAGAAGTGCAAATCTACAGTGCGTACCCGCTCCACGTCGTCGATCTTCAATCTGAGCGTCCGTGCGGCCGTTTTGCAAAAAGATCCCTGCATTGTTTGTGAATTACGATTAGTCCCACATACATAAACCAAACCCTAGCCCTGGAGCCCGAATCGTGCTCATTTTCCCCACCTGCGCCGCGTTGCCCGCATCCCTCCTCTGCATCTCGCCTCCTCCAGCTCCGGCCGCCGAGGCCCTGAAGCTTGCGAGTCCGAAGCCGGCTCTCCTTTTACCTCCATCCCGACCGCCTCTCCGCCCACCTCCACCTCCATCCAAGGTCTACATCAGCGAGGAAGCGGACGGGGAGAGGACCCCTTCCATGTATCTTCTCCTCCAATCCCCATTCCAATCCCTATCCCTCGCCCGGTCTCCTCCCCCAGACGCGCCCCTTCTCTCATGCCGCCACCACCACCACCTTCTTCTTCTTCTTCTTCTTCTTCTTCCTCCTCCCCACATCCTTCCCACCCCGGTTCCTCCCCATCGCTGCCCTCGAGCTGCCCACGCCTGCCCGAGCCCTTGCCCACGCGGTCGGCTGCCTGCGTTGGAGGAGGAGAAGGTTGTGCGCCCGCCGAGTCTCTGCGTCCCGCGTCGCCGTCCTCTCCATCCTCTCCGACCGTCGCCTATAGCTCGGCTCCCACCTTGGCAAGGTAAGCCCCGCGTCCCCTCTCCCCTGCCCGTCTCTCTTTACTGTGTTTATGTTCATTGTATGCAAAATATTGAAGCTAATTAAATTGTAGTGTTCAGTTTTTATCTGAGTTGATTATATTAGATTGTAATGTTAGGAAAGCAAATAATACCACTCCTGGCATTGTGTATTTTTTAAGCATACGTGTTATGACCATTAACATTTTTCCTTTTTTGGTAGCAGAGATTACCACATTCATTTACTGCCCAAATCACACATTAGTTCTAATAAAATTGTGTTACCACAAACTGATACTAACTGGACATGGGCCGGTTTTGAGGTAATGTCCTTTTGTATATAAATATCAAATTATATGTATTTTTTAAAACTGCAATGCAACTTAATGAAGACATTAGAAAATTCTAATTCCCACATCACTGATAAGAGACTATATTGGAAGGATCTCAGTTTGGGCCATTTTGTTTCCTCTGTTGGTACTTGCTTCATAGGCCATATAATTTTGATATATCTACTTGGAGCATGATAAAATCACTCCTCACAATTTGGTATTCTTACAAATGCTTGCTAACCTTTACCATTTTTCCTGGCATGTATCTGCCCTCCTGATCAGATGCTTGATGTTTCCAAAAACAATCTAATGTTTCCTGCACGAGTCGGTGGAGAGACTGGGATCGGATAGGACGTTCTGCAGTGCGGAGCACCCCTAATTCAGAACCATTGTTTAGTCACTTTGGTGTATTGTCCATATCATATGAAAATGGTGGACATATAGTTTATGTTAACAGAGCGGGTTTTTTTGTTATTATGCTCAAGGTAATTACCATAGTTCCTATATTTTTGCAAGGAAGAAAAGTTCACTTTTATCCAGAGAATTTTCATATGGAAATATTGTATTGGCTTGATATGTTCATAAGAAAATAATACTCTACATCGTTATATTTAGGATTTCGTTACCTTCTTTAGGCCTAAGGAATAATCTACTGTAACTTAGGCTTTTAGCTAAGCACTTTACGTTGGTGACAGAAGGTGTTAGCTGATAACTTATCAGTTTTAGCATCAACAACCCCAGCCTTTCCATATCTATCATTGTGTGTGATTGTCCGTAGATTTTCCTGATGGATATTCTTATGTGGACAGGACCTACAAATGAGCATGTGAATTCCAACTTTTGGCGTATTTTTACCAACATTACAGCAGTTCTATTCAGTAAATTCTTTCTGGAGGTTGTCTATTTAAGGTTAGTTCAGCTGCTTATGATTTTGAAGTTTTTTGTACTAACTTGCACATCTCACTTGCTTAAATTTTAGAGTTGATTTCAATCCCTACTGTAAACTTTCTGTACCTTCATTTTGCATCAGGTTTAGGTTATCTTTCGAAGGTAGCATGTTCAGTTTCCTGCTTCGTCTTCAATCCGTACCGAGATGGCGCCGCCACCCCGATACACCAACAACTACCGAAATAAACATCATCAAGAGTTTGATCACGCTACAGACAGGGCAAGGTTGAAGCATTAAGATTGATTTCTGTTAATTCTATGTCTACAACTTGAAGCATGTGCATTGTCGTATAATTTCAAACAATAGCTTAAAATGACTGTAGCAGAAAGGCAAGGTTGTGCTTACTGTATAATTATGATAAAGTCAGATATATGTTCTTTGATCGACATCTCCAACACGAGAATTCAGGTATATCTCCACTTAAACAAACAGACCAAGAAAAATGCTACCTACCATAAATCTACATTATTGTACTTAATTGATCTACTGCCCACATTACAGCAACGGGCGCGGCGTGTCGCCACGCAAATCTTCCTAGTATTCATCATTCATGTAAAAAAAATGATATTCCTCATTCAAGCAGTTTAATGATTGGACCTGATGGTTTGAAAAGAGTAGATGTGCAATGAAATGTCTTGTACTCATTTTTGAAAATCTGGTTTTTCATTGACAGAAAAATTGTGAAGATGTGGTTTGAGCCTGAGAGGCTTTTTACATGTTATCATTGACTGTATACCCCTATTATTTATACACATATCTATATCTATACCTAATAATAAAGGCATTAAGATTTCTTGTGGTACGTCGTTGAAAATACCCCTAAAGTTCGCAAAATTACCCACCATTGCCACCCATAAGTCATGTACCAGTTCATTTTTTTCTGTGCGCTGCTGGTTTCCGTGGTTTCGTACGTCCTTCGTCCAAGTCCGTTCCGTTCCGTTGCGCTTTGGGATTCCCTTCCACGTTAGGACAGAGAACCACATCAAACGGAAAGAAACCCTGACTCTTTGATGGAGTAGAAGAGAACCCCGTTTCGTAGCTCCTACCCTGGTTCGTGTACGTGTATATATACACGTTAGGTCGATCAGACACGTGAGATTGAGGAGACGAGATCAACCAAAGATCTATGAGATCCGGTAGGACGGGCCCTACAGCTACACGCTCGAGCCAGGAGCAGCCGTTGCGGCGCCGCGCGCCACCGCACACGACGGAGCACAACGCCAGCCGCGACCTCCTGATCTTGCCCTACACCGCCTCTCGATGGGTGTTTCTATGGGGTTCCAAGCCTGTAAGGCAGTTGCAATGAGCTCCTAGCCTCCTAGATGGCGATGACGGGCAAATTCAGCTTCCACCTGGGCGGCCGGGGCCGCCAAGGCGCCAACACGGCTGTCATCGACCTACGTCTTGCTGGCGGTTGCAATTCTTGGCGTGGAGGCCGAAGATGCCGTTCAGCAGCTGCGTCGAGTACTTGCGGGAGATGGCGTGATGGACAGACGTGGCGTCTGGCACGAGCGATACCACCACGTCGGACGAGCTGGGGTCCAGGCGTTCAGCCAGAGGTGCAGGTTGACGTACACAAGACACTCGGTGTTGCCTTCCACCACTCTAATGCCGATCTCCTGGCCTCGCTGTCGACGAGTAGGCCGAGGAACGGGGTAAGCTCGATTGATGTCGTAGGTGGGCAATTCAAACGCGCTGAACGCGGACACAGGCTGCCAGTACAGCGGGTTGATGCCGCCCGTGTAGATGACATGGAGCATCACGAAGGAACCGGCTAAGAGACGACCTCATAGTACGCGGCGTTACCCTCTACGTGGTGAGGTTGTTCGTCTGGATGTAGAGTCTGGCGGGTTGAGTACCACTGTACAAGAATTATGGTCTTCTGGATGCGGAACCAGTAGTAGCTATCCCCGCTGGTTCATGACGTACAAGCCAACGCCGCCATGATCCGTATGGACGCACCGGCGCCCTCTGGCGGCGCCATCACGACTGACCTCGCCAGTAATGCCGGCGGCCACGCCTACGCTACGTATACACTGCTACTGCAGTTGCGACTTTGAGACAGCGTCACCTGGGTCTGCGGCGTGGACAAGGAGATGGACAGGAGACGGCGCATTAGTGAGCAGCGAGAAGCCACCTAATGAATTACGTACTGCGTTCCTGCGTAACGAATGTTGTTCTCTATGTCATTTCTTATATTGGTAAGGTTTGCTACTTACATTATGCACTCATGAGTTATGGATGCCAAGGAACAAAGAAGAAGAAATGATACAAAATAGTATGACCAGATGACCCATGAAAAGAGGCATGAACACTGAAAAAACGTCGTGAAGCTTATAAGAAAAAACAAAACAATTAAAAGGTTGAAAAATATACAGATTTAGAATGAGAACAAAAGAGAAAACAATGTGCACAAAAAAGACAGAATTATGCAAATATGTCCCTTGAACAGAAGGAAGCTAAATTAGAATAAATTAGAGCTAATAACGAGTTTAAGCACAACACACAATGTAAAGATTCAACCGTGACAGTGAAAGTATATCGCAACAGAAAAAGAGTTGGTACGTCTACAAAAGGAAACATCATATAAAGTTACTACAGAGATAAGGATGTAGCAACATATATTTCTTAGCCTTTATACCATTTTTGTTGATGTTCATCCTGGTAGAAAAAATAATAATTCTACTTTTGGGAAAAAATTGGGTTGTGTAGCTGGCAGACGCGCATTCACATCAAGCTTCCTAGTGTAGAATAGACCGGGAAGCAACTTCCACCAAGGATGACGACAGAGCATGGCGTGTTACTTGGACCCGAGCGAGCGGAACGTGCCATCGTGCTCGAACATGTTGTAGTACGGCACCGCACGCTTCGTAGCTAGCGATGGTAGTCGGAGATGGGTTGAGATTCGCTGACTTTGCTCCCGCTGACTTTGAGTCACTTACACGTGGGGCCCGCCACGTGTGGGGCCCACACGTAAGTGACTCAAAGTCAGCCAAAGTCAGCGGGAGCAAAGTCAGGGAATCTCAACCCGTCGGAGATGGCCATACCCTGACGGTGCTCAGCTGCTGAAAAACCTGGAATACTGCTCTTTTCTGTAAAAAGAAATAGGAAGCTTCTACATGTAGGTCAACCTCGACTTAGCCTAACGCGAGGTCACCCTTACAGCTGCCCACCGTCCTATATTTGGAAAGACACCATCTCCTTCATCTACATCACCGAGTCCCTCCTCTATCTACATCACCGAGTTGCTTCTCCATCTCGTAGTAACTCCGAGACTCCAAGATGTGCATTTATACGTGTACTCTTATAATTATCCATATTATATTCATAATATTACCATGATGATGTTTTGTGCCTTCATCCGTGAGTAGTTTCATTAATCCTGAAAAAGATGGGGAAACCCTAATACTATCGTGAATTGAAATAAAGATGTATCTTTTGACATGTAGCAATGGTCATTCATAATATTGTGCGAACGTCGACTGCACAATATATTATCTACGGGACATAAAAGGACATTAACGTTGGTGCAACACGAAGTGTTCGCGGGCATTGCGGTGATAGAAGCTCTCTCTCTCTCTCTCTCTCTCTCTCTCTCTCTCTCTCTCGTTGAACATCAATAGGGGAATAACGGAGATCCAAATTCTTACTCCACATTCATGGGGAGACCCTTAATTACTAGTGGCTCGGGCCGATCTGTCAGTTTTCCTACGGGACTAGTAGTGGTCGTGCGGGGACTCAAGTCAAATGGCTCGTCAAGTTGAAGAGCCGGAGGATTAGCCACTGGCGCACGCCGACGTTAATGCCATGGACACCTTCCAGGTACCCGCCACTTATCAAATCCTCTCTCGCCCGAGAGGGGATCATTTCTTTCCCTCGCCGCTTCCTTACTCTCTCGCACACCCTCCTCTCTCACTCTGGCGGCAAGCCGAAGTGTCAATTGCCGACAACAACGAGGCGGATGGGTGGCTCCCTGGCTGTGGCCACGCACCCTCCAAAAGGAGGTCACCGCTGATTTCATCAAGTACGGGTTCATGGTCCCCATGACTGTCGTCTGCCGGGCAGCTGGCACATGAGCGGGGGGCTCGTCATGCCACCACTCCCTGAGGTCGGCACCGACGAGATGGAGGAGCTCCATATGTGGGTGTCGCTCCCAGACAAACTCAAGGCCGATCCGGCCTACGCGTCGCACCAGCCGTCGTGTCCGAGCTTCCTCGTGGCGGAGCTAGAGGAGCAGATCAATTGCTACAATGCCATGGTTCGTCCTCGCGGCATGAAGAACCACGAATGGAGGTGGCGCTTCTGGCGCGGCCGCACGGTCGAGGAAGTCCTCGTCGACTGCCGGTCCAGACGGGATCCACGCCTTCCGCGCTCACTAGTGAATGCGCATGCGCCAGCGTGGCGCGTCGCTACGCGCGGACTTACGTCTTCGGTCCCCCTCTTCACATCGGTTCCTTCTTCACGCCACCGCCATGTACCCGTGCTCCTACGCTAGCCTGTCCTCCATCGCCCGTGGCGAAGGAGGACGCCGTGGAGGATTAACCCGAGAGCGACGCCGAATTCAAGAGGCGCCTCAGGACTCCCTATAGAGCATTGAGCTTGACGAGCTCAAGCGTTGGCCGTTTGAAAGTGCATGTGTTGCCCCATGCGTGGTTTTGATAATTAATGACAATCCTTATGGACTAATGTTTGCATTGAGATATACTTGTAGATCTTGTCCATAGGAAAAGATTGGAGTTCATGTGTTGGACTCTAGAAGATTTCATCATGACCAAGGTTCCATCCAAGGGTTTATATGAAGAATGGTCATGTGAAGAGATGAGCTTATTGCAAGCATGGCTTGGAAAAGAAGATTGAATGAACTACATGTTTATCTCCAAGCCATCATCTTTATCAAGAAGATAAGATGTAGTACAAGTGGATTCATGAAGACGGAGTTTAGCAAGACTCTCCCATAATGGTGTATGGGGGAGTATTTGGAGAAGTCTTCATCAAGCATGTGCTAGTAAGCACAATCAAGAAAGGTGTTCCAACTTGAGAGAGTCAAGATCGTCATCATCGAGCTCAAGTGGAATGCGCAAGGCAAAGGTATGATCTTGATAGGTTTCTTTTCTACCAGTCTCATATTAGTTTGGAGACCGGGTTATAGGATAAACGGCGTACTATCAAGAGGGCCTCTCAAGTGAGTAACTTGATCGCATCTTTGTGGAGAGCTCAAACCTTTGCATACTTGGCATATCATCTTTCTTGGTTCTTATTTGGCTTTTATTCATGTGAGAATTTAGAGCTTGTGTTCATCTCCATACCAAGCTCTAGTTCATCGAAAACGGATTTCGGTTGGAAAACTTGTTGTGTTTTCATGTTGGAAATATTACCGGTCCTCCTCGAGATAAGTTCCACACCTCCCATGTGTGATATCTCCTCTATATTTGTGACCCTTAATATTTTTGTAGGAATGCTCTTGTCGCTACCTTTCCAACCTCGTTGGTTTCATCTCGTTTGGAGCTTCCTTGCAAAAGTTATTGCATTTCAGGATTTACCGGTTGTTCTTTTTTAGAGAAGGTTTACCTTTCGACATTTGGTTTTATCTTCACATGATGGACTATGATGTTGCTTTGCATAATCTTAAAGGGCTCTTCCTTGCGATTCCAACGAGCCCAAGATCATCGAAATCGGAGTCCGGATGAAAAAGTTGTGGGTGTTTCATTTTTGGCAGCTGGGTGGCCAGCCCCCAGACCAGCCTAGGCCGGCCCCCAGGCTGGCTGGCTCAGCTGGGTGGCCAGCCCCCAGACCAGCCCAGGCCGGCCCCCAGGCTGGCCGGCTCAGCTGGGTGGCCAGCCCCCAGGCCAGCCTTGGCCGGCTCCCAGGCCGGCCGGCTCTGCTGGGTGGCCAGCCCCCAGGCCAGCCTAGGATGGCCCCCAGGCCGGGCCAGCTCCTTTTTCCTGCGCTGCTCCTTTTCTCTTCCAACGGTTATTTTTCCAGAGTGCATATAAAAAGGTTTCTTCCCCATTCGTTTTAAAAAACTCTTGAGCAAGTTTTTCTTCTCTCTAATCCTCCATTGTTGACACTTGAAATCTTGCTCTTCCTCTCAATCCCTCCCATGGTTCTTGCTCATATTTGAGGGAAAGTGAGAGGTGATCTTGATCTACGTTTTCACCGATCGATTTCTCCTCTAAGTGAGGGGAACCTAGTAGATCTTGATCTTGGAGTTCTTGGTGCATCTCCTCTTTGTCTTCCTCTCTTATTCCCCCATAAGCATTTGTTGCTTTGTTGGAATTTGAGAGTGAAGGATTTGAGCACTTGTGCTCTTGCCTTTTGCTTTGGTGCATCGGTGTGCTCTCCACGAGGATTCGTGGAAGTTGAAAGCTTGTGAACTTGTTACTCTTGGGTCTTGGACCCTAGACGCCCGTGTGGTGGTTGAGACCCTTGTGTGGTCACTTGTAGCTGTTCGGGAGCCCCCAATCCCGTTGTGGGTTGTGCCCCGGATCGTTGTTGAAAGGCTCCGGATTTCCGCCTCGAAGGATTCCGATAGTGGAAGGTGAACCAAACCTTTGTGGTGCGGTTCATCGGAGAAGAAGGTGAAACCTTTGTGGTTGTTGAACCATTGTGTTGGTTCACACCTCTCCAACGAGACGTACTCCCTTAACAAGGAGGAACTCGGGAATACATCCTCGTCTCCGCGTGCCTCGGTTATTTCTATACCCGAGCTTTTTACTTATGCACTTTACATTGTGATAGCCTTCGTGCTTGAAGTATTCTATATTGCTATCACCTTGTTGCTTGTCTTGCTTAGCATAAGTTGTTGGTGCACATAGGTGAGCCTAGTTTATTTAGGTTGTTGGCTTGTTAATTTAAACACATAGTTTTATTCCGCAATTATCAAGCCTAAACCGGAAAAGTTTTAATCGCCTATTCACCCCCCCCTCTAGGCGACATCCTTGTCCTTTCAATTGGTATCAGAGCCTGGGCTCTCTTTTTGGGCTTTACCGCCTAGAGAGTAAAGATGTCGTATAGAGAATTAGTGCACGATCCCACTCTTATATTCGATGGCACAAATTATGATGTTTGGAAAATTCGCATGCTTAACCTTCTTAGGGACATAAACCCAAATTTTAAGAGAATTGTAGATATGGGTTTTTCTCCTCCAAAGGATTCCCAAAAGTTATCTTTAGAGGATGAGGAAAACTCTTATCTCGATACTCGTGTATCTAATTGTCTCATATGTGTTTTGAGCGATGTAGTTCTTGCATCAATCATGCCTTTTCGGAACGCTCATGAGCTTGGACCAAGCTTCAAGATAAATATGAAGTGTCCAATATTATTGAGGATGATTGTTCTCCCTCCACCTCCGGCCGTGATGAGTTCACAATTCTTCCACTTCACCAACATGTGATTTTCACAAGGTAATGATATGGTGAGTGGTGATAGAAATTGCTTTGTTGATGGTGAATATTCTATTGACTATACTTCATCTCTATCTCATTGCAATGTTCTATCTTTGGACTTAAACACTTCTAGCACTCCAAATGTTTTACATGCTAGTGTTGCTAGTCCTTGCATATCATGTAATAGTTGTTTAACTAAATCTCATGATGATATGCTTCATTCGTCTTGTTGCCATGAAAACAATACTTCCATATCCTCTATTTCTTGTGTGGCTAACAATGTAGAGGAATCCCAACATTTGTTGGAACAAGACGTGGATCTCAATGGTGCTTCAAGTATCTCTTCACCATCTTTGTCCATACTCATTTTGCCTTATGGCTAAGGATTCAAAGGTTCTCCACCTCAAATCCAAATTGTGATGATGTGGATGAGGATTCTCATGGAGCGCTTATGGATGTTGAATCCATAACAAAGAAGGGTGAGATGGTATTTGGTGCTCTCCCCAAAGGTAGCAAAGCTATCCCTCCTCTAAGTGAAATCATTGTTTATGCTATTAAGAGTAGGGAAATCATTGAGGACTTGGAAACTCAATTTCTCGAGAAATGTCAAATTGAGAGAGAGGATGCCGATGAAAAGGCATCCTTAATGAATGCCCTTGAGGAAGAGCAAGAGCTTCGAGTGTCTCTTGAGGAGAAACTTGAATCTCTTGATGAATCAAATGATCTTATTATTGCTAAAATCATTAAGGAAAGAGATCATGCTATTGCTAAATATAAAGTGCTTAAAAAGGAAAAAGTTGAATTTGGTGTTGGCAATGCTAGACTAATTGAGGATATAGAGAGACTTGACAAAGCCACAAGGCTTTAGAAAGTGAACACTCTCTCCTTATCAAGTCTCATGATCAACTCCAAACTCAACTATCTAAAAATGATGAGCTTGCCAAGTTGTCTTCTTCCATTTCTAATGTTAATGATGCTTGTGCTACTAACTCCACTTCTTGTGAAGCATCTATTTTGAAGGAGAATGTTGAGCTAAGGGCTCAACTTGAGTTGCTAACTAGCAAGTATAGGAAATTGGAAGAAAGTCATGAAAAGCTATCTAGCTCTAATGATGATCTTCTAGCATCCTATGCTAGGCTAAAGTTAGCTCATGAGGCTATCGCTACAAAGGTAACATCTTGTGAGCCTCATGTGGACAATGGCACAACTTCTACTAAAATGCTATATTGCCATGTGCTAGTCCTAGTAATTCATCCACTCACAATGTTGCTACATCTTGTGATGAATTACTTTCTGCCTTGTTGCTCTAACAATGAAGCTCTACTTCCTCTAGTGTTTGTGTTGATACTAACCATGTAGAGGAATTAAATGAGCTCAAGGCCCAAGTCACTTCTTTGAAGAAAGACTTGGAAAAGCGTCATGTTGGGGATTCTACACTTGACAATATGTTGAGTGTTCAAAGACGCCCCAATGACAAGAGTGGACTTGGATTCAACTCCAATATCAAGAACAAGTCCAAGTATAACAAGAAGAAAAGGGCCAAGAACAAGTCAAGATTCGGCCAAGATTGTTTGCTTCAAGTGCAAAGTTGAAGGGCACCATGTTAGATCTTGCCCTTTGAAGAAGAAGGCTCTTAGTGAGAAGCAACAAGGGAAGAAGCCTCAAGTTCAAACTCAAGTTCCTCAAGTTGAAGAACGGCCTCTTCCCAAGAAGAATCAAGCTACCCCTCCTCAAGTCAAGACTCCAACTAAGAAGAGAGGAGGAAGTAGATGTTGCTACCTATGCCGTGAGAAGGGTCACGTTGCTTCTTCATGCACAAATGGTACCTTATCCAACCCCATTATTATTGATGATGATTATTCTCTTCGGAAGGATAAGGTTGGCAATGTGTTTGCCAAATATGTTGGTACTCAAAGTGGTGTCAAGAAAAGAACCATTTGGGTTGCCAAACCTATTGTGACTAACCTCTTAGGACCCAACTTGGTTGGGGACCAACAAGCTAAAACTTGATCAATAGGTGTTGTTGGAGGGCATTGGAGACTTGGCTACTTATGAAGAATTAAGGGATCTTCATCAATTATATTCTCTCAAGCAAGTCATTTGGATTATATTGTTCTATCTCATATCCAATGTTCCTCCTTGCGGTAACTTTTATTTAAATCATATATACATTGAAAGTTGCTTGCACCCTTGCATGTGTTAGGTTTTGTACCTTGCTAGTGTTTGTATGTGTTGTGCTCTCTACTTACTTATCTTGAGTAATCAAGTATGTGTATGTTGGTTTGCACACCATTTACTTGTTTGAGCCTTATTGCTTTTATTTGATATCTTATCTTGTTGGCTCTCTTTTGAGAGATTAATGGACTATCCATTTTGGGAGAGTGATATGCTTCGTGCACTTCACAATCCTAAAAATGTGTGTACATGAGGAATACCACTTAGTGATGATATATATTATCTATTCTCTATGTGGTATGTCATTCTCATGAGAAATTCAAATTCTATAATGTCCATTAATTATCTCTAGTTGGTTTTTTTGCCTCTTGTTTAAGAAAATTTGGATTATCACATTATGGGGGAGTAATAAGCTATGTGCATATTACAAACCTAGAAAATGTGAACATGTGAGGTATTGCCACCTAGAATTGATTTGTTATTAATCTTATTCCTATGTGGCATGTTGCTCAAACAAGTTCCATTTTGGTAAAATGATTTTGTTTAATCACTCTTTTGGATCTTGTTTGTGATGGACATTCTTGGTACGGTTTTCCCCAAATATGTTCGCATATCCTTTTGGGAAATCGATTGCTTCAAGCTACTCTTTGTAGTGGCTTTGCATGATCGCGTGAATACTTGAAGCTATCAAGAATATCTATCTATTTAAGCTTTGGCCTTTAAATCTTATCTTTTGCCATATGCTTATTTGTTGTGAAATTGGTCTTCAATATCATTCTATATACCACCGAGAAATATCTCTATATACTCCTTGTCCTTGACAAGTGATACTCATATGTGTGGTGAAATTTGTAGACCATCTTCACTTTGGCTTTGCTTTGAATTGCCTTATTTTATTGCCAAGGATTTGTTTGATCTAACTCTCTTGTCTTCCTTGTATCTTTTGGATCCTTGTTGCTCTACTCAAAATTGCTTTTTGCTTTCTTGTGTTAGGAAAAGCAATGATCCCATTCTTGGGAAGCTATCCTACATTGAGTAGAACATCATTCTTTAAATTGGTTTTGCATCTTATTGCTTTCCTTGAACATGACTAGTGTTTGAATAATATGTATGGAGAGTGATGATCCCATTTGTGTGCATTTTGTATTCAAATGCAAGATCATAAATAATGCACAAATCTTGGGGGAGCAATCCTATATGCTTTTGAACATTAGTTGTCTTCAATTGGTTTTGATCCCGATGACGTGTCTCTTTGGAAGACAAACATTTCTCGTCTTGGTACTTTGTGCCATCATGAGAAGTGTAGAGGGTTTGGTTTATTCCTTGATGATATTTTCATCAATTGGTATCTTACTTTCATTTGGCATCTTTTCAAAGTGGTATCTTCAATCATGTGTTGATTTGGGTTTTTGATATAATTTGGACAATTCTTTTCTTGTCACACTTGTGTGTGCTTTCTTGGTTTAATTGGTGTTTTGTCCAAATTGTATCTCTTTGGTTCTTGAAAGTCTTGTGCATGCATATTTACTATATGTATATCTTATGGCATGCTTACTTTCGTTGATCCAATATATAGGATAAACTCCATCAAATCCTAAATGGCTAAGATGTGCATGAAATTCAATTTCATATCAATATGCACATATTTATGTGGAGTTTGTCCTATGTATTGTAGTTGCTCTAACTACTTTGGACCCAATGAGTTTGGGTACCATTTTGTACTTGAATTTGTTTTAGGTACATTGGAGATGCATTGGAAGCTTGTCTCATTTACAAGGAAGGTGTTATCACCATGTGCTTATTGGAGCCAAGCTCGGATGATCGTGAACTCTTATCTTCTACATCACCAATGCTATCTCGGTAACAAGTATCTACCTCATGCATACTTTTCTAGCTTTCAACCTTGTGTAGGTTGTTTCATGGCATGAATTCTTTTGTTGCAATTCATTTGGTTCTTGCAAAACAACTTTATTGCAAATGTGGGCAAGCCGGGATGATTACATATCAAGGGGAATATATATATAATCATTTTCATGATTCATCAATCCCATATATGTTAATCTAGCACTTTCTACTCTATGTCTCACATATGCAATATTGATGTTTCTTCAAAATCATTTGCCTTTTGCGATACTTGTTATCTTTCTCGGAGCATCCCATTTTCACCTTATCCCTTGTGGATATTTTTGATGCTATGATGAGATTGTGTTGGAAGTTCATCTATATCCTTTAAGATAAAATTGAGCTTTGTGCTATGCTTTTAAGCAAAGATCTTATTGGTGTATTATGACTTCCTCTTGGATATCATGTTCTTCACCTTTGTACCTATTTTGTGTGTGCATGTTTTTTGTGGACTTATATCTTCGTGATTGGTGTCTACTTAGAAACTTATACACATGAATAGTTACATCTTTAATTGGTATTCCAATTCTTAGTGACCACCTTTTATTACTTTTTTGGTGGTTTCTAAAAGGCACAAGCTTTGTTTTTCATTTGGTATATGCTTTTGCATCTTAATAAGCTTGTGGACCTATTTGCTACTCTTGTGTTTGTGTTCAAAATTATCTAGGAGGGAGTGAGGATTCCATGTTGTGCACACCATATTGAAATGCAAATCCTACTTTGTGCACGTACCTTGGGGAGTTCCCTCTTGATTTTTAGAACACTTGGTTGATCTTATCATAATATCTTCTTATGTTCTATTGGTTTTTCGGATCCTTTGATTGGTTACTTCTTTTGTCGAAGTATCTTTCAATTTGTTTCTCTTTTGCAATCTTTGGATCCTCAATATAGTTTGATCTCCTTCATCTATTCGTCATTGGATATGTGCATTTGATTTCACTCATATTATGAGAAATGCACACATTATGGGGGAGCTCTTACTATATTGGCCTTCTAAATTTTTCCTCCCATTTCGGCAATCGATGCCAATGGGGGAGAAGTTTAGAGGGTTTAAGGGAATTTGGTTTTATGCTTTAGTTTCGTTCTTAAGCATTTGCCTTTCATGCTCTTGCATCCTTGCTCTTTGTTGTGCATGGTTGCTTAATTCATTATATAAACCCTCGTAAAAGGGATTGTCATCAATTACCAAAATGGGGGAGATTGAAAGTGCATGTGTTGCCCCATGCGTGGTTTTGGTAATTAATGACAATCCTTATGGACTAATGTTTGCATTGAGATATACTTGTAGATCTTGTCCATAGGAAAAGATTGGAGTTCATGTGTTGGACTCTAGAAGATTATGATGACCAAGGTTCCATCCAAGGGTTTATATGAAGAATGGTCATGTGAAGAGTTGAGCTTATTGCAAGCATGGCTTGGAAAAGAAGATTGAGTGAACTTCATGTTTATCTCCAAGCCATCATCTATATCAAGAAAGAAGATGAAGTCAAGTGGATTCATGAAGACGGAGTTAGCAAGGCTCTCCCATAATGGTGTATGGGGGAGTATTTGGAGAAGTCTTCATCAAGCATGTGCTAGCAAGCACAATCAAGAAAGGTGTTCCAACTTGAGAGAGTCAAGATCGTCATCATCGAGCTCAAGTGGAATGCGCAAGGCAAAGGTATGATCTTGATAGGGTTTCTATTTTACCGGTCTCATGTTAGTTTGGAGACCGGGTTATAGGATAGACGGCGTACTATCAAGAGGGGCTCTCAAGTGAGTAACTTGATCGCATCTTTGTGGAGAGCTCAAACCTTTGCATACTTGGCATATCATCTTTCTTGGTTCTTATTTGGCTTTTATCCATGTGAGAATTTAGAGCTTGTGTTCATCTCCATACCAAGCTCTAGTTCATCGAAAACGGATTTCGGTTGGAAAACTTGTTGTGTTTTCGTGTTGGAAATATTACCGGTCCTCCTCGAGATAATGTCCACACCTCCCATGTGTGATATCTCCTCTATATTTGTGACCCTTAATATTTTTGTAGGAATGCTCTTGTCGCTACCTTTCCAACCTCGTTGGTTTCATTCGTTTGGAGCTTCCTTGCAAAAGTTATTGCATTTCAGGATTTACCGGTTGTTCTTTTTTAGAGAAGGTTTACCTTTCGACATTTGGTTTTATCTTCACATGATGGACTATGATGTTGCTCTGCATAATCTTAAAGGGCTCTTCGTTGCGATTCCAACGAGTCCAAGATCATCGAAATCGGAGTCCGGATGAAAAAGTTGTGGGTGTTTCATTTTTGGCAGCTGGTGGCCAGCCCCCAGACCAGCCTAGGCCGGCCCCCAGGCTGGCTGGCTCAGCTGGGTGGCCAGCCCCCAGACCAGCCCAGGCCGGCCCCCAGGCTGGCCGGCTCAGCTGGGTGGCCAGCCCCCAGGCCAGCCTTGGCCGGCTCCCAGGCCGGCCGGCTCTGCTGGGTGGCCAGCCCCCAGGCCAGCCTAGGATGGCCCCCAGGCCGGGCCAGCTCCTTTTTCCTGCGCTGCTCCTTTTCTCTTCCAACGGTTATTTTTCCAGAGTGCATATAAAAAGGTTTCTTCCCCCATTCGTTTAAAAAAAACTCTTGAGCAAGTTTTTCTTCTCTAATCCTCCATTGTTGACACTTGAAATCTTGCTCTTCCTCTCAATCCCTCCCATGGTTCTTGCTCATATTTGAGGGAAAGTGAGAGGTGATCTTGATCTACGTTTTCACCGATCGATTTCTCCTCTAAGTGAGGGGAACCTAGTAGATCTTGATCTTGGAGTTCTTGGTGCATCTCCTCTTTGTCCTTCCTCTCTTATTCCCCCATAAGCATTTGTTGCTTTGTTGGAATTTGAGAGTGAAGGATTTGAGCACTTGTGCTCTTGCCTTTTGCTTTTGGTGCATCGGTGTGCTCTCCACGAGGATTCGTGGAAGTTGAAAGTTTGTGAGCTTGTTACTCTTGGGTCCTTGGACCCTAGACGCCCGTGTGGTGGTTGGACCTTTGTGGTCACTTGTTGAAAGCCGTTCGGGAGCCCCCAATCCCATTGTGGGTTGTGCCTCGGATTGTTGTTGAAAGGCTCCGGATTCCGCCTCGAAGGAATACCGATAGTGGAAGGTGAACCAAACCTTTGTGGTGCGGTTCATCGGAGAAGAAGGTGAAACCTTTGTGGTTGTTGAACCATTGTGTTGGTTCACACCTCTCCAACGAGACGTACTCTCTTAATAAGGAGGAACTCGGGAATACATCCTCGTCTCCGCGTGCCTCGGTTATTTCTATACCCGAGCTTTTTACTTATGCACTTTACATTGTGATAGCCTTCGTGCTTGAAGTATTCTATATTGCTATCACCTTGTTGCTTGTCTTGCTTAGAATAAGTTGTCGGTGCACATAGGTGAGCCTAGTTTATTTAGGTTGTTGGCTTGTTAATTTAAACACATAGTTTTATTCCGCAATTATCAAGTCTAAAACCAGAAAAGTTTTAATCACCTATTCACCCCCCCTCTAGGCGACATTCTTGTCCTTTCACCGTTGCTCTCCCAGATCCTTCGCGATTCCGCGATGAAGGACATGACCACTAGTAGGGAAAAGCCTACCGCTGACGGGCGCTTTTTGGCTACCGCTGGCGAAGCTGTGTTCGCCAGTTTAGCCTGGCCAGTGGTAAGTGCTACCGCTGGCGACGCCGCCGCCCGCCAGGGGTAGAGAAAATTACCGTTGGCGAACAAAGCTTTGCCCGCCAGGAGTAGATGCTGGCGAACTGCCCTACCCGCCAGCGGTAGCCCGTCCGGCCGCCAGCGGTAAGTTTCCGGCGTAGCACGTAGTTCGCCAGCGGTATATATCCAATTCGCCAGCGGTAGATATTCTGGATTTTTTTAATAAAAATTCTTATTTAAACAGTATATACAGGAATATCAGCAGTATATAAAGGTATGCGCAACACAAACAATACAAATACAGGATTCAGAAATACAAACCGAGAAGTTATACAAGTGATTGACCGAATGTATCATACAAGTACAAATACATCTAGAGAGTCGGTAGTTCAAATCACAAAGTTTCGAAAGGATTCGAAAGGAAGTAGTCATCTAAATTACAATCACGTAGGAGCTAGTGAACCGCACAATGACGAGGAGAAAGGATCACAATGAAGTATCCGGTCGTTCTTCCTCTCTTCCGGTCGCTAGCTAGCACATGGTTGATCTCGAGTAGCCCTTTATATCTTCCGATCCGTCTCCTCCTTACTCCTTCATCTCTGTACAACACAAATAAAAAATGTTACAACGAATTTGAGTGCATAAAAATGTAAATTACACAAGGTGTCACAATTTTCTAATGATCATCGGCATTGTAAGAAGATGACACAACAAGATTCAAAAAAAATTAATGCCTCGTACTTAGAATATTCTGGATGGTGTAAGTGAAGCCAGTAGGATGCAGAAGATTTGTATTCTTGCATATTACAAGTCTCACTTACACCACCCCTGAATCACATAGTGCCACATCATTTTAATCATCCGCATTGTAAGAAGAAGATAAAACAAAACAAAAAATATTAATGCCTCATACTTAGAATATTGGACACACACAAGCAACCCTGATAGCTTTGTTGAACCAAGTAGGATGCACACAACTTATATTTGTGCATGTCACAAGGTTCAACAGACTATCAGTGTATCACGTAGTGTGCCACATCATTTTAATTATCGGCATTATAAAAATTAAGTATGGTCAACTCAAAAGCATGCCTCATACTTAGATTAGACACACAAATTGATCAGGGATGGTGTTAGTGAGATCCAGTAGGATGCAGAAGATTTGTATTCGTGCATATTACAAGTCTCACTAGCACCACCCCTGGATCACACAGTGCCACATCATTTTAATCATCGTCATTGTAATAAAAAGCATGCCTCATACTTAGATTGGACACACAAATTCAGGGATGTAGTAAGTGAAACTAGTAGGATGCAGAAGAATTGTATTCTTGCATATTACAAGTCTCACTTACACCACCCCTGAATCACATAGTGCCACATCATTTTAATCATCGACATTGTAAGAAGACAAAACAAAACAAAAAATATTAATGCCTCATTCTAAGAAGACGGTAAAAAGGAGTTCACATGTCACACAATTAAGTTCAACGACTTTGAAACTATAGCTATATGCATGCAAGTTAAGTAGCCAGACAACACACCGTCGTCATTTCTTGGGCGGCTTCGACGCCTTCGACTTCGGCGAGAAATCGAGAGAACCATCTATCGGGTTGAATGGTCTGCGATCGGCCTGATGTCCTATGCGTCTTTCTATCTCGTTCTTTGTTGGTGGTGAAAGGAAGAACAACCCGTTGGAGTGGTAGAGATCTGTGTTGATTATTAGTGAAAGAGTCATTTGGATGCGAACGAACTCTTTCCTGACTACAGCATCAGTGGTCGCCGCCTTTTCCTTGGCCCATTGCTCAACAGCAGATGGATATTATACTCATTGTTTCTCGCATATGAACTCTCGTATTTGAAAGATGAGGTACCAGGCTTCACACATATTTCCTGGCGACTACTTGATGCCGGCAAAATCTGTCGTGTGGCTGAATACCTTCTGGCCTCGCTTTTCAACTGATCTTCTGATGATACCTTCATTTAACCAGTAGTTGTTGAGAGCCTCATCTAGAACATCCTTGATGCCGCTGTAGTCTTTCATCTTCTCTTTACTCCCCGAGTCGAGATACAGGGCATACGAGTCTCTCGGGAAGAGAACGATGAGGGTGCCATACTGGTTACTACAGAAAACAGTTCAAATAGAGACCATCATCTTCAAATTAACGATGGAAATGTACGCAAGAATGTTATGACGGCTAGCAACAAATGACTTACTCGGAAAAGTAAGGCAGAAGAAAGATTTGTTTGGTACAATACTTTCTCATGAAATCTTCGAGGTACTTTGCCGTGCGTGTCCTACCTGAAGGGGTGTTCATGAAGCACTCTTGCATGTAGTAGGGGTCGACTATCATGATGTTCGAGGTATTGTCTGTACTGAGTTTGTGCGCCAAACTGAGCGCAAGCAGCCAGACCATGGACGGGTGGAGCGCTTTCATGTTGAACATGTCGAAGATGTCACTATATCTCACGAAGAACACGTCCCCGGGATATATATCGACAAAGCCCATGCCCTTTGGTACCTTTCCCGCGAAAAGCGGGTATGATGGATTTTTGTCTTTGCTAAGAACATCCTCCAAGTAATGAACACTAACATGGAGACTTTTCATTTCCAAAGGTTTGGCATCGAGCATATTTTGCGGCAACATTGGTTTGGCCAACACATGGGACAGATGCCAGTTGGGGATGTTTATCTTTTCACATACCCGTTTCGGGTTCCTATCCCCCGGCACTGGCTGGCTGTTGGAGGAACCAATGCCAGTTTTCTTAGTTCTTTTCTTTCCCGTCTTCTTAGGCACCAACGCCTCTTTCAGGGTATCATGGAGTGTGTCCTGGCTGAATCCGGCTGGCTCAGCAGCTTCTTGCGTTGGTTGAGAATTGAATAGACGCTTGGAGCACGGATGTTTCTCTCTTAGATCAGGCAAGGGAGAATGCATTAGATCATGGTCGGGCTGATCAAAAGGACCATCATTGAGGTAGTAGTCAACGGGTGTCTTTTCCACGGGTCCTTTTGGCTTGGCACCGACCCGTCGACCGGTGTTGGTTGTGGGGTGGTTCTAACAGGGTCCAAACGAATCAGTGATTTTGGCCATGTCATAGGCCATGGCAAGCATTGTTCGAGGTTTAACTCGCTATCGACATTGGGGGGTTGAGCCAGAGGATCCAAATTCCCGCAACCAAGCAACACCCGAGCCAATGCAACCATATACAGACCATCATGCATAGGCACTGTGTGCAACATGCGGATAAGTGGTGTCACGATACTTGCCTTCGCCACACGCTTGAGCTCACCGTTCACACGCATTAGCAATGCGCATGGCACGTTGTCGTCCTGCGAAACTATGTAAGGCGTCAGGCGCCAACAATGCAGTATTATAAAACTTATTGAGACTTTTACAACGCTTAATTACCTTGAGGGCGTTGAGCTCGGCTAATGGCGTGACTTTGGGAGCTGGCGTGCCAGCTATGGAAGGGCTACTACGACGCGCGGAGTCGGCCGGCGATCCATCCCTACCATGTGCGTTGATCACGGGGACAATAGGCGACACATTGTTCGATAAATGGCTGGCCTCGATGCGGACCACGGACATAGGCCCTATTTTGCCTCCTTACCACCAAGCCGCCATCGAATCCATCATGTTAGGAATGAGAGAGTTGACCATCTTTACCACTTCGGTTTGGATGGTCTCCTTCATGTTAGCATTCACGGTATCTAATTCCTTCCTGAGATCCATCTCCGTGAGCTTACTCCTCGCCTTTCGCTGCTCCCTGGTTTCGGTGGGGCCGTAGTAATATTCATGTTTATAACCGATTCCGGTGCCGACCACACGGCCACGATGCGGCGGACGTGACACCGGCACATCCTTTACCATGTTCAACGCCCTGTTAAAAGGGGTGTCCCACACAGCCTTCATCCCCGACCCTTGGGTTGAGGAGCCTTCTTGAGACGACTGACCAGCAATTTGTGCTCTTTTTCTTCCTCCTGCATTTTCTCCAGAATAAGCTTCACCTTCGCGTTATTGAGAAGTTCGCCCGGGGTTTTGGGATTTTCCTTGTAATGCGCCCTACTAAATTTTCTTGCCTGCGGGTCGGTGATCTTGTCGTAGATAGAAGGCTCCGTCTTATCTTTATCCTCCTTGTCCCAAATTTTTTCCTTTCCGGGGTAACCACCACTTCCGAGAGTGTGGGGAGCTACGTTCTTGTCATGCATTTCTTTCCCCCACATCCTTAGCGCCTTCTTTACAGGTTTGTCTTCGTTGGCCTCGAAACGCGCAAAGTCTTCTACCGAAATGTTGGGATATGTCTTGTAGATCTCGGCGTAGTCAGCACCCTTTGCAATCATCTCCCTCCTAGTTGTTCTCCAAGTACTCAAGGCTTTGCTGAACTTGCCGAGGGCATATTTGTTTACCAGATTCTTCGTGAGACTCAGTTCATTGTAGTCCCCCGAGAACAGGTATCGTGCGTGTAGCTTGCCAATGAGTAAATCGGCCACATGTCGATTCCTTTTTCTTCTAATGTGCTCATCATTGATATTGGCAAAGTCTCGGACGATGCATCCCAAGTTGTTGCCGTACCCGGCCGCTAACATTTCCGGCTTTGTAGGACGACCGCTGGTGGGGTCCACCTCCGTGAATTCTGCGCTCCCGGAGGGGAGCCTGTTTGGGCGCCTCTCCTTACGTTGATGTTTGGCCTCGCTACCAGATGTCTCGATTCCTGTTTGGCCGCCACTAGTAGTGGTCTCGCCATCAGATGTGCTCTCCTGACTGGGTGCCTCTGTCTCATTGTAGGCATCCTCCATTGTCATATCGTCGCATAACGGCTGCTCAAGAAACGACAGGTAGGCTTCCGCTACCTCTTCATTGTCGCCTCGAGAACCTGAACCCCCGGTCTCGTTGTTGTGGGACATGTTCGCACTAATTAACAAGAAAAGTTGAACTTAATTAGTACAACAAATATAAGCAAAATTCACTTAACTATTAAAAATTCACTAATCTATTTCAAATTCATAGAAAATATGTCCTATTTTTAGCCAAAGTCATGCCAAAATTCACGGAAAATTTCGGCATGACCTTTGCTAAAAATAGGACATATGGAGTACCCAAATTTGCCGGAATGGAAGTTAATCAACATTCCGGCAATCTCAAGGGCCTCTCGGGGTACCTGCAGACATTTCATACACAAACATTCGAACCGACCACCATCACAAATCCAGCACCACCACAACCACAAATATTGCATCATCACCACCACAAGTACACCACCAACACCACCAACACAAATACACCAGCACCACCACAAAGATATCATCGCCACTTCACAACATCTCACCTAAACAGCAGCAGCGTCGATCGAGGTCCTTTTAAACTTTCTGCATATGACAAAAAGTCGAATTTTGTTAGTAAACAAATATAAGCAAAATTCACTTAACTATTAAAAATTCACTGATCTATTTCAAATTCATGGAAAATATGTCCTATTTTTAGCCAAAGTCATGCCAGAATTCATGGAAAATTCCGGCATGACCTTTGCTAAAAATAGGACATATGGAGTACCCGAATTTACCGAAATGGAAGTTAATCAACATTCCGGCAATCTCAAGGGCCTCTCGGGGTACCTGCAGACATTTCATACACAAACATTTGAACCGACCACCATCACAAATTCAGCACCACCACAAACACAAATATTGCATCATCACCACCACAAATACACCACCAACACCACCAACACAAATATCTCATGATCACCACCACAAATACACCAACACCACCACAAAGATATCATCGCCACTTCACAACATCTCACCTAAACAGCAGCAGCGTCGATCGAGGTCCTTTTATACTTTTTGCATATGACAAAACAATTGGAATTAAAACCTAAACAATAGCTTGTTGAAAAAATTTAGTGCATTACAATTTTGCTAATACCTACAAAATAGAGGCTAATGGCCTACAATTTAACTAAAGAGGAGCAATACCAATAGCTTTTTGACAACAACTTAACTAACCAGTTCATCAACACCACAATTTAAACATATGCATAAATAAAATGGCAGATTTGACCTATAAACCTAATTAAACAAATTTGATTCAAATTCTTGTGGTTGCATTTTCAATCCAAACCTAAACCTAAACCTAAGTAGGAAAAAAAGTAGCTTTTGTATCAAATTGTAGCTAAACCTAAACCTAAATTCAAACCTAACTAAAATTCAAATTCAAGGAGTGAATTTTCTTGTTGACATTTTATCAAACACTTAGGAGGCAGGGGATAGAAGGGAGGAGGAAGAAGAGAAGCTGGATGGCGAGTACCTAGAAGAGGAGGGGAGCTCAACGGCGAGGCGGTGGAGGTTCTCGGGGCCGGCCGTGGGCACTCGGGCCAGCGCGGCGTGGGCGCTCGAGGTGGCCGGCGTCCCGCACGGCAGCAGAGATGGGCTCTCGGGCCTACGCGGCGGCGTGGGCGCTCGGCCTGGAGGAGGAAGAGGGAGGGAGGAGGCATGGGTGCTCGGGGTCGGCGGCGGCGTGGGTGGGCGGCGTGGGTGGGCGTGGGTAAGCGGCGGCGTGGGGCAGGGCGGCGGCGGTTTGGGGAATGAGCAGGAGAGAGAGAGAGGCCCCCGCGCGCGGCTAGTTAGGCAAAGTGGGCCTACCGCTAGCGAGCCCATGCCCACCCACCGCTGGCGAACGGGCTTCTTCGCCAGCCCTAGCCCACGTACCGCTGGCGAAGCGGCTTGTTCGCTAGCCCTAGTGCATGTGCCGCTGGCGGGCAGCGTAAGCCCATCGACAACGGTACCTTGCCCCGCCGTCTTCGCCCGGGCCCGCACGTAGCGCTGACGGTGCGGATACGCACTTCGCCAGCCCTAGCCAACGTACTGCTGGCGAAAGGCTTTTTTGGTTCGCCAGGGCCAACAGCGCTGGCGTGCACCTTTTTTCTGCGCCAGCGGTGGGCTTGCGGCTAGAGGCTTTTCCCTACTAGTGCGACGCCCACCCCCGAGCCCGAGCCGGGGCCAACGCCGTACTGGCCAAACAGGCTGGTTGGGCAGCGGTGGGAGTTCACCACCACCTTCATGGCGACGCCCGAGCCAGAGGAGGAAGAGGAGTAGACGTGGTGATGCGGATACAACCGCCCGTTGGAAACCCCAAGATGAAGGTGTGAAGCAACGTAGCAGAAGTTTTCCCTTGATTATAAAACCAAGGTTATCGAACCAGTAGGAGTTGGAAGAGTTTCAACACGGTGTCAATCTACTCTGGCTTTTGTAGATCAACGTGGACCTGCACACAACACAATCAAACAATTTTGTCCCAACGTAACAGGAAGGATGTCAATCTCCCTGGCTTGTCGAATACAGAGGATTAAACGTATGGTGTGTCGTCGTATCGGCAAATTGATAGAAGACGGGGGTCCTCTAGCCGATGGTAGAACCGTGGGGGAGAAGGGAGCCTCGTCGAGGTCGGGATTGTACACGGCAGTTTACCCAGCTTCGGACTACGCGACGGTGGCGTAGCCCTACGTGCTGCTATAACTCACTATAATGGCATATGCCGTGTTACAGGTTACAATGAGCTATGAGATTGTCTATGCCCTTTTCTAAAGGTTGCCCGTAGGCTGGCTTATAAAGGCGACCATACCTAGGGCTTACAAGGGAAAGACTTAACCGGCAAATAAATAGAGTCCTATCCCTAATCGGCAGAGTTGCCGCCTTCCATCTTGGTCTCGTGGGCCTGGTGGGATTCGTCTAGAACCTTCTCCCTTGCCGGCCGCCATCTTCCTTGTCGTCAGCTTGCTGGGCCGCCAATGCCAGGCCACCTCCACCAAGCCGAATTGATCCATGTCAAGGATACCCCCACTTGGTATATCCCCAACATTAGCCCCCGAAAAGGTTTAAGTTCTCCAGTTGCCGTCTTCGTCTTGAGCGATGTCCGTCTTGTTTCTTGAATGTAGGCGGCTGAAGAGCTTGAAGCATTCCGAAGTAAAAAGGTAGGCGGCAGTCCGTCTAAATAAAGCCGGAGTGACGCCGCCTTCGACCAACACATGGGAAAGACTGCCTGACCTCCTGTCAGGAATCTTCCAGGCGAGGTCATGTCAATTTGACTAGTTAAGGCAATATTTGTCGTGTCCATGTCACCCTGGTCCACGACAGTTTGAACTCAAGGAGAGATGGAGCGACGTCATGATGACATTTCTGCCGTGCCACGGAGGCGATGATGGTGGCCGTGTCGCTAACGACAAAGCGGCCGTACCACGTTAGCAATTAAGCCAGAAGATGGAGCTTTATTGTTTTGTACCAATCGATGTCTTCTCAAACTGGCCAGGTTTGGGCGATTGGAAACAACAGCTAACAATCTGGCGATGAATTCGCTTAAACCAAACGCGATGATGGCGGCCATGTTGCTTACGACAAGGCAGCCATGCCACGGAGGCGGCTGCGTCGCTAAAAAAAAGGCGGCCATGCCATAGAGGCGGCCATGTCGCTGATGACAAAGCTGCAAGTAATGCAGCCCCCAAGTATCGAGCGAGGGAGGTGTCGATGTCGAGCCCCCGAGTTTCTGGCGAGGGAAGTGTTGATGTCGATCCCCCGGGCTTCGTTGGACAGAGTTTTTCTTGATCCGCCTATCTGCAGCCCCCGAGCGTTGAGTCGGCGTACTTGAAAGTCGGCTCGATACTCAGAAGAACTTGTGGCGTTGTAGATCGAATGGTTGTAGTTGTCGAGGTTTGTGCCGCCTTGACGAAAAGGCGGCTCGAGACTTGATGAAAATGCTGCGACTGCAGCCCCCGAGTGTCAAGTATCCTGCACAGTAAACATAGCTGCATTAACATGTACTTTTAATGTAAGCTGAATAATTTTAAGGCCTAAGCCGCAGTTTTTGCACAAATACTTATGGGTAGTAAATTTTATGTGGCCCGCCTTAATATTTATCTGGCCTATATGCTTAGCTTTATGTATGTTGGCGGTACCGCAGCACAGTTATTTTAGCTGAGCCAACCAGAGCTAGTACCAGATAGTTTAGACTCAGAGACCGAAGCCGGCATGTTGGTGCCAACGACATACTATTAGGCAACCCACATATAAGCAGTCAGAATAAGGATATTAGGCGGTGCAAAATGATTGCTTAATTTTAGCCCAGAGGCGGCAAGTATCAAAAGTTTGAACCACTTAGCACAGAGCAGATTTTGGGTAACTTTGATACTAAGAGTGTATGATCCTATGAAAAGATAAAAGACGGCATGATCTCAAAACAGAATGAGCAAACCATAGATTTTTATTCCATGACCATATGATTAATTAAATGTTATAAATAACTTATCTTTTTGATATTGCTGACGTTGATGTCGAGGAGGAGGTCGAGGTAGAAGACGGCAGCCCCCAGACTGAAGAAGACAGCCCCCGGGATGTTGGCGACAGCCCCCAGAATGTAGGCGGCAGCCCCCGGGATGTAGGCGGCAGCTCCCAGAATGCAGGCGGCTTCCTATTTTTCCTCTTATCCTGCATGCTACAGCTTGTCGGTTGCGCCGTACTTGAGAAATAGGTGACGATGAGTAGGCCGTGACGGCAATCGAGCCGGGATGCAGCAACGATGGTGAGTGCGCCGGAATACGGCGATTAAGCCGAAAGACGGCGTGTCGGGCTCGTCACGTTGGCAATTAAGCCGGAAACGCGACGATGATTCTGACATAAATTGTCATGTTTAAGTATAGGTGAGATGTTGATTCCCACTTAAATTAACATGCATGAGATTGGCGCTCTGGACTAATAATCCATGCATGTGTATTGTTCCTTGCGTACGTAGGTCGTTGTTTTGCATCGATCGATGTCTTCCCAAACTGGTCAGGTTTGGGCGATCGGCCAACACGTATGCCGGGAAAGATGTCGTGCCGCGTCGGAACGCGACGGTAAATACGCCAGAGAGGCACGTGCCGTGTTAACAATTAAGCCGGAAACGCGACAACGAAGGTGATGACGAGTCCGCCTAAGCCAAATGTCGGAACGAATCCAAACGTGGCATAAGTTACGGTGGATTTGTCTATAGCCGGATGCGATGATGGCGGCGTCCCGCTGACATCATTGACATGGCGAAATTTGATGAGTCAGACATGTTCGATCCGATGAATTCATGAACTGACTGCGTAGCTACTGAAATAAACGCGTACGAGAAGTTTTACTTCCTGGAAAGCAAACTGAATCTCGTAGGCCATGTCCAGCATGTATCTTTGTTTTTTGCCAACAGCTAAATGCGTACGTGATTTGTCTTGCTCTTTTTCCAACATAGGAGACAAGGTCACGTGATAGCATAGCTTGCTGAGGCAAATTAGGTTTTTGCATGTTGCACACAGCTTTAGTTGGATCGGATCATCGGAAGATGACCTCTCGCCCGTTCTGGTAGCCGGCGGAACCATGGCCAGCTGATCGCTTCACCTTTGATCCATCCGCCTTCATCGATCGAACTTGTGGATCTGCCATCCTGTCGGCACAGACATGGAAAGCTAGGCAGCGCAGCGGCCCGGCGTGGTCGCGCGGTTTGAAGTTGACGTAGATGCCGGATGCCGATCCCGCTGCCTCGACCGAGACGAGACGAGCGAGTATTTGCCGGCAATTGCTAGGTTGAGGTGGCGATGTACACCCGACATTGTTGCTGACGACAAAACGGATGATCCGACCGGATTAGATCTGGCCGCAGTTGTCGATGAAGTTTAGATGTGATCTGGCCGATGACGTGAATCGCGCCGAAGTGGATCAGCCGGCCAGACGCGATCTTGTTGATTATGACGATCGGAATCGTCGGCTGCGGACAGCCAGAAGTGTTCCCGCCTGGAACGTGACGCCTGACGCCTTACACCCCACGGTGGGCGCCAACTGTCGTCGTATCGGCAAGTTGATAGAAGACGGGGGTCCTCTAACCGATGGTAGAACTGTGGGGGAGAAGGGAGCGTCGTCGAGGTCGAAATTGTACACGGCAGTTTACCCAGCTTCGGATTACTGGATGGTGGCTTAGCCCTACGTGATGCTATAACTCACTATAATGGCAGATGCCGTGTTACAGGTTACAATGAGCTATGAGATTATCTATGTCCTTTTCTAAAGGCTGCCCGTAGGCTGGATTATAAAAGCGGCCAGACCTAGGGATTACAAGGAAAGACTTAACCAGCAAATAAATAGACTCCTATCCCTAGTCGGCAGAGTTGCCGCCTTCCACCTTGGTCTCGTGGGCCTGGTGGGATTCGTCTAGAACCTTCTCCCTTGCCGGCCGCCACCATCCTTGTCGTCAGCTTGCTGGGCCACCAATGTCAGGCCACCTCCATCAAACCGGATTGATCCATGTCAAGGATACCCCCACTTGGTATATCCCCAACATAGTGTGTAAAATAAATGTAAATGCAAAAATGGACAACGAGCAAATGAGTGTAGGAAACAGTGGAAACAATGTTTTTATCAGTGTAAAAGAAAGGACCGGTATCCACAGTTCACTAGTGGTGTCTCTCCATAAAACAGATAAACATACATGTTGGGTAAACAAATTACAGCTGGGCAATTGACAAATGGCAAGGGCATGACAATGCATATTATGATAAGAATAAGTTCACTGTAATATTTAATTGGGCATTACAACAAAATACATAGACCGCTTGCTAGCTGCATCTATGACTAATAATCCACCCCCAGGATAACATCCGTGTCTCCCGAAAGTATTAAGTTGCAAGCAACAGATAATTGCAATAAGCATAGTGTATAATGTAAACAATGCAAATGACTCGTAGACATAGCATAGTTGTTTTCTTCCTAGTGGAAACAACACATCCAGAGACTTAGTCGTTTCTGTCATTCGAGCCCAGGCAACCGGAGACATGAACCCACTATCTAGCATAAATACCCTCTCTTGGAGACACTAGCATCTACTTGGCCAAAGGTTCTATTAGCATCGGAGAGCATGCAAGATCATAAATATAACATAGAGATAAATAGATGAACAACTTGATCATAACTTCACAATTCATCGGATCCCAGCAAACACAACATGTAGCATTACATAAAGATGATCTTGATCATCTTAGACAGTTCACAAGATCTAAACATGATAGTACAACGTGGAGAGACTACCATCTAGATACTGGTATGGACCCGTAGTCCCGTGGTGGACTACTCACGCATCAGCCCGGAGGCAGGCATGGCGGTGTAGAGCCCTCCGGTGATGATCTCCCCCTCCGGCAGGTTGCCGGGAAGAGCTTCAGAACCCTCCCGAACTAGGGTTGACGACGACGACGGCGACGGAACTTTTCGTGGATTTTTGATCGGGTATTTAGGGTTTTCGGGTCGAGGAGAATATATACGCGAAGAGGCGGCGCGGGGGCCACCTGAGGGCACCAGACGACCCCCCCCCCCCGGCGTGGCCCCAGCCTTGGCGGCGCCGAGGTGGCGTCTAGGCCTCCTGTGTTGCCTCCTCGGCTTCCCTTTGGAGTCCGTCTTCGTATCTTTGTAAAACTTGTCCTTGTAAAATTTCGTCCAATTCCGAGAATATTTCCCGACTAGCTTTTTTGAAACAAAAAGACAACAGAAAACATGAACTGGCACTGCGGTTTTGGCATCGGTTAGTCCCTGAAAATGCATAAAAATGATATACAATGAAAATAAAACATGAATCAATTGTTATAAAACAAGCATGAAACATCAAAAATTCTAGATACGTTTGAGACGTATCACGTGACCGTCGACGCCGCCACCACCACTATCGCCACCGCCCCCACTGATCAAAGGGTTGCCAGCCTGTCTTCATTAACCTCTCCACGACGACGAGTAGACTGCGGCGGCGGCCACCCTAGTTAGATTTAGAGTTATTTAGTTTTTTATCTTTTTAAATTAACGTGTGAGCCTTTTGGCGCGAAATATGCAAATTCGCCGGTTTTAATTCCAAATTTCTAGTTTAAATTCGAGTTGAAAACATTGGCATTCCATTCTATTTTAATTGCTAACGACATCAGTGGATTGTACTAGACGCGCCAGAGATAACAAACTCTTGGTGGCGTGTAAATGGCACGCCACCGTAAACACTTACGAATGGCGTGTCACGCGTACGCCACCGGTAAGTATTACTAGTGGCATGGAATCAGTGGCGTGTGTAATCGACACGTCACATTATCATGAACTATGCCAAGATACATCTATGCATCAAATATGGCCACACTGGTAATTTATCTTGACACACACAAATATTTATACATGATAGTCTTTTTCGTGAATATTTGTTTTTCAATTTTTCATATAACAAGTTTGCTTGTTTTTCGCAGCAACTAGTACACATAAAATGATTCCATGAAAAAAGATTGCATTTTTTTAAGTTTCTTTCATTTTTATCAAAACAAGGTCAAAATGGCCGATATGGCTAGAAATGGGTTGAATCTTCCAAGAATCGCTGGTTCTCTAATATAATCACTAGTTTTGTACCTTAGAACGACGTTTTGCCATTTTCAGTTACAAACTATCACATATTTTTAACTCAAATACGATAGACATAACGCCATTTAAATAGGCGAAAATAGCTAGAAAGTAATAAAAATTCATAATATTTAGTTCTACTTTGTGCGAAAAATGGAGTGGCGTCATTTTACACCATATTCTTTGTACTCACTTAAAAAACTCCATTTTTTGTCAATTATAAAATAGATTTTTTTAAAAGAATATAAAAAAATACTTTTGCAACCTTTTTTAGTTTCGTAAAAGACACCTTTTTGGCAAAAACAATGGACCTATTATGTTGATCTTTTTATGATGCATGCCACACATTTAAAAAAGAACCGTATGTGATTACCTTCTACAGTGCACACTTTTTTTTTCTTTTGAAAAACCATGTGTGATTGTCCCTTACATCACAGACCTTTTTTTTAAACCTTATACTGCAAGGGAGCCCCCCACAGTGTCAGTTTATTAAAAGATCAAAAGACCCTATATTTACAAATATGTACAAAAAGGTGAAAAAAAAAACAGAAACAGAAAGAGAAATACTAATGCAGATTGTCAATCCATGATGACAAACTGGTAACCACAAAACTTTTCACCCTGTACTTCAGATCACACACCTTTTTTCGTAAAACTTTGTGCAATGCATCACCAAAAAAAGAACCCTTTTGGGGTTTTGAAAACCCGTTTGACACTATTATTTATTATAGTACAATGTGCATTTGTGCAAGAAACAGACCCATTACGATTAATTTTTTATGGCACATCACACTTAATTTTTTCAAACAGTGTGCAATTGTCGTTTATTGCCCTTTACATCGCTCAAGTTTCTTTAGGAAAAATTGTGTGCGATTGCATCTCATATACCCTTTTATTTGTTAACAGTGTGTGATACCAAACATCACTCATGGTTTTTTCTAATGGGTATGGGATGAGCAATTTGTTACCCTTTCGCAAAAATACTATGCGATGAGTAATTTGCTACACTTTTACCAAAATGGTATACTAGATGGTGGTTTAAATGACCTGTTCTATACTTGTACTACTGTATCCAATAATACTACGGCGGATATATAGCACCAAATTACCTGATAGAGAAAGACTTAGCACTACTAGAAACATGACCTTTGGTCCAGAGTTGTTTTGGGCTCTAGTCTCGGATGGCTTTTGAACCCGGACTAGAGGGGGGACTAGTCCCGGTTCAACGGCAACGAGGCCGTGCAGCAGTTGTCCCGGGTCGTAGGGAACCTCTAGTCCCGGTTCGTGATACGAACCGGGACGAAAGGTCCGTGGCAGGGCATCCGCAGAGGGGGGCCCGCGTGAGCACCTTTCGTCCCGGCTCGTATTACGAACCGGAACTAGTGATGGACTTCTCGTCCCGGTTCGTGGCACGAACCGGGACGACGTTTAAAACCTGTAGGTCTCCCGCGCGCCGACGCGCTTTGGAAGTTGATCAAGCCGCCGCCGTTTTGATGGTCCTTGGAAGATGATCAGCCTGGCGCGAATTTAATCCATGGCGCCGCCCGCCGGCCTCCCTCTCTGCCCTATATAAAGCAACACTAATCCGTGGCCTTAAGCACACAAGCTCTCTCTAATCCTTGCAAAAACTCTCTCTCGATCCCTCTCTTCTATTCCAATGGAGCCACTCGCACGCGTAACTCCGTCTCGGTTGTACTACTTCATCAAGGAGGATATGCACTTCAAGGTATGGGTCACCCTCCATGCATCACGCGTGGAGAGGTGAATCCGCGACATGAAGAAGTTCTTTCTCGACGCCGCACCGATCAAGTGCGTTGGACTCGACTGCGAGTTCACCGACCCTCTCCCGGGTCGACAGAGGGATCTTCCACCCGAGAAAAAGCAGCGCGCCGCCGTCCTTCAACTCTCGGTGGCGTCCGAGACTCTTGTCTTCCAGATCTGCAAGGCTGATCGGGTGCCGCAGCTCCTCGTGGATTTCTTAGGTGACAAGACCATCAACTTCTATGGCGTGGCTATCCACAATGACTTGCGGATGCTGCGCTACTACGGAATTTTTATTCCGTCCGCGGTCGACCTCCAGAGGGATAGCCGGAACCCAACCGGCAATCCTACTCCGAGTCTCTATGCTCTCTCTAATGCTATCATTGGGACAAAACTTGAGAAGAAGAACAACAAGAAGGACAAGAAGAAGGGCAAGGATGACGACGACGACTTAGAAGACCTCCGAATTTTCGGATGGGGCAACGTTCCATTGAGCTACGATCAAGTCTTGTATGCCGCTTTGGACGCTCGCCTCGGCTTCGAGATTGCACGGAAGTGGGATAGTCTACGTGGCTATAATACCAATGACGATCGTCTTAATGTCGTTGATGAGTAGACTAGCTATATAGTGATGTGTGTGCTCCCGTTGTGTGTTCTCATGTAAATTTCGGTCAATTCGGTTTATTCGGTTACCTAAAAATTAATGACCGAAATATTTGGATTCCTATCATTTTTCTTTTTGATTTATACATATTATTTGTCGAATTTCGCTTTACGGATTTAAAGATATGAATTTATCCATATTAAATTGAAAATGGCAATAATAATGTAAAATTCATTTTTTTGTTATTTGTTAACAATTATTATTACTTAATCATTAATATTTATGCAAAAGATGATATGGACACAATATTTAGATTCCTATCATTTTTCTGATCGATTTATACATATTATTTGTCGAATTTTGATTTACGATTTAAAGATATGAATTTATACATATTATTTGTCGAATTTCGTAAGGGACCTCTAGTCCCGGTTCGTAATACGGACCGGAACTAGAGGGGTCTGGCCCGGCAGGACCACGTGCGAGACCCCTCTAGTACCGGTCCGTATTACGAACCGGTACTAGAGGTCCTCTGCTCTATATATATGTCGCCCCTGCTCACCCCTCTCTCTCTGTTTTTTTCCAGCACAAGAGGTGGGAGGTGTGTGTTAGTTTGTTGTTTCTTCCTATGCACAAGAGGTGTTCGATGAAATGCCCGAGCTAGCCAGCTTCCTTCTCCTTTGTGGGTTTTAGTGTCGTCCGTCCCCGTCCTCACCGCCGTCGATCGCCTGCGCCGTCCTGTCACCGGCACCACCTCGGTGAGCCTCTTGTTTTTATCTTTTATTTAAAAAAATCTTAGTTGTATGATTTAGATGCATAATTATTACTTGCATATAATTTTCTTAGTTGTATAATTGTTTGTTATATATAGTGCCATGGTTTTGACATCTGTCCACACCGGCTCTCGTCCGCTCTATTATTCGGATGTGGTATGATTGTTTGTTATAACTATTTGTTTCATTTCGTGTTTATGACAATTATGCCGACCAACTTGACATAGATATTTTTTTTATCTAGGAGGTAGTTGAACCGGAAATTCCAACCGACCCTATTGTCGAGTTTTTTGAAAAAGAAAACAATGATTTGAAAGCAAAATTGAAAAGAAGTGAAGATCTTCGTCTCCAATGATCAGAAGAGAAGATGAAATTGGAGTTCAAGCTTGCCGACGTCGTCGATGATCACGAGATCAAGATGAATGCAATGCGCTTGAAGCTTAAAAAGATTAGAAAATATGCCATTAATCAAGAGGCTTGGTATCATTATGTTGTTGGATCAATAATTACCTTAGTTGCGATTTTGATCGCATTTGTTGTTGGATTTAAATTCTTTAGATAGTTGTATGTTAGTTTCAATTAATGTATGTTTTATGAGAACTATGTATTAGATTTGGTCACTACTCTACTTTTGTTTTAATATGGTGAACTTGTATTAATGAATTTGGTCAGTTCTCTATTCTATTCATGATGTAGTGTAATTGGTCGATTATGTTCGTTTACCGTAATGGGTTTTAGCGGTGATTCGTTTGATATACTTATATAATGCAGATGAGCCATCCATGGATGTCCGCTGACCGACGCTCTAACGAGTACATTCAAGGCCTGCGTTCTTTTCTCAATGTGGCTGAGGCAAACACGCGGAATGGTTTTATGTGTTGTCCATGCCGTGACTGTCGGAATGAGAAGGATTACTCTTCCTCAAAAATCCTTCACATCCACCTGATTCAGTTCGGTTTCATGCCCGGCTATAACTGTTGGACCAAGCACGGAGAAAGAGGGGTTATGATGGAAGACAACGAAGAAGAAGAGAACGATGACAACTATCCTATGTTCCCTGAATACGGTGGTAATGCAAGGGGGAAGCTGAAGATGAAGAGGTACCAGATGAGCCCATCATAGATGATGATTTACGTCGGGTCATCGTTGATGCACAGACCGAAGCAGAAAGTGCACTTGAGAAGTTGAAGTTAGAGCGCATGTTAGAGGATCACAAAAAAAAGTTGTACCCAACTTGCGAAGATGGCAACACAAAGCTCGGTACCACACTGGAATTGCTGCAATGGAAGGCAGAGAATGGTTTATCTGACAAGAGATTTGGGAATTTACTGAAAATAATGAAGCAAAAGCTTCCAAAGGATAACGAATTGCCTGACAGTACGTACGAAGCAAAGAAGTTTCTCTGCCCTCTAGGATTAGATGTGCAGAAGATACATGCATGCATTAATGACTGCATCCTCTACCGCGGTGAGCACGAGAATATGAATGAATGCCCGGTATGCGGTGCATTGCGGTATAAGATCAGACGAGATGACCCTGGTGATGTTGAGGGCCAGCCCTCCAGGAAGAGGGTTCCTGCCAAGGTGATGTGGTACGCTCCTATAATACCACTGTTGAAACGTTTGTTCAGAAACAAAGAGCATGCCAAGTTGTTGCGATGGCACAAAGAAGACCGCAAGAACGACGAGATGTCGAGACACCCGGCTGATGGGTAGCAGTGGAGAAAAATCGATAGAGAGTTCAAGGATTTGCACGTGACGCAAGGAACTTAAGGTTTGGTCTAAGTACGGATGTCATTAATCCTTTTGGGGAGCAGAGCAGCAGTCATAGCACCTGGCCTGTGACTCTATGTATCTATAACCTTCCTCCTTGGTTGTGCACGAAGCGGAAGTTCATTATGATGCCAATGCTCATCCAAGACCCGAAGCAACCCGGCAACGACATTGATGTGTACCTGAGGCCATTAGTTGAAGAACTTTTACAGTTGTGGCGTGATGAAGGGGTACGTGTGTGGGATGAGCACAAACAGGAGCCATTTGACCTACAAGCGTTGTTGTTTGTAACCATCAATGATTGACCTGCTCTTAGTAACATTTCAGGACAGTCAAACAAGGGATACAATGCATGCACGCACTGTTTAGATTAGACTAAAAGTATATATTTAGGTAACAAGAATGTGTACCCGGGGCATCGTCAATTTCTTCCAAGGCAGCATTGTGGGGACCTCGGACTAGCTGTCCGAAATACCCTTGTGCCTACACATCAGCCATCCCATGATCAGTGTGTCGCTGAGCACAATCAAACTAGTATCAAAAGAGCATCCATAAATACCGAATGAATTTACTTACTTGATTGGAGTCATAAACTTCAACAGGTACTTGCAGCGGAAATCACCGAACAACGTGGAGCCCAAGTCATTTGCCACAACCCCACAGGCAGTTGACTAGGAAGCGCCCTAGTTCGCATTGACGTCATTGACAACTTCTCCTTCGAACTGCTCCTCTTCAGAATCTGGCTAAGACAATAGCCAGGGACGAAACCAATATGAGTACATTTGATTGTGCTCGCAAACTACCCCCGGAATGAGCATGCACTACTCATTTTCTTGTTTAAATAAAACTTTGTTTGCTTTGAAAACTCTATATCCGTATTGAAAAAGAGAAGGATAGACTTTTGTTTAATAAAACTTTGTTGAAATCTCTATAACTTTAATTGAAAAGGAAAGAAGGCTTTTAGTACTTTTTCCCATAAATCTGTCTTTGTAAGAAGTCACCTTTAAAACTTTTTCCCGAAAATATATCTTTGTTGAAAAAGGTAAGAAGTCTCTTTTTAAAACGTTTTCCCGGAAAATCACCATTTTATTTATTTCTCTAAAACTCCTCCTTTTCCGACTATAGCCCTTCATGGTCAAATCATTTTCCAACAACCTTATACCAGCCCTTCGGTATAGTTGCATAAAACATTCTCCACTTTCAAATCACAAAACTTTGCACCTCTCGACCATAGCCCTTCATGGTCAATTCCTTCTCCAGCAACCTCATACCAGCCCGTCGGTATAGTCGCCGATACAACACATCTCCATTTTAGTTTCAAATCTCAAAACTTTGCAAAACTTGCACAGGGTCAAAGTAGGGCCTTCCAACTGTCCATATCCGAGGACTCGGCTTTTCGAATAGTTTTACCCTCTGCAGAGGTAGCACGATTTTCCCACATCCATCCGGCAACTCATCGTGTCAGCCACGTCCCGCCATACAAGGTGTATGCGAAGTTGAGTCACCGACCATAGCCTGTCCTTTGCTCATGCTAGTATAGGACCCTGCCGCTATGACACTTTCCATCAACACTTAACCCAGCCCGTCGGAATCTAAGTGTGAGGACTCATAGTTCTGCCTGACGGTGTATAGGGGACAACCTTCAATCCTCTTTCTCCAATAAACTCATACCGGTCTCCGGTAGACTTCTCTTAAGAGGACCCGGGTCAGGGGTAGGTCACCAAACCATCCCCTCATGGAACGGAGTCATCTCCGTTGTTGAGGTATCCCATACTAATATGAGCAAATTATATGACTACGCCCTTGCCCATATGTGGGTAAATGTGGTCGCACAGGTTATCGGCTGGTCGACGTAAGTACAAGGACACAATGTGCTTTTTATAAAAAACCATCATTCTCCACTTCTCCACTTCAACACCGACATCTCGCTATTCCATATCCACACAAGTATTTTCAAAGGAGTTTTGAGTAAACAATATTTTTCCCATCCTATAGTTTGAAAAAGAATTTCCATCTAATATCTCCATATAGGGTGTCAAAATAATATACTTATATTTTGGAAAAAGGTTTTCAAAATCATAACTTTAGTGGCAAACACCACATAAATCACTTAGGATCTTTATAAGTAAAACATGTGAACCAAAATAGATGTATATAGATGCAAGCTCAGAGAAGTAGCTTGCCTGATTTCAGCATAATGTTCCTGGACTTCTTCTCACTGATCAAGCAATAAACTCCCATCCTTCTTCCATAAATCCTCTCCAAATACCACTCCGGTAGCGTTATTATCTAGCGTCGCAAACAGGAAAAATAACAATCAATACACCAATCAACACCACAAATGATACTCAACAAGTAACAACCACAAGCATCAAACGAATCATTCGAGCAACAAACTAAGATCTACACTTACAAGGGCATTATACTACTCAGTAGTATAACACCAAACACCTGCTAAAAGCGTAGAGCACCAAGACATCCTCTATTAAAGGTACCTAACAAACATTTTTCCCTAAACAGGAAATACTTCAGACAAAAGTTAAGTCATTAAATTTTATCTGCAGGTTAAAACTCTTTACCCAGCTAAGGTGGAGACATTAACCAGATACCTATGATAGTATTCAACTTAAGGACAACCAAGTTTAACAAGCAAGACAAACATATTAATCACACAAAATAATCTAGCATCAAAATAAATAAGCATAGCAATTCCTAATTACTAGGTGAAAAGTTATATAGGGAATAAAACCCTAACAAATACATGACTCACAAGTAGCTCTCCTAACATGCTAGTAAAAATAAGGAAACACGTCACAACAGTGGGTTACCACCCTACACATGTTAGGAAACACATTTATAACAATAGAGTTATAACACAACAATTAATAAAGGCCTAATAAAAATAGGCAGAAAAGGCCTAAAGCTTATAATTATCACCACAGTCAATCAGTGACTCCTAAATTCAAACCAAGCTAGGGATATGTTCTCCTACACATATAGAAGACAAGCCAATTGGATTTACTCCAAAAATCATCTCACAAAAATCTACAAAAATCACCAAAGAGCCACTGGTGTGTTTACAAGAATTAATAGAACTTTTGTTTCAGGTTTCATTTGCAAGCAAGGCCAACAGATCTGGAAAGGTATCACTTCAGGCTTTCCATAGAATTTTAGGTTGCAAATTTTGGAGTTGTAAAACTCTAGATATTAAATATTTAGTGAAAAAGATACTTTTGACAAGATTTAATCTAGACATCATTTAAAAATATATTTTTGCAAACAGCTAGTTCTACCTAATTAAGAAAACACATAGGAACTCCAAAAAAATTGAATCACTCAAACATCTATCACAGATCTATCACAAATGAATTAAACCTACACTGCAATTTAAACAGGAAATAATAGCAGATAATAGATCTACTAAAAAAAAGAGAGACGGGCCAGATCTGGCCCAGATCCGGCCGAGCAACGCAGAGGGCGGCCCAGCCAGTGGCCCACGCGCACGAGGCGAACAGGTACGCGGTCGTCGTCCTTCTCTCGACACGCCAGGACGAGCGAGACAAGCAGGGAGCAGGGCGAGGACGGCGGCGGCGACTCCGGTGCCCTAGGAAGAAAAGGTGATGTCCAGGAGTGAGCTCGCAACGAGGGGGTCTCAGAGAAACAAAAATGGTGTAGAATGGGGGTCTGTGCAGCCGACGAGCTTGCTCGACGTTCGGCGGCCGGAGATGAAGAAGACGGCATCGATCTCCCTGACGGCGACGCCTAGGCTCGATTCCTTAGACGAGGAAGGAGAGGACGATGCGGCGGAGCTTCCGGTGGTCTTCGATTTGCTCGGGGACACTTCGATCGATGGCGGCAAGCTCGGCCATGGTGGCTAGGGTTCGGTCTCGTGGGGGAAAGAAAAGAGAGAGAGAGGGAGCAGGGAGATGAGTGCGGGAGGGGGAGCAGAGGAGCGCCTCGGGGGGCCTCCTTATCCTCTTCGAGCGGCAGGAGGGCGGACGGCGTGGCCACGAGGGACGGCGACACTGGCGCCATGCCCGCCACTGGAGCTACAGGAAGAAGATCAAGATTTTGCAGAAAACCCCCTATACTTTCCTGATTTCATGTTTCTTTTATTTCCAGTACTTCTAGGGATTTATTTGGGGCACTAAAACATTTTAGAAAATTATGAGAAAAATCAGGTAGCCTCCCCAATACTTGTAGAAGCTCCACAAAAATTGGGGTGTCAAAATAAAATGTTTTGAACAACTTTTGTTCATAGGGTTTAAATAAGGCATTTTTCTTAAATACAATTTTATAATCCTTTAGAAATTTTAAAGCAAGTTCAAAATATTCTTTTTGAACTCTTGGAACTTCCCTGACATATATATTAACTTCAAATAGTTTTTATTTTCATAGAGAAAATATTTGTTTGAAGGAAATAGATAGTTAAGTAGGGAAAATAATTTATTAAGATCATTTCTTTAACTCATGATCTTAATTTCCATTTGTTGAATAATTTGAGGAGTTTGATTTAAATTTAAGTCACATTCCAAATTTGTGACCAGTGGGTTTCCAACTTAACACTCAAGTATATTGGTGTAATTATTCACCCAAGCAAACAATAAAACAAGAATTAACAATCAATACAACCATAAGTCCAACAAGCAAACAATCACAACAAGATCAACATCACATCCAAGATCACACAAATCAAACCACAAGGATTAATCATACCACAACTTCCATAATTAACAATACTATATTGTGAAAAAGTGACCACACCCAATTATGACAAGATGATGTTTAGAAAATATCTCCACTCATAACTTTATAGTTTTCAAAAAGATTTGAGAAAGAAAATAGGTGGGGTAATATATTTCCCACTAGTGTTATTTTCAATGGAGTGAAAATAAGAGTTTATAAAATGGGAGTTGTATACACCTGCAAAATATCAAGTTGAAAAATAGATAGGAGATAGCATATAGATCTCCATAATTTTGGAAACATATAATTTTGGAAATACTTTTACTTTCCCAAATAATGGGTATTGGTTTTGGTTGTTGCTAATCCAAGTATCATTGAAATGGACTTTAGCCGGAAATAAGAATGGAAAAGACATATGGAATATTTTCTTGTCATAACATGATCACCAAAGTTAAATATATTTTTATCTTGGTTGAGTTCTTGGTTATTATTTACTAGTCAAACAACTTAAACAACAAGTCACACAAGGTCCAACATAGCAATGGGAAGGGAAACACAATCATCAGTGAAACATTTCAAAAAGTTTTTGTTGGTTCTGGATTTTGGGTCTTGTAAAACTAAATTTTTCTTAGTTCCAAAATTTGGGATGTTACAAGCATCCCGTAAGAATGAAAGGCAAGCATTTCAAAGGTGAGGCAGATCACCGGACGAAGCCACCCCTCCGTACTGGTGATGTTGTAACATCCCAAAATTATTATCAGGATTATATTCCAAAAATGAGAGCCAACAAAAACTTTTTGTTGTTTATTGTATGTTAATTGCTTCTTGTTACTTGAGTTGTTGTTCTTGCTGTTTGTGTGAGTGTTTTGCTCTAGTGAACACTAGTAAGAAAGAAAGAAAACAAAATACAAAATCAAAGCAAGAAAATAAAAGTGACAAGTTGTCACTTAAAAATCTCAAAGTGACAAACTCAATTATTTTTCAAACCAAAGGCAGTGGAGATGTAATGTAAACACTCCCCATTTTGTTCCTACCACTTTCCCCTCCCAAATATTATTTTTGAACTAGTTTTAAAATTCTAAAATAAAAACAAATTGAAATAAATTAAAATAACATAAACAAAGTACTATGAAAGAAAATGTTGCAAAACATTTTATTTTGCAGAGCCAATTTTTGTGGAGCTTCTGCACATTAAGGGAAGGCCCCACAAATTTTGGCAAATTTTTATAAATTGATTTAGTGCCTCAAATTAAATCAAGAAGTGCTGCTGCAATTAAACAGAAGGACTAAAAAGTAATTAGATAAAAGAAGAAGGAAAAGAAGAAGTGCACAGGAGCCAGGGGTTTTGGCAAAAGTGTCGTCGGCTACCTCTCCATCGCCGTGTCGTCGCCGCACGCCGCCGTTGCCCCGGCCCCCCCAGGCCCCCCCCCTCTCGCTCGCAGTCGTCCACGGTCGTCGCCTCTGCGCCCTCTGCACGAACTCGAGCACCCCGCAGCCGAAATCGCCGCCCTGTCCCCCTCTGCATCGCTGTAGTCACTCCGACGGTGCCGTCCCAAATTGGCGCACCTCTCTGCACGCCGACATGCACAGCTCGTCTAGATGCTTCTAGAAAACGTCCGGACCCCGGTAATCACCGTGCCGCCACGATCCCCTGCACCCTCGCCGCGGAATCGAGGAATCGATCACCTCGGGCGCGCCATGGCCGTCGCCGTGGACCTCGACCACCATGGACCGCCCCGAGCCTATAAAGCCACCCCGAGACCTCACTGAAACTCCACACCCCTCCCTCGAGCTCTCCCTCGCTCCAATTTGATCTGTGCACCGCCAGAAGGGCGTGCACGGCCGCAACCGTCGCCGCCGTCCAGGTCGAGCATGGCCGCAACGCCACACCCCACCATTGTCCCCTCTCTGCCCTGAACCTTGTTCTCCACCCTCACCGCACTCACCCGAGCTCTTTCTTCCTCATTTTCATGCACAGACGCGTCGCCTGGAGCTCGCCGGAGTCCGCTGCCGAGGCCGTGGAAGTCCGGGAACTCACCGCCGACGAACCAGCCCTCCCCAGCAAGCGCAAGTTCTTCCAGCAGCCTTACCCGAGCCTCCGCCGTCGATCCACGCCTTCGCCGAGCCTTCCCGAGACCCCTAGGTGAGAGTCCGACCATCACCGTGCCGCCGGCGCGGCGGCGCCGCCCATTTTTGGTCGTCGCCGATCGCGGGCTCTGAGAGCCGTTGGATCTAGATCCAACGGCAACATACCGCTTCGCTGTAGATAGCCGCTGGCAAGCTGGCCCCACCTGTCAGTGTTTTAAACATTATCCAGAGCAATTAGATTTTCGAATTTAGTTTTCTCTGGAAATTTCAGTACTGGACCCAACTTAGAAAATCAATATCTCAAGATTTAGGAATCCAAATAAATCAAACTCAATTGTTATGAAAAGCTTATGAAAATGTTTAACCAACCCAATTGGTCTCATGTCATTTAATTAAATAAATAAAAAAGTATTATTAAAAATACTACAGAAGGTTTAAATTCTAAACTTGTTTGTTTCTGATACTCTGTTAGTCCAAATAATTCCAAACCAATTTTGTTAGCTTAGTACTGCCCAGTACGAGCTTCCCTAATTTTGGTAGATTTATTTGTGCAGTAGTATTTGTTTAGTATAAAGTTGAAGTTTAAATACCCCTCTGCACTCAAACATTTAAATTTGTTTAATGGTAAACCCAAATGAATTAGGACCAATTTTGTTAGGTCACATTTAGTCATGTTTAGATACCCCTAAAAGGATTTAATTTTTGAAGCAATAGAATTTAAATGGTAGCCAAAACTTGATTAATAAGCTTCTGGATTCAAACAAATGTGTAGGGAGTTTAGTAACTCCAATTGAACCAAATCCAATTGTGTTGTCTTCTACACATCAGTAGCTTTCCATAGAATTTTAGTTTGTATTTTTGTGACCAACAGAACTCAAGTTTTTGAATTAAACATGTTCCACAAGTTTCTGCCATAATTTAGAAGTAAATAATTGATGTTTAATTCAATTATTTTGAAACCAAATTGTATGGCTTAATGTGTGCAGTAGCTATGTGTGATGTTCATGATTGTTGTGTTGAGATGATTGCTTGTATAGCTTAGTGATTGTTTGCATTGTTTGTTTATTAATTAGACGAGAACGTTGTCGGATATATCGAGGAAGGAGAGTTTGCTGAATTTGAAGAACAAGAGCAAGATCACTTTGCCAAGCAAGGCAAGCTATTCTCTGAGCTTGCACTACAAACACATGCATTTACTTTCATAACATGTTTTACTCTCAAAGCAAGATTTATAAAACCCATTTCAAAAATATATGGATATTATTTTGCCACCCTATGTAGTAGTTTATATAAAACTTTAGGATGGGAAACAATGTTGTTTATTCAAAACTCCTTTGAAATTTCTTGTGAAGTTTACGAAATGCCGATATGTCGGTGTTGGAATGGAGAAGTGGAAATGTGGTAATGTTTATGAAAAATGCACAGTGTCCTAGTACTATGGCGACCAATCCTACCCTGTGCGACCACATTTACCATATATGGGAAAAGGCTTAGTCATGTAGTTTGCTCTTATTAGTATGGGATACCTCATCAACGGAGATGACTCCGTTATGCATGAGGGGATGGTCCGAGGACCTACCCCCTGACCCGGGTCCTCACACAAGATGGTGGGGAGGATAGAAGGTTCCACCATAAACCGCCGGACAAAACTATGAGTCCTCACACCTAGGGTTTCTGACGGGAAACTGGACTGGGTGTCGATGGAAAGTGTCATATGGGAAGGATCCTATACTAGCATGAGCAAATAAGAGGCTATGGCCGGCGGCTTACTTCGCATACACCTGGTATGGCGAGACGTGGCAGACACGATGAGTTGCCGGATGGATGTGGGTTAAAAGCGTGCTACCTCTGCAGAGTGTTAAAAACTATTCGAATAGCCGAGTCCTCGGATATGGACAATTGGGAGGCTGTCCTAAGACCTTGTGCAAATTTTTAAAAGAACTTTGAGTTTTAAAAAGAAAAATGGAGTGGAGAATGTTTCCTACACCTATACCAACGGATCGGTATGAGGTGGTTGGATGAAAGTGGACCATGACGGGCTATGGTCGGGAAAAGGAGAAGTTTTGGAGAAACAGATGAAAATGGTGACTTCTTCAAAAATAGTTATAAAAACTCTTCTTACCTTTTTCAATAAAGATATAGAGATGTTTTAATAAATAAAAGTTGTCAACTAAAATAAAACTGGTGCATACTCATGTTGGGGTAGTTTGCGAGTACATTCAAATGTACTCATATTGGTTTCGTCCCTGGCTATTGTCCTAGCCAGACTACGAGGAGGAACACTACGCAGAACAGGAATATGGCGACTTCTACGCCAACTAAGGATCTCCACAAGTCAGCTGCCTGTCGGGTTGTCATCGTTAGAATATGATGTCTTCTACGCCGTAGCTTCCGCTGATATTTTGGTTTGGCCCTTGAAGGCACCTATGTAAGAACTTGGTCTAGATGACCATTTATGTAAGACTTTCTATTCGGTTCTGTAATGGATGTAAACTTTGGTATCCAATTCGGATTATGTGCAACGACAGACTGATCACGGGATCGTTGTGTTAAGCATAATCGGGTATTTCGGACAGCTAGTCCGGGGTCCCCACAGATGTTATATATGATATGGTCAAGGATTTAGAAGTAATCTTTGGAAAGGGTCCTGGCGGACAGTCTGTTCCGAATGACGTTGACGGACACGTACCCATGTGGAACAAGAAGTCTATATTTTGGGAGCTACCCTATTGGAAACTCCTACAGGTCCGCTCTGTAATCGACGTGATGCACGTGACGAAGAATCTTTGCGTGAACCTGCTAGGCTTCTTGGGCGTGTATGGGAAGACAAAAGATATGCCGGAAGCACGGCAAGACCAGCAACATATGAAAGACCCAGATAACCTGCATCCAATGAAGACGGATAAAGGACGTCTAAGTCCTGCTAGCTACGCTCTTAACAAAGAAGAGAAGGAGATATTTTTCGAAGTCCTGAGCAGTATGAAGGTCCCGTCTGGCTTCTCGTTGAATATAAAGGGAATAATAAATATGGCAGAGAAAAAGTTTCAGAACCTAAAGTCTCGTGACTCCCACGTGCTTATGACTCAATTGCTTCCGGTTGCGTTGCGGGGGCTTCTACCGGAAAATTTTCGACTACTCATTGTTCAGCTATGTGCGTTCCTCAATGCAATTTCGCAGAAGGTAATCGATCCAGCCATTCTAGGAAGGCTACAGAAGGATGTGGTTCAATGTCTCGTTAGTTTTGAGTTGGTGTTCCCACTATCCTTCTTCAATATTATGACACATCTCCTAGTACACCTGGTCGACGAGATTACCATTCTGGGACCTGTATTTCTACACAATATGTTCCCCTTTGAGAGGTTCATGGACTCTTGAAGAAGTATGTTCATAACCGTGCTAGGCCAGAAGCAAGCATCTCCAAAGGCTATGGAACAGAGGAGGTCATTGAGTTTTGTGTTGACTTTATTCCTGGCATTAAGCCGATTGGTCTTCCTGAATCGCGACATGAGGGGAGACTGAGTGGAAAAGGCACTCTAGGAAGGAAATCAACAATATGTAGGGACGGACATTCTTTCACACAAGCACACTACACAGTTCTACATAATTCCAGTTTGGTGGCTCCGTATATCCAGAAACACAAGAATATTGTACGCTCCAGCAACCCGGGGATGGATGACTCCTTGATTACAAAGGAACACATGGAGAATTTTGGCGGTTGGTTGCAAACACATCTCAACAATGACAACACTGTCTCAGATGAGCTGTACTTGTTGTTTAGGGGACCATCTTCGACTATTTGGACTTTCCAAGGGTACGAGATAAATGGGAATACATTTTACACGATCGCCCAAGATAAAAAGAGCACCAACCAAAACAGTGGTGTCCGCTTTGATGATTCAACAAACAACAATGGGCAAAAGGTCACATATTATGGTTACATAGAGCAGATATGGGAACTTGACTATGGACCTTATTTTAAGGTCCCTTTGTTCTGGTGCAAATGGTTCAACCTGAAAGGCGGCGGGGTAAAGGTAGACCCATTGTACGGAATGACTACAGTGGATCTCAAGAATCATGCGTACGACACCGAACCATTCGTTCTAGCCAATGATGTGGCTCAGGTTTTCTATGTGAAGGACATGTCTACCAAACCGAAAAAAAAGAAAAGATAAGCAAGCGAATACATCAGCCGATGAGCCAAAGCGCCACATAGTTCTTTCAGGGAAAAGACACATCGTGGGAGTGGAGGACAAGACAGACATGTCAGAAGATTACAATAAGTTTCATGAAATTCCGCCCTTCAAAGTGAACACTGACCCAAGCATCAAGTTAAATGATGAAGCTTGTCCATGGTTACGGCGCAATCAGAATAAAGGGACACACACGAAGAAAAAGTGAAGACTAGATAGGGATGTTGTTGGTGATGGGTAATAATGTATTAAACTTTTATGTAACTGTATTCCGAAAACTCTAAACACTGAAGAGAACAAAACACACGGTTTCCCCTGCATACAGCCCAACGATGGCTCGTGAGTGCCCGCATATCAAATGCACCATTGGACGTATGCAGGGAATCCGAATGCTTCGTATACCAAAATGAACTACAATGAGTAGACACTGAGTGCTGAACATGTCCGGGAGGGGGGCTATATATAGGGTCATGTGGCTCACGAAGTGGTTGTGATAGTGCTGATCCAACAGCTCACAAGCCCTCAAAAGAAACACACCCCTGATCCAACGTCTCACAAGCGCTTGAAAGAAACACACGATCCGTGTGCTTCTTTAGTCCCGGTTGGCCATCCGGGACTAAAGGCGGGCTTTGCGGTCACGACTCGTGTCAGTCACGTGTCCTCCGCCAGTGCTGCCCTAGCCACATGTCCTCCCCTAGCGCTGTCCTGGGCACGTGTCCTCCCACAGCGCTGCCCTGGAGGTCTTTATATATTGTCGCCGACGGGGTAAACCCTAATCCACCATTCCTAGCCACGAACGCATCGTCTCCACGAGATGGATCCGCCACGCCCGCCGCAGCGCCTTCTGGACGAGGTCGAGCGTGCTCGGCAGAGCGCGCTTGGGCGCTACCGCGGGAGCCTATCCTGCCGTATGCCCACGAGCCCGGCGTGGAGAGGATTGCCCTTCTACCAGCCTCCTGCTCCGGTGCCGGAGGAGGTGCGGAGGACGTACGAGCGCGCGTGGTCCGACGTGGATCTGCGGCCGCATACGGCGACTTGGCCGCCGCACCTCCACCAGCCGCCGCCGCACCTCCCGACGAGGAGGAGGAGGATGACGACGACTTCGACTGGAGCAACCACGGGGAAGAGGGCGGCAGGCCGCAGATGCAGGAGGCCATTGAAGCCTCCTTGCAGTCCGTCCGCGATGACCGTGTCCAGCGAGCCAGGACTTCCTGCCAGCTCAAGGCGAAGGAGGCTTCCGAGCTGGCTTGGGCGCTGAAAGACTCATCCTCCATGGCTCATGCCCTACGCCGCAAACGTGCGCGCGAGAACTAGGCGGCCGCGAACGGGGCTGGCTCCTCCCGCCGTTCCCCCTAATCCTACGGCCTCCGATCCAGCAAGTCCGTTTATGTAGTAATGTAACTGTTAGTGATGTGTAATAATGTATCCTTTTATGTAACTGTGTGGGATGTTGTTAATGTTTTTAAAATAAAGAGATGATTATTACAAATTCAAACAATATTAGTTAATGCATTTTTTAATTGAAAATGGCAAAATGGTTAATAGTTTGAACAGTTAGAATAATTATTTTAGAAAACAGAAAATGGTTTCGGATTAGTTATTCAAATTCAAACACTTTTCATGTTGAAATTTTTGTCAGATTCAAAAGTATGCACAAGTTATTCAAATTCATATTCAAACACTTTTCAAATTCACACTTTTGGGCATTTGCGCGCTAAAATTCAAATTTTGGGTCCTTGAACGCAAAAAACAGACCTCTAGTACCGGGTGGAGCCACCACCCGGGACTAGAGGTTCATTTGCGCGCGCTGAGGGTGGCATCTGTGAAAACACCTCTGGTCCTAGGTGGTGGCTCCACCCGGTACTAGAGGTCGCACTCTAGTACCGGCTTGTGGCTCCACCTGGGACCAGACGTCCCTGGGTATAAATACCCAGGCCTCAATCCCGACCCGAGCCACCAGCCGGGAAACACCAAATCGAAGCGAAGCCCTGGCCAAATTTCTCGTCGCGCCGCCGCCGTCCTCCACGCCCGCGCCGTCTCCTCCGCGTCGTCGCCTCCTCGATCCGCCGCCCGCGCCCTCCTCCGCACCCGCCACCGTCGCCTCCTCCGCCGCCCGAGCCCACCATCCTCCGCACCGACGCCGCCCTCCTCCGCTGCCGCTCCCTCCTCCTCCGCCCGGCCGTCGCGCCCGAGGCCCTCCTCCACGCCGCCTCGCCCGCCTCTCCTCCTCCACGGCCTCAACCGCCGGCCGCCGACCTCGCCCTAGCCTCCTCCGGCCAAAATCCTAAGGTGAGGATTAGTGTTTTTTTAGGTAATTTTTTTTGTGTAGTTTAGGTGTTTTTAGGTAGTTTTTTGTTGTGTAGTTTAGGTTTTTTTTTTGTGTGTGTAGTTTAGGTAGATTTTTTGTGTTGTTTTTTTAGTATTAGAAATTTAGTGTTAGGAAATTTAGTGTTAGGAAATTTAGTGTTAGAAATTTTAGAAATTTAAATTTGCTAAGTGTAGATTTAAATTTGCTAAGTGTAAATTTTGCTAAGTGTAGATTTAAATTTCCTAAGTGTAAATTTAAATTTGCTAAGTGTAAATTTTGCTAAGTGTAGATTTAAATTTGCTAAGTGTAGATTTAAATTTGCTGAGTGTAGATTTTGCTAAGTGTAGATTTAAGTTTGCTAAATGTAAATTTAAATTTGCTAAGTGTAGATTTAAATTTGCTAAGTGTAAATTTTGCTAAGTGTAGATTTAATTTTGCTAAGTGTAATTTTTTTGTTTTATACCCCCACAGTGTTTTTAGTTTATTGTTCTCGGCGACGATGTCTCTGTTGAACCAGAGGGGCGATGTCCGGGACTGGGCTCTGCCGGGCTGGCACTGGGAGGTGTTACCTTCCGGGCGTAGCTTAGTTAGGAATCCGGGTGACGCCTTCGACCCGGATCTTCTTTGGTGGCGGTCGAGTGGGCCACGCTCGGTGCAGAGGGAGCCAGCCCCCGAGGAGGTGGTACGTCGCCGTATCAGGGAGGAGGACGAGCACGTCCGTCGCTACATGTATTTGTTGGATACGCCAGCGTTGTATGACAGTAGATGGTCGATTCTTTATAGGGTTCCTTATGACCCTGTGATGGTTCATGTTCTTTGGATGCGCAGCGCCGGTACCAGAGCACCCCGCGGCTTAGGACCCGGTCGTAGTTAGTTTGAGAGGTTAATGCATGTGAGAGGAAAATGTATTATTGATATTATTCGTGATGTATTTAGGGTTAAATAAAAATGGACCCGAGCTATGTAACTAGATTAAATAAAGATGTATGAGCGATACTTTTGCATATTTGTAAAGTTCCCTACTTTGAATTATTCTGCTAATGCTAACATTGTTTTATCTTTCTTTTATATTAGTTAAGCAATGGATGGAGATGTTCCCTTCATAAGCAGAGAAGGGGAAGAAGAGATCTTCTCCATTCTGCGGCAACCCGCGGATGGAGCTGAAGACGGTAGAGCAGAAGATGGCTCACAATTTTTTAACGAGTCCGGTCCGAGAATGGAGCCGGAAGGAAGCAACGGAGCGTAAACTTGCAAGGAGTGCGATGACGACTCGCAAATTGGTGGACCCCCGCCGTCTGGCGAGGTATATTAAGCCTATGTTGATCAGATGCAATAACTGATTTGTATATATATGTATTAACAAATGTTTCTCATTTTTAGACCTCCGCATCGAACCAATCTAGTAAACGAAGCCATGCCAAAGGGATGGCCGCAGATGCGCATCTCCCAATTGAGGTCATCTCTGCAGATGGCAAACCGTTGGAGCCCAAGGCGAACGCAGCTAAGTTTGTGCATCAATGCGGAGTTGTTGTTAGGGACAATGTTCCGATCAGCATTCAGGAATGGAATAAGCAAAAAAACTTAGAGGGAGCTAGTTATGTCAGCGACAGAACTAAAGATGTGCTTTGGGACAAGCTCAGAGCAAAGCTCACCCTACCGGTGTTGGATTGTCCCGAAAAGACAGAAGCCATGACGATAAAAGTCAAGCATTTCGCTCTGAAGAAGATGGCTGAACAATTCAATAATTACAAGAACAGATTATACCGTGATTGGGTCTCGAAAAATAAAGTTCCAGATTTCACTGATGCACTAGAGAGCCAGCGGGCTCACTGGAAGGCATTTCTGGAATACAATGATTCAGAACTAGCCAAGCAAAGATCAAAAAAGAATAAGGAGAATGCAGGGAAAAAGAAATATCACCATAAGTTGGGGGGAGGTGGCTACGTAAGTGCCGAGCCTAAGTGGGATCTGATTGAGGCCGCTATGCGCGAAAAAGGGATCACTCCAGTTACAGATAACTGGCCCCATAGGGTTATCAATTGGATCCTTGCTCATGGGGCGGAGTATGATGCATCAGGTGATCTAATAGTTGATGAAACGAAAGAAACTCCTATACCCCGGAAAGCAATTCTTGATGCAATCGCCGATACTCGAGAGGGAAGGTTTATTCCCGACAGAGGGAACGACGAGCTGACAAAGGGCCTCGGTAATAAAGAAAAAGGAGGACGAACACGAGGCAAGGGAGATTCTGTGACGTGGAATGAAGGGTTTCCCGAGGACCGTGAATCTTATAGAAGCCGAGCAAGAGCAAGGAAGAGGAAGGAGCAGGAGGATTCAGACCGGTTGAGCAAAGTGGAAAGTATCATTAGCCAACAACAGAAGCAAATAGATCAATTGCGCGAGCAAGCTTGTCAAGGGGCAACTCATCAGCTGCAGCAAGATAGTCAAGCAGGTGGTCCATCTCAACGGAAAAGCAGCGTGGCTTCCGCGGCGGTCGGTGCTGATGAGGCATCGAAGCAAACCTACCCCATGGATTTTATCACTGAGAAGACAAGTTGTGAGCTACATGACGCACTGAGAAACTTAACCGTGAAGGCGGCGGACGGCTATGCTTTAACTTGTGAATCTACAGCACTGTATCGTGGCAATGAGATTCCAGATGGCTATGCTCGTGTCGGCGTGGATCAAGTTGAACCCGCATTTCAATCACTCGAGCTTTACATCCCTGGAGATGATGATGAGAGGACACTGGGAGATTGCCAGGGTAGACTCATTCTATGGCCCAAGAAATACATCGTGTTTCCAGGCTGGACGCCAAGGCCACCATCGCCTCCTCCGAGTCGAGATGATGGCTGTGACGACCACCACAACACGAGTCCATCTCGATCTCCGTCACCGCCTCAGTCGACTCCGCCGCCGCCTCAGCCGACTCCTCAGCTGTCACCGCCGCCTCCGCCCACTAAGGCTAAGACCGCCCAAAAGTCTCTAGCCGACTCCTCAGCCCACTCGATGGGTTTCCGACCCAAACCCCAATACGAGCCCCTCCCAAAAGTACCAAGGTTCCTCCCCCGAGACCTTACGACGTCGAGATGACTCCAGAGCAAGGCGCCGCGTGGCTGGCAGCCGACGCGAAAAGACAGATGGCGGAACTGGCTGCGAAAAGACAGCCCGCGCCAAAGCAAGTATTTACGGCAGAGCAAAAAAAGTGGGCTATGGAATTTCTTAGTCATCCATCGCAAATTGAGATAAATAGGCCAGATGACTATGCACGTTGTCTGAGGAGAACTCACCCCAACACGACGACAAGTAGTACCTCCAGCGGGAAAAGAACAAGAAGAGAGGTTGCCCAGCTCGGAGAGCAGTCAAAACAGTCCATCTCCCTGCTCAAGGTGGCCACTGATAAGGGCTCCGCGCGCGGCGGATTTAGCTTACCGCGCGGAATTTGCTGCAGAACTTGGTATCTCACTTTCTCAACTGGAAGCAGAAGAGCTCCCCTCCCTTATGCCACCTGATAAATGGACCTGGGAATACGGGAAGTCTCTAGTGCCACCTGATCAGATCGAGAATCTACCAACACAAATGCTAAGACTGCATAACTGGTACATGGAACTCACAAAGCTAGATCGAAAAGTTATAGAGGAACATTTCAAAGGTAAAGACGAGATAACTATTTATCTTGAAGAACTCTATCAGTTATACCAGCTTGACGCCCTCGACTTGAGTATCGTCAGTATCTATTTTCTGTAAGTAATTCAATTCATTTATTTTCTAAAATAAAGTCTATAGCTCAGCTCGGTCATTGCCTGTTCTAATTATGCTCACTACGCTATTATGCAGAATGAAGAGTGATGAATGTGACAGAAAAAGAATCTATGAGATTGGGTTCGTTGACCCAACCCGAGTTAATGAAAATCTGCTACGAAACTACCACAAGGAAACGGTGGCCAACTTGTTTAGGTTCATAAAGAGGCAAGATTATAAAAATAAGATATTGTTTCCTTACAACTTCAGGTAAGAGTGTTACTGTCTTGTACACATTAGTTTTTGCTTACTCGATGTTAAGTGTAACTGATTAGTTACTGACATATATAAACGTGCGCAGCGACCATTACATTCTGCTAATCATTGAAGTTGATGATGCCAAAGTTGAAATCTTCGACTCATTGGCGTGGCCCCAAGAGAAGTACCAACATATTAAAGATGTGCTCCAAGGGTATTTTCAATCATTATCGTACTATATCGGTCTCTTTTGTTCAATTCCTGAGATATGAAGTAACTAATTAATAACTCATTTATTCATTTGTTTGCTGGGCAGGATTTGGAAAGATTTCATAAAGATGACATCTGGTGATTTTAAAGAGGAGCTTAGTTTTGTTAATGCCAAGGTAAGTAGTACGAGCTAGATTCGCGCATCTCTTTAATTCAAATTTCAATACCATCATACCATGTGTCGGGGGAATACTTTGTGGATTAACCCGCGGCCCATGTTGATAAGTGCGACCTACTTTACTCGCGCCAGAAAGGGCCGACGTGAAAGCAAGCCTAACATCGTACCGCCACAAGGAGAAGGATCTAGAAGACATATCCTGGAAGATGTGAGGAGGAGTTAGTCTCCAAGTAGGTTCGTCGATATATTCCTTGTGGAGGAAGTTTCCTTTGTAACCTAGCGAGCCTCTGTGTATAAAGAGGACTCGCAGGACTTAGACAGGGTCAAGCTATCAAGCCCTAAACCCTAGCTCTTACGGCGAGTTCCCAGATCGGATCGCCTCCATTGTAACACCACATATATCATATCAATACCAATCTAGGGTAGGCAGGAAGTAGGTCTTTACCTCACATTGAGGGGCCGAACCTGGGTAAATCTGTGTTCGTCCTTGTTCCTGCGATCCCAAGCTCGGAGACGATTGACTCGCGCAAATCCCACACCTACGAAGTCATCCATGACATCTGACGTGACAAACCCACGACAGTTGGCGCCCACCGTGGGGCCTGCGGTCAAGAGCGTCACGTTCCGCGCAGGATCGATGAAAGGAGCTGAAGATCTCGCCATTGGCCACATCATCATGGTCGATGGCACGCCTCTCATTGACGATTCAAGCTGGGGACCAGAAGCTGATTACCTGGAGACAGGTCGCATCATCCCGTTTGGATCTATTCATGTTTTCGTCGGCTTCATCGGCGGCGAGTCAGAAGACCCATCACAGCCGGGCGACTCAGAAGAAGGAGTCGCCGTAACTGTGGATGAAGAAGAAGAATCTACCAACAACGAGCCACTGACGCTCGAAGACGAAGAAGCCCAATCCATTGAGTATGTACTCGAGGAAAGGCTCTGTGGAAACCCTAGGGGTGGCAGCTCGCCCTCCGTAGGAGATCAGTGCATGGAAGGGATCTACAGGACCGTGGAAGCAGAGGAAGGGCTGGGCATGCCGCAGGGCAGCTTAGCACCCACGGCACCAGAAGCAGCGGAACAAGTCGCACCAGAAGGATCAGGAGTCGCAGAGCTCGGTTCGAGTCGCGCGGCACCCGCTGCAGCCACCCCAGGAGTCGCGGCCTCAGGAGTCGCAAACAGAGAAGCCCCGTCCGGAGTTGTACCTACGGAAGAAGGGCCAAGAACAACCCCCAACACGACGGCCAGGATGCCCCAGAGCAGCCCGCTGTTTACGCCTATATCTGCAGTTAACGCCGCCGCAAGAGCTGCGGAGCTGGAAGCTACCAGGATTGAGCTGTATGATGAAGTCCAAAGGATTGTGGATGAAAGGAGCAGGCTCGCACGCGAGGACCAGCGCCTCCAACAAGAACAACAGCGACTCGCCGAAGACACCATCATCTACAAGGAGGACCAAGCACCTTGCCACACCGACGTCATATCAGTCGCATGCAGCCAGGAACAGTAAATCCCATGGAGTTATTCCAATCACCCACCTCTGGACCTACAGCCGCGGTCCCTGCAGTCGATACACCAGCAGCCACGCGCCACCCCACGCGAACCCATCGTCGCAACAAATGCAGCGCGTCCAGTCGCGTGGCCAGAAGCCGCAGCACCATCAGTCGCAGTACCCTCATACACGGCACCACCTGTCGCGGCTGCGCGACCCGCGGCGCCTTTAGTCGCGCCTGCATTGCGGACGATGGCATCGCCAGCATTCGCGCCTGTAGTTCCATCTTTTGCGGCGCCAAGAACGGCGGAAGCACCAGGGTCAAGAGCTCTGGTGCAAGCTAACAACAGGGCTATCATGCCACCTCCGTCGCCACAACCAACCTTTGTGCAGCAGCCGGCACCGCAGCCTCAAAGGTTCCATACACCGCAAGGACACTATGTTAGCCCAGTGGAGAATCTCTATGCGGCTACCAACATCTTAGCCAGGTTGACACCGGTAGGAAACACACCGATGGACAGAGAGGCGCGGCGCGCCATTGAGATGCTGAGCACAGCAGTGGTACAACAGGCAAACATGTCTGAACATGGGGGACGGCTGCACGCAACCCCCTACAACAGTAGAGTAACAGCGGAAAGAAGCATCCGAGCCGAGTCGCCGCAAGTCGCGACTTCAAGTTCAGCCCGGCGACAAAGGGAAAACCAACAGGTGGTACAAGTTCAACCCGCAGAAGATGTGCAGATGCGTGCAATTAACCCGGCAGGGAGGCCAGCTCCATCCAACTTATCATCGCGACTTAAAGGTCCAGTCTGCTTCAGCGAGAGGATTAGGTCCGAGCCGTTTCCTGCAGATTTCAAAGGACCTCGCAAGGTCGCAAATTACAACCCAAGTATGGACCCGGTCACTTGGCTCAACAATTATGAGATGGGCATGAGCATTCTCAACGCATCTGAAGAGATCTGTGCCCGATACCTAAACATGATGTTGGAAGGCGCAGCCCACATTTGGTTACAAAACCTACCACCAAACTCAATAAATTCTTGGGATGAGATGAAGGAAGCTTTCGTCAAGAACTTCCAAGGAACATGCAAGCGACTCTGCAGTATAGAAGATCTTGAGCGCTGCGTGCAAAAAGAAGGCGAGTCAAGTCGCCATTGGATGAGGAGAGTGGCAGAAATTATACACTCCTCAGACAACATACCTCCAAGCTCAGCCGTCCTAGTTATGGAGAAAAACTGCAAGTTTGAGCCGCTGGTCCACAAACTGGGTCGCATGAAGGACAAAGTCAAGAGCCTCAGCGAGGTGATGGCAGCGGCTAACAAGTATGCAAGTTCGGATAAAACCAAGGACGCGTCTGATGGAGAAGAAGAGGAAACTGCTGGCAAAGGAAAGAAGACCAGCAGCAAGCCTCAGCAACAGCAAGCTAGCAATAGTAATGCGAGTTACAACAAGCGCAAAAACGAGGAAGGAAACTCGGGATTAGTCGCAAACACGAACACTCGTTACAAGCCAAGTAGTGGCAGAGGAAGAAATTTCCACCCAGTTAACTTGGAAGAAGTTTTCAACCGTCCCTGTGACATCCATGTGGGAAAAGATGGAAAACCACCCAACCACACAAAAGCGCAGTGCTACCATTACAAAAAGTGGAAGGATGGGCAGCCACTTAATGGGAATAACAACAATCAGAACAACGAAGGAGGCAATCACGGCGGAGGCCACCATAATGCTGCTCCAAACCCACAGCCAGACCAACCGCAGTTCCCAAAGCAGCTGGGTCAATATCACACAATTGTGGTTAATACCTCAAGGAGGGAGCAGAAGCTGCGACGGCGCAACCAAGCTGTTAACGCCGTAGTACCAGCCGTACCACAGTGGCTGAAGTGGTCTGAGCAACCAATAGTTTGGAGCCGCGAAGATCATCCAGGAGAAATAAATGAAGGAGGCAAGCTCGCGCTTGTGGTTGCCCCTCAAGTCGCAGGATACAAATTAAGCAAAGTACTGATGGATGGAGGCAGCAGCATAAACATACTATACTATGAGACTTTCAAGAGGATGAATCTCCAAGAAAAGCAGCTGCACCCGTCCAGAACAACGTTTCACGGAGTCGTGCCTGGCGTATCAGCTCAACCATTGGGGCGAATCAACCTGGAAGTCGCCTTCGGGACGCAAAGCAACTTCAGAAGCGAGTACGTGGTTTGAGGTTGTAGATTTCCAGAGCCCATACCATGCCCTCTTTGGCAGAGAAGCGTTCGCAAAATTCATGGCTCGACCGTGCTACGTATACCTGAAGCTAAAAATGCCTGGTCCTAAGGGAGTAATCACAATAGATGGCAATAAGAGATAGCACAAGAATGCGAGGAAGGCGACAGGGCTATGGCCAGAAACGCTTGCGTCGCGGAAAATGCACCTGCTCCTGAGCCGCAACAAAAATTTGATGACATCGTGGAAGCCAAAAGACACCTGCCTGACCTGCGACTTCAATTACAGCCGCAAGAAGGGCAAGAGCTGCAGGCCATCGGCAATAAGGGTATACCCCAACCACCACGAGTCGCCATCAACAATCACAACAGAACCAACAAGGGTTCACAGTATCAAGCTGGCCACTCAGGGCTCAAACCTCAACTCGGTCGCCACCTAGGCGCGACCGTACCATATGTATCAAATTGGATCGCCACTTAGGCGCGATCAACCCATGTATCAGGAATTAGCTGCCACTCAGGCGCGGCCGTACCTGTGCATAAAAAATCTGGTCGCCACCTAGGCGCGACCGACCCCTGTATCATCTCTGGTCGCCACCTAGGCGCGACCGACCCTGTATCATCTCTGGTCGCCACCAGGCGCGACCGACCCCTGTATCATCTCTGGTCGCCACCTAGGCGCGACCGACCCAATGAATCACTTCTGGTCGCCACTAAGGTGCGACCGACCCTATGTATCATATAATGATTTTGAAATAAAGCCGGCACCCCTACTATGTAGGTGGCTGTCGTTTCGCCTCAAACTACCAATTGAGTTGTGAGTCTTTCATTTTCTAATCATTGGTTCCTTGGGGGTGCGGCAGCTTTCTGAGCGCGGCCTATTACCTTGGAATCGCCAAACGAGTGGCATTTATCGTGATTATACTCAACCTTCACTTGGATGCGACTTGCATTATGCGGCCAAAGTACTGGGGTGTGGCGTCAATCGAGCTTGATTGCCTATCATGGCCGCTCTCGACCCTGAACACACATGTTCCTAGGAAATACTGAGCCGCGCAAGGGCCTAAGTAAGGAAAACCGAGACAAATCATAAGGACCAGACTATTGGTCGGAACTTGTACTGCTGAGAGTACTTAATAACCATAAAACATTGTTGCTAACACACCATTTCAGCAATTATTACAAGCCACTAAGGGCTAACTTCACCATAACATTGTTTTTACTCACTTCTTCCCAGCTTTTGGCTTGTGAGTAGGAGGCACGGCGGCTTACCAGGCTTGGCAGGAGCAGCAGTCGCAGGCTTGCTTGAAGGCTTGTCAGTTGCGGGCTTGGGGGCTGAGGAGCTGGACACACCTGGAGAGGAGTTCTTCTCTTGAGGAGCAGCCACGCTGGTTGATGCAGTGGGTAATCTCTCGAATCTCGACCCATCTGGATGATACTTCCCCAGAAAGGTCGCCAGGTCCACTCCGTCCACAAGTTCAGTCGCGTAGCCTCGCATGCCCTTCCATGTCGCCGCATATTCTGAGGATGTCAGCTCGGTGCCGTCCGTCTTCTTTGAAGGCTTGCCTTGTGCGACCCTGGCAGCATCGAAGGATGGATCATATGTCTTAGCCAAGGCAAGCACATGAGCCGCGCCATAGCGAGCAGAAGATTCTTTCCAGTCCAAGAAGTACTGAGGCGCTTTGAGCAGCCTTTTCAATAATCCTTCAGCATCAGCGGGGACAGACTTGGTTGGCAAAAGGCAAGCTGATAATTTCTTCATTCCATCGATAGCTTTGTGCGCAAACTCGCGGATATATCCAGCTGCTCTTGTGTGCTGCCTTTCTGCGTTCTAGCATCCTCACCTATAACATGGCAGCCATCAATTAGCACAGCTATATGCAAACAAAGAAAGCTAAGGGAAAGTGAAGTTGTGGACTGCAAAACATACCAGTCAGCTCTTGGGTCATGATGGAAACTTTAGCATGGACAAGGTTGTGGGCGTCAGACACTTTCGCCAATTTCTTCTTAAGGTCGCCAATCTCCACAGCTTTAAGCCGCGCATCCTCATTGGCTTGAGTAATGGCATCCTCTCATGAGACTTTTCTTCAAAAAAATTAAGCCGCAGCTCAGTGGCCTTGGCCTGTTTAGATAGCTTGAAGCTCTCATCAGTAAGATCGCCAATTCTGGCGTCTTTTTCTTTCAGTTCAACCTCGCGATGGAGAAGGAGTTTGCGCAGATTCTCAAGCTCAGAGGGAGTCTCCTACAATTGCTTCTCAAGAGCAAGCTTCTCCGCAGTCACAGTATATAATTCTTCCTAAAAGACAGAAGATCAACAGATAAAGGGCAGCGGAGAAGTTTGCAGTAATCTGTGAGAAGTTATTATAAAAAGAAGTACCAAGTCCCCCTTTACGTCAAAGAAGGCTTTGATCCTTGGGGGCTAGAGACAGACAGGATAAGAGAAATAATTACCTTGTAAGCTGCAGATAAATTGGAGAGTGCCTCACGCAGCTCTGCAGCTTGTTTGTTGCTTGAAGCAATAATGGCCTGAGACAGCTGTTCTGCGTGGCTCAATGTGAGGAAGAGGAGGCTAACTCAAGGCGCAGCACAGGCAATTTCTGATTAACAGCCGCTGGCGACTCAACCAACGGTGCTTCGACTGTGGCCGCGGGACCCATCTCCTCTGTGTCTGGGGCAACGAGGGGACCTGTCCCATCCTTCAGAGCCACCTCCTGGGCAGCCGTGTTAGGGGCAGGCGACGAAGCCAAGTCATCAGTGGTGGCCGTGCCCTCCACCATGGCAGTATGAGCCGCAAGCGCCTTAGGCGACTCAACCACAGCCGCGGAGACAACTCCCAGATCAGCCGCGGTTGTAGCGTCAACTGCAGCTCTGCAAGAACAAGACAATTATATAAGAGAGAAGCATGCGCGGCAGAAGAAAAACGCTATGAGAATAAAAGAGCGCTACTAACTCTGGAGCCATCTTCACAGAGGCCATAAGGCCGTCGCTTGACGGCGATGACACACCTTGGAACCCCGAGTCTACAACCAGTGGTCCAGATGTTAATAAAAGGAAATGAAGGAACATGCAGTCAGGATGCCAAGGCAGCAAGAATTACCAGAATGGGGTTCCATGTCTTCTTCAGCCGAGGCGGTGGTCCTAAGCACACGCCTGGCAACAGGAGGGGTCGCGTCCACTGCGGGTTTGCGACGCTTGATGACTTCAGGATTCTCCAGAGCGTTAAGCTCTGGCTCCTCCCGAGACAGTCTCTTTGAGGCCCTGCGGGGAGTAGGATCAGCCGCAGGAGGGATCGCGGTTGGCACAAGACTGTCATCCTCCTCCAGATCAGTATTTTCATCATCTGAAGCCGCAGTGGCAACAGATGGGATGTCAGCGACTTCACTGCCCTCTAAAGCGGGCAGTAACTTCTTCTTTGCGGCACGTTTGGGAGCAGCAGTGCCCGCACCAGCCACGGGAAGCGACTAGTAGTTCTCATCAGCCTGATACAGAAAAGGGAAGACCTTAATATCAAAAAGAAAGGCAGCTCTACTATAAGGACTAGAGGAGGAGGGTTACCTCAAAAGGCTTATTGTTAACGCTAAAAGGGGCGAGCCCCACCTTGTCGAAGGAGATGTTCTTCTCCTCAGTCACACGGGTGACGAACTCCACCCAGTCTTCAGGCTCCTAGTCAGCGACTTTGACGCGATCAACGTCAGTAGAAGTGCCAGAGCACTCGAGGAAGGACCATTGACAGGGACTCACTGGCTGGATGCGCCATTTCGTCCAGCAAGAAAGAAGATCAAGGCCAGTAAGGCCATGATCAATTAAGGCACGGAGCTTGATCAGCGACTCATTCACGAAGGATGTTGCGGCATCCCGAGGTTTGGATTTTAGTGCCTCAAAAGGCACGAAAAGAGAGTTGGACCAAGCAGGAAGGCGATTCTCTCCCTCCGGAGAAGTGTCTTGACAGTAAAAGAAAGATTTTTGGCAAGCCCTGAGACGATTCGCCAGGGCTAGCTTGGGAAGACAAGAGTTTCTGTGACGCTGTAGAGAGATGGCGCTGACCTGAACGTAGGCGCCACCTTTGGAGACAAGCTGGCTATTGCAAGAAAAAGAGGCCAGCCACAGATCGATATTGGGGGATATGCCGAGATAGTCCTCGCACAGTACATGGAAATTACTCACCTGGAGCATTGAGTTGGGTCCGATGTCATGAAGGCGGAGGCCCAGGCGTTGCATCAGGTTGCGGAAGAAGAGGGAGCCGGGAGGCGTGAATCCATGCTCCACGTGCTCCACGAACATCACCAGTTCGTTGGGCTTGGGGCGCGGCTCGATCTCATCACCTGGCACCCGCCAGATGTTGTCCTCCTTCGACGGCAAGAAGCCAGCATCGACGAGATCCGCAAGAGTTTGCTCCATTACCCAGGATCCTTCCCAGTTGCAGGAGATCTTGCGTCTATCATCGGATGGCTTTGCCTTGGGCGCCATTGCGCGGAGATTGGATCGGGGGCTAAGCTCGATTGAGGAGAACGGCGACGCAGCTGGAAGTAACGGGAGAGCAGAGGCAAGTGAATATTGGCCTAGGCCGCCGCAGCTTATAACTGGGACGCCCGAAATCAACGGAACAATTTGCGCCCGCAGAATGAGGAATGGACCGCAATTGAAGGAAACAGAAAATTTCAGATGGGAAAGATGAGTCGCGCAAATGAGTCACAGCTTTGAATCGCATCAGTCAGAGATTAGTCAGAACGCTCACAGTGTGGCTCAACAACTACCTCAAATAACCAGAGGATCCTCACCGTGAGTTCCTAACCAATCTTGGGGGCTAATGTCGGGGAATACTTTGTGGATTAACCCGCAGCCCATGTTGATAAGTGCGACCTACTTTACTCGCGCCAGAAAGGGCCTACGTGAAAGCAAGCCCAACATCGTACCGCCACAAGGAGAAGGATCTAGAAAACATATCCTGAAAGATGTGAGGAGGAGTTAGTCTCCAAGTAGGTTCCGGTCGATATATTCCTTGTGGAGGAAGTTTCCTTTGTAACCTAGCGAGACTCTGTGCATATAAAGAGGACTCGCAGGACTTAGACAGGGTCAAGCTATCAAGCCCTAGAACCCTACCTCTTACGGCGAGTTCCCAGATTGGATCGCCTCCATTGTAACACCACATATATCATATCAATACCAATCTAGGGTAGGCAGAAAGCAGGTCTTTACCTCACATTGAGGGGCCGAACCTAGGTAAATCTGTGTTCGTCCTTGTTCCTGTGATCCCAAGCTCGGAGACGATTGACTCACGCAAATCCCACACCAACGAAAGCATCCATGACATATGACGTGACAAACCCATGACACCATGCTTGATTATTATTTGATTGAAATCTATTCTTGTAAAGTACTGTGAAAGGCAGCCACTGGAGACCAATTTGTGTGGATACTACATCTGCGAGTGGATTCGTCGGGAGGTATCTGAGCGGAACCCATCGACATTTATAAAAGTAAGTGAACAAATATATTCACAGTTTTATTTTATTACCATCAATTGTGTTGAGTGTCGTTCATAATTTCTGTTATGATGATTGATATTCATATTGATCTCCTTCTTTTATAGATGGATAGAATGCGGAGGGACCTGCAACCAAAGGACCGCTTTCGACCAATTCAAGAGGAAATTGCGGGATTTTTTATGAACTATGTCATAAACCAAAAGGGAAAATACAATGCCACCGAATAGACGGGCTCTAGTCCCAGCGATGATCATGTTATCGAATAGACGACGGGCTCTAGTCCCTGTTTTATATGATCTCTATGTAATTAATCGAATAGATGGGCTCTAGTCCCGGTTGTGATCTCCATGTAATCAATTAAAAATGATCGAATTCTCATAAAGATTTCTTTTATGAATATTTTGATATGCTATATGTATTTTTCTGATTTATAATTAATTAACCATATATTTTGCAAGATTAATCATAATATTCAATAGGGAATAAAAATCAGAAGTCGCCACGTGGGACAATCTCTAGTCCCGGGTTGTATTACCACTTGGGACTAGAGTTCCTCTGCCCAGGCCCCGTGTGGAGCTCTCTAGTCCCGGGTCGTAAGCCACCCGGGAGTAGGGAGGGGGGGGGGGGGGGGGGGGGGGGGGGGCTCTAGTTCCGAATCGGGCGTCCCGGGTGGGAATCCGGTACCAGAGACCTCTACCACCCGGGACTAATGCTCCTGTTTCTAGTAGTGTAGGTACCTTTCGCGTTCTTCTATAAGAAGATGCAAAAGAAATCAAGTCCAAAACACGATTAGGTACATATATGGAGATGACGACATGAGATGACTATTTACAGGATGGAGAAGGATAAGTAAGTTTCTAACCCAACCGGAAAGCAAAATTGAGCACTACGGGAGCAGACTTAGACACTTAGTGTTAGAGTTAAGCACGTGCTATAATATTTCAAAAATCGATATGTTCGCGTCACATGACCAATTAATTCCATGGTACAACTTGAGGAGGGTGCTCTTGCTTGCTACAGACTTGAATCCTCCTACAGCTAGACGAGGGTGACCGGAGTCGGTCGGCACTCGGCAGGAGTGGATGTTTCTTTCAATTTGTATTCCAAGAAACAACCATTTCAATTTGCAAAAATTCTATGAGATGAGTAATTTGCTACAGTTTTACCAAAATGGTTGCGATTTGGTGGCTTAAATAACCTGTTCTATACTTGTACTATTGTATCGAATAATACTACGGCGGCTACAGCACCAAATTGCTCGATAGAGAAAGGCAGGTACCTGTCGTGTTCTTCTAGGAAGTTCCAAAAGAAATTAAGTCCAAAACACGACTACGTACATATATGGATAGGACGACATGAGAAGACTATTTATGCAGCCGGAAACTGCTAGGCACGTTCTTTTTGAGTGTCGCTACTCTCGTCGCATCTGGCAGGCGGCTGCTTCTTGGCTTTCATGACCCGACCTGATGCAAAACTTAGGTTCTGGAAGACCACAGTTCTCCAATACTGGCAGGCAATTGTGAACACGCCTTCGTCGAACCACAAAGGTCTTAAAACCGCAGTTGTTCTTCTCACCTGGGAAATTTGGAAGGAACGTAACGCAAGGGTCTTCAACAACAGATACATTGCTCCGCTGGACCTTCTCCAGAAGATCAAGGCAGAAAGTAAAGACTGGATCCTAGCAGGCGCTAGGCACCTCGCTGAGATTATCTCTTAGTCTTTTTTTTCTGTTTGGCCTGAATGCCCCCCCTTTTTTTTTTGGCCTAGGCTCTCCAGAACAGATTATGGACAGCGGACAGACTGGCGATTTGTGGGTGGCCGCATAATCCAACTTGCCAACTATGCAAATGCGCTCCGGAGAACGTATCTCACATGATTTTTTACTGCCGATATTCCAAGCGTATCTGGGCGGCCATCGCAACCTAGTTGGGCAACGACACGCTGTTCACCCCCGTCACCACAACTATAGAGATTCATCAAGTTTGGACATTTTTTGCCAAATGCCCTGGGACGTCACAAAAGGGTCTCTGCACAATCACCATTCTGGTATGCGTAACGCATCAGTTTTCAACAACAAGGTGTCTATGCCGAGGGAGTTGATCGCAAGAATTCTACTATATATAAAAGACGGCAGAATCCGCCCCCTCTCATTCGTCCACGTCGCTGGCGTCCGCTGGCCGTCCGATCCACGCGACGGACGGCCCAGATGGCTCCACGTCGCCCCCAAACCGCTCAGCACTGTAGCAATCGATTTTCTACCAATGGGGCGACGCCACGTCGCCCGATACCCGGCCGGTCATCCCGCGGACGCGGCGGCGCGCCGTCGGCGTCGTCCTCGCCGCCGCGGCCAGATCTGGCCAGATTTGGCCCCTGTGACGTCAGCATGACGTCACAGTGGGCACAGTCTGTCAGATTTTTTTTTTTTGGAAAAAATGGCCCAAATTATTCCTAAAGTTTTGAAAAAATCTACACAATGCAAACCAATAATTTTAAATGTGCCCACAAAAAAAAGAGACAACTATGTCAAAATGGTCACATAAAAATAAATATGCACGACGAAAATTCAGCTTTCAAATTTCCATGTGCCTTCCGAATTTGTGTATTTCGTATACGTCAAAAGGAATTCAAACGCGTTAAACTATTCAGAAACTGGATGACTTCCGAATTTGAATGATTTTCGAAATGCGGCCAATCTTAAAACGGAAACCTCATTTGCATTTCATTAATTCTCGAATCTGCGCAATTTTTAGATGTGCACACTTTCAAAATTAAATTTAATGCGTGGACAAAATATGACAAACACGTCAAAATGGACACAAAAAAAACCACGTACCTACAACAAATAATAAAATTTCACGTATAAATATTTCAAAGTTTCAGACGATTTTCAAATCTGGACATTTAATAAACGCAAAAAAGAATTCAAACACAATAAGCGTGCCAACATAACCACACAAAAACCCGTTCCTAAAACGTAAAACCAACTACATGTATAAAAGAAAGCAAAAGTTCTTTGTAAAATAAAGCAAACGTTCTCAAAACGTAAAACTGAACAACTTCTCAGTCTAGACAATTTTTGAATTTCAACAATTTTACGATTAAATAATTCAACATTTTAGCCCACGGGCGCGGCGGAGTCCGCGCTTAGTCCCCTAGTAAAAGAAGAAAGGCAAGCGTGGTGAAATCTTTTGGTCAGCTTATGCCGTAATCTTCAGCTTATTTAAAAGTTGGTTTCTATCTCGGTTTTCAGACTGGCACTATATGATTTCCTTTTAGGATTAGGCCTTTTTCTCCTTCTAAATAAATGAAAAGGCAGAGCTACTCCGCATTTCAGGAGGAACAAAGATGTAAAACTCACATAAATATTTTTTTTGCTCAAAAAGAGGTGAACTATACATCTAGTCTTCTAGAATGTTGCCACACCCACCCCGGCCCGTCATCATGCACGTACATCCGGTATCCATGAGACCACGCTGGTCCGCAGAAAGAAGAAAGGACCACGAGTGGATCCATAAATCGACTTGTTGACAACCTGCAAATAATGAGTACATGTTGTCTTTGTTAAAGATGATATCATTCCGACAGTTTCATATATATTGCTCAAAAAATGGCCGATATCCCAATCCTAATACGGGCTTTGATAATTTAGATGTATTGTAGTTACCTCTTGGACACGAACAGGATGTTTACCATGCATGTTTGCACGTCCCACATGTGAGCACACGTCTTTGTCGACATCACATATGTCACAACCACTCATCTCATCTTTGCTAATGGCACATGCATGAATACTACCATAGCATACGACTTTTCAAGGCCAGCCGATCGTTACCGGCCTCAATTAATATGCTAACGGAGAGAGCATCTCAATCTCGCCGCCTATTTATACGATGCTTTTCCTTGCAAAACCTACCTCAACTCAGCATCACAACAAGCAAAACAAGAAAAGCCCGCCAGGCCGTGTTCAAGGATACTCTCACCTCGCCATCACAAGAAGGTATGGAGTTTGAAGGCCATGTTGTGAATTATAATAATGGATTTTTTGGATATAAGCTACTCCCTTGGCCCCGTAATATAAGATTATGGGACATAGGGGACTGCAACGGAAGCTACCAAAGATTCTTTGAGTTTATATACAAATTTGTGGAGTTTTCGTTTTCTGATAAATGGCTCGATTGTATTGAACAATAGAGGAAAAAATAGCATTTATTAAATTTTGGGTGCGATAGAGATTGTTAAACAATATACATCAGCACATTAGTTGCCACGAAAATTTCCGTTCTTGACCTGATGCGTTCGGAAAGTATGTAATGCAAAATGCTTAGAACTAAGAAGCTTTGATTGATGGAGGATTCAGGTTGTTAGCATGCATGAACCTACACCACGACTGATCCACTACAAGAGAAGTGGCATGTAGAGGCACTATTTTGGTCCCATGTAGCCACTTAAATTGCTCTCACATAGTTTTAGAAGCACTTTTTTCTCTCTACGTGTTAAGGACACAAGTAATATGTCTTTACAGTTTATGTCACAGCAAAGAGGCACTTTCTTGTGTCTCTATACTCTAGAGTAAAAATATACGATGAACATCATGCCAAAAGCAATTGTTTATACTTGGAATAAATTTCTTATGAGTAATTGCGGAACATGGCTAAAACATAACACAAATATCTCTAGAGAACAAACAAAATGCCTCAAATAATGTCTATATGAGACTGAAAAGTAATTTGCTTTCTTGCATATATGGTTATTGTACGTTGTGGTAGAGTTTATCTTTTCCCCAAACTTAGGAACTAATTCCATGTTTACCTTGAAACTAAATGTATGTCTTAATTATCTGAAATACTAGAAAAAGGTCTATGCTCAAGAGAATAGGTGATAGGTTATTGATCATTTCTCACATCTCCAGCTACCCTAATTTTTATTATAACATAGCCGTAACTTTGTTAGGTTGTATGTAAGAAACTTACAACAACAATTTTATTCTGTCAGCGACAATAGAGGTTACACGGTCAGACAATAATCTAGCTTTACCATGATCGACCACACCAAAGAGGACCGTACAAATATTATTGGCGTATTGCAATTATCATTTTTATCCCACACACGCTAGCTATCTAGTATATTTTCGTGGACATCACTAAAAATGACACTAAATGATTTGAACCCAGATACTGAGTTTGTACATCCACTCCCTCCTACCACATGAGGTAGGCTCCATCCACGATCAAAGAATATGATATTATTTCCACTCACACAAACTGAACCAAGACATATATTCTCGTTTTGTTTAGTCATACATTATGTTGCCTTGCACAACAAAAAACAAGACATGCAAATATGATTTTCTTTATATTTTCATGGAAATTACCTAGAATCTGACAATCTATATAAACAGGAAATTTTTGGACAATGGATACAAGCAATAGAATTGGATCATTGCAATTGGAAGCTCGTGTAGAAAAGGCAAAGAGGCCCTCAGTGATGTTTGAGCCAAGCGTATGGGGAGATTACTTCATTGATGCCGGTCCAATGCCCTGCGAGCAAAATGTATGCTTATTATGTAAGTAGAAATGATCAAGAATCTTTTCGTGGAATCTTACCTTTTATATACAAAAAATGCAGGTTTCTACAAATGAAAGGCGAAATAATCTTATAAATGGAGTCGGTCACATCATTGAACTGTGTTCGGCAGATAAAGATCTATTGAATGGCATGAAAACTATTGATGCAGTTGAGCGCCTCGGGATTGGGTACCACTTCGAGAGGGAGATTGAGAAGTTCATGGATATCCTTAATAACACAGGACATGAAGAGATTCTGAACAATATGCCAGATAAAGATGCCAATTTCACTGTAGTTGCCATGCGATTTCGCTTGCTAAGACAACACCGCTTTGATGTTCCTTGTGGTAAATCTATTGGCATACTTCAACCATCACAATTAATTTTCTAGAATTATCAAATTTCAACCTTGCATCGTTTGGTGCAGCCTTTAACTGAACCTCTCTGCTTAAATACATGAGACGACAGCCTGCTATTTACTTAAAAACAAATCCAACATTGCCGTTGTTTCACATGATATAACCTAGAGCAAGCTAATTTTTCTATTAGGTCATCAAAAAAAAAAACACACATCTAGGAATCTACAGAATCACTCCCATGCATGCATTACCATGCTAAAATATTTTAATGATGTTTTTCAAGGATTGACAGTTTGAAACAAAAAGATGGTTTAGCAAAGATTAAATTGGTTGTAGACTATATGGACATTATAATATATGCTTTTCCTGCATGGCACCACACATTTGAAATATTTAGTAGTACTCACGGACAGATACAAGGCTTGACAACCTCTAATTATTTTGTTCCATGGACCATGGCACTCATGGGAATTATATGAAACTTCTATTTGTCCTAATTGATACTAACATAACGATGCAGACATCTTCGATGATTTCATGATTGAAAAGGGAGAACTGGCAGAGAAATTACGCCATAATGTTGATGCACTGGTTAGCTTATATGAGGCTGCATTCCTAGGAAAACCTGACGAGAAATTCCTGGAATCTGTCTTAGAAATTGCGAGAGGCTCTCTATCAAACCTTGTAATAGGTGGGCATTTATCTGAGACTGTCTTGATGAAAGTACAGTATGCATTAGCCATACCATCTTATAGGAGAATTAAGAGGCTCGATGCAAAGCTCTACATTCCAATATATGAGAAAGAACATGCATGTAAGGATGAAATACTGGAGCTCGCTAAATTGGATTTCCATGCACTCTTGCTAATGCACCGTGAAGAGCTTAGGCATATCACTTCGTGAGTAACACACATTTGTGATTTTCCATATAGTAAATCCTACACAAATCTTTTTTCATTTTCTATAAGATTATTACAAAACTATGTTGAGCGATGAGATAATCCAGAATTGATTTTCTTCTTTTTGTGGAAGGTGGTACAAGGAACTTAATGTCTCAAGCACACTAAGTTATGTACGGAATCGACCAATAGTATGCTACTTTTGGGCACTTGGCGTTTTCTATGAGCCACATTATGCTACAGGTCGACTCATGTTTGCCAAGATCATCAAGATATTTTCCTTATTTGATGACACTTATGATAATTATGGCACAGTTGAAGAGCTCGTAAAGTTCAATGCGGCAATACAGAGGTATATATGTCGAACTAGATACCTACATTTTTCACAAAAATAAATAAATAGATACCTACATATATAATATTTATATAGAGGATACAATTTTTGTTAGAAACTCAAAAGTTCATGTGTATTATTTACTAGCAAAAAAAAACAATTCCTAGCAAGTACTCGCTCTGTTCGGTTATATAAGGCCAGATAACCAAATTGTTGGACCAAAAAGGATAATTACTCTCTCGCATTATAATTGCATGCACCAATAGTTGAAAGAGGAAACTATATGCATTGGAGGAGAGAGAGAGAGAATAAAATGGGCCCATGTGAGAGGAAATCACATTAATTACTCAGGCAATGTTTGTTTCTAGGGTTTTTGTGGGGATTGGTTGGGATTATCCCGGTCAAGCCCCAAATCCCCACATATCCCCAAAAGGCCGTTTGTTTTCTAGTGTATTTGATCGGTTTTATCCCCACTTTTTCCCAATTTTCCAAACTCTAGTGTATTTTCTTCAATACCCAAAACACTAGCTCTCACTAGTGGATTGAGCATTTGATGGGATTGGGTGAAGATTGGGGTTTCACCCAATCCCAGTGGGGATTATCCCCATTAATCCCCACAAAAATCCTAAAAACAAACAGGGCCTCATGGGGCTTAAAAGAAAATAAGGAGAGAGTTCTTAGATTTTCAAACTATCTGAAAATGGAGAGGAGAATAATAAACTAGTACGAGAAGAGTATTCATTATTGTTTTACATCTAAATAACAATGGTACTTAAACTATATGTTTTACGTTCGAAAATCTCCAGTGTTTCATGAAGATAACAACAAATGCTTTGTACACACAAGAGATTAGAGGATTTCTACGTGCACACAAAAAAAGTATTGTAGTCTAAACCGACTATCAGATTTGATAATTTTTTCAACGTGCATGTTAATATTGATGAGGGATTCAAAACTAGCTCATACATGGGTGACAATAAAGTACGGGACGTTTTTAACAAGAAGTAACACAGAAGTAGCAGCCATCCCTTTTCAACCGGTTACCATGTGGTAACTTCAGTTCCAATACCATTAAAACTTCATCAATAGTTGGATGGTAACTTTGAATGGGACAAAAAAAAAATGATCGAAACATACCAACACGGATATCGCTTTGAAGACCTATCAACACAAAGATTTATTCATCAACAAGATTTGGGGTATGATATATATTTTTTAAAATTTCAGTTTACAAGGAACCTTGCCGAAATAATCATTTTTGTGCAAACGCCGCGCACTGCTGCACTCTAGAAACTATCATGAATCTAAAATCTCGTTATCCTCTTATAGCCTCTTATCGTTTTATAGAGGTATATTCATTTCTCATACTCGTAATGTGACTACTGTATTTTGTACTGCTTATACAATTATACTCAAGTGTGTATTAGTTAGAAACTTTCGTCATTAAATTACTGTTTGGAGTGAAATATACAAAATTTAGAGTGGGATATGTATCACAAACCGTTATATTTGAGCATCTGTATTTCTTATGAGATTCCAGTTTATACTTTTGATACAAGCCAACAGTTTGAATCAATTTATGTGGCTATAGCTGGGATGAAGAGGCTGCAAACCGTGTGGGGTACAACTTTGGATACATCATGGCCCTACTTACAAAGACACTACTAGAATTTGTTGCTGATGGTGCATCAGTGCTGGGTGTTGACTGCACCAAGCATATTGTACGTGGCTTCTCTGACTTGCCATTTGATTTATTGCAATTAATCACTTTTTTTTACAAATTTCGGAAAAATCGTTGTTTACAGAACGCTTGTATCTATCATCACTGCAGATAAAGAAAGTTAGTGAATGCATGCTACAAGAGGTGGTATGGAGAGAGGAGGGGATGGTCCCATCCCTAAATGATCATTTGAGTGTTACTACGATTACAACATGCTATTGGGCATTAGCGTGCATATCATTTTGTGGCATGAGCAAGGATGAAGAATCAAACAAATTGATTTTTGATTGGGTGCGTGAGTTCCCAACTATAATTGTGAACTCTTGTGCCATATGTCGCCTTATGGATGATATTTCTGGTCACGAGGTAAGCATAACTGATTTGCAAGCTCGTTTTAACAGATGTAAGTGGGCAACCTGCAGGGTTCTCAAATAATATAAGTATGTCCAAAGTTTAAACCAACCATATGTTAATTTTAAGTAGGAAGCTGGACTATATTAAAGTTGACGTATGTGTGCTGCTATGCTCTGTATTTCACAAAGTTTATTGTGCTGCCTCTCTTACCCACAACAACACATGTGATTTCTTCATTTGCACAGAGAGAAAAGGATGGAAACAATGTTGCTACTGCGGTGGCATGCTATGCAAGAGATCATGGAACGACAGAGGAAGATGCCAAAGAAGCTCTTCGGTGTATGGTGGAAGATCAATGGAGGAGCATAAACAAGGAGTTTCTCAGCAACAAATCCATACCAACTTCACTACTCACAAGAGTCATTAACCTTGCAAGAGTAATGGAAAACATGTACAGAGACCATGACGCCTACACACAATCTTCGAAAATAAAAGATTCTATGGAGAAGGTGTTGAACGAATGCATTTTGCATTAAAAAGAACTGCCATGAAAATGCGTCTTTGGAGGTGGTAATCAAGGCGGTCTACATAGGCATAAAAGGCTATGGGCACCTTGACTTTATTTCAGATATGATCGCTAGGCTGGTTATTTTACATTTACACTTCCTTATTTCCTCTACTGTTCCTGTTCGACCAACTAGGGTATAAAATGTATAGCGGTATTTCCCTACCAACTTTGTAATAAACCTTATGTCTATGCACGTTAAGTTTTTTCATGGCAAAGTATGATGGAGACAATTCTGAAATGTACGCTTTTAAGTTGGCCACACAATATATTTTCTACATCAAATTGGCTATTTTCTGCAACTATTACAGTAGACCGTGCAAATGCGCATACAAATGCCTTGAATTTTTTATTCCTTTTTAATTCTTTGTTTTAAGAGCCACTCTTTTTCTTGATCTCGTTCATTATATCTTACTAGTTGAATGTCCGTGCGTTGCTACGGGGCCTCAGTTATTGGCCTCAATTCTTTTTCGACGGACATATATAATCATAATAGTTGAACTCCTATGTGTTGTCACCCATGAGTTGCCAGTTTGCCACAGAAAAACAAATTTGAGATATCGATAAAAAAGGCATGGTCAATTCACCAATGTGTGTCAGGGTGCAGCTTATGGTTGTTTCGATAGAATGTAGCACCTGGAAAGACATGGAAGCACACATGGACAATGCAGGGGACTGATTATATTCAATCTATTACATTGGTCTCTTCAAATTGTGCGGTTTTTAGCCCGGTTTTCCTAATAAAGAGGGCAATATATGATCTTTGGGTCCGGTTTTCCTTATAAACTGGGCTCTCTTCTTCTATAAATATTGCAGGAACGTCCTGTCCTCCTCGAGAGCTACTTGAAAAAATAATTGCTGATGGCAATCACACAAGTTTTCTGTGGGCACAATGAAAAGTGATATTCAATATCAAGCTTGAATAGACCCACCAAGTTGAATAAATTACTGCCAAGGTGTGTGAGTCATACAGAAAGCCACAGGAAACTGATAAGCAAAGGTACTGAAACTCATACCAACACACCTTTTTCCTAGCACACCGTGTTCATTTTTCTTGCAGCAGGTTATACATCACACATTGAAATCTTAGCCAGAAGGAAAAAAACATTACTTAAAAGAAGACACTTTGAAAGAATATCGCAAAACTGCTTCTGCCACAAACACAATTCAGAACACCTACCTCGACACAAATATCCAAATGAATTTTTGCAAAACCAAACAAACAAATCGTACTAAAAGATCTTCACATTCATGGTATCAATCCTAGTGAGAGATGCATGATACGTCCATTTTGCATCACTATTTTATATCATAATTTACTGTTACTCATCGATATATTTCATATTAATACATGTTACTTATGTTATTTTATCTTATTTTGCATGTTTGATGATTATTGGGGATTTATCTGCCGGAGCCAGATTTCAGCTGGAAAAAGCACCGTCAAGCTAACATATCTACGAAGCTCCAAACATCGCGAGACTTTCCGAAGTTCCTATTTTTCCAGAAAACGGAGCTAGCCAAAAGGGGAGCGCTAGGTGGGCCAGGTGGGCCCCACGCCACCCTAGGGCGCGGCAGCCATGTGGGCCGCGCGGGCCCTGGCGTGGCCACCTGGCTCGGCCTCCGGCGCTGCCCCTTCGCATATATCTCCCCCGTAACCCTAAAACATCAGGAGGTTCGTCCACGAAATATTCCGCCGCCTCCACGGGACGAAAACCACAGAGAGAGAAAAGCTCTCCGGCAGGGAGAAATCTGCCGGGGAAATTCCTTCCCGGAGGGGGAAATCATCGCCATCGTCGCCGTCATCGTGCTGGACTTCATCAGGATCATCATCATCATCATCCACCGCTCCACCATCATCATCTCCACTGCTCCACTCCGTTCCGCTGTAACATCTAGGGCTGCACCTTGTCTAGTTCATTGGGGAGACTCTCCCGGTGTTAATTACTCCTTGTTGTTGATGCTATTGAGTTTTATCGGTGAATTAAGGTTTATGTCCAGATTGTTATTCATCATTATATCACCTCTGATCATGATCCATATGATGTCTTGTGAGTAGTTCGTTTAGTTCTTGAGGACATGGGAAAGTCTTGCTGCTAGTAGTGGAATAATGTTGAGTAATATTTAATGGTTTGATATTTAAGTTGTGGTGTCATTCTTCTAGTGGTGTCATGTGAACGTCGACTACATGATACTTCACCTTTATGGGCCTAGGGGAATGCATTGTGTATTTAGCTTGCTAATTGTGGGGTTGCCGGAGCGACAGAAACCTGAACCCCCGTTGGTAAGTTAGTGCACAAGGGAGTGTAGGATCTGAGAGTTTAAGGCTGTGGTTAGATTTATCTTAATTACTTTCTTGTAGTTGCGGATGCTTGCAAGGGGTATAATCACAAGTACGTATTAGTCCTAGGAAGGGCAGTGCGTTAGCATAGATTCACCCACACAACACTTATCAAAACATTGAAGATTAATCAACTACATGAAACGAAAGCACTTGACGAAATTCCCATGTGTCCTCAGGAACGTTTGGTAATCATAAGTAACACAACCGGCTTGTCCTTTGCACTCAAAAGGATTGGGCCACTCGCTGCAATTATTATTGCTCTCGTTTATTTACTCATACTGTATTTATCTGCTATATTGAAAACCCCTAAAAACTTGTCTGCTAGTGTTTACAGTGAATCCTTGATCAAAACTACATACCAGCACCTTCTGCTCCTCGTTGGGTTCGACACTCTTATTTATCGAAAGTACTACGATACACCCCCTATACTTGTGGGTCATCAAGACTATTTTCTGGCGCCGTTGCCGGGGAGTGAAGCGCTATTGGTAAGAAGAATTGGTAAGGGAAATATTTACTGTAAGTGTGTTCTGTCATGGAGTCATCTCCATTCGAATCACTGTTTGGGAAGACTACTACCACTGCTACGGTAGTAGATGACCCTCCACCTGCTCAGGGAATTCCATTTAAAATACCTATGAAAATTGTTGAACGTGTTATGAATAACCGCTATGATGGAACTGTCCATCCTGGTAATCACTTGCTTTTTCTACATGAATTGTGCGAGTTATTCAAGTGTGCAGGTATTTCTATGGACAAAGTCAAGAGGAAATTATTTTCTCTATCACTGAAGGGCAGAGCTGCTGAATGGTATAGTCTGCTTAAAAATGGCCACTCATTGAGTTGGGTCGAGATTGTTCCTCTCTTTTACTCCAAATTTTATCCTCTTAGTGAGATCCATAAAGACAGGAACTCTATATATAATTTTTGGCCTCATGATGGAGAAAGTATTGCCCAAGCTTGGGGGAGGCTGAAGTCATTAATGCTCAAATGCCCCATTCATGAGCTCCCAAGTAATATTGTTATCAATAACTTTTATGCAAGGCTTTCTCTTCATGATAAAGATTTATTGGATACTTCTTGTTCTGGATCATTTACACGGAAGAAAGAGGAAGATAAATGGGACCTTCTTGATCGTATCCAGGAAAATACTGAAGGATGGGAGAACGACAAAGGTAGAGAGTCAGGTATAAATTATGATTTTGAATGCATTAAATCTTTTATGGAGACTGATAGTTTTCGTAATTTTAGTGCTACTTATGGTCTTGATTCTCAAATTATTGCAAACTGTTATAAGGCTTTTGCTTCGTATCTCGATATTCCTAGAAAGGGGTGGAAAAAGTATCATGAACCTTATAAAGATAACATTAATTCTGCTCTTGTTAAAAACATTGAAGTTCATACTGTTGATCGCATTCTGCCAGAACCTTATATTGAAAAAATACCTTTTCCTGTAAAAGTAAAAGAACATTCTATTTTGGCTAGTGTGGTTAATAAAAGTGAAAGGAAAGCTAAAGAACCTGATGAGCAAATAACTGTAAAACCTGCAATAGCTATGGTTAAGGATCTTGTAACTGAAAATGTAGAAGGAGGACATATTAAATTTTGCGAAGAAGCTTCTAACATTGTTACACATCCTAAAAGAGCCCGGAAAACAAGTGTCCCTGTGCTTTCAGTCAAAATAGGTGAGCATTGCTACTATGGTCTTTGTGATATTGGCGCCAGTTCAAGTGCTATTCCTTATGATCTTTACAAGGAAATTAGGCATGAAATTAATCCTTGCGAACTTGAGGAGATTGATGTGGTTATTCAGCTTGCTAATAGAGAAACTATCTCTCCGGTTGGTATTGTTAGAGATGTTGAAGTTTTATGTGGTAAGACTAAATACCCTGCTGATTTCTTAGTTCTTGGTTCTGCTGCTAGTAAAACTTGTCCTATTATTTTTGGTAGACCTTTCTTGAATACCTGTGGTGCTATTATTGATTGTAAGAAAGAGAAAATTTATACTAAATTTGATGGAGAATCTTATGAGTTCAATTTTTCCAAATTTGCTAAGAATCATTATGAAACTGCATTGCCTAATGAGGATTTAAAGGTTGAACAACTTGCTTCTATTGCTGTTGCTCCTAACAATGCTTTACAGCAATTTATGGAAGATCATGAGAGCGAGGTATTTGCAGAGGAGAGAAATGAGATTGACGACATCTTTCTTCGTCAACCTCCAATTCTCAAGCATGATTTACCAGTGGAAGACTTGGGTATTTCGGCTCCACCAAAGGAGGATCCTGTCTTTGATTTAAAACCTTTACCAGATACACTTAAATATGCTCATATTGATGATAAGAAAATATATCCTGTTATTATCAGTTCTAAACTTTCAGGTGATGAAGAAGCAAGATTGTTAGAGGTGTTGAAGAAACATCGAGGAGCTATGGGTTATACTCTTGATGATTTAAAAGGGATTTCTCCTGCTATCTGTCAACATGCAATTAATATGGAGCCTGACGCAAAGCCCGTTGTTGAACATCAACGTCGTTTAATTCCTAAGATGAAAGAAGTGGTAAGGAATGAGGTATTAAAACTCCTTGATGCAGGTATAATTTATCCTATTGCTGATAGTAGATGGGTTAGTCCTGTTCATTGTGTTCCTAAGAAAGGAGGAGTAACTGTTGTGCCAAATGAAAATAATGAGCTTATTCCTCAAAGAGTAGTAGTTGGCTATAGGATGTGCATTGATTTTCGAAAAGTTAATAAGGTTACTAAGAAAGATCACTATCCTCTGCCTTTTATTGATCAAATGTTAGAAAGGTTGTCTAAGAAAACTCATTTTGTTTTCTTGACGGTTATTCCGGTTTTTCACAAATAGCTGTTAGACATCAGGACCAGGAGAAAACTACCTTTACTTGTCCTTATGGAACGTATGCTTATAGACGTATGCCTTTTGGTTTGTGTAATGCTCCTGCTACGTTTCAAAGATGCATGTCTGCTATTTTTCATGGCTTTTGTGAAGAAATTGTGGAAGTCTTCATGGACGATTTCTCCGTCTATGGAACTTCTTTTGATAATTGTTTGCACAATCTTGACAAAGTTTTGCAGAGATGTGAAGAGACTAATCTTGTTCTTAATTGGGAGAAATGCCATTTCATGGTTAATGAAGGAATTGTTCTTGGGCATAAAATTTCTGAAAGGGGTATTGAAGTGGACAGAGCTAAAGTTGAAGCAATTGAGAAAATGCCCTGCCCAAGGGATGTGAAAGGTATTCGTAGTATTCTTGGTCATGCTGGTTTCTATAGGAGGTTTATTAAAGATTTTTCTAAAATTTCGAAACCACTTACTAATCTTCTTCAAAAAGATGTACCTTTTGTTTTTGATGATGATTGTAAGGAAGCATTCGAAATTCTTAAAAAGGCTTTAATAACTGCTCCTGTCGTCCAACCACCTGATTGGACTTTACCTTTCGAAATTATGTGTGATGCTAGTGATTTTGCTGTAGGTGCTGTTTTAGGACAGCGAGTAGATAAGAAATTAAATGTTATTCATTATGCTAGTAAAACTCTTGATGTTGCTCAAAAGAACTATGCTACCACCGAGAAGGAATTTTTAGCGGTAGTATTTGCTTGTGATAAGTTTAGACCCTATATTGTTGATTCCAAGGTAACTATTCATACTGATCATGCTGCTATTAAATACCTCATGGATAAGAAGGATGCTAAGCCTAGACTTATTAGATGGGTTCTTCTGTTACAAGAGTTTGATTTGCATATTGTGGATAGGAAGGGTGCTGAAAACCCTGTTGCTGATAATTTATCTAGATTGGAAAATATAATGCATGATCCTATTCCTGTTAATGATAATTTTCCAAATGAACAGTTGGCTTCTATAAAGGTAAGTTCACATGAAAGTCCTTGGTATGCTGATTATGCTAACTTTATTGTTGCCAAATATTTGCCTCCAACTTTTACTTATCAGCAAAGAAGGAAATTCTTTTGTGACTTGAGGCACTATTTTTGGGATGACCCACATTTGTATAAAGAAGGAGTAGACGGTATTATGCGAAGATGTGTTCCCGAACATGAGCAAAAAGAAATATTGGACAAATGTCATGGTAGTGCTTATGGAGGACATCACGCTGGAGATAGAACTGCACAAAAGGTTCTACAATCAGGTTTTTATTGGCCTACTCTCTTTAAAGATGCAAGGAAGTTTATTTTATCATGTGATCAATGTCAGAGAGTTGGTAACATTAGTAGACGTAATGAAATGCCTATGAATTATTCGCTTGTTATTGAGCCTTTTGATTGTTGGGGATTTGACTTTATGGGTCCTTTTCCTCCATCAGATGGTTATACTCATATTCTTGTTGCTGTTGATTATGTTACTAAATGGGTAGAAGCTATACCAACCTCTAGTGCTGATGGTAAAACTTCTTTGAAAATGCTTAAGGATGTTATTTTTCCTAGGTTTGGTGTACCTAGATATCTTATGACCGATGGTGGTTCTCATTTTATTCATGGTGGTTTTAGAAAAACTCTTGCTAAATATGGTGTTAACCACAGAATTGCTTCACCATATCATCCTCAAACAAGTGGTCAAGTAGAGTTATCAAATAGAGAAATTAAATTGATTTTGCAAAAGACTGTTAATAAATCCAGGAAGAATTGGGCTAGACAGCTTAACGATGCTTTGTGGGCTTATAGAACTGCTTATAAAAATCCCATGGGCATGTCTCCTTACAAAATGGTTTATGGAAAAGCTTGTCATTTACCTTTAGAGTTAGAACATAAAGCTTATTGGGCAATCAAAGAACTTAATAGAGATTTTAAACTAGCTGGTGAAAAGAGATTGCTTGAATTGAGTTCTCTAGATGAATGGAGGAGTGAAGCGTATGAGAATGCTAAACTCTTCAAAGAGAAAGTTAAGAGATGGCATGACAAGAGGATTTTAAAGAGAGAATTTAACGTGGGTGATAAAGTTCTATTGTATAGGTCTCGTCTCAGATTTTTTGCAGGAAAATTGCTCTCAAAATGGGAAGGGCCTTATATTGTTGAAGAAGTTTATCGCTCAGGTGCAATAAAAATTAATTCGCTTGATGGTGACAAACCACAAGTGGTCAATGGGCAAAGACTCAAGCACTATATTTCTGGAGATTCTTATAATGAAAATGTTGATGTTATTCAAGTGGTAACTCCGGAAGAATTCATTGAAACTCAAAAACAGGAAACTGCAGAAGCTGATTTGGAGTAGGTATGAGTTTCGGTAAGAAAAAGTTCGTATTTAACTTTAAATCTTTTATATTAGTTATTTTTGTTTAATGTTGGAAATTACAAGTCGAAAAAGGGACGGAAGCGGTCCCGAGGGCACCACACCACCCCTGGGCGCGGGCCCCACCTTGGCCGCGCCGAGGCCTGCCGTGGGCGCCTCGGAGCCCATCTCCGACCCCGTTTCGACTTGCACTTTCCTTTTGTCATACAACTTTCGGCTATATAATCCCCGGATCCCCCGAGGTTCGTATCTTGTGTTTTCGTCGCGTTTTGTTTCGAGCTGTTTCTATCAGGACCTTCAAGAGTTTAGAGCACCATGATACGTCTCCAACGTATCTATAATTTCTGATGTTTCATGCTTGTTTTATGTATCATTGTCACATGTTTTATATGCATTATATATCATTATTATACATTTTCTGGGACTAACCTATTAACAAGATGCCACAGTGCCAGTTCCTGTTTTCTGCTGTTTTTGGTTCCAGAAAAGCTGTTTGGGCAATATTCTCGGAATTCGACGAAACAAAAGCCAAACCTCCTATTTTTCCGAGGGACACACGGAGCCAGAAGGGCAAGCCAGGGGGAGGCCCACGGCCTCCAAACCACATGCTCGCGCGGCTGGGCCCACAGGCGCGCCGGGAGGTGAGGAGGGAGCCCAGGACCTCCACCGACATCGCCCCTTCGCCTATATATTGCCCCAGACGCGAAAACCCTAGAATACGAAGTCATATTTCCAGAAGAGTTCCGCAGCGCCGCCGCCATCGACGACAAGTTTCGGGGGACAGAAGTCTCTGTTCCGGCACGCTGCCAGGACGGGGAATTGCCCCCGGAGTCATCTGCATCGACACCACCGCCATCTTCATTGCCGCTGCTGATTCCCATGATGAGGAGGGAGTAGTTCTCCCCCGAGGCTGAGGGCTCTACCGGTAGCTATGTGGTTCATCTCTCACTCCCATGGTGTGATCTTTATGTGATCATGTGTATTGCTAGTATCGCTGAATACATTAATAATGTTTATGCTACTCAAGTGATTTTGTCTAGTTTCTGGAGTCATTGTGACAACACGGTATCAAGGTGACAGTGTGGGTACTTGTGTGACTCAATGAATAATTTAGACATTTATCATGGCTTATTCTTGGGAATTGTGGTGTTTGTTTACTCAGACTTTGAGGAGTGCTCTTGCAGCCCTACGCATAGTACTCTTGCTTCATCAAGAAGGAGAATAATCCCGAGTAGTATTTACTTGTGTTCAGTTGTGCTAATCTAGTTGAATATGTAGATGTTACTCTTTATCTATTATGCACTCTATAGGTTACTTTAATATGAACTCCGGTACTCTCCACGGTGTAAAGGTGACAGTGTGTGCACCGTGTGTGACTCCTTTATGACGTTGTGGCGCTTGTTTACTCCGGCTTGAGGTGTGCTTTTGTAGCCCTACACAATGAATGGTGTTTGTTATCCAATAAGAGAGTGTTTAAGAGTAGCTTTACTTATTCAGTTATGAGATCATTGTTGAGAGTGTCCACTAGTGAAAGTATGATCCCTAGGCCTTGTTTCTAAGCATTGAAACACCGTTTACAACAAGTTCTGCTACATGTTTGCTTGCTGCCATTTTTATTCCAGATTGCAATTACCACTTATAATCCTCCATATTACTTATATTTCACTATCTCTTCGCCGAACTAGTGCACCTATACATCTGATAAGTGTATTGGGTGTGTTGGGGACACAAGAGACTTCTTGTATCTTAATTGCAGGGTTGCTTGAGAGGAATATCTTTGACCTCTACCTCCCTGAGTTCGATAAACCTTGGGTGATTCACTTAAGGGAAACTTGCTGCTGTTCTACAAACCTCTGCTCTTGGAGGTCCAACACTGTCTACAAGAATAGAAGCGTGCGTAGACATCAAGCTATTTTCTGGCGCCGTTGCCGGGGAGGTAAGTGTTGGAAGGTATCTCCTTTAGATTCTGCAATTATTTCTTTTTGTCTCTTGTTTTTATTTTCACTAGTTAGGCTTAATGGAAAACAACAAAAAAATTAGAGATCTTTATGAACTTTATATTGAATTAGGACATGATGCTTTTGAAGAGAAAATTAAAAAACCTATGGAGGCTTGTTTGCATGATGGTAGCAATGGTATTACTATAAATTCTTTGAACACCATTATTGCCAATGCTATGGAAAAGTCTAAGCTTGGGGAAGCTGGTTGTGATGAATATGATATTTTTAGTCCCCCAAGCTTTAAGGAGGAAATTTGCTTTGATGATACTTTGCCTCCAATATATGATAATTATAATCATTGTGATATTTTCAGTCTACCTACTATTGAGGATATAGTTTATGTTGATTATGATATGCCTCCTATATATGATGTTTACAATGATGAATATGATATTTTCAGTCCATCTACTATTGAGGATAAAATTCATTATGATTATTCTATGCCTCCAATTTTTGATGATTGCAATGATGGATGTGATACTTTTACTCTCACTATTACTAATGAAACTGTTTATGCTTATATGGAGAGTAATGATACTTTTATACATGTGGATCATGATAAGAATGCTCTATGTGATAGCTATATTGTTGAGTTTATTAATGATGCTACTGATAATTATTTTGAGAGAGGAAAATATGGTTATAGAAATCTTCATGTTATTAAATATCCTCTCTTTTTGTTGAAATTTTTGAAGTTGCACTTGTTTTGTCTTTCTATGCTAGTAGATTCATGCATCAATAATTTGTTTTCTTACAAGATTCCTATGCATAGAAAGAGTGTTAGATTTAAACATATTTTATATATGCTTCTTGATGCTCTCTTTTATGTTTCAACTCTCATCTTTATGTTGGCATCATAAAAATCACTATGCCTAGCTAAAAGACTTTAAAGAAAAGCGCTTATGGGAGACAACCCATTGTTTTTATTTTCTGTTATTTTTGCTTTTCTTTTTGTTTTGGGTCAAGGTGCTTGTTACTTCTGTAGCAACTCCTTTGTATCTTTATTTTATTGCATTGTTGTGCCAAGTAAAGCCTTTTATTGAAAGTTGATGCAAGATTTGGATTTCTGCGTAGTGACAGATTTTTAGCTGTCACGGATTTGAGCTTATCTCCCTGTAGAAAATTTAGAAAAATTCTGTAAAAAATCACGCATCTTCCTCAGATATGTACGCAACTTTCATTAAACTGGACCTGTTCCATCTGAACAATTTAAGTGCCTCGAAAAAATTCGTCTTCACAGACTGTTCTGTTTTTGACAGATTCTGCCTTTTGTTTTGCATTCGCTCTTTTACTATGTTTGAGTGGATTTCTTTGCTCCACAAAGCATTGGTGGCTGTAGCTAATGTCCATAAGCTTTGGGATTGATTGTATCATTACAGAATATGAGAACTTTTGATTATGCACTAACCCTCTAATGAGAACTGTCTTGAATTTGGTGTGAAGGAAGTTTTCAAGAATCAAGCGAGAAGGGTGATATTATGTGATCAAGAAGAGTGAAAAGCCTAAGCTTGGGGATGCCCCCGTGGTTCATCCCTGCATATTTCAAGAAGACTCAAGCGTCTAAGCTTGGGGATGCCCAAGGCATCCCCTTCTTCATCAACAACTTATCAGGTCATCTCTAGTGAAACTATATTTTAATTCTTTCACATCTTATGCGCTTTACTTGGAGCGTCTGTGTGCTTTTATTTTTGTTTTGTTTGAATAAATTCGGATCCTAGCAATCTTGTGTGGGAGAGAGACACGCTCCGCTTTTTCATGTGAATACTCATGTTCTTCACTTATATTTGTTGAGTATTCTTAACTAGGTACTGCAGTGCTTTTAGCTCCTGTTTTTCATGCATCTCTTCGAGCTGTTAGCACGTGTTTATAAATACTCTCTTGCTGCATTATATTATCATTTGGAGAGTTTATGTTTAAATAAATTGATTGGTGTTTGTTTGGAAGAAAGAAAATGTTGCATGTGGTAGTGGTATAATGAAAAATTTGCATAATCTTGTAGATCATTGAACTTTGATAATTTGATTATTTGCAAACATTTTGAGATATATAGATGGTAAAGCTTGCTGGTTAATTAAGTTAAAATCATTAGTGGATTGTTGTCTTAAACTTGTACCGTACTACAAACTCTAAAATTGTTGAAGGTGTAGTTGGACTTGATAGCTTTCCATGTCTGAAAGTTCATTGTAATAACTAAGTTGTGCTGAAGGTCGAGGGATCTAACGGGGTACTTGTGCCGCCGTGAACGGCCCTTCTTGGAGTGAATTTTAATCATGCTCTTAATGTTGAACCTGCTAGTTGTTTGCAATAAACTTGTGAGTTCTTTTTGACTAATGTTAAGCTACGGTTTTTGGCACTTCCACCATCCATATTTTGCTAGCCTCTTCGGTGCTGTGCATTGCCTTCTGCTCACATTGAGAGTTGTGCATACTTCGCCGGTACATCCAACCCCGTGGGAGGACTTCCTCTTGTTCTCCTACACATAAGCCCATACATCTTACTCAAAACAACCACCATACCTACCTACCACAGCATTTCCATAGCTGTTCCGAGATATATTGCCATGCAACTTCCATTTACATTACATGACTTGTTGTCATTCATCACTTATATATTGCTTTGCATGATTCTATACAGCTGATGTGTGGTTTACCCATGTTACGCTAGATCATTGCATATCCTGCTACACTGGCAGAGGCATACAGTTTCATACATCATGTCTTGTTCGTTATGAGTTATATGTACCAAAAAGTGTGTTGTCATATTAGAATGTTGCCCCTGAAAGTGAAAAGTGCTATGTGGCCATCGAAAAGAGAAACACAAAAGTAGAAAAAAATAAAAAAAGAATAAAGAAAAAGGGGGCAACATTACTATCCTTTATCCACACTTGTGCTCATGTTTCAGCACCTGCAGTATTCATAGTCATCATTTGTGCTCATTTAGCACCTATACTCCATGTGAGAGAGTTTTCATGTTCTACTAGTATAACTATGTGGGGAATTTACACTATAGAATTTGGGTTGTATATTCCAATGATGAGCCTCCTCAAAAGTGCTCTAGGTCTTCATGAGCAACCAAGTTGGATGCACCCCCACTAGTTCCATTAGAGAGCTTTCATACACATATAGCTCTATGTGCATCCGTTGCATGGCAATCACTACTCCTTACATAGCTTCGATCATAAGACTTCCTCTTGTCTAATGATCACTTATAGCTTTGTGAGACTTTCTTCCATTGGCCTTCCAAACCCCCATTAATGTTCTCTTTGCCATAACATCATGGTGCCAATACCAAATGCTTGCGCTCACCGGTTGAGTAGACTTCGAAACAGTTGATTCATGACGTTCATGTTTATGTTTACTTGGCTGAATCCTTCAATGTTATGAAAATTTACTTGATGCTTGGTTTGAAGGATAGAACTCCTATGCTGGATACTCAAATCATCTTTAATGAACCTTGTACGGTTTCATGTCTTTGAAGCAATAGTTCATGAACACTTTTAGCTTGTTTGACTCTTGCTTTGTCTTTTGATATCAACTATATACATTTGCCTTGAATGATTTGATCACAGCTTACATGTCTTACAATATTATGATCAAGATTGTGTGAAAGCATGTCTCCTCAGAAATTATTTGTTGTTATCGTTTTACCTACTCGAGGACGAGTAGAACTAAGCTTGGGGATGCTTGATACGTCTCCAACGTATCTATAATTTCTGATGTTTCATGATTGTTTTATGTATCATTGTCACATGTTTTATATGCATTATATATCATTATTATACATTTTCTGGGACTAACCTATTAACAAGATGCCACAGTGTCTGTTCCTGTTTTCTGCTATTTTTGGTTCCAGAAAAGCTGTTCGGGCAATATTCTCGGAATTCGACGAAACAAAAGCCAAACCTCCTATTTTTCCGAGGGACACACGGAGCCAGAAGGGCAAGCCAGGGGGAGGCCCACGGCCTCCAAACCACATGCTCGCGTGGCTGGGCCCACAGGCGCGCCGGGAGGTGAGGAGGGAGCCCAGGACCTCCACCGACATCGCTCCTTCGCCTATATATTGCCCCAGACGCGAAAACCCTAGAATACGAAGTCATATTTCCAGAAGAGTTCCGCAGCGCCGCCGCCATCGACGACAAGTTTCGGGGGACAGAAGTCTCTGTTCCGGCACGCTGCCGGGACGGGGAATTGCCCCCGGAGTCATCTCCATCGACACCACCGCCATCTTCATTGCCGCTGCTGATTCCCATGATGAGGAGGGAGTAGTTCTCCCCGAGGCTGAGGGCTCTACCGGTAGCTATGTGGTTCATCTCTCACTCCCATGGTGTGATCTTTATGTGATCATGTGTATTGCTAGTATCGCTGAATACATTAATAATGTTTATGCTACTCAAGTGATTTTGTCTAGTTTCTGGAGTCATTGTGACAACACGGTATCACGGTGACAGTGTGGGTACTTGTGTGACTCAATGAATAATTTAGACATTTATCATGGCTTATTCTTGGGAATTGTGGTGTTTGTTTACTCAGACTTTGAGGAGTGCTCTTGCAGCCCTACGCATAGTACTCTTGCTTCATCAAGAAGGAGAATAATCCCGAGTAGTATTTACTTGTGTTCAGTTGTGCTAATCTAGTTGAATATGTAGATGTTACTCTTTATCTATTATGCACTCTATAGGTTACTTTAATATGAACTCCGGTACTCTCCACGGTGTAAAGGTGACAGTGTGTGCACCGTGTGTGACTCCTTTATGACGTTGTGGCGCTTGTTTACTCCGGCTTGAGGTGTGCTTTTGTAGCCCTACACAATGAATGGTGTTTGTTATCCAATAAGAGAGTGTTTAAGAGTAGCTTTACTTATTCAGTTATGAGATCATTGTTGAGAGTGTCCACTAGTGAAAGTATGATCCCTAGGCCTTGTTTCTAAGCATTGAAACACCGTTTACAACAAGTTCTGCTACATGTTTGCTTGCTGCCATTTTTATTCCAGATTGCAATTACCACTTATAATCCTCCATATTACTTGTATTTCACTATCTCTTCGCCGAACTAGTGCACCTATACATCTGATAAGTGTATTGGGTGTGTTGGGGACACAAGAGACTTCTTGTATCTTAATTGCAGGGTTGCTTGAGAGTAATATCTTTGACCTCTACCTCCCTGAGTTCGATAAACCTTGGGTGATTCACTTAAGGGAAACTTGCTGCTGTTCTACAAACCTCTGCTCTTGGAGGCCCAACACTGTCTACAAGAATAGAAGCGTGCGTAGACATCAAGCTATTTTCTGGCGCCGTTGCCGGGGAGGTAAGTGTTGGAAGGTATCTCCTTTAGATTCTGCAATTATTTCTTTTTGTCTCTTGTTTTTATTTTCACTAGTTAGGCTTAATGGAAAACAACAAAAAAATTAGAGATCTTTATGAACTTTATATTGAATTAGGACATGATGCTTTTGAAGAGAAAATTAAAAAACCTATGGAGGCTTGTTTGCATGATGGTAGCAATGGTATTACTATAAATTCTTTGAACACCATTATTGCCAATGCTATGGAAAAGTCTAAGCTTGGGGAAGCTGGTTGTGATGAATATGATATTTTTAGTCCCCCAAACTTTAAGGAGGAAATTTGCTTTGATGATACTTTGCCTCCAATATATGATAATTATAATCATTGTGATATTTTCAGTCCACCTACTATTGAGGATATAGTTTATGTTGATTATGATATGCCTCCTATATATGATGTTTACAATGATGAATATGATATTTTCAGTCCATCTACTATTGAGGATAAAATTCATTATGATTATTCTATGCCTCCAATTTTTGATGATTGCAATGATGGATGTGATACTTTTACTCTCACTATTACTAATGAAACTGTTTATGCTTATATGGAGAGTAATGATACTTTTATACATGTGGATCATGATAAGAATGCTCTATGTGATAGCTATATTGTTGAGTTTATTAATGATGCTACTGATAATTATTTTGAGAGAGGAAAATATGGTTATAGAAATCTTCATGTTATTAAATATCCTCTCTTTTTGTTGAAATTTTTGAAGTTGCACTTGTTTTGTCTTTCTATGCTAGTAGCTTCATGCATCAATAATTTGTTTTCTTACAAGATTCCTATGCATAGAAAGAGTGTTAGATTTAAACATGTTTTATATATGCTTCTTGATGCTCTCTTTTATGTTTCAACTCTCATCTTTATGTGGGCATCATAAAAATCACTATGCCTAGCTAAAAGACTTTAAAGAAAAGCGCTTATGGGAGACAACCCATTGTTTTTATTTTCTGTTATTTTTGCTTTTCTTTTTGTTTTGGGTCAAGGTGCTTGTTACTTCTGTAGCAACTCCTTTGTATCTTTATTTTATTGCATTGTTGTGCCAAGTAAAGCCTTTTATTGAAAGTTGATGCAAGATTTGGATTTCTGCGCAGTGACAGATTTTTAGCTGTCACGGATTTGAGCTTATCTCCCTGTAGAAAATTTAGAAAAATTCTGTAAAAAATCACGCATCTTCCTCAGATATGTACGCAACTTTCATTAAACTGGACCTGTTCCATCTGAACAACTTAAGTGCCTCGAAAAAATTCGTCTTCACAGACTGTTCTGTTTTTGACAGATTCTGCCTTTTGTTTTGCATTCGCTCTTTTACTATGTTTGAGTGGATTTCTTTGCTCCACAAAGCATTGGTGGCTGTAGCTAATGTCCATAAGCTTTGGGATTGATTGTATCATTACAGAATATGAGAACTTTTGATTATGCACTAACCCTCTAATGAGAACTGTCTTGAATTTGGTGTGAAGGAAGTTTTCAAGAATCAAGCGAGAAGGGTGATATTATGTGATCAAGAAGAGTGAAAAGCCTAAGCTTGGGGATGCCCCCGTGGTTCATCCCTGCATATTTCAAGAAGACTCAAGCGTCTAAGCTTGGGGATGCCCAAGGCATCCCCTTCTTCATCAACAACTTATCAGGTCATCTCTAGTGAAACTATATTTTAATTCTTTCACATCTTATGCGCTTTACTTGGAGCGTCTGTGTGCTTTTATTTTTGTTTTGTTTGAATAAATTCGGATCCTAGCAATCTTGTGTGGGAGAGAGACACGCTCCGCTTTTTCATGTGAATACTCATGTTCTTCACTTATATTTGTTGAGTATTCTTAACTAGCTACTGCAGTGCTTTTAGCTCCTGTTTTTCATGCATCTCTTCGAGCTGTTAGCACGTGTTTATAAATACTCTCTTGCTGCATTATATTATCATTTGGAGAGTTTATGTTTAAATAAATTGATTGGTGTTTGTTTGGAAGAAAGAAAATGTTGCATGTGGTAGTGGTATAATGAAAAATTTGCATAATCTTGTAGATCATTGAACTTTGATAATTTGATTATTTGCAAACATTTTGAGATATATAGATGGTAAAGCTTGCTGGTTAATTAAGTTAAAATCATTAGTGGATTGTTGTCTTAAACTTGTACCGTACTACAAACTCTAAAATTGTTGAAGGTGTAGTTGGACTTGATAGCTTTCCATGTCTGAAAGTTCATTGTAATAACTAAGTTGTGCTGAAGGTCGAGGGATCTAACGGGGTACTTGTGCCGCCGTGAACGGCCCTTCTTGGAGTGAATTTTAATCATGCTCTTAATGTTGAACCTGCTAGTTGTTTGCAATAAACTTGTGAGTTCTTTTTGACTAATGTTAAGCTACGGTTTTTGGCACTTCCACCATCCATATTTTGCTAGCCTCTTCGGTGCTGTGCATTGCCTTCTGCTCACATTGAGAGTTGTGCATACTTCGCCGGTACATCCAACCCCGTGGGAGGACTTCCTCTTGTTCTCCTACACATAAGCCCATACATCTTACTCAAAACAACCACCATACCTACCTACCACAGCATTTCCATAGCTGTTCCGAGATATATTGCCATGCAACTTCCATTTACATTACATGACTTGTTGTCATTCATCACTTATATATTGCTTTGCATGATTCTATACAGCTGATGTGTGGTTTACCCATGTTACGCTAGATCATTGCATATCCTGCTACACTGGCAGAGGCATACAGTTTCATACATCATGTCTTGTTCGTTATGAGTTATATGTACCAAAAAGTGTGTTGTCATATTAGAATGTTGCCCCTGAAAGTGAAAAGTGCTATGTGGCCATCGAAAAGAGAAACACAAAAGTAGAAAAAAATAAAAAAAGAATAAAGAAAAAGGGGGCAACATTACTATCCTTTATCCACACTTGTGCTCATGTTTCAGCACCTGCAGTATTCATAGTCATCATTTGTGCTCATTTAGCACCTATACTCCATGTGAGAGAGTTTTCATGTTCTACTAGTATAACTATGTGGGGAATTTACACTATAGAATTTGGGTTGTATATTCCAATGATGAGCCTCCTCAAAAGTGCTCTAGGTCTTCATGAGCAACCAAGTTGGATGCACCCCCACTAGTTCCATTAGAGAGCTTTCATACACATATAGCTCTATGTGCATCCGTTGCATGGCAATCACTACTCCTTACATAGCTTCGATCATAAGACTTCCTCTTGTCTAATGATCACTTATAGCTTTGTGAGACTTTCTTCCATTGGCCTTCCAAACCCCCATTAATGTTCTCTTTGCCATAACATCATGGTGCCAATACCAAATGCTTGCGCTCACCGGTTGAGTAGACTTCGAAACAGTTGATTCATGACGTTCATGTTTATGTTTACTTGGCTGAATCCTTCAATGTTATGAAAATTTACTTGATGCTTGGTTTGAAGGATAGAACTCCTATGCTGGATACTCAAATCATCTTTAATGAACCTTGTACGGTTTCATGTCTTTGAAGCAATAGTTCATGAACACTTTTAGCTTGTTTGACTCTTGCTTTGTCTTTTGATATCAACTATATACATTTGCCTTGAATGATTTGATCACAGCTTACATGTCTTACAATATTATGATCAAGATTGTGTGAAAGCATGTCTCCTCAGAAATTATTTGTTGTTATCGTTTTACCTACTCGAGGACGAGTAGAACTAAGTTTGGGGATGCTTGATACGTCTCCAACGTATCTATAATTTCTGATGTTTCATGCTTGTTTTATGTATCATTGTCACATGTTTTATATGCATTATATATCATTATTATACATTTTCTGGGACTAACCTATTAACAAGATGCCACAGTGTCTGTTCCTGTTTTCTGCTGTTTTTGGTTCCAGAAAAGCTGTTCGGGCAATATTCTCGGAATTCGACGAAACAAAAGCCAAACCTCCTATTTTTCCGAGGGACACACGGAGCCAGAAGGGCAAGCCAGGGGGAGGCCCACGGCCTCCAAACCACATGCTCGCGTGGCTGGGCCCACAGGCGCGCCGGGAGGTGAGGAGGGAGCCCAGGACCTCCACCGACATCGCCCCTTCGCCTAAATATTGCCCCAGACGCGAAAACCCTAGAATACGAAGTCATATTTCCAGAAGAGTTCCGCAGCGCCGCCGCCATCGACGACAAGTTTCGGGGGACAGAAGTCTCTGTTCCGGCACGCTGCCGGGACGGGGAATTGCCCCCGGAGTCATCTCCATCGACACCACCGCCATCTTCATTGCCGCTGCTGATTCCCATGATGAGGAGGGAGTAGTTCTCCCCCGAGGCTGAGGGCTCTACCGGTAGCTATGTGGTTCATCTCTCACTCCCATGGTGTGATCTTTATGTGATCATGTGTATTGCTAGTATCGCTGAATACATTAATAATGTTTATGCTACTCAAGTGATTTTGTCTAGTTTCTGGAGTCATTGTGACAACACGGTATCAAGGTGACAGTGTGGGTACTTGTGTGACTCTATGAATAATTCAGACATTTATCATGGCTTATTCTTGGGAATTGTGGTGTTTGTTTACTCAGACTTTGAGGAGTGCTCTTGCAGCCCTACGCATAGTACTCTTGCTTCATCAAGAAGGAGAATAATCCCGAGTAGTATTTACTTGTGTTCAGTTGTGCTAATCTAGTTGAATATGTGGATGTTACTCTTTATCTATTATGCACTCTATAGGTTACTTTAATATGAACTCCGGTACTCTCCACGGTGTAAAGGTGACAGTGTGTGCACCGAGTGTGACTCCTTTATGACGTTGTGGCGCTTGTTTACTCCGGCTTGAGGTGTGCTTTTGTAGCCCTACACAATGAATGGTGTTTGTTATCCAATAAGAGAGTGTTTAAGAGTAGCTTTTACTTATTCAGTTATGAGATCATTGTTGAGAGTGTCCACTAGTGAAAGTATGATCCCTATGCCTTGTTTCTAAGCATTGAAACGCCTTGTTTCTAAGCATTGAAACACCGTTTACAACAAGTTCTGCTACATGTTTGCTTGCTGCCATTTTTATTCCAGATTGCAATTACCACTTATAATCCTCCATATTACTTGTATTTCACTATCTCTTCGCCGAACTAGTCACCTATACATCTGACAAGTGTATTGGGTGTGTTGGGGACACAAGAGACTTCTTGTATCTTAATTGCAGGGTTGCTTGAGAGGAATATCTTTGACCTCTACCTCCCTGAGTTCGATAAACCTTGGGTGATTCACTTAAGAGAAACTTGCTGCTGTTCTTCAAACCTCTGCTCTTGGAGGCCCAACACTGTCTACAAGAATAGAAGCGTGCGTAGACATCACACCATGGTCTCCTCTAGCAACAAGGGCAAGGAGGCTCTGAAGGATGATCTCAAGGACCAGGAGGCTGAAGAAGAGAAGGACAAGATCGAAGTTGATTATGATGTGGAAGAAGATCCACGTCCTTTCCCTAGTGCTACTGTTGCAACTATCGGAGTGGTACGAAATCCGACCAACTTCAAGGTGGGTGCAAGGATGAGCACGGGTGGCAAAACTCCTCGTCACTTCCTGGCCCCCAGAACACTCCCTCCAGATACCAAAAAGCCCTTCCGCACTCTCATCCATAAGTACCAATTTGAAAAAGTTCCAGAAACAGAATTGCCCACTCGTTGGGATATAGATCGTTCTAACAATGCAGGGAAAGGAAGTCCTAAAGCTGAAGAGAAGTGGAACAACAATTCCAGGAGCTGGGATTAATATTCCGACAAGATGATGAACCGCATTGAACATAATTCAGAGTTGATTCGCAATCTTATCTAGAAGGTCGACGAGCTGAAGGAAATTGTTGAGAAGCTTGTTGGAGAATCTAGCGTGTCACCAAAGGAGTAATTCGTCATGGGTAACAACACACCCTCAGCTTGTTCCAAGCTTGGGGGGAGTGTTTTCAGTATCATTATCTTTTATCTTTTGCCTTCTAAATTTTGTGGTAGTATCATGAGTAGAGAAGTTATCATATGAGATGGTTTGCAATGTGGAGTGTCACTCCTTAGTTGGTTATCAATGTATCCGTTGGTGTGAGGTTGCTATTGTTTGGAATATTAATGAGAAGTTTTATCTTTACTTCCTGCAAACCTTATTTTAGTTTGCAAATTCTTTTCATATGCTGATCTTGATGTTAGTAGTAGCATCACTTTGGTTGCAGCAAGTAAATCTAGTTGGTTGTGGCAAACTTTGCATTGGTCAGTAGCAACAATACTTTGAAGCTCAAGTAGAGAAGAGAGAACTTCTTGCAAAAATATTATCCCTGTTATCTTTCTTTCTTGTTAGCCCATGAGATTAGCATTCTTGAGTTTAAATATTTGTACTTACAAGGAAGATAGCATGATTGTTTTTATTACATCTATGTTTGTTTGTTTCTCTCAACTCTTATGCTTGCTACCAAACCTTGCTAGTCTAAACCTTGTACTGAGAGGAAATACTTCTCGTGCATCCAAAACCTTTGGCCACTACCCTCCAAAGTATCCACATAACTTCCTATGCATGGTATTTCATCGCCACTCCAAGTAAATTTGTCATGTGCTACCTTTAAAACATTCAAATACTCCTTTTTGTGTCACTGTTTACCAAGCTCATAAGGACGTGGTAGTTGGGTTTGTCATCTTCCATACTAATTTAATTTTCTCAGACTAGCAGCTTACATCTGCTTATCTATTTTATATTGCACAAGAACTGGTTAGACCACTGTAAAGTAATTAAATAGACACTCCTCCATGGTTTGAGATTGTTGGCAGGCACCCGAGGATTCGGTTAGCCATGGTTTGTGAAAAGAAATGGTGGGGAGGAGTGTCAAACACTAGTAGGAAACTGTCTTTCTGTGGATCACTTTTTGTGGCGCACCAAGTAGCCATGCGCCACAAAAAAAATTCTGTGGCGCACGTCGCCATGTATACACATATATGGACTGTGGCGCACTAGTAGGAAGTTTTTGATTTTTTTTTAATTTTAAAAACACATATATACATATACCACACATAAACTACACACATATATACACATACACAAGGGTTAAGAGGGTTGATATGATATTATTATCAATAAGAACTTGAGTAGCATGAGGGTAGTTGAATTGAATAGAACTTAGAAGTTAAGCGTGCTTGGGTTGGAGCAATCTGAGGATGGGTAACCTACTGGGAAGTCATCATTTGAGATATGCTTGGAGTGTGAAAAATGTTCAAAAAATTCAAATATTTAGGGTTTTTTAAATTATTTCATTTTCTGAATTTTTTTTTTGATTTTTTTGAAAATCCATATCTAGATCTGGCCGCCCTTTTTTTAAATTCAAAAAAAAATCTGTGGCGCACCGGGGTAGGGGTGCGCCACAGAATTGTTGTTTTCTGTGGCGCATCTGGGGGTGCGCCACCGAAATAAATTTTTGTGGCGCACGGATGGGGTGCGCCACAGAATAAATATTTTTGTGGCGAGCTTTCTGTGGCGCACCCACCATGCGCCACAGAAAGCCTTTTTGGTGCGCCACAGAAAGGCTTTTCTGTACTAGTGAAAGCTATAAGTGCATAATATAATGCAAAGTATATAAATTCTCGGAACCGCTCTAAAAGAAAGCCTTTTTGGTGCGCCACAGAAAGGCTTTTCTGTACTAGTGAAAGCTGTAAGTGCATAATATAATGCAAAGTATATAAATTCTCGGAACCGCTCTAAAAGTTGGTTAGCATGGAAGATGATAAGAACTCTATCGCTGATTTGTTGACCATTAGCATACACCTCTCAAAACAATTTTTACATCTGTTTTAAAAATAAAAAGCTCTAGCACATGATCTAATCTCTGCTTCCCTCTACGAAGGGCCTGTCTTTTACTTTTATGTTGAGTCAGTACACCTATTTCCTCTTTCTTTAAGCAAGCATTTGCGTTGTTGAGATACAACCATCTATGGACTGTAATACTTCCAATCATGTCTTTTATTCTTCCTTTGTTTGAGCACAAAGATTTTTATCTATGAGAATATAACTTTGAAAGTTTTTCTTTGACTGCAAAGAGAACCGTGATGGTTGAGCTGGTAAGTTCTGCAATATAGCTCTAGTATAAAGACTCTTCTTGAAAGATAAGTTAAATTGTTGATTGTTCTCTGACCAAGAACGAGGTTTGCCACCACCAGTTGATTTCTTTTATGTACCTTTATTTGTGGTTGTTTTATTACTCGTTTCAAGTTAGATTGTATGAATATGAGTTGCTGCCTAAAATGACTTGTTCAGTTGAGTAAATATTGATGCTTCTTCTCCGTATTCCTTATTATCGACACTTCATAAACCTGTGGTCTTGTTTACTGAGCTCAGTTTTCGCTTGGGGACAAGCGAGTCTAAGCTTGGGGGAGTTGATACATCCATTTTGCATCACTATTTTATATCATAATTTACTGTTACTCATCGATATATTTCATATTAATACATGTTACTTATGTTATTTTATCTTATTTTCAATGTTTGATGATTATTGGGGATTTATCTGTCGGAGCCAGATTTCAGCTGGAAAAAGCACCGTCAAGCTAACATATCTACGAAGCTCCAAACATCGCGAGACTTTTTCCGAAGTTCCTATTTTTCCAGAAGACGGAGCTAGCCAAAAGGGGAGCGCTAGGTGGGCCAGGTGGGCCCCACGCCACCCTAGGGCGCGGCAGCCATGTGGGCAGCGCTGGGCCCTGGCGTGGCCACCTGGCTCGGCCTCCGGCGCTGCCCTTCTCATATATCTCCCCCGTAACCCTAAAACATCAGGAGGTTCGTCCACAAAATATTCCGCCGCCTCCACGGGACGGAAACCACAGGGAGAGAAAAGCTCTCCGGCAGGGAGAAATCTGCCTGGGAAATTCCTTCCCGGAGGGGGGAAATCATCGCCATCGTCGACGTCATCGTGCTGAACTTCATCAGGATCATCATCATCATCATCCACCGCTCCACCATCATCATCTCCACTGCTCCACTCCGTTCCGCTGTAACATCTAGGGCTGCACCTTGTCTAGTTCATTAGGGAGACTCTCCCGGTGTTAATTACTCCTTGTTGTTGATGCTATTGAGTTTTATCGGTGAATTAGGGTTTATGTCCAGATTGTTATTCATCATTATATCACCTCTGATCATGATCCATATGATGTCTTGTGGGTAGTTCATTTAGTTCTTGAGGACATGGGGAAAGTCTTGCTGCTAGTAGTGGATAATGTTGAGTAATATTTAATGGTTTGATATTTAAGTTGTGGTGTCATTCTTCTAGTGGTGTCATGTGAACGTCGACTACATGATACTTCACCTTTATGGGCCTAGGGGAATGCATTGTGTATTTAGATTGCTAATTGTGGGGTTGCCGGAGCGACAGAAACCTGAACCCCCGTTGGTAAGTTAGTGCACAAGGGAGTGTAGGATCTGAGAGTTTAAGGTTGTGGTTAGATTTATCTAAATTACTTTCTTGTAGTTGCGGATGCTTGCAAGGGGTATAATCACAAGTACGTATTAGTCCTAGGAAGGGCAGTGCGTTAGCATAGATTCACCCACACAACACTTATCGAAACATTGAAAATTAATCAACTACATGAAACGAAAGCACTTGACGAAATTTCCATGTGTCCTCAGGAACGTTTGGTAATCATAAGTAACACAACCGGCTTGTCCTTTGCACTCAAATGGATTGGGCCACTCGCTGCAATTATTATTGCTCTCGTTTATTTACTCATACTGTATTTATCTGCTATATTGAAAACCCCTAAAAACTTGTCTGCTAGTGTTTACAGTGAATCCTTGATCAAAACTACATACCAGCACCTTCTGCTCCTCGTTGGGTTCGACACTCTTATTTATCGAAAATACTACGATACACCCCTATACTTGTGGGTCATCAATGCATTGACCGCATATCAGAATTAGCTTCGAAACTGCCTCACCACCACCATCACTGGACATCGATCTATTGCAGAAACACGAACACGTGGCGAGTAGACCACATGTAAAGGAAGAGAAAGATGAGAACACACCATATAAGTGAAATAAAAGCTATCACGTACCTTGAAGATTTTTTTAACTGGGACCATAGCGACGTCTCCATTTTTTTCCACGGATGTAAATAAGCCACAATAGATTCCTAACAGTACCTCCGAAACTGAAATGCGGGAAGCAATAGTCATTCACATATCAAATTAAAAACATCATTAGCTTAAAAAAAATCCATTGCCATGAGATTCAATAGACTTTCATATAAATAAGAAGTGACATAACTTTGTCAAACAATCATGAACTTGTGCATGAAGCATTTAACAAAACATTCCTGAATTGTCATGCCGAAAATTGACCCTATTCTCATATTCAATGGACACCATTTGTCATCCCTGAATTGTCATGCCAATAACATCACTGAACATCAAGCTGTAGCGTGCCATTACAGGAAAAAACTGGAGCCACTAATCATAAGAACTGAAAAAAAAATATACTTGGAGCGTTTTATTTACCTTGAGATTTTCATTTTCCATATTTATCTCATCCTCAAATAAGGGCCAAACTCGAAGCCTGATATTCCGTTAAATCACCATACAAGTCTCAAGCTTGGAATTGTATGACTCATGGTGACAGGGCATCATTCGACTACTGGAAAAACAAAATAATAAATTTGTGTGAAGAGAGTTGTACTGTTTGTCCTTTAAGAAGAGAGATGTCCTAATTTGTGTAGCTGTGGAAGAAAATCATTCGTGTTTGGTTTGAGGGATAAATTGGATGAGGTGTTATGGTCACCTCTTTATTGAGATGGTGAGAATACCCCATGTATTACACTTCTGGTAACATAGAAAGATCAAGTTTGACATAAATAATAAGAATTTGGAAAAATAAATAAGTTTAGTAATATAAAATTTTGAAAACAATTCTAGTAATACCAATTTGGAGAAATAAATAATAAGAAAATTCAGTATCATATAGATGCACGAGTGAGCTACCCAAAACCATCTAAACCCACTCGTATGTATTGTCCTAATACTAATCGGAACATAACAGATGCGCCTGCAAACGTTTACTAATTAACTAGCTTATTATCAATCCTAATCGAACTAGTACTACAAGCTCACAAATGTATGAAATTAGTACCTATAAAACTAATCAACTCTAATAAGACCGATTTAGACGTATAGTTAACTATGATCATACCAGAAAAATATCAAGATTAAAAATTAGCAGGTTTGGCAAGACGTGAATCAATATGAACAGTGCAAATCGAGAACACGAAAATAAGGGGAGGTGATCAGCGAACAAACATTTGTCGGGTGAATGTCTCGCCCACGAGTGGTTGCACTCAACCACAACTTTTGTGGTGGATGAGCTCAACCAGTTTTTGAGAAGAATATGCTTGGAATCTGGTTACCCTTGTCCACGCCACACCGCAAACCAAACAAAGGAAAACCACCTGAAAATTGGCCAAGTAAGGGATAGCCACTCAACCAAACGCACCATTAGTCTCCCTCCAAATATAGAGAGATTGCATGCATGCCTCACACCAGAGCTCTATAGATCTTCAAACCCTGGCACCACCCACAAACGATTGCGCAATGATAAGATTCTATCTTCCGACATACAATCAGCAACAAGAGTTTTAGTGACTTCCTGGAACAGTAACATGGACAAAGATCAGCCTGTGAGAGTTGTAGAGAGAGAGAGAGAGTACTACTGTTGAAAGATATAACTGCAAACTTGTAATGTCGAGAAAACTGGTAGACATATATCATTAATGGAGGAACAGTATATAGAGTATTAACGGGTATTTGCAAGATCTGGGAAGCAAATTAGGTTGGCGACATGTATATTTAACCATAAAATTCACAGACGAGAATATTTAAAAAAATAAAGCTAGACATACCTCATGCATCTTTTTCCTTCCGCACAAAATCGCTCCCGTTGATGAAGGATTTACAATCTTCATTGTCCTTATAAAAGCATTCTGCAACGCGGAATGAACTATAAAGAATTCACAGGAACCTGGTTAGCTAATTGAGAACAACCCAAAAGATAAAATGGTAACAGTACCTGAACATAGCCTCGCTCGCCATTCCATGCACTGCCTGAATTAGAGAAAACGGGTATAATTTTTATTCCTCTGGACTTCCAGTCATTGAACCTCTCCTGGCAGACTAGACAGTCTCCAGACGTTATATACATACATAAGTTACTTATAAAATGTAGACCAAAGACTGACACCTACCGAATATGTCATCCTCCGAACGTTTGCAGCACCATAAAAGAGGCTTACATCAATATTACCATTTTTACAAAAACCTGACTCAAGAACGACCAGATTGGACTGCAACAAACAAATGTACAAAATGATAGTATAAGCAGCGCGCTCCCATGAGATATGTCTTGTACAAATGTAGTCTCTACCTAATTGATCTGTCATCTACAAATGTACTCTCCACATAAATGATATTAGGGCAGTTAGTTTGCTTAGAATAAGGTTGCAGGCATCACATATATAGAGTACCATATAGATAGTAATTTAGTTAGCCCTGAGATCGAACAATTGTGCATGCTGTAGAAACAAAAATGAAGGGTAATAGAAATGCAAGGTAGAGGAGGCACCCTATCCCATACCCGTAGGCGAAGAGGAGGACCTCACGCGCGTCCACAATCCTGCTTACCTCGAACCCGCGGCCAACGACGTTGCCGCCGACGCCTATAATCTTGCCAGGGCAATAGCGAAGGAGCACTAGTAGAAAACAGCCCTTCGGTTCGACCCTTTCGTCCCGTCCATAATTGCAACCGGGACCACTATGGCACTAGTCCCGGTTCGTGTTTCGAGGAGGCAGAACGCGTCCATTCCCGCGTCGTGGAAGACCTTTAGTCCCGGTTGGGGACACGAACCGGGACTAAAGACCTTCCGTCCCGGTTCATGTCCCCAACCGGGACTAAAGGTGAAAACCGTTTCAATTCCCGCGCGCGTTTTGATTAACACGCGGTGCGGAAGACGGAGCAGCGCGCGCGCCGCCGTTTCGATCACCGCGGCCGCATGCACGGAAGACGAGCGAGCGCGCCGCCAGAAATGCACGCCCGGCCGCCGGCCTCCTCTAACCGCCGGCCTCCCTCTCCGCCCCTATAAAATGCAACACTATTCTCTCTATAACCCTTGCAAAACAGTACCACTCTTGTCGACTTTCTCGATCCCTCTCCTCCATCTCCTCTCTTCCAATGGAGCCACTCGCGCGCCCGCCTCGGTCTCGGTTGTACTACTACGAGAAGGAAGGCATGAAGTTCAAGGTATGGGTCACCCTCCGTGCATGGCGCGTGGAGAGGTGGATCCGCGACGTGAAGAAGTACTTCCTCGACGCCGCACCGATCAAAGGCGTTGGACTCGACTGCGAGTTCACCGACCCTCGGCGGAAGGATACTCAGCAGCGTGCCGCCGTCCTTCAACTCTCGGTGGCGACCGAGACTCTTGTCTTCCAAATCTGCGAGGCTGATCGGGTGCCTCAGCTCCTCGTGGATTTCTTAGGTGACGAGACAATCAAGTTCTACGGCGTGGCTATCCACAATGACATACGGATGCTGGGCTACTACGGAATTATTATTCGGTCCGCGGTCGACCTGCAGAGGGATCGCCGGAACCCAACCGGCAATCTTACTCCGAGTCTCTATGCTCTCTCCAATGCTATCATTGGGACAAAACTTGAGAAGAAGAAGAAATACAAGAAGAAGGACAAGGACGCCGACGAGGACGACACGTTGAAAGAAGACCTAATTTTCGGATGGGGCAAAGTTCCATTGAGCTACGATCAAGTCACGTATGCTGCTTTGGACGCTCGCCTCGGCTTCGAGATTGCACGAAAGTGGGATAGTCTACGTGGCTACAATACCAACTACGATCATCTTAATGTCGTTGATGAGTAGACTATCTATATAGTGATGTGCGTGTCCTTCTCATGTATTCGGTCAAATTCGGATTCCAAAAACTATATCTATGTAATGACCGAAATATTAGGATTCATCTTAATGTCGTTGATGAGTAGAGACTATCTATATATATATATAGTGATATGCGTCTTCTCATGTATTCGGTCAAATTCGAATTCCAAAAACTATCTATATAATGACCGAATTTTTTTTATCTAAATGACAAATAATTAATTAATAATTATTATTATTTAATCATTAAAATTTTATGCAAAAGATGATATGGACACAATATTTAGATTTCTATCATTTTTTTGATCGATTTATACATATTATTTGTCGAATTTCAATTTACGGATTTAAAGATATGAATTTATCCATATTATTGAAAATGATAATAATAATGTAAAATTAAATATATTTTTATTTGTTAACTATTATTATTACTTAATCATTAATATTTATGTTAATATAGGTTTTGAATTCAAAAAATAATATAATGTGACATCAAAGTCTAGAGAATAATAAGATTGAAACCATAGTATTATCAGGAACTTATCAGTGCAGTCTTGGAAGCTAATTGGAAAGGAACTTAAAAGTTAAGCGTGATGTGGGTGGAGCGGTGTGAGGACGGGTGACCGATCGGGAAGTTAAGCGCGTTGTGGGTGGAGCAGTGCGAGAATGAGGGCAAATCATGTGGAACTTGAGATTAATATATTAGTGACGATTAGAGGTTAAACTGACAAATAATATAAAGATTTGAAATATATAATAAGTTTCAAAAAACAATTCTGAAAAATTCATATTATTCGTCTGACCACATGGAAAAGCCTCTAGTCCCGGTTCGTAGACAACTGGGACTAAAGGTTAGGGGGCTTTAGTCCCGCTTCTCTAGTCTCGGTTGCCTAACCGGGACTAGAGCCCCTCTGGAACGGGACTAGAGGCTTGATTTCCACTAGTGGAGGTGCTCATTGGGGGTGTCGCGGTATTGGGGGCGCGGGGGACGAGGAAGTCGAACGATTTCGGCGAGGACCCGACGGGTGCGGAGGCAGGGGGAGGGGAGCAGATGGCGAGCAAGATGGGGTGACTGACGGAGTGGAGGCAGAAGTGTAGATACTGGCCGACGGCGACATGTGAGGCGAGGAGGGAGGGGCGGGAGGAGAGGTCGAGGGAGATGCGGAAGAAGGAGCCGTCGGCCGTGGGAGGAGGCTCGAGCGTGGGGGCGGCGTTCGAGGTGAGGCGGAGGTGGCTCGGGCGTAGCAGGTGGAGACGGCGTGGCCGCGATCGGAAAAGCATGGAGGGCGGCGGGAGGATGCGGGGCAGCTAGCTGGTGACCGCCGGCCGAATGAAAAATTGCAGCATAGTCATACTGTTTTGTTCTCTGTAATAAGAAATAATGCAGCAAATGGTTATATCTTATCGACGTTGGCATCTTGCGTTCAATTAGCCTCCCTCCAGATACGGAGAGCCTGTATGCCTCACACAAGAGCTCTACTTTTTCCATACGACTTCAAACCATTACCGTATGATAACAGAATAGAGTTCAAAAACAAAGCTAAAAACGACATGAGTTTTTAGTTCCGCTCCTACTAAGGAAGAGCCTACAACCAACCAAACTAAACAAGTTTTCACCACAGCCCAGAGGGCTAAGCACGACTCCCTGGCGCTTTATATTACAAGTTTTTCTTGGATGATGTAAATAAACCATCACCCCCCAGCATCCATGGTGCTAACCACAAGTTTTTCCATTCCCAAAATGACCACTGCACACTTCCAGGTACTCAAGCTTTGACGTCACTTTTGACAGTTTCACTTCACACCAGAACAGTTTCACTCCTCCATGTTATCTTCTCCACTCTCCAGCATCACACATGAGCTCTATATATCTTCAGATCTTGGCACCGCCCACAAACGATTAGGCAATGATAAGATTCTATCTTCCGACATACCGTTAGCAACAAGAGCTTTAGTGACATCCTGAAATAGTTACATGCATGGACAAAGATCAGCTTGTGAGGGTTGGAGAGGGTACAACTCTGCGGGCCTCTTTGGATCACATATTAGAAAACACAGGAATTTGATAGTTGCACGTGTAAAATAGAGGATTACATAACACAGGAAAACTGCAGGAATGATTATTTGGATGCAACATAAGAATTCTATGAGAGTGAGTGTAAAGAAGAGTTTAAAGTGGATGTTGAAATTCCTATGGATTAGGGTGCAGAAATGCAATCCATAAGAATTTTGGAGGTGTCATTCCTTTAATCCAAAGGGACACCTTAGGAAAAAATCTTATGAATTGGAATCCACCAATATTCCTATGAAAATCCTTCAACCTAAAGAGGCCGAAACTATATCCAAATTGTTAATATACCGTATATTTTTACTATGACGTAACCACAAACTTGTAATATCGAGCAAACTGCTAGACATGTATTATTAACGGAGGAACAGTATATAGTATCAATGGGTATTTTGACAGATCCCATCTGGAAGCAAATTTGTACTGCGCTCTGTAAGGCTACATATGCCAAGTCAAATATAGAGTATTAACGGAGGAACAGTATATGACCCACAAAAGGCAGTGCCACACTGGTTTCTATTTATATGTAGTTTAATCTTGAGATCTAGTGTAGAGAGATCAGTGAGCCACATAAATGAAGATAGGTTTGCGAAATGTATCTTTATCCATAAATTCACATATGGGAATATTAAAAAAAACTAGACATACCTCATACATCTTGTCCCGTCCGCACAAAATCGCTCCTGTTGATGAAGGATTTATAACCTTCTTTGTCCTTTTAAAAGCCTTCTGCAATGCAGAAATAAACTATAAGAATTCATTGGAACCCGGTGAGGTAATCAAGAACAACCCAGAAGATAAAATGATAACTGCCTGCTGCATGATAGGTTTCAAAAAAAAAATGATTGTATGAGCAGCGCCACTCCAATGAGATCTGTTGAAGATAAAATGAACAACCCAGAAGATAAAATGATAGGTTTCAAAAAAAATAACGGTACATGAACATAGCCTCGCTCGCCATTCCATGCACTGCCTGCATGAGCGAGAACAGGTATAATTTTTATTCCTCTGGACTTCCAGTCATCGAACCTCTCCTGGCAGAGCAGACAGTCTCCCAACGTTATATACATATAAAAGTTACTTACAAAATGTAGACCAAAGACTGACACCTACCGAATATGCCATCCTCCGAATGTTTGTATCCTCATAAAAGAGGTTTACATCAATATTCTCATTTTCACAAAAACCTGACTCGATGAACGACCTGATTGGACTGCAACAAACAAATGTACAAAATGATTGTATAAGCAGCGCCACTCCAATGATATCTGTCTTGTACAAATGTATTCTCCACATAATTGATTTGTCTTGTATAAATGTACTCTCCACATAACTGATACTAGGGCGTTTGCTTAGAATAAGGTTGCAGCATTGACATGTAAGCATCATATATATACTAGAGTACAACTATAGATGCAACGATGTTCCAGTAGAGCAACTAAGATAAAAGTATCCATATTTCTCCAATTGGTTGAAATGATAGAAGAAAACAAAATCAAGGAGTGGTCATCACCCACATAATACTTGGAATGTGGCATCCTAAAACAGATTCTGCATGCTGTAGTACAAATTCCTAACTAGATCATTTATTTAGCCCAGAGATTGAACAATTGTGCATGCTGTAGTGCAAATTCTTCCATGAGTAGAAACAAAAATGAAGGGTAATAGAGAAGCCGCGGGAGGTAGTTAGGCACCCTAAGGACCTCGCGGGCGTCGGCAATCCTGCTGACCTCGAACCAGCAGCCAACGGCGTTGCCGCCGACGCCTATAAGCTTGCCGGGACGGTATCTAAGGAGGTGCTCATTGGGGTGTCGAGGTATTGGTAGGAGCGGTATCGGCGGGTGCGGTATTGGGTTTGGCGTCTGCGCGGGACGAGGAAGTCGAACGATTTTGGCAAGGACCCGGCGGGTGCGGAGGCAGGGGGAGGGGAGCAGATGGCGAGGAAGATGGGGTAAGTGAAGGAGGGGAGGCAGAAGTGGAGATACTGGCTGGCGGCGACGTGTGAGGCCAGGAGGGAGGGTTGGGAGGAGAGGTCGAGGGAGATGCGGAAGATGGATCCGTCGGCCGTGACCAAGGAGACAGGCACCTCCGTCCACTCAGCCGGCACGGGGAGCTGGGTCAGGGTTGGAGGCTCGAGTGCGGGGGAGGCGTTCGAGAGGAGGCAGAGGTGGTTCAGACGGAGCAGGTGGAGACGGCGTGGCGGCGATCGGAGAAACATGGAGGGCGGCGGGAGGATGCGGCCGGGGTAGCTAGCTGGAGACCGCCGACCGATGGGGGAAGGTCCCACGACCTAGGGTTCAAAATGGAACTGAACGGACGGAAATTTCGAAGGTCTCAGGGAAAGTAGAAAACGAAAACAAAATGGGTGAAAAATATAGTAGATGGCCTAGGGAGTAGGGACTAGGTTAAAACCATGAAAAAAAAGTGTGATATTACACGCCACTAATAGCACGTTATAGCGTTTGAGAGCTCATATGGGACTCCTAGGAGCATGGGCACCAGGATGGAATATGATAAGTTTTAGGTATGTAGACATATACATATACCTTAGGTATGTATACCTTAGATACGTAGGAGGTACATATGATTTTGGGTATGCATATTATGGGGTATGCATATCTAATATATATACATATCTAAGTTATTTATATATACCTGATCTGTACGTGTACAATTGGACACACATAACCAAGCTATATATAACATGTGGATACCTCGAATACGCATACCCAAGGGTATGTGTACCTTCTATATATCCAACATGTGCATACCCGAGATATACTTGTCGTCTACATACCGAAAATGTACTGTACTCTATCTTGATGCCCGAGTACCAGGAAGCATCTGTTAATTTACCTATATATAATATATATATATTATATTATATATTATACTATCTAAAAAGCAAGAAGTGTCCCTTCGTCAAGCCTCTTGCTTTGTTTTTTTTCTCCACGCATGTTTCCTTCGTCAAGCCTCACGGTTTTTTTTCCCGCTCCGGCCAAATCAAATCTCGCTAAGGGAACTCTTTACGGTAATGCATCAATCAGCAATTATTACACGCGTCAGTCAAATCTCCCTAATCTATCCAATATCATTAAAACGTACAGGTCAATCAAAGGATTGCATGGAGCGAAACCTACCAAAACTATCTGTAATTATTAAATGTCACTAATTACAGGCTGAATTCCAATCAACGGAAGATTGCATGGAGCGAAACCTACCAATACTGTCTCACAAACCAATAATAATATGCCACTAATTATTTCTATGCCGGTTTTTGGCCTCACTCCCTCGCGTCCTGTCGTCGTGTTCCGTTCATCGCTCCCAGCCTACCACCACATACCGTAATTTTCCTCCGCTTAATAGTTCCTAACTCGTAAGCATGCAGGAGTATGACGATGCTATGACCGCTTGGTGCAGAACTGAAAGCAGGCTGTTACTATAGTTCGAAAGAGCGTTACAAAGGGGTGTAATGGAGGGTGCGGGAATGCAGACGCGAAGTGTCGTGCACTTATAGTACAGACGACAGAGGAGATAGCGAGTGGAAAGCAATAACCTCATATTTGAATTTAGGATTCATGGCAATGCCACTCCGTGATGATCAAAGGAATGTAATGTAAGCGTGCATTCTCCGAGTCTCTATAACCTGGGAAGTCTGATTGTGAACATGTTTGATTGCGTGTGGACTGGGTCGGCCTGACAAAATCTCAGTAATAGTTATCCAAAGTCATCCGTGATCTCAGTTTTGGAGGGAAACGAAAGGAACAAATTGTGATACTAAAATCATATTTTTGTAGCAACTATCAACCATAATTTTTGGTTTGGTCATTTTTGTCTCCTCCTATACCAATGAGAACCTACTTTACGCGACTTCATGAGAATATTTTGTTCTCCCCCGTTGCAACGCACGGGCAATTAGCTAGTATATAACAGTGTATAATGTCCCGCTAATAGCACGATATAGCGCGCGTATTTTAAGGCCGGCGTTATTTTAGATATTTTTTCCTTGGTTAAAACGGAACCGGACGGATGGAAATTTCACGCTCACAGAAAATTGTTTTAATACATGCAGGATACCGTAGAAACAGACATCTATCGAGACAAAATATAGCGGTATAATGAGTGGCAGATCCATGAAAAAAATAGAGGGTGGGCACACTCTCCACTAAAAAAATCGCACAACGATTAAAAGTTACCAAATGAATAATATAAATAGCAAATCGATTAATGCCATCATATATCCATATATATGTTTCAAATGTGCTTTGATCCCAATACAAAATAGTTCAAACACATGAACAAACTCTTACATGATGAAATATAGCATAAATGGGAAATTACATCAATATCATTTGGTAATTCTACGCCGTCGCATTGCCATGGAGGGTTCAACTATGTCATCTTCACTTAATTCCAAGAACACCTCTGGCTCGATAAATGTCACGAAGCAATAGTTCAGGAGATCATCACACATACTATTTCTCAACTTATTTTTCACTAGACTCATTGAAGAAAATACTCTTTCAACACTCGCCGTCACCACCGGTAAGAGCAATATCAATTTGAGAAGTAAGTAGACCAAATCATAAACATGGTGCTTTTTTTGTTTCAACAAGCGTAGTAGAGAGCTCACCAAGATGATTTACACATTTGAACCTATCATCTTTTCTCACATCATCAATAAATGTTTCAAGTTGGAACTCAATCCTTATCAACTCCAGACTTGATATGTCACTGGTAGAATTGGCCAAGTCACATTACATTTTATGCATCATAAGAAGCAAATGAATTCAATGGATTCAAAGCCGACATGAAAATAAGCAACTCCATATTAACCTCACCAAACCGATTGTCAAGCTCTTGAATAATCTGATCAAGGACACCAAGATATACCTCTCTTTTATAATGATCATCATTTGTTTGTATTTCATAATACAGATGTGATCTTCCATGAGCCACATGTTGATCACCCGGTGAAGGAACTTCAGTGCCATGTTTGTTGCAAAACAATGTCACCTTTGCAAGAAGTTGATCCCATCCATGAGACATCATACCACGAAGTGTATCCTTTGCCAATGCAACAAGAGCCATTGCATTAACAATATCTTGATCCCACTTTTGCAAAGATTGAGACAAATCATTTGTGTAACCAAGAGTAACAAGTATCAAGTGAAGATTGAAAACAAAGTCAATTCATTCAAAGGCTCTGGCCACTCCACGTATTCGTGTCCACTCACTCTTTTGTGAAGGATCTTTTCCAATCCTCACAAGTACTTCAACAATTGGGGGATACATATAAAAATGTGGCAAATGGTTTTAAAATGAGAACCCCATCGAGTATCACCGGGTCAAAAGAAACCTCAAGCATCTAAGAGAATAAGTTAGTATTAACTTGTAAAGAACTATATCCTTATTAGACACCTTCACAATAACATCATTAATTTCGATGTTGGGTGTAACAAATAAGTTGTACTTCTCTTGAGCTTGGTTGTGAATGCTACCAACACCACCCACATGTTTCCTAAATGTTTCAGGTCTTTTTCAATCTCTAAACCGTCTTTAACAAAGGTACCACCTTCAAGACCGCCATTGCATCTTCCTTTGAACAAGTAGCATAAAGAGCAAAACACTACATCCTTTGTGATACTATATCTAGCCAATTGTAATGTGTAAACCAAACAAAGCTGAAATGTTAGTTTTTACCCTTTATTTTTCTGGTTGGGAAGGTATGCTCAAATGGTTGGCATGGACCTTTTCTGATATATCCTCTTCTAACATCATCTTGATTATTAACATTATATGCTGAAATAGGAATCATTTCCCTGGATCATGTGGAAGGAAGTGAGAATCATATGGTTGTTGGGGTGATGGTGGATTTGGTGTTGCATCTTCCATTTTGGTCTCACTCTCAGAATCAGATCGGATCGGAGGTGCAGAATCAACACGCGCCAACACAAGCCCACTATCTTAAATGTGTTCATCATCTAACACCACGGGAGATGCAATCTTCTTCGCTTCATGTTTCCAAAAAAGAGACGCAATGTCGCTATTCCTCTTCATAGTCAATTCTACAATGGCAACTACTCTTCTGATGCCGCTACTCGACTCGTATATGGAAGTCAATGGCAGCTTGGTTCGGGGATCCAAACATGTTCTCCTTACCAACTTCGTCTGCTGGGATGCCTGAAATCTCGAGGCACTTCACCTCTCATCCTAGAGTATCGTCTAAAGGAATGAGGTCGACTGTTAACCCCATATGCTGGGAAATCAGTAAATAGCGAAACACGTGGGTTTTTAACAAAATCTCTACCATGTCGTTGCACCTCGCCGCCAAAATCTGAAAAGAAGGCCTTGCATGGATCATGGCTAGGGCTAAGCACTTTGCTTCCCTAGTCCCTTAGCGGTTTCTTTTCTGCCGCTTGATGTCACCCCTTTCTGGGGGTGACCTTGTTGTGATGTAACTTCGTAGTCCGGGCTTAGGCCCTTGTGTTTGCTTCTCCTAAATCTATGAAAAGAGCTCCTGCCCCATTTCAAAAAAAAAACTATTGACTCAAATAGCGTGAAGACTTGGTGCAACATCATCACCAACAGCGGGCCCCACCTGTCGGAAAGAACTTTAGTGTGACTAAACTGGCCTATGAGTGCTTTTTGTCACGATGTCAGGCAAGACCGGTGTTTTTTTCCGAAAAAATTGGAAGTCGGTATTTTTTTACACAATGCTCCGAATTGTGGTGGATTTTTGCAATTTTCTCTTTTAACACACAGATAGTAGAAGAGAGTTGTCCTGTTATGTTACCAACACAAAACTATAAATAAGCTAATGCGTGCAGTCATGACATTATTGGCTCGGATTGCTAAAATTTGAAATTACTATATTTTGTTGATTTTGTTAAAAAAAATTGTCTTTTTACTGCTAATGTGATTCACGTTACGTTTTGTTGGTGACTTAGCCCCATGTTGACATATTCTGATAAATATATTGTCAAGTAACTATCATATTGTTATCGCTGACATGTGTGATTATACATGACTACTTAGTTGCTACTGTAGAATATTAACTTGATTGCAAATTTCCTAAACATCAATCTTGAACAATGAAATACCGATGACACTACCTTTTTTAAAATAATATCATCTCTTAGTTACGTGAATACCCACTCTCTATTTCAACACAAAGAATTAGGCTTTACAACGTCATTGTTCATGGAAAGTGTTTTGGTAGAGAGATGGTCGGAGTCTCACACGGAGAGATGATAGGAAGATGAGAGTGGGAGAGGCCACAGACTTGTGCCGCCGCTATAGATAGATGGGGGTGATGTGGATCAGAGAAGAGGTCCATAGGGGAGGGAGAGATAGAGCCAAGGCCGACATGTGTCGCATGACAAAGAGATGAAGGAAGGCTCACCAAGGATACGTGAGAAGATCGGGAGGATGGCCGGAGATGCACTGATCTGCATCATCGTTTTTCTCCATCGGTGTTGCTTCTCGTCTCTCCCGCGGGGTGATTTCATTTTCTCAGCGTAGGCGTGGGGCGAATACGCAAACTATGGTGGTGGAGAGCATTTTTCCTAATTTTGGCTGAAGATCGAGATCCACGGGAGAGGGAGAGACAGGGTCAAAGCTGACCCGTGCCGCATGACAAAGAGATGATGGAAGGCTCGCCAATGATATGGGAGAAGGACCAGGAGGATGGTCGGAGATGCACTGATCTGCGTCGTCGCTTTGCTACGTTGGTGCCGCTTCTCGTCTCCTCCCACGACATGGTTTCATATTCGAGCGTAGGCGTGGGGCGAATACGTAAGACAGGGCGGTGGAGAGAATTTTTTCAATTTTGGCTGAAGATCGAGATCGGGGTTGGGGGTGTCTCAATCTCAACATCTAGACTCGAAAGAAAGAGAAAGAAAATAGTTGGCACTCGTATGATCAGACTGAGTAGCAAGCAAGTTAAAGCACTTCCTGATTTTTTTTTTTTTTGAACTTGTGCATATAAAAGAAGTTTGAAGTTATGGAACTACGGTGGCCAAGTGGCAGGTGTTGGCCATGTCCACGTGTGTGCCGCAAGTGGTCAAGTGTCCACTCACTCATCACACGGTCACGGCCCTCGCGTCCCTCCACAGCCACAGACCGCGCGTTTTACCATCTCGACGTCTCATCGTCATCGGAGAACAGAACAGAGGAGAGAAACGACGATGGCTTCCTCTGCCTCCCTGCTCCACACTTCCACGCTCGCTCCAGCCTTCTCGCCGCCCGAACTCCGGCGCGGACGCCTCCCGCCACAGCTCGACCTCCGCACCAGGTACTGCCCCGCCAGAAGTCGTCGCGGCGTCTCGCTCGCTGCGGCTGCCGCGTCGCCGGACGTCCAGAAGGAGCCCTCTCCGTCCCCTCCGCCGACGGACGAATCCGCCCTATCGGTGAGCCCTAGCCTCAGAATGAAGTTGCATCTGTACTGCATCACCACAAGAAAAATACTGTCATAGCCTCGCGCGCACCCAATTTGGCTGTCATTAGCCCGTGATCTGTCTGACAATAATTGAACTGTTTCCTGAATCTGGTTTAGCGTAGGCCGTGGCGGAGAGCGTGAAGGTGCTCAAGGCGGCGGCCAAGACGAGGAAGGTGCCCGCGCCAGAGGTGCTGGCGGCGCTGGCCACCATCAAGAAGGCCAAGCTCGACACCTCCGCCTTCTTCCAGACGCTCGGCGGGACGGAGTCCCCCGGCAGGACCTGGATGCTCATCTTCACCGCCCAGGTCAGCAGCAAAACAAACACCTGAATTTCAAGCAAAAAGAAAAGGCAATTTGGTCTCTGCTTCATCAGAATCGCATTTTGTTTCGGTGGCTGATCGATTGGGCTCGAGTTCGAAATATGGGTCGCAGGGTCGGCTGGAGAAAGGGAGCTACTTCCCGGTGACGGCCGTGCAGCGCTTCGACGCGGCGGGGCAGAGGATCGAGAATGGGGTGTACCTGGGCCCCGTGGGCAGCTTGACCTTCGAAGGGAGGCTGTCGTGGAAGAAAAAGATCCTGGCCTTCGTCTTCGAGCGCCTCCGCGTCAAGGTCGGGCCGCTAGGTCCCCTCGAGATCGGCCTCGGCGGGCTCAGCGGTGATGATGCGAGCAGGGAGCCGAGCAGCAAGGACCCCTTCTTCCTGTGGTTCTACGTGGACGAGGAGATCGCCGTGGCGCAGGGCAAGGGCGGAGGCACCGCATTCTGGTGCCGCTGCAAGCGTGTCCCGGCGTGAAGATTGAGTTCGGTTCAGTTTAGCTTCTGAGAGATCACGAGGTAGCATGGTAGGAAAGTTGTAGTGCATCAAACACATTCAGAGGTGATACGCTGCTTCCTGGAAATTTCTCTTTTTAGTGCATCAAACAAATGGATGATGGTAAGAACTGGATTAACAAGCCGCTTAGTAGAGTAGCTAGCTTCGTCTAACAAACTTAATTTCACCTAGTACTACTAGCAAAGCACAAGACTGAGACGCACAGGGCCCACGAGATTTAGGGCCCCATATTTTTATATATACCTTATTTTTAGTAAAAAATTATATATCGGTTTTGCTAATTCTCAATCGAATGAGAATTAGCTTAGTTCTCATTCGCATGACGTCATCAAACTTGCAACTGATTCGGACCATTTGATTTGCTTCGTGATTCGTGCTCAACTTGCAACTGAGATTTGATGACGTCATTCGACTTGCAACTGCTCTGGACCATTTGATTTGCTTCGTGATTCATGCTAATCATGAGTTGCAAATTGACTTGCAACTGGGATTGATGACGTCATGTGAATGAGAATTAAGCTAATTCTCATTCGACTGAGCGCTAGAGAGACCCTTTATATATACCTATATATACTTGTATAGCCTCTGAAGGAAATTGGACTGTATACCGGACGCTGCGCATCGCGCGCTGCGCTGCTGGCCTCTCGATCGATATGCTCGCTCACGATTCCCAGGCCCCGCCGACGCACACACACGCACGAAGCCACGCACACGAATCGTCGAACCGACGCACATCGATAGATCGATTGCATCCACATCCCCACTGCGCCGACGACGGGCGACACCGCGGTGACCGCGCGACAATTTCTCTTCATCGGCTTATTGCAAAAACAGGTATAGGCGATAGTCTGGTTGATCTTTTGTATCCACACTTCTAATTTCTGATCGCGTCCACCCTTCAATTTTATTTTATTTATCTCTTATATCTTGTGTTTCAATAATACAGATTTGAGTCACCATGGTGAAACATCAGTCCGGTTCTCAGAAACGTAAGAGAAAAGAAAAAAGATTTTCGTGTGGTATATGGCCCCATTTTAGATTTTCGCATAGGGCCCCGGTTTTTGCCGGCCCGACCCTGAGTCCCCGGGTCCATTTGGACCCTTACCCGTTAAAAGAGGAGGAAACATTACATGGTGTGTGGACGCTTGCAACACTTCCATTAAATTGCCGTAGAATAGTGTCCACGAGCCCGAAGACCTACGCATTCATGTCTGCTAACCAGTCATAAGTCTTTTGACCATAGAGGATGAAACAAATGAGCAATGCCAACTAGCGATGTTGCTAGTAAGATTCATGTGAAAATCACTTATTATGGACATCTCATATAATCTAGATTTTTTGTTACTTACAATTAAGCTGAAAAAACATACTCGACTATTAGATATTTGTTAGACTCATATGTCTTAGAACACTCTATAGTATATTTAAGATAAGGAACATAGACATAAACACACACATATGTATGCTATAGATCATCAATGTGGCATGCATTTTGTAGTTGAACGCAACTTTTCCATCCTTTTATTCTTTGCTTCGAGTAGATGGAACAAGGTTCAATTAAATGCCCCAAACTAAATTTTGGCAAAGGAACATACTCATTATGACTACCTAGTTCACGGGTATATTGTAATTGTAGGCGGTCCAATTTTATAATGGTGAATTTCACATTAGAAACACAATACATGTTTAATGTTGTTAGATACAATAGAAAATAGTAATTATGAATATATGTTAAAGATTGTATTAGTGATAATTTATTTACATATCGATATTAGAAAAGTAAAAATAATTTGTATAAATATAGTTGATTGATAGAAGATTGTTCTCGAAGAAGGCAGTTGTACTGAAACTGAAAATAAGCATCTTTTCAGTAACAAGGTTACCAACGTAAAGCATGTCACGGAAAAATATTTTGTAATTTACCATATCCTGGTCAAAGATGAGTGAGAACTATCAACCGGGATGTAGAAGGTCAGCCTCATGGTGTTCTCCTTTTTGTTCGTCCGATCGCGGCTGCCAGCCGATCCGTTAATTTCGTGCTGCATGAGATAAAAACCAGCGGGTAGAAACCATAGCACCAATCCCTCCTCCGTCGCTTCCACGTCCCACCCTTTCTGCTATAGCCGCCACCATGCTCCGTCACCCCTTCTCTCATTCTACATCTTGCTTTTGTTGGATTAAGAGCTGATTATATTATGTATAATTTGCTTTCACTACAAATTAATGCTCAATAGTGTTTTCTTTCCACTCATATGAAATTATGAATAATAAATCATAACCTAATCTATTATTTGTCAAATAGTTCTTGATGAAAATTCAGAACTGCTACATCATAATACAAAATACACATTTACGGTTCTTTCTTAAGTCAATCTATTTCTTTACTCCTTCCGTTTTGCTTTTTTCAAAGTCAAACTTTTGAAGTTAGATCAAGTATATACGAAATCAAAATTATCAATTTATATTATAGATGTTGATATTTTTCCTATATATGTGGTCAAACTTTATAAAATTTGACTTCGACTAAATTCAAAACGCAATGTAAAATCGTGAACGGGGAGTAGTTTTTACTAATACTAGGACTACTACGTATAATTTTCCCTTGCTGTAAACAAATGTGAGTTGTGATTTTTATCCACTCTTATGAATAACTAAGCATGGTGTGATTTTGGTTGAGGTGTATAATAATTTTGGTCTCTCCCTTTCTCCGATCTCCGATTCAATAGCTAGGGTGGTTACTATATTAATATAGCGGAAATTCGGCCTATTTCGTCCTTGTTTATTTGCCTTCAATGGAGATGATGAAGGCCTGATTGTGTATCTGATGCGGTTCGTGTTGTCCCGTTATCTCGTTCGTCTCTGGTGCTTTCTTTTCAAACTTTTTTTCCGCTTATGATTGGTCATTTGCCTTCGATTTTTTGTTTTATGATCTACGAGTGATGTCTTCTTTCCCCGTTCCGTGTAGCAGTGAGCCGGGCACCAAAGGAGTAAAAGACCCATTCTTTGTGTGGTTCTACGTGGACGAGGAGGTCGCCGTGGCAAGGTGGAGAAGATGGAGCGGGAGGGCACTCGCCGTGCTCGTTCATCGGCACAAGCTCCGCCGCTGCGCGGCGGACGGGCTTTGCGGCGGTCTTCAACAAGAAAGGTGCTCTCGGGGCGTGGTGAGAAGGAGGACGGTGGCCTTCGTCGTCGACGCCGGAGGTGATGCTGTGGCTTGCTTGAGCTCTGAATCCCCTGCGTATGTACTGCTGTTTTCTGTACTATGTACTTTGTACGTGGTATTATGTTGAATATACGTGGGCTTTCAAAAAAAGAGGAGGTCGCCGTGGCGCAGGGCAAGGGCACTCTGGTGACGGTGCAAGCGTGTCCCCTCCCGGCGTGAAGGTTCAGAGTTTGGTTCAGTTCAACCTTTGCTACACGAATGACGAAGCATACTCGAACGATGATAACACTACTCTCGTGTAGATTTTTCTAGTCGATGATTCATGAATGCATTTAAGATCATTAGTAGTGATGCATGATCGGAAAAGCTGTGGTGCACCAAACACACGGCGAAAGGTGACTAGAGAGAGACTGCCGCTTCTTGGAAAATTCCTGTAAGCTCCTACCGTTGTCCAAAAGTTCAGATATATCACCATCAGTCAGCAACGAGTTCCAAAATTTCTGTGCATCTCCTGGAAAATCCTGTGATCAGACCTGCGAATTAGACCATTCCTCACTTTTTTCACCTTGCCACCGTAATCGAATTGGCTTGGCTTCTTCAGAGTTCAGAGCAGAGATTATTCTGAGCGTTTGAACCACTCCGCGCACTGGCAGCCCACCACCAGCGCCGCACGTCAGAACCGCGCGACAACCCACTCACAACCGGCGGCGACCACCAGCTCCGCGGACATGGCGGCTCCGGCGAGGGCCGCGGGGCCCACGAGGCTGGCGTACTTCGACGACATGTGGGCCGTCCGCTCCACCGCCACCGTCCTCTCCCTGCACCAGGTTCTCTCCCCCTCCCATGTGCCCTCTCGTCACGGTCAAACCAGCACACGAGCTCGAACGAGCCGCCGTGAGTTCAAAAACCCTAGACCCTGACCAAGCTCCGGCTGGTTCCCACATCGCAGGAGGAGGGCGGCCGGCGGGCGGTGCTGCTGGACGCCACCATCTTCCACCCGCAGGGCGGCGGCCAGCCGGCCGATACCGGGGTCATCTCCGCCGCCGGCGCCGGCGCCGGCGACGCCAGATTCCTTGTCGAGGATGTGCGCGTCAAGGACGGGGTGGTGAGCACGGAGACTTTTCTCGATCCGGGAATGGGGAACGCGAGCCTAATAGTGCTCGAGATTGGGCTGAATTTATTTCTTGCCATTTGAGGATGATCTGTGACGTGTTCATGTCTAGGTCTTCCACTACGGGCGATTCGAAGATGCCGCTGGAGACGGGTGCAGAACAGAGCTCAGCCAAGGGCAGAGTGTGACCCTGGAAATCGATTCCGACCGGCGCAGCCTCAACTCCAGGTATGGAGCACACACAACAATTAAACCATTTATACCCGCAAAAAAAACAATTAAACCATTTATGATATCTATTTTGTTTGTGTCAGCAATTTGATGTCCGAGAAAATTTCGGCAGTCGTCGCTAACCAAATCAGCACCTTCTCATTATGTTTTTTTTTGTCTTGCCCTGTAAATTTTGTGGATGTTAATTGCTGAACCTGAATTGCTGCAGGCTTCACTCAGCGGGGCATTTGCTGGACAGTTGCATGACCAATCTTGGCCTTCATCTGGAACCTGGGAAAGGATACCATTTTCCCGATGGGTATGAGTACATTACTCATTACTTGTTTTTCAATTCTTTAGTTCCCTGTCCAGCTTTAATGTAGGTTTTCTCTACTCTGTATAAGCACTCCTGCTCTAGATTTAACTATTTTGGTTGGAATTGAGTTATTGAGTACATCGTGGCTTTTCTTTGTTGCAGACCTTCCGTTGAGTATAAAGGAGTTGTTCCAGCTGACCAACTGCAGGATAAGAAAACCGAGTTGGAAAAACAGGCAAATGAACTGATCTCGAAAGGAGCCAAGGTATAACCCAAGAAAACTGAACATATAGGATTTCATAACCTGGTATACTTAATTTTTTTCCATTGATGCAGGTTTTGGTCTCTGTTTTTCCTTACGAGGAGGCCGCTAAATTGTGTGGTGGTGCCCTGCCAAGCTACATTTCACAAGTTAGTTCTGCACTCCTTTTGGACGGATTTGTCTTCCTTGCATTAAATTCACAGTCAGCCAACGTCATGGATGGTTCTTGTATATTTGGATGGTTTCTCATATATAATGTTCCCGTTTTAATTCCCTTTCAAAAATTACATAAATACTACCTTGGTTCCACACTAGTTGTTGTTTTGCACATTGACACAGTCTCTAAAATGTAACTTTGACCACTAATTTCTGTTGGAATGCAATTATGAAATCTCACAAAATTATATGTTGTGATAGTATTTTATCAAATTTACACATATGATTTCCCTTATCCGGTATTTTTTTTTAAGGATACTGGTTCTGAAAGTTCTGCATGTTGACTTTTTTTATGTGCAAGAAACTGGAGGGAGTATATCATATCTCTAGATTTTATTAACATGCATTTGTTTGATAGTACCAAAGAAAGCAATGTGAAAGCATGTAACATATTCAGAGTGTTATAGCTCTTCTGTAAGCCCATATTGAATTATGAAACAAATAAAAATCAACAAAATAGCTATTTTCTTGAATAATTCAGGTGTGTATTTTTTTCAACTTTTTTACTGTTTAAAAAGCATCAATCCTATTTTATTGATAGAGTTTCATTAGTAAATCAAACCTTACAGTTTTATGTTCCTCTAATTCCTATGTTCTATGAATTAGATAAAATTGTTCATGGCCTAATGCTTCTATTACAGGATAGCACTCCCCGCATTGTGAAATTTGGTGATTATCCTGGTTGCCCTTGTGGAGGCACTCATGTAGCCGATGTCGCAGACATTGGCCACCTAAAGGTAAATTCTCAGGCCTGTCCAATTTTCCAGAAAACTTAACAGCAAGTCGTGATTACCTAGCGCTGCTGAGACGAGAACACTGTAGGGCCGGTTTGATTCGCAGGATAGGAAAAACACATGAATAGGAAAACTGCAGGATTGTAATGTCATGTCCGGATTTCACATGTATCAATCTTTGTTTGATTCCATCACAGGAAAAGCAAAGGATTTTGAAAAAGAGGTGTGAGTGGATGTTAGAATTCCTATAGGAACTAGTGCAAAGGATTCCATAGGAAAAAATTCTATGGGATTCAATCCTATGAATCAAACAAGTAACATAGGAAAAATTCCTAAGGATTTGAATCCTACTACAAAATTCCTATGCAAATCCTTTGAATCAAACAGGCCCTTTTAGTGGCTTCTGTGATAATGAAAATGGTTTTAAAACAAAACCTGAACACATAGTCTTGTTGCTGTTTGCTGGGATCGCACCGATCTTGAGAACACATGAGTGGCTTCTGTGAGGATGAAAATGATGTTGTAGCAATATGTGAACACATAGTCTTGTTGCTGTTTGCTGGGAGGGATCGCACCAATGTTGAGAAATATTCATGAAAACTGGACATTCGGAAAAGTTTTAGCTGTCCAATCGATGCTGCCAGTCCATGTATGATCAACTCTTATCTCTGTTTACCTGTCCTCCACATTGTTTTGTTCAACTTGCATTTCCAAGGACTTGTTTGCAACATGTAGGAGATTTCATGCCAGAATGATAGTCAATGACAGTGTGCACCACCGCATTAGAAAACTATGAATTCCAGCTCTGATACTTATACTTTTGAAGGCCATAGACACATACAAGGTGCATTGTTCAAAGTGAGTAGTATAACAATATGGTACCAGCAGCTTATACACCACAACTGTTTGATAAGTGGAAGCAAAATAATCTGGGCTTATTTTAGGTACTGAACTAAAGCAACAGAATGGTATAGACATTCAATTGTGCCAGAAACAAAGATATGGTCACAAAACAAACATATTCACTATGACACTTGTTTGCAGATGATTGCCTGATCATTTTCTTTGTCCTGCCTCTCTTATATCTTGGAGGTTGATCTTATCTTCCATGCTTCTTCAGGTCACAGGTATCCGAGTCAAGAAAGGCGTGACTAAAGTCTCCTACAGCATCAGCCCATAATTTTTTCCTGAGTGTCCCTTGCGCCTAGAGTTCGCCAGAGAGGTGAAAGGATAGTTTTATTTCATGGATCAGAATGCTCGCATCAGGGTTTCGTAAATGTAGCTTTGATTTGACCACACTTGATATCCGGTGAACAAATGGATGATCATATATAATATTTGGAAAGGTACTAGTTCTACATATGCTGATTTGCGGCGTGTGTTTAGGACTTTAGGTGTTCACCTGCCCCCTCCCAATTCACTGAGATGTATGTTCTGACTCTCGTAGTCTTATGTACGTGGGAAAATACCATTAGATATATGCTTAATTGAGCCAGAGTTGTTAGGGAGAGGTGTAGTGCTTGTCAGACCTCCCGAGTCCTGAAGGTCACGCCATCTAGATTCTAGGAATAATTCTCCAGGACAACATAGAGTACTATATTTGCATTTGATTTCTAGGAATGTTTTTTTGGTCTCATCTAAGCATTTGCCATGGGGATATGAACGGTAAATGAACCCTAGTTCAGCTATTTGCAAGGGTAAAACAAAAATTACATAAAGAATTAAAATTACCACTTCAATTAACATAACAAGTCACGCAAAAGAATAAATCCAGAAATGAATGAATTGCTATTTCTTCTGTACAGATTTACAGATGAGGTGACAACAACTTGTTACAATAATTGACTGTTGATACAAATGAATCGCGTGTTGTGTTTTTACAACACAGAAAGATGATTAATTACAACTAAATCTTGGTTAGATATGAACAGAGCCACTACCTGAATGAATGAAGTGCAAATGTGTACAAATGAATGAATGCAAATCACTACGCAAGCAATTAGTCGACTGATCAGTTGGACGATCATCTGACGATAGCCCTCGAGTGCCTGAGGATCATGCTGAACGGCGTCGTCGCCGTCGGCTGCCGCGCTGGCCGACCACCGCCATTCGCCACCACCACCTTCCCCGTGCTGTCCCTCTTGCATGACCTCCCGTTCACCTTCTGAACCGCGGAAGCAGCAGGAGGAGTCACCGCCGTTGCCGTGGAAGAAGAAGGCGCGGCCGCGCGTGCAAACGCCATCTGCAGCGTGTTTGGCTTGGGCGCCGTCGTCGACGTGCTCCTGTTAAAGACGTTGCTGGCGATGCTGTTGGCGGCCCTCCGCCTGGTGACGGCGCCGTCGCCGTCGTGTTCCCCGCCGAGCACGCCGGGGAGGCTGGACTCGAGCAGCAGCACGGTGGCGCAGTGCTTGAGCACCTCGAGGTTCATCCTCGCATCGTCCAGGCTCCGGTGCGTCTGCTTCCCGATACCGAAGTACGTGGCCAGGGTCGCCATCTTGAGGTCCCCGGCACGGCGCCCAAACACCCGGCCGAGGACGCCGAGGGAGTCGACGACCCCGGCGGGCTCCGGCGCGGGGCGGCCCGCGGCGGCGAACGCGTCGCGGACGCGGTGGCAGTCGAAGCGGCGGATGTTGTGGCCCGCCCAGACGCGGCCGTCGAGGAGTGCGAAGATGTCGTCTGCGACGTCATCGAAGGATGGCGCCTCGGCGAAGGCGGCGGCGAGGGAGGGGGAAGAGGAGAAGCGGCCGGAAACGGCGGAGAGGGAGGCAGGGCGGATGAAGGTGGAGTAGCTGGAGAGCTCGACGAGGCGGCGCGGGCAGACCAGGATGGCGCCGAACTCGAGGATGTTCCAGTGCCGGTCCGTGGAGGTGGCGGTCGGCGCCGCCGCCGTCTCCACGTCGAAAAACACCATCTCCGTCTTGCTCGTCGTCGTCATGGGGGTGCTACTATTTACGCGCGCGCGGTCTCTGGTCTTTACCCTGTAGCAGCTGGTTGATTGGGTTCTTGACGATCGATCTCTCTAGCTAGCTAGCTAGCTAATTTATCTCTGGGCTGTGATCTAGTTTTGACGGCGATCGATGGATAATTCGGTATATATAAGATTTGACGGATGATCGACGGATGGGAGGTTAGAGAGGGAGGAGAATATTTGGTGTCGTCAATGGAGGGTTGCTTCGTTTGGACGGCGACTAGGTTGCCGTTTGGATGGGGAGGTGAGTCTTCCAACAGTGCAAGCAAGCAAAGCAAAGCTTAGCTAGCTAGCTCCTCCCGGGAAGAAAGGAAGGTGGACGAAGGCCAGTTACCTCGAGATCACAATTACTTACTCATCAACGATTTGATCAAGATGCGTGCATGGCGGCGGCGCGCCGGCAGCAGCTAGCTAGCTTGCACGTATGTGATTGGAGATTCCAAGTTTCACAAGCATGCAAACTGCATGCCAAGTGATAATTAATCACGAGGTCACATTTTCTCTTCATGTTGATGATTAGGTTTTGTTTTCGTTGATGGTGCATGACTAATTACTTAATTAGTAATGGTTCGCAAAAAAAAAAAGTAATAACGAAGCTAGAACGCACGGCATGAATGATCGATCAAGACATTAAACGAGGAACAGCCTTTGACCATTTCAAACACCATATATATATGTGTCTAATACTAATAGTTCCATTAGTTTGCATGCGTGGGGATTCATCGACCGCATGCAAGGAGAGGAAGATTACACACTAGCGTTCACCTTAATTGCTCCGATTACTTTTAGACGACAGGACGCCACTTTGCGTCCGTGCGTGGGTCACCACTCCACGGACGCCCGAAGCAGTTGATTACTATCTGTTACACTACCTGTCTAGGATCTATGATAAATTGAGGAAGTAGAAGAAGAATATTCCTTCTCGGTCGCTTGCTCCACAGGTACGTTCTTCTTCTCGGAGATCGACCGACCGAAGCTTCTTAATAACTAGCTTCCCGCAGTAGGCATTCTCTTGCTGCTGTAACCTGTTTCAAATTCTCCTCCAGCCATTTTGCGTCAAGTCACGAACCAAACCCAGCAGACAGAGTCATGAACAAAAAGGCAGTTGCGTCGGTCTTGTTTCCTTACAATTAGCACCGGCACCCGAATTGCTGCACGTGTTGAGAAAGGTATCGCAAAAGATGACCTCCAAGACCACGGGACCAAATCCAATCCAAAACTAAGACAGCAACACAGGTTAGGTGGTCAATAAGACAAGTTGTGCGTACAAACGTACTCCCTCCGTTCGGATTTAATTGACACACACTTGGTTACACATGGATGTATCTAGACACCTAACAAGTATAGATAGATCCATATTTGGACAAAAGCAAGTCAATTAATTTGGAACGGAGGGAGTAATACTACCCACCGGCTTAGTCTCCAAATTAGGAAACACGTCATGCTATGGTTCGCTTGATTCGAGCTAGCGTGTTCAATGGACCCAAGAAAGAAAGGAACAGAAAATAGCCCCCTCCTCGTCGAGTACGGCATAGCCCGTTTATGAAAATTCAAAATTAGCATTTATAAGTTCAAGAAAAATCAGAAAACACATTCTATATGTAGATAATGATGAACTCTGCTAGTGTGAAAAAAATACCAATAATTTTCATTCTAGGCTGAGCAAAAAATGACAATAGTGTGGATCCGAGAGCGTTGACCAGTGCACATTTTGAGAATTTGAGATCTTGTTAGATTTGTCATTTTTCTGTTGCCTAAACGACAAATTATTTTCTATTGTTTTTACAAACATTATCTACATCTAGATTTTTTGTTTAGAATTCTTTTCAAACTTTGAAACTGAGATTCTGATTTTTGTTTTTTATAAAATGGGGCTCCATTTGTGGTTTCCGCTCCCTCCTCCCACATATAAGAGAAAATGTACTTTTTTTGTGTCTAGGACCCAAGTGACTAGACAATTTGAAAGTTTCAATCACCTTTATGCCTATAGAGAAAAAATGTGGTTGCAAAAAATACAAAACTAACTAACAAAATTAATATTAACAAGAAAGTCAAAGTCTAATTGCACCAACAAGTACAATTGGAAAATATCTAACTAGTTTCATATACAATTCACGAGATTTTCAATTTTTTGCACATGTTCATGTATGGGTCATAGAGGTTTCATCCATTTGTTCGTGTTTCACAGAGATTTACCTTTTATTTAGTGTGTTCTAGAAGGGTTTAAAGCCAGACCTATCAAGTTACACCAAAGGTTTCACAATTTTTGCATGTTTTGCAAACATTTCACAAAGGGTTTGTCGACCTCTCGAAGTCCTACTACCATTTTCTCGAGTGTAATTGCCACAATCATAGCCTTGGAGTAAGCGCCGAATGTTGCTAGAGTGCATCATTGGCGTTGTTTTTACCTCGGAGCCTACTAAGACTAGTCACAATGGGGAGTAACATAAGTGCCACATAGGCAAAAAATCTGATGTGGCGGGTAATTAATGAGGAGAGAGATGGTTGTGGTAACTAGCTATGTTACCATAACATCACACATTTCAAGACAAGATGAGTGTATAACCTATTAAATATAACACTACACACATGTTACTCCCCACTATGGAGATGCATGTTACTACTCTAAGTTACTCCCCATTGTGACTAGTCTAACACCAATGCGAGAGCATGCTGATACCACCGTCATCTGTATTGTCCACCTTCGTTGCTTCATGCATGTGTGCAAGATATTTGTGGATCGACTAGTACGGTCCGGTTGTGGATATAATATTTGACGGATGCCACCTTGGGAATAGGATTGACATATCACACATATTATGGACCAACTTACTCGCCGTAGACCAATCACGTAATTGCAATAGTACATGCTCAACGAAAAGTGTTCGTACTGATATTTTGAGTATGAAAGAACTCATAACTTAACTTTTAAAAATTCATGACATAACTCAGAACTAGTTGTCGCCGGATATAACCGTGAAATATGGTATCGGATACGTGCGGATATTGCTAAAACCAAGTATTTTTCAGTATCCGTGAGTTACTATCCATATTTGTGACCGTATCTGGCAACCATCCGACCGAATTCGTTTTTGCCTTCCCTGAGCCTCCGATCGATCCGTCGGTCGGAAATAATATGTACCATTTTCACTACAAATTTTGATCCTCTCTCGTGAAAACTCTGTCCGCCACATTCAGATCCAATCTCCACTCCCATATGACTCGGGCCACAACGCCCATACTATGGTGTAGAAGGGAGAGGACTCCTGTCTTTCATTCGATGGAGCAAAAGTTATTGTATTAGGTTTTGTTGTGGGGTGTGATGACGTAGAACGCACGTTCGCTGAGAAACCCCAAGAGGAAGGTAAGATGTAGTCAGCAGCAAAGTTTTCCCTTGATTACAAAACCAAGGTTGTCAGATCCAGTAGGAATTGGAAGAGGTTCAGAAAGGTGGCAGCGGCGCCGTTACCCGATCACTGACGTGGACCTGCACACACACGATCAAAATATTTTGCCCCAACGAAACAGGAAGGTTGTCAATCTCCCAGGCTTGCTGAATACAAATGATTAAACGTATAGTGTAGAATATGATGATGAACACAAAAGTAGAAGCAGGAAGTAACGTAGAGCGTGGTGAAAACGGTGTTTGTATTAGTGTGGAATAAAGGACCGGGGTCCACAGTTCACTAGTGGTGTCTCTCCATAAGACAAATAAATATACGTGTTGGGTGAACGAATTATAGCTAGGCAATTGACAAATTGCAAACGCATGACAATGCAATATATGACAAGCACATGTTCATTGTTATATCTATTGGGCATTACAACCACATATATAATATAGACCGCTTACTAGTTGCATCTATGACTCATAATCCACTCACAAGATAGCTTCCGGGTCTCCCATGATTATTAAGTTGCAAGCAACAGATTATAACATTAAGCAAAGTGTGTAATGTAAACAAACGCATTAGACTTAACAACTGTATTCTTAAACTAAGCATCGGTTATTTTATCCCTAATGGCAACAGCACATCTACAGACTTAGTTGTTTCTGTCTATCAAGCCCAACCTTCTAGAGGCATGAACCCACTATCTAGCATAAATACCCTCTCTTGAAGTCATTAGCATCTACTTGGCCAAAGCATCTACTAATAACGGAGAGCATGCAGGAACATAGATAAAACATAATATAGATAGATGAACAAACTTGATCATAACTTCACAATTCATCGGATCCCAGCAAACACAACATGTAGCATTACATAAAGATGATCTTGATCATATTAGGCAGCTCACAAGATCTAAACATGATAGCACAAGGTGGAGAGACTACCAACTAGCTACTGCTATGGACCCGTAGTCCCGTGAAGAACTACTCACGCATCACTCGAGGAGGCAGTCATGGTGATGTAGAGCCCTCCGGTGATGATTTCCCCTCCGGCAAGGTGCCGGGAAGAACTGCAGAAACCCTCCCGAACTAGGGTTGAAGACGATGGTGGACTCGGAACTTTTCGTAGATTTTTGCTCGGGTATCTAGGGTTTTCCGATTAGATGCAATTTATAGGCGAAAGGGCGGCGTCGGTGGCCAGCTGAGGTGGGGCGGCGGCCTAGGTGCGCGGCCCAAGGTGGGCCCGCCGGCCTGCCTGGTGTGGCCCCCGGCTCCGTCCTCCTGGCTGCTGCTCCGTCTCGGTCCAGAAATAAATCAGTTAAATTGGCGTCCGATTCCGAGAATATTTTCAGAATAGACTTTCTGAAACAAAAAGACAACAGAAAACAGGAACTGGCACTGTGACATCTTGTTAATAGGTTAGTCCCAGAAAATGCATAAAAATGATATAAAGTGTAAGATAAACATGTGGTAATCAATATATAATAGGCATGGAACATAAAACATTATAGATATGTTTTGGACGTATCAGGGTGATGTCAGTCAAACGTATCACAGTGTTGTCTCGAATGAAAGTCCTCTAGTTCCGATTCCGTCACTGTGACACTTGGTTAGGCGGTATCCAGGAGCTTGTGAGTTTTTTTTGTCCTTGCTGGTCTTCATGGACGACGGATTGGTGCTACATGGGCACTGTTTGCGACATCGTCGTCCTAAATAACCCGTTTTTGACACTTTGCGAATAACATTGTTGGTCTGATATGATGATTCTACCGCGGCTGCCTGGATAGATCGGGTTCGTGTGCCCTGCCGGGTAGTTTGGCGCCATTGACATTCTCCGTCCTACGTGAGTATTTGCGGCGATTCAACTAGATTTGATCTTATGCATAGGTTCTCTAATGAGTGAAGTTTTAGATGTTGTCCATCGCCAACAAGAGGTATCATGGCATAGCTATGCAGTATTCGGCTGCATCTTCGGTGATAAGTAGTCAATTTGGCGCGGCGGCACGCCGCACCCGTTGTAATTCAAAATGTTGAAATCCGTCGGAATTTGTCGTCTAGAGTATGTTCAAATAATTAGTGAATTAAAATGTTCAAATATGCTTGTATTTAGCCATAAATTTTTAATTTAACTCCATAGTTAGAGAATGCATGATATGAGCATTTATTAATTTTAACTCCATAGTTAGATAAAGTTCATTTAGATTGTATCCAAATATTCACCAAATTGGAATGTTCAAATATGTTTGCATTATGCCATAAGTAGTTAGCATATATTTTTGTGAGCATGTTGATATATTTTAGAGTATCTCCAATTTTTTAGCAAATCGAAATGTTCAAATATGTTTCTATTTTTTCAGTAATATTTAATTTAAATCCATAATGAGTGGAAACGCACATTTATTGAATTGAATTCCATATTTAGAGAAAGTTCAGTTATATTACATCCAAATATTTACCAAATTAAAATGTTCAATTTAAGTCCATAATTAGAGGAAGTACATTATGTGAGCATTTAATAAATTTAACTCCATATAATTAGAGGAAGTGCATTTGTTTTTTGTCCAAATATTCACCAATTCAAAATATCTAAACATGTTTGTTTTTTGCCATAAATAGTTAGCATTTATTTTTCTGAGCATTTTGATGACTCCATATAATTAGAGGAAATGCATCATTTGTTTTTTGTCCAAATATATTCACTAATTCAAAATATTTAAACATGTTTGATGCACATTTATTGAATTGAATTCCATATGTAGGGAAAGTTCATCTAGATTACATCCAAATATTTACCAAATTGAAATATTCAATTTAATTCCATAATTAGAGAAAGTGCATTATGTGAGCATTTAATAAATTTAACTCCACATAATTAGAGGAAGTGCATTTGTTTTTTATCCAAATAGTTTGTTTTTTTTGCCATAAATAGTTAGAATTCATTTTTCTGAGCATTTTGATGTATTTTTCATTTTTTCCGATGGATATTTATAGGAATACTTCAATTTTCTGAAATTTTTTCCAACAAAAACTAAAACTGAGAGGCCGGGCCCATGGTTGTTACCTCTGTTCGTCAGCGTGAAAATGTTTAGTGGATCAAACTTTCGTTAGAAGAAGAAATACCGTTTTGTAAAAAATTCAAATTTGAAAATGTCCACATTCAAAAATTGTGCAGATTTAAAAATTGTTGGAATTCAAAAAAGTTTACATTTTAAAATTATTCAGATTTTAGAAATTGTTGTTCAAATTCGGCAGTAATTCAGTTGTGAATTACTTTCACATTTATAAAATGCTCACATTTGTAAGACATTCAAAATTTCAAAATATTTAAATTTGAAATTTGACCATATGCCATAAACAGACAGCATTTATTTTTGTGATCATTTTGATATTTTTTGTATTTTTCCGATGGGTAGATTACATGTTATTGATTTTAGAACATTTAGTATATTTTTTGGAAATTGTCTTAAAAAAACGGCCCACCTGTCAGGATTTTAGCATTTTCTGTAATTATTTAATGAAGAAAAAAACTGACAGGAGGGCCCCAAGCTTACGTCGTGATGACGTAAGCAATGGCCACAGCGGACACGACGCGCACGGCGGCGCCGCATCCGTGCGAGGCAGGACGCGCGGCTGGGCGCGGCGGCCGCGCGTGCACGCGCGCTACCCGAAAGCGGCGGCGCCGCTCCATTTTGGTCGCCGGAGCGTCGCCGACGGCGAGCGGACACGGTGGTCGGAGGAAGCCCACTGCGGCGTCGATTCCGCCGCGCGTCGTACAGCCCAGCACGGGAGACTCGTCGGAGATGGAGAGGAGACGACAGCGAAGCTCCGTGCGTGCTTCGATCTGACGGGGGAGGAGCGGAGAGGCGGCGTGCTGCGTCAGCGGCGGCGGCGGTTTTTTTTTTCATGAAGGTCCCTGGATTTTCGGAAAATTGCAAATAAATCCCTCCTACGGCACTGTTCAACATTGTTCATTAGAACAGTGACGCTACAGTGCGCGAGCGCTGAGAGCTCGCGAAACGGACCGTCTTTCATATAGTTAGTAATTTGTGGCTTTTGATCCTGATTGTATTTTCCTCTGTTTTGGTTTTCCGGAATCTGTGGTCAAGTTACATATCATCAGTGGCGGATCTAGAAACTTTGGATAAATATCGCTATAGAAAGTAATAAATGCATGGGTTGCGCCGACGGAAGCCTGAGCGGATGCCCAGCTAAAGGGAGCTGGTCCGCCCCTGCGTAAATCTCTTTGTAAAGTTATGGACAAACACAAGTATCATCTCATAATTTTTTTCTGTACAATTCCATATTATTTTCTATTTTATCTCAGAATAGTAGTTTACAACTCATTTTTATTTTGTGTTTATATTTCATCAGAAAAAATAATAATGCTAATAGCAAATTCCAAAACCTTATCCCAAAGCTCGTCGTCTTCCTCCCGCTCCCCTTCATATTTCTCCACACCTCCACTCCCGCCTCGCCCCAAAACCCGATGGCTCTCACGACGCACCCGCCGCTCCGGCTCCAAGCGCGGCCTCCCGCCTTCCACCGCCCCCTCCCGCCCCGCCGAGCCAGCGTCTGCCGCTGCTGCGTCGGCGCCGATGCGGGGAAGGCTCAGGCGAGGAGGGCGTACCCGTACGACGAGATCGAGCCGAGGTGGCAGGCGCACTGGGAGGAGCGCCGCACGTTCCGCACCCCGGACATCGGCGAAGGGCTCGACACCTCCAGCCCAAGTGCTACATCCTCGACATGTTCCCCTACCCCAGGTACCAAAGCGTCTCTCCTCCTTCCGCCACAAATTCGCGATCGAATTGCTCGAGTTCACTGCGACTGTCTATGTGGCTATCCCACCATGATTTTTTTTGAAGCAGTTCTGCTTACACCACAACACGAATTTGTGCTCGAATCGTTTGAGCTCATCATGACTTCATGTAGTGCTGTGTTGGCCTTGCAACCGCATGCAGTGGTGTAATTGGGTGCACTTATCATGATGAGTTCGTGCAGTAGGATACGAGGTTCTAGTTTAGTTTTTTCTAGATAATAATGGAAGCATCACGGTGCAGACAGACAATGCCGCAGTTCAGTTTTCCTGGATGCATAAAACATCCTGAATTGAATCCTACGTCTTGCGGTAGATACATTCTGATTCCTTGTTCACACGATTTTGAAAATTGCCATGCAGTGGGGCTGGGCTGCATGTTGGACACCCCCTTGGGTACACGGCCACCGACATTTTGTCAAGGTTCAAGCGTATGAAAGGCTTCAATGTGTTGCATCCGATGGGATGGGATGCGTTTGGCCTTCCTGCCGAGCAGTACGCTATCCAGGTAATTTAGCCCTCTTCTGGGGTCTCTTCATCGAACTTATTATCATATGTAACTTTGCGGTGTTGCTATGATCTGAATGGTTTACTCTGTGCACAGACGGGAACCCACCCCAAGATTACAACTGCACGCAACATTGACCGCTTCCGCACGCAGGTAATACCGTGATGCACTTCATGCTACACTGCAGCTTTTGCTCCTTAGGTCTGGTAGATGTTACATTACATGTTTACTTTAGCAAGTCAAGTGTGATCTCATGCTTCATTTCGGAATGCCAATTAGATATGCTTTGCATCTTGGTTGTGGTTCTGCAACTGCCGATCTTGCATTTCCAGTAGGTTGCGTAGACAAAACAGAGCACTTCACATTGTCTGTATTAGCTCTGCTACTAAGTTAGGTGCGATACCTAAGCTACGTTGCAAATATGGCAATACTGTTTTTAGCCAAAAAGATACTGGTCGTGGAATCATGCATGTGGGTTTTTAGTTAAATTGCAAGACTTATGAACAACTTGTACAACTCTTTTAGATGAGATCTTCCTCTGTGATATGTGTTGCTCGTAGGGTGCTTGTTTTTATTGGTCAGTATGAAATCATTGCTATTGGTTGTACCCTTGCCATGCATTTCCCATGGCTCATGGCTCATAGCCGAAAGTTTTCCATGCACTAAAAGTCCTGTAGTTTGCAGCTAACTTGCTCCTTCATTTTTAATTACCATGAACCATGGATGGAATATTGGTATAAAGACGTGATTCTTACGGAAGCAAGTGTAATTTTTTTTCTGTGTGATACCTGACTACTAGTGGTTCATTAGGAAAATGCTTTCTTGGTTGCAGCTTAAATCATTAGGTTTTTCATACGACTGGGACCGTGAAATCTCCACAACAGAACCGACCTACTATAAATGGACGCAATGGATTTTTCTTCAGCTACTGAAAAGAGGGCTGGCTTACCAGGTCAGAGCTACTTATGCCCTTGTTTGTCACATCTTTTGAGTTTCAAACATGTTTAACATTTGATTTGACACTGTTCTTGTTTTGCATTTCTTTTATAAGTGACCATCTGCTTTGTACCATTCATTTTTAGGGTTCTGTTTTATGTTCTTAGTGTTGTATCTGTGGTTTTCAATGATTTTTAGGCTGGCATTGATATCTTACAATCAGGCTGAGGTACCGGTTAATTGGTGCCCTGCACTTGGGACTGTTCTGGCGAATGAAGAAGTAATTGATGGTGTTAGTGAACGAGGTGGTTATCCTGTTATAAGAAAGGTATGCTGTAGAAACCGTGTAACCCATTCTGCTGTCAGTTTAGCTTATTGTTTTGATCTATGCTCTGCCATGTTAATGTACCTGTTGTGCGGCATCTATCTCCAAAAACAATATTACATTATCCACCTTATCTTCTGTTGTGTAGCCAATGCGCCAGTGGATGCTGAGGATAACATCTTATGCTGATCGACTTCTTGAAGATTTGGATGATCTCGACTGGCCTGAGAGCATAAAAGAAATGCAAAGAAATTGGATAGGGAGATCGGAAGGTGCTGAGCTTGAATTTTGCGCGGTTGACAAGGAGGGACATGATTTAGGCGCTAAATTGACAGTTTATACAACAAGGCCTGACACGATTTTTGGTGCAACGTGTGTATTCTTTTTTTTATTGGTGCCGATTATCACAGTTACTTGACCCAGATGACAATATTGAACTGGCTTTTGTTTTTCTGCTGCAGATATCTTGTTGTAGCACCTGAGCATGTTTCATTGCCATCTCTAACATCCGAGGGACAACGTGTTCATGTATGTTTCTTTTCTAATTTCTTGTCGTTTTATCAACTTCACATCATTCAACTTTAATATGGACTTCGGAAAAGCAGGTAGAGGAATACGCAGAAGTTGCAGCAAGAAAGAGTGAACTTGAGAGAACTGAACTACAGAAGGAAAAAACCGGAGTTTTCAGTGGTTCTTATGCTAAGAACCCAGCAACCGGAGAGATCGTACCAATTTGGGTAGCAGATTATGTCTTAGCAAGGTTTCTCAATTTATCTTTTGTCTTTTGTGTCATTCAATGTTGTGTTGTGCATCCTCATTATCGTTATTGTGTTCTTAGTGGTTCTTAACATCTTTGCAGCTATGGCACTGGGGCTATCATGGCAGTGCCTGCGCATGATTCTCGTGACCACGAATTTGCCTTGAAATACAAGCTTCCAATCATTAAGGTCGTAAGTCCACCCAATGGCAATTGTGACCCTGAGGAGGCTTATGCAGGCGATGGTATCATGATAAACTCATCCAATTCTTCATCTGGATTAAATATCAATGGTATGCTTTCACAAGATGCTGCTCTAAAAGTTACTGATTGGGTAGGGAGTAATGGATTTGGAAAGAAAAAGGTGCACTCTTTTTCCCACTTCATCTTTTATCATACTGCTTTGTGTTGAACTAATTGAGCAGACCCAATTACCAGGTAAACTACAAGCTTCGAGATTGGCTTTTTGCTAGACAACGGTATTGGGGAGAACCTTTCCCTTTGATTTACCTTGATGATACCAATGAAATGGTGCCTCTTTCAGAAAACGAGTTACCTTTAACTCTTCCTGAATTGGATGACTTCACCCCCACTGGTACTGGGGAGCCCCCTTTGACCAAAGCAACAGAATGGGTATGTGTTTGCAACATTATTTGATGCTGAGAAATTATGATGTCTTTGTTTAATGCTAAGAACTTCTCTCCTTTTTCCTCGAAAAATCTTCTCTAGTTGTTGCATGTCTATGAACCATATTGGAACAAATAGAAGTAGCATATTGGTAAGAAGGTTAGAAAAAATAGAGGTCGACAAATACGAAATAGTTAATCCTGATTCTACATTTTGTGAAGTTAAAACGATGCATGAGAAAATATAAATGGAAAATGGCTCGGAGAAACACAGTCCCGCAAAGTTTCATGTAAGTTGGACTGTTCTGCATCATTTATATTGTATATTTTTGAATGAGCAAGCTAGATGAATTGGATAGTGTAAGGATTATTTGTTTGAAAAATATGAAGAACATCTGACAACTTGAGGGTTATGAGATCTAATGTAAGCTACTGACTGATAGTAAATTTGCATGAACATTTGTATTGAGTTTCCTTTAATTTTGCACATACATACTATTAAAGTGTTCTTTCTGCCTTTTCAGGTTAAAACCACTGACCTTTTGACTGGGAAGCTTGCAACAAGAGAAACAAGCACCATGCCACAATGGGCCGGTTCATGCTGGTAAATTCCGCCATCATGTAATTTCAGAGATTTATACTAAGTCAATGCTCCATAATTATTGGGAGAAATTCTGTTTTATAGTTGGAACTTGTGGTGTACATAGTTTGTAATCTTGCTCCAAAGTGAGTAAAGTTGTATATGTTTGCGAAGAACTTGTGGTGTACATAGTTTGTAATCTTGCTCCAAAGCGATTAAAGCTGCATATGTTTGCTTAATATTGCAATTGCTAACACAATCGTTCATTGACAAACCTCTATTCCCTTGTTGTTGAGTATGTCCTTTTCTGTGTTGTGTTTGTGATGTTTTTAATTGGTTATGCAGGTACTATTTGAGATTCATGGATCCAAAAAATTCCAGCACATTGGTTGACAAGGCTAAAGAAAGGTGCATCCTTCTTTCACATTGATCTCTAGTAAGGGATGCGTGTGTAACTTCTTTTTTATATCATGCAGTTATTGGGGTCCAGTTGATATCTACGTCGGTGGTGCCGAACACTCTGTCTTGCATTTGCTGTATGCAAGATTTTGGCATAAGGTTCTGTTTTCTTATACATAGAGCTCCCCTTCTATAATTCCATATTGCATTGAGGCTGTGGGGAAGGTCATAAACTATCTTATGGAATGTATGCGTTTTGTGTAGCTTCATTTGTTGATAGCTTTATTATCAGCTTATCACCTGCGCAATTGTATGAGATTTTGCTGATTGTAGTTGGGTTGTTTGTTTGTGCATGAAATCTAAAAGCAATCTTAGAAGTCTGAATCGGGTGTGCCTTCAGCTAACATAATGATAATGCAGTAGAACTTCAACTCTGGTTAGCTAGATTCTGCTCATAGGATATTTGGGCACCAACTCTTTCTGGTTCATCATTGTTTTTTCTCCCTGCTTGTACCATCAATTATTGTCACGAAGGCTTGTAGAACAAAGATCTACCAGTATATGTTGGCTCTATGTTTCTTCTAACCAAATTATATCTCTAGGTTCTGTATGATATTGGTGTGGTCTCCACCAAAGAGCCCTTCAAATGCCTGATAAACCAAGGATTGATACTAGGAGAAGTAGGTGGAGCTACTTTCTTTCAGATGTTCTACATCTTTGCCATGCATTTTTCTGTTCCTAAGGAATTGATGTCGTAACAGGTTGAGTATACTGCATATAGAGACAACGAAGGCAGGTGGGTTTCTGCAGATTCAGACTCAACCTTAATTGATTGCCACCAAGAAAAAGTATCAGCGGATAAGGTGTGCTCTAGTCCTTGTGTTCAGTTGAGGTGATAACAGTTTTGAGATTTACATTTGCTTGCTTTTGTGTTCTTCAGATCACAAAAGTTGGAGATCATTATGTGTTGAAGGATGATCCAAACATACGTTTGAATGCCGTGCCTACAAAATGAGTAAAAGTCGAGGAAATGTCATCAACCCTGATGACGTGGTTTCAGAATATGGTGCCGATTCTCTTCGCTTATATGAAATGTTTATGGGACCATTGAGGTACATCATTTTTTTTCACTCAGAAAAGGTACATAATTTTTTGCAGATGTAATAAACCATTTTTCAGAAAGTTAACAGAATATTTCATACATACAGAGATTCAAAAACATGGAGCACAGGTGGAATTGAAGGCGTGCATAGGTTTCTGGGTAGGACTTGGAGACTCGTAGTTGGCGCACCGTTACCGGATGGATCCTATAAAGATGGAACTATGGCCACTGATGACAAACCGACCTTTGAGCAACTTAAAGTTCTTCACAAATGCATAGCAAGGGTAAGCCACAGTTGTCACCAGGGTGAAATAACATGTTTTCACTTATGCGCCTAGAAATGAAAATTATACAGTCTGTAGGGTTTATTAGAGTCCCTGTTTGGTTTTAGAATTCTTACCATGTTTCATCTTCAAAGTGAAACATAACTGAGGCATTTGGTTTGGTGTGGAAAAAAGAATCTGTAAATTCGTTCTCTAACCCATACAACCTGTTGTTTCAAATATTTTTAAAATCATTATGATTCCAGTTTAGAGGTGAACCAAATGGGACAAAACTTTACTGCCTTAGTTCTGTATCTGCTTTAAGATGGATTTCTTTGCACTTAAAGATTTCCCTAATGTTACCATGGTCCTACACTATTTTGCTCATATTTTATTGTGAAAATATTCAGTACCATCTTAGTTCCAAACCTTCAAGTCGTGCTGTTGTGATGATTACTTTTTGACTCCTGACTACCATGAATTATCCCGTTTGTAGGTCTCGGAGGAAATTCAAGAAACAAGGTTTAACACTGCAATTTCTGCAATGATGGAATTTGTGAATGCTGCGTACAAGGTAAACTGAGGCATGACTTTTTGCATGCACAATTGTATATATTGTGCACCGCTCCCCTCCCCTTTTGAAGGGTTAAGCTACCGTGATTCATATTACGCATCCATTTTCTAGTCCCAAAGATGACCGACCACAGCTTTCTGTTGCATCAGTTGCCTGTCGAAACACTAGTTCACTCTGCTGCACTGCGGTTATTGAAATCGGTGCAAGCTTATGCTTATGTATGTAGTTTACTGTAATGAGTCAAATGTGCACAGCCGCACATTCAGTTCAATGCTGCAGTACTTCATTCACGTGTTCAAGTCATACTTTGGTAAAGTATTAATGGGAACATAATCTCAAATCTGGCATCAGTAAATTTCATAGGTTGTTTTTATCTGAGGCTATTCTTGTAAGCACAAAAGGATCAAAAGATTGCTTGGTTTCACATAGTACCGGCAACAAAACTTTAGACTATGCTTTTTAGCTTCTCTTGCTGTACACCCCATATCATCTCTAGAAGAGTCTGATGTAATGCTCTCTTTCTGTACAGTGGGACACCCAACCAAAGTCCGTTATAGACTCCTTCATTCTGCTGCTTGCGCCGTTTGCACCACACTTGGCTGAGGAGCTTTGGTTCCGTCTTGGACACCACAATCATTGGCCTATGAACAGTTTCCAGAGGTACGCTTTTGTAGGTCATTCCATTGCTGCCAAGTGTTCATGCGTTGCAGATCCATTTGAGATGAAAATTTAGTCAGAAAGATTTCACTCCTTTGATGAAAATATATGTACAAAATTAGAACTTCATAAATGCAGATAGCAGGTACTGATGACTGACCTGAAGAGTACTCTTTATTAAGCATCCTCTGGATCACTAGTCTGATATATACCTATGGCTTTGAAATTTCACCTGTGACTGAAATTGTGTTTCGCCGCATATATTCAGAAAATATTTGAACTGTTTCTTTCCTGTCCAGGCAAAAGACGAGTATTTGAAGGAATCAGAGGTCGTACTCCCCGTACAAATCAATGGGAAGACCAGGGGTACAATCCTTGTTGACAAGGAGTGCTCCGCGGATGACGCGTTCCAGAAAGCAGCCTCGGATGAGAAACTCTCCAAATATTTGGATGGGAAGGGCATCAAGAAGAGAATTTATGTGCCTGGAAGGATCTTGAATGTTATACTAGATCAACAGAAGGCAAGGACCTGAGTATTGCTCTGTTTTTTCTGTCGAATCTTTCCCGGAGTTCTGGCAGAGTAGTTGATAGAGTCTAGAGACTATCGAGGCACGACAAATCTGTAAATTTCCATGCATTTGATGCTATTGACACACATCTTTGAATATAATTTCCACATGAGATCAACATAAGGTTTTGAAGAAGTGAAGCACAAGGTTACTCCCGCAAGCTACTAAAAGTACTATAGAACCTAGCTCAATATGCGTCCCAATTATTTTCCAGTTTCTGAAATTCTGTTTCTGTTCAGTACATAGTCGCTTCATATGTAGGCAAGGAGGATTTGGGCATGAACAGAATCCTCCGGGGTCGTTATTCTACAAGGAGTTGGACGGCCTAACTGAAGCAGTATTTTCTTCAGTCTAACACCTAATGTAGCAGCTGTTGCACTGATGTAGACACTTGCCCTGATAGAGTCAGGTGACCACCAAGTCCTCTGATAGACTGACATACAACTAAGCTTCAGGCAGGTATCTCCTTGGAATCACTATTATGTTGTTGATATTCTTGAGCATTATGCTTTCTTCTCTGTACTAGATTTTCTTTCGGCACGTGGAACTGTTTATGAGTTTGGAGAAGGTATGTTCTCCAAAGTTGATCCATTTCTTTTGGAATATCAACCTGCTATATTTTTTTTTCTTGGTATACACTCGAGTAATCGGAAATCAGTTTCGGGTAGTAGGAGCATATGATCCCACTATGTAAAATCGTATTTTAAAATGTCAATTAAACAAAAAAATTGGGTATACATCCAAATATTTTATGTCCGTACACAAAATTTCGCGAAAAAATGACATTTTTTTGCGGGCTGTGTAAAAAAGACACTCCAATTCCCCGCAGAGGAACGCCTCTCTTCTTCGCCTCCACCTTCACCGAGATTGGAGATGAAACGAGCACGGAATTTTGGGAAGATCACTGGATACAAGGCATCAGCTACTGAAATCGCGCCGCAGCTCTATGCTTGCGTTCCCAAGCGCCGCCGGAAAGCCAGAACCGTCGCTGAGGGTCTACAAGCCCACACATGGGCTCGAGACATCATCGGCACCATTGGTATCCACGATTTTTTTTTTGAGCGAAAAACACCGAAATCTATTAATGCATCATAGTTGGTATGTTTACAAATTCTGGCGGTTGCACCAGCCACACATGACGGCCGATGCCTAAGCCTAAAGAACCTCTAGCAATATCATGGGCCTCCCAATTTGCTTACCTACTCTCATGTTTAAAGGCTACAAGATCAAGTCCTCCCTTCTCCTATTAATTTCCGTAATCACTGTCCCAAGCGTCCTCTGCTTCCTTCAGCTATGTCGTTGACAACAGCGACGCAGTCTGTAGCAATGATCGCTCTCCTGATATCGATGTCCTTCGCAAGAGTCATCGCCTCTCTGCATGCCACCGCTTCCAGCGTACCAGGGTCCGACAAACCTGCGATGACGATGGCTGACGCTCCCAAGAACCTCCCTTTGTCGTCCCTGAAGATGGCCGTTGCTGCTCCCATGGTCTCCGACCTGTTCACAGCCCCATCCGCATTGCATTTGGCTATTCGTGCCGGCGGTGGTTGCCATTTCTTTTCTCTCTGGATTGGTGTACCCCTCTGCTGAGGCGCTTCCCAACCTTTACAAGCCCAAGATCATGAAGATAATTAGTGATAAAACCATGTGTAGAGAGCGGACTTTGCAAGATTTCTTCATGAATCGCCTTCCGGCGCGCTGTCCAAATGGACCAAAGCGTAACCAGCAGCTTCACAACTCGGCATGTTGCATGCTCTCAAGCATAGTAAACAGCCAGCTTCTCGCATCCGGGACCGTGCGCCTCATTGCATGCTCAAACAGCTCTTCAACCGCGCCATGTTACACTCAAGGAGGCTATGGCGCCAATTATCCAGTGGTGAGCCACAAAGTTTGCAGCTCGCCTCTGTCGACATATGTCTATGATGCATAACTTCTGCCGTAGGTAAACTTTGCTTCGCTAGTCTCCAAGAAAACGTTCGTACTTTAGCCGGGACTTCCACATTCCACAATTTCTTCCAACTCCCCTCCACTGCATTTCCACTCGACTCCGATGTATGGTTCAGCCAAGCTTCCCTCCTGCGCTTCGTGTTGATTATCATACGGTATGCCGACCTTACCGAGAAAACACCAGACTTCTCAAAATGCCAAGCCCACGAGTCAGGCATAGGAACTGTGCTGATTGGAATTCCTTTAACCATCGCTGCATCCATTGGAAGGAAAATATTATCCACCTTCGTCAAATCCCAGCTAGCAGAAGTCACATTAATCAGCTCATGTACCCAGACTGGACCGTCTGGTTTAACTGCAGTAATGGGCCGCAAGGCAGAATCTCTAGGGATCCAATTCTGATCCCATATACTAGTAGTTCTCCCGTCTCCTATGCGCCGTATCAAGCCCTGCTTTAGAATCTCCCGTCCCTCCAGTATCGATCTCCAAATCTGAGATGGTCTAGTCCCAATCGTCGCATCTAGGAACTCACCATTTGGATAGTAAGCCGCCTTTAGAATTCTCGCACTAAGAGAGTCCGGGTTCTGAATGATCCTCCATCCCTGCTTGGCTAGAAGAGCGAGGTTAAACAATTCCATATCTCTAAACCCCATCCCGCCAAGATGTTTAGGTTGGCACATCTCCTCCCAAGACACCCATGCCGCTCTTCTCTTGCCTCCCTTGCTTCCCCACCAGAACTTTCGGATTAGAGAATTCAAATGATTACATAAACCGGTAGGCAACTTAAAACACGACATCGAGTACGTTGGTAGAGCTTGAGCAACAACTTTTATCAATACTTCCTTGCCTCCCACGGATAGACATTGCTCCAAACAGCCTTGCACTCGTTTCCAAACGCGATCCTTCAAGAATTTGAAAGCTCCTGCCTTAGATCTCCCCACATCAGATGGCGCCAATCCCTGTGTTGCCGGCCTAGTGGCCACAATCAAGGAGGAAGCTTCCCTTTGGGCTAGAGCCGGCGCAACCGAGCTACAAGACATCATCCCGACGACCTAGGACGTCCACTGCCAGGAGTAATTTATTGTTTCCTTGTTTGCCCTCCTCGGACGCATGAACATCAATGCTGTAATCCTCTATCTATTCAATGAAATGAAACGCAAAGGCTTTTTGCGTTTTTGTCGATTTTTTTTTATACAAATGGCAAAAGTAGCAGAGGATGGGGAAGGGAAAGTGGAGGTACAGCCCAGGCTATTCTGAGCCCAGGCTATTCTGAGCCCAGCCCAACCCAGCCCACTCCATTCCCATTTCCTCTCTGAAGAGTGAAGACCTAACCTTTCGCCGTCACCACTCGCCGGCACCACCCCCACTCTTTTGCTCCTCACAGCCGGCGGCGATGGCGGCGGCGGCCGCAAGGGCAGGAGAGGAGCCTCTCCACCGCGGCCTCCCGGACGAGATCGCCATCTGGGAGATCCTCGTGCGCCTGCCCCCCAAAGCCCTCCTCCGCTGCCGCACAGTCTGCCGCGCCTGGCGCCACGCCACCTCCTCCCGCGGCTTCCTTCTCGCCCACCACGGCCACCAGCCCGCTCTCCCCATCCTCTACCATCACTACTTCGACGACGCCGACGCCGTCGCCGTCAGCCAGACCCTGGACATCGTGCCTCTGGACCACCGGGCCACCGCCGCCGACCAGCTCCGTCCCGTCGCCCGGCTTGGCTCCCGCGACTTCGACAACGACATGCGTCTGGAGGCCTCCTGCGACGGCCTCCTCCTCCTCGCCACCGAAGGCGGCGGCTCAGGCTTCTCCGCCGCCCTCTACTTCTCCGTCTGCAACCCGGCGACTCGCCAGTACGCTCCTCTGCCGTTGCTTCGTGGCTTCAGCCTCGGGGGGATGTACCCGCACCCTCCTACCGGCGAGTACCGGCTGCTGCTCTACCCCGACCCGACGGTGAGGCATGATGAACGGTGCCCTGGCACTCAAGATGCTTGCCACGTTTACACAGTGGGCTCCTTCCACCCGCCGAGGCACATCGGGCGGCCGGAGGCAGAGGAACTGATTCACGGGCTCGTAGCTGTCCTTTTCCGTGGCAACCTGCATTGGTACGTACAGCAGGGAGGGGGCGAGGTCAGCATGATAATGGTGTTCGACACCACGGCCGAGCTCTTCAGGCCGATGTGCGCTCCGGCTGTTCCTGGGGCCGCTGACCTGTTCGAGATGGATCAAGTGCTTGGCATGGCCAGCTTTGATGATACAGTGACAACAATTGATATCTGGATGACGCAGGACTATGACAGCGAGGTATGGGCCTTCAAATACCGGGTTGAATTGCCGTCGCAGAGCTCACCGAGAGGTTTTTGCGTAACAAATACTCGAATACGGTGGTTTTGTCTCGGGATGATAATGATGTGCTCATGCTGGTCCAATCTGGCGACTGGCTACTTCAGATTGACAGCGGTGGCAAGTTGGTCGCTAGGTTGCCTAAAACATTTCTCGGCACTACTCAGTTGCGTCTCAAACAAACTCTTTTTCAGCATACCTTCTTTCCGGCAATAGAGGGTTATGTTGTCAACACTTGGCCTTTCATCTCACCAGATGATTAAAAACTTAATCTTCCATCTGAAGGTTGTTCAGTGTGGTGGTGCTTCTTAGTGGCCTAGCTGTTTGTATCCTCGTGAGCTGCAATATGTATGAGCTGTATCTATCCACCACTAGCTTCTTTGTTGATGTGTAAAAGGTTATGATCAAGAAGCTCCGACTGTCTTACATGGTTGGGTTATATTTCTCAATGTTTTTTTGGGCTGAAACGTCTGTCATGTGTGGCCATGGTAAAATCATTTTTTTGTCTCCTTTTGAAATGTTTCGGATCTGACTCTTTTTTTTTTTGTTAAACTGAAGACTTGACTATGCTTTATTTACTTTATTAAGAGATCTTCTTAGCAGTCGATAGTTAGCAATCTGCCTTGTCCTTGTTTTTTGCAACTGAAGATTTTTTTACCGTGCTACCGTAGGGGAATGGTGTAATTTTTCATTTTATAGAAAAAAACAGATAGTTCTTACATAGAATAAGATAACGGGGCCTAAAGAGTCAAAACACCATGCCTCACCCTTGAAAAGAGCAAAAAACTAGGCTGGAAATACAAGGGAAATCCAATCAACAAGCTTCCGAACAAACGCCGGCTTGATTCTGTACTGATGCAGTAATAGGTCATTTTTTAGTACGAGCTCTCCAGCTAGCCAAAGACGGGGGTATCCTGTTGAAAATAAGGTCTTTGCGTTCCTTCCAGATGTTCCAAGCAAGCGAAGCTAAAATCTCAAAGAAACCTGGTCCGACGGAGGAGGTGGCTGCCAAAGAGATGTGTTCCCTACCACTGACTGAAAGATCCCAAGCAATGCCAATTTGATTCCAGGAGCTAGCAGTTGCAACTGAAGAATTTACTTGGCTTTTTCTCGATGGCTTCTTTTTTTAGTGATGACCCATTGGTCTTCTTTTTTTTCTGTTGTAACTGATGATGAAGCGAGGCAGATTATCTAGCTGTCTGTTGATTTTCAAAAGGATTTTCTGAAGAGCTTTGAGCACTAGTTATCATATTGAACGATTTAATTATAGTCAGCTTTTTAGGAATGTTCTGTTGCAATTCATTTCTTCTTGAATTCATTGCATCTGGGTAGATGTGGAAATATTCTGTTATATCTACAGCTTTCTGTTGCATCATGTGGAATTATCATTTGACTTTAGGTGTTATTAGCCAGTTTTTTTCCTACAATCTTTCCTGGAGTTCTGGCATAGTTGTTGGTACTTGGTAGAGTCTAGAGACTATCCAGGCACGACAAATCTGTAAATCTCCATGTTTTGTAACATTTGGTGCTATTGACACGCATCTTTGAATATAATTTCCACTTGATATCAACATAAGGGTTTGAAGAAATGAAGCACAAGGTTACTCCTGTGAGCTACCAAAAGCACGATAGAACCTAGCTCAATATGTCGTCCCATTTATTTTCCAGTTTCTGAAAATTCTGTTTCTCTTCAGTGCATGGTTGCTTCATATGTAGGCAAGGAGGGGCATGAGAATCCTCCAGGGTCATTATTCTAGCAAGGAGATGGACGGCCTAACTGAAGCAGTATATTCTTCAGTCTAACACCTAATGTATCAACTGTTGCACTAATGTAGGCACTTGCCCTGATAGACTGACATCAATGTATCAGTGTCCACCAAGTTCTCTGATAGCCTGACATTCTTTTCCAAGCTTTAGGCAGGTATCTCCTTGGACTTCACTGTCATGTTGTTGATATTCTTGTGCCTTATGCTCTCTTTTCTGTACTAGATTTTCTTTCGGCATGTTGAACTGTTTATGAGTTTGGAAAAGGTATGTTCTCCAAAGTTGATTCATTTCTTTTGCAATATCGACCAGCTTTTTTTTTGTCTCCGTATACAATTCAGTAAATAGCCAGGCTGCATTTTTGTTAACCGTAAATTGAGCCCAGCCCAGTTCATTCCCATTTCCCCTCAGAAGGCCTAACCTTCCGCCGTCACCACCACCACCACTCTTTCAGTCTTTTGCTCCTCCCAGGTTCCCAGACGGCGGCCATGGCGGCGGCGGCCGCGGGAGACGCGCCTCCCCACCGCGGCCTCCCGGACGAGATCGCCATCTGGGAGATCCTCGTGCGCCTGCCCCCGAAATCCCTCCTCCGCTGCCGCACCGTCTGCCGCGCCTGGCGCCGCGCCACCTCCCACCGCGGCTTCCTCCTCGCCCACCACGCCCACCAGCCCGCCCTCCCCATCCTCTACGACTACTGCTTCGACAACACCCTCGCCGCCGTCCGTCCCGTCGCCCGGCTCGGCTTCCGCGACACCGACATGCGTCTGGAGGCCTCCTGCGACGGCCTCCTCCTCCTCTCTACCGAAGGCGGCGCCCCGTACTTCTCCGTCTGCAACCCGGCCACTCGCCAGTACGCTCCTCTCCAGCTGCCTCGCGGCTTCAGCGTCGGGGGCATGTACCCGCACCATCCCACCGGCGAGTACCGGCTGCTGCTCTACCCCGACGCGATGGTGAGGCGTGATCAACGACACCCCGGCACCCAAGATGCTTGCCACGTCTACACGGTGGGCTCCTGCCACCCGCCGAGGCACATCGGGCGGCCGGAGGCGGGGGAGCTGATTCAGGCGGAGGAGCTCGAAGCTGTCCTTTTCCGTGGCAACCTGCAATGGTACATAGAGCTACAGGGCGAAATCCCCATGATAGTGGTGTTCGACACCATGGCCGAGCTGTTCAGGAAGATGCGTGCTCCGGCTGTTCCTGACGCCGCTGACCTGTTCGAGATGGATGGAATGCTTGGCATAGCCAGCTTCAATGATGCAGCGAAAACCATTGGTATCTGGATGACGCAAGACTATGATGGCAAGGTGTGGGCGTTCAAATACCGGGTTCAATTGCCGGTCGCAGAGCTCACCGGGGTGTCTGGGTGTCACTTCTACTCATATACGGTGGTTTTGTCTGGGGATGATAATGATCTGCTCATTCTGGTCCGATCGGGCAACGACTCGCTACTTCAGATCGACAGCGGTGGCAAGTTGGTCGCCAGGTTCGATAAAACATTTCTCGGCACTACTCAGTTTCGTCTCAAGCAAAGTCTTGTTCAGCATACATTCTTTTCGGCAGTAGAGGGTTATGTTGTCAACACTTGGCCTTTCATCTCACCAGATGATTAAAAACTTGGCCTTCCATCCGAAGGCTGTTGATCAGCGTGGTGGTGCTTTTTAAAAGGTCTAGCTGTTTGTATCATCATGACCTGCAACATGTATGAACTGTATCTATCCACCACTAGCTTCTTTGTTGATGTGTAAAAAGTTATGATCAAGAAGCTCCGATTATTACATGGTTGGGTCATATTTCTCAATGTTCTTTTGGGCTCAAATGTCTGTCATGTGTGTTCATGCTTAAATCCTTTTTTGTCTCCTTTTGAACTGCCTGTTGATCTGAATCATGCCTCTTTTTTCTTGAACTGAAGACTTGACTATGCTTTATTTACTTTATTTCGGGATCTTCTTAGCAGTCAATAGTTAGCTGCCTTATGTCTCTGTTTCTGTAACTGAAGAATCGACTTGGCTTTTTCTCGATGGCTTCTTCATTTTTAGAGGTAACCCAGTGGTTTTCTTAATAAACTAAATATATTGCAAATATACATGTGTTTCATGCTTCTGTTTGTCTGTTTTAACCCGCGATGAAACGAGGCAGATTATCTACTTGTCTGTTGACTAGCAAGTTGCACCCGATTTTCTGAATAGCTTTGAGCACTTTTGAATTAGCTTTTCATGAATGTTCTGCTGCAATTAATTTCTTCTTGAGTCCATTGCATCTGGTTAGATGTGGAAATATTCTGTTATATTTACAGCTTTATGTTGCATCATGTGGAATTATCATTTGACTTAGTAGTTTAGTTGCTAACCAGTTTAAGGATTACTACTTCATGTGATGCTTGATCTCAAGTTCTCAACACAACCTCAAGAAATTTAACTTGTATATTGATAAACAGAAGAAAGTGATGTCATGATCATGCTCAGATCAAACATTGTGCTGCCTGTAGGAACAGTATAAAAATTCCTACACGACTAACATAAATTCATGAAACAGAAGAAATAGAACTTTTATATTGATAAACAGAAGTGATGTCATGGTCATGGTCAGGTCAAAGATTATGCTCCCCATCAGAACAGTATGAAATTTCCAACACGACTACCAGAAATTCATGAAACTGAAGATGAGCCATAACAGGTCATTTTATTGTTGAGTATGGACAACAACTTGTGTCTCACTGTCGTGGACTGGTGGTATTATGAGCAGTATATGAACTTCTGAAATTATGTTTTTGAGCACTATGATTAAAACCCTGATGAGTAGAGCTATGGCCCCAAATTACTTTAAACCCACCAAGAGGTGGTTCTCGGCTGCAAAACGAATTGAAGGAACCAATTTTTTCTTTCGAGATTTATTTATTTGTTATGCGGCTATAGTGCTATACAATGCTTAAATTGCCAATGGGTCGAAATGAGTGCAAAACTTATGCATACACTTCAAGAAGACGGATAAGAAACTATCATAACTTATGATCTGCAACTTATAATGCATCGCAAGGAAAATAAAATGGCAAAATATCCTGATTTTTTTTCATATATTTTTGTATATCCTTACAGAATTACCATATGGACGCAAGGGAATAACCTATACCCTCTGCACAACTTCAGTATTATACTCACTTGCCTTGTGAAAGAAAGATATAAGGACAACATACTTGGCTGAAACAGTCAAATGATTATTTAGCAGATATCTGTGTTTTTTTGGCTCACGCAGATCCAGTTGACTTTGATCTTGAATTTTGCAGGGATTTCACGAATTGGTGAGCGATGCAAACTAGCAGCAGTTTTCACGTCATGCCTTGGTGAGCGATACAACCAAACTAACTCTTGGGTCTTTTGTACCCGCAGCTTGCCGAAGGCTATAGTGCTTCTCAGCGGTCCTCATAAATTCATCCATGACCTCTCCGAAATGCTGGACTATTAAGGGCTCGAATGCAGCTCTCACAGTGTTCGCTGTCCTGTTTGGCGTGAGGAGCGAGCTGTCCATGCCGCTTGTAGGGTCGTGGACCCGCATCTCTGTGATTGAGAAGGAGCCCTCTTCTTGGATGATCTCGCTCAGCTCTTCACCGGAAGTTCCGTATGCTGGTACGTAGAAAGAATGAAGCTTTTCTTTGTCAATTAGACCCTATCAGTTATCCAAAAGTGAATGTCAAATATTCCCATGGTCGTCACCAAATGATAAAATGGTTGAAAAGTAAAGCCATGCATGTCTGTACCTGTGAGGCCATGACACCTAAGATCTGAACTGTGCTTCCCCAGACATGACAGGTTTCAGTGACGGGTTCACCGGAACGCCTGCCCGCGAGTGAAACAACCATCTTGCCTCCTGGAACCAATTCTTTGGCCCTGAGCTCAAGGAAAAGTGTGAAATCTTTCTTGAACTGTTGTGCATAAGCTTGAGTAACAGCCGGGAGTCTTTCACGCCTGGCATGCTGATCGATGTCATACACCGGGATATGGTTTATCCTTAAATCTTCAGGAACCTGTACCTCTAAATGATCAGATATTGAGGGACTGAATGTTGTTGGAGTGGAGTGTCAGGTTCACACCTTTGAGAGCCAATGAAGGCTGTTGGATGAGCAGACGAGATGCAAGGAGCCACTAGGGAAGAGCCTCCCGTAGAATGACCCTGGTACAATACTGGTTACACAAACAGGCTCGTTGGTTTGCTGGAGAGTAACCAGGTTCTTCACCACCACGTTGAAGTCGTTGTCAGGGAGATCATTAAGGAGCACTGAGAGTTCCGGAGGTGGCTTCTGGAGCTGGAAAAAGTGGTCACGGGCGGCCTCGACGGCGATCGACACCAGCGCCAGCGCGTTTGGGCCAGAGGAGCAGCCGAGGTCCGCGATCACCATCTTCCCGGGCAACGACAAATTGTCGGTGCTGCTGCATATGTCCGCGACGGCCGCTTCTATCAGGGGCTTCATCCTGTTCTGCTCAGCACTCTGTAGTCCAACTCGTACTCGTTCAGAATCTAGTTAACTTTTTCCAAATTCTTGTTCTTACTTTTTTTTTTACGTTGATAGCTTAATTTTCATCAGCAATATAAGGTATACTATGAACGGATACTTGACAAGGTGGTCTTCAGAAGCCAAGTTTTAGGAGAATGGGCACAGAAATAACACCAGCGAATTTTAAACAAGAGAGGAGAAGATACCTGGAGACTGGAGTTTTGAGCGTAGCTAGTTTCTCCTTGTCCTTGGTTCATATGCAGCCTCTGTTGGGAATCCATGGCTTTGGTTGCAGCAGGACTAGCCTGAGAGACCTTGAACCTGAGAGAGCAAGAGTATGAAGGCGATGGTACTGGAAGTTCACGTCTTGTTTTCCGATGTTAACTGCGAATGTCTGTTCTGTTCTGGCTGCTTATAATTACTCGGTGGAGCAAGTAGGGTCAACATGCATACGTCTGCCGAATATAATTCAACTCACCGATAGTTGCCAAGAAAGAGCTGAATTCGACCTTTCCACGAGAATCAGAGGTTGTACTCTGTCAAAATAAACGGAAATACCAATACTTACTGATCACGTGCTGCGACTGCGAGGACGACGGGTTTGAAAATGCAGCCTTTAAAAAAATGCAGCCTTTTAGACGAGAGACTCTACAAACATGTGACTGGAAACGGCATCAACAAGAGAATTTGTGTGCCCGGAAGGATCTTGAATGTTATACTAGATCGACAAAAGGCAAGGACCTGATTGATCATCGCTCTGGTTATTTCGTCCATCTTTCCCGGACTGGAAATATGCATAGATGTTTATTACTACATCATTTTTTTCCGAGCTAACTTTTTCCAGGTTTCGTCATCATGCACGCTGGCCAGAAATTTTAGTCTACATCGACGTTTTATTAGTAAAAAATATTGACAATGGCGTGTTGCTTTAGTTTCTGGCTCACCGGTCACAACATTAGCCGGCCACCTCCGGCAAAATGAGGACTTTCTTCCCCTCAAGATTTAGCACGTTCATTGGGAACGGTTTTCGATCAATTGCCATGCCGAAAAAACTCAATTGTTTATCGCTAAGTGCTGATTGGATCTATCGATGAGAAACATTATAGCCGTTTTCGAATGAGAGAGAATTATCAAACTTACAAGCAAGCCCGCCGCTTCAACTCATCAAACAGAGGTATAACATGTGATAAGTTTGTTATTCAACATGGCATCAAATATTTTATCGCATTTCGCCACTTCAAAACTGCCTTGACTTTCTTGTCCCGATTTTGTCAAATCGGCTTCAGGTCGTCACATATATGGGGTTTGGCCTTTTTATTTGAGCAATTACTGTAGGGTAAAATACCCATAATGTACTGTACACATATTTACAAAAGAGAGAAATGAAAAAATTATGCTAGGTTATCTATCCATATTGACAAATTGTGAGTATGCTTTGTTTTCACCCTATGCATATGCATGGTGATCTCATGGATAAAGCCTCTCTTCCATGAAAGTTAGCAAGACATTATGAAAAATAGCTTTATTCCGTTGCTTCCAAATATGCCAACAAGCAAGGATAACCACCTCAACGAAGAAAGACTTATCAAACTCCAGTCTGGCTGTTTTAAAAACTTGTTCAGAACTGTCTCCATCTTTCCACTGAATCTGTAAGTAATGCCAAATTTGAACGCTGAAATTACAATGGAAAAATAAATGCATCCAGTCTTCAGTTCATTCACAAGCTGCATTCGAGCCGATAATGGTCCAGCATTTTGGAGAGGTCATGGATGAATTCGTGAGGACCGCTGAGAAGCACTTGAGCCTTCAGCGGAGCTTGCAAGTTGAGCGTACCAAAGACCCGGGATTATGCTGGTTGTATCGCTCACCAAGGCATGACATGACACTGGTGTGTTACTGCTAGTTTGTATTGCTCACCAATTCGTGAAATCTTAGCAGAATTCAAGATCAAACTCAATTGGATCTGCGTCTGCGAGAGACGAAAAAGACAAATATGTGTTAAATAATCATTTGATTGTTTGAGCCAAGTATGTTATATTTTTATCTTTCTTTCACAAGGCAATTGAGTATGATACTGAAGTTGTGCAGAGGGTTGTTATTCCCTTCAGTCCATGTGGTAATTTCGTAAGAATATACAAAAGCCTATGCATATTTTTCAAATATTTTGCCATTTTATTTTCCTTGTGATGCATTATAAGTTGCAGATCACATGTTATGCTATTTTCTTATTCGGCTTCTTTATGTATATGTAGTTTTGCACTTGCTTCGACCCATTGGCAATTTGAGCATTGTATAGCACCATAGCAGCATAACAAATAAGTAAATCTCCAAAACAACCCTTCAATTTGTTTAGCACCTAAAACGTATGGAATGTCAGGGACCACGTCTTCATTGGTTTAAGTATTTTGGGGCATAGCTCTACTCATCAGGGTATAAATCATAGCGCTAGAAAACATAACGTCTGAGGTTAGTATTGTTCATAATACCACCAGTCCACTACATTGAAACATAAGTTTTTGTCCATAGTAGGAAACGACCTGTTACGGGTCATCTTCAGTTTCATGAATTTCTAGTAGTCTTGTTGAAAATCCATACTGCGTCCCACAGAGATCACAATCTTTGACCTGAGCAAAATGGTTAGCACCTAAAGTCAAATGATAATTCCACATGATGCAACAGAAAGCTGTAAATATAACAGAATACTTCCACATCTATACAGATGCAATGAATTCAAGAAGAAATAAATTGCAACAGAACATTCCTAAAGAGCTGACTATAATTAAATCGTTTAATATAGTAGCTAGTTTAAGAATATCAGGTAACTTGCTAGTCAACAGACAAGTGTCTTCCTCGCTTCTTCATCGGTTGCAACATACAAATAGAAGTATGAAACACATGTATATTTGCTATATATTTAGTGTATTAAGAAGACCACTGGGTTATCTCTAATAAAAGAAGCCATCGCAAAAAAGCCAGGTCAATTCTTCAGTTACAAAAACAGAGACATGAGGCAGCTAGATTGTTCACTATTGACTGCTAAGAAGATCACTAAATAGATTAAACAAGGCAAAGTGCAGTCTCCAGTTCAAGGAAAAAAGAGGCATGATTCAGATCAATTGGCAAACATTTCAAAAGGAGACAAAAAATGATTTTAGCATGAACACACATGACAGACATTTCAGCCCAAAAGAACATTGAGAAATTTAACCCAACCATGTAAAACAGTCGGAGCTTCTTGATCATAACTTTTTATACATCAGCAAAGAAGATAGTGGTGGATACAGTTCATACATATTGCAGCTCATCAGGATAAAAACAGCTAGGCCACTAAGAAGCTAGGCCACTAAGAAGCACCACCACACCGAACAAACCTTCAGATGGAAGACTAAGTTTTTAATCATCTGGTGAGATGAAAGGCCAACCTTCAGTCTTCAGTTCAACAAAAAAGGCATGCGTCAGATCAGCTGGCAAACATTTCAAAAGGAGACCAAAAAATGATTTTAGCATGAACACACATGACATACATTTCAGCCCAAAAGAATATTGAGAATATAACACAGCCATGAGCTTCTTGATCATAACCTTTTACACATCAAGAAAGAAGCTAGTGGTGGATAGATACAGCTCATACATATTGCAGCTCACGAGGATACAAACAGCTAGGCGACTAAGAAGCACCACCACACCGAACAGCCTTTAGATGGTATAACTAGCTAAGTGAGTGTTAATCATCTGGTGAGATGAAAGGCCAAGTGTTGGCAACATAACCCTCAATTGCCGGAAAGAAGGTATGCTGAACAAGACTTTGCTTGAGACGAAACTGAGTAGTGCCGTGAAATTTTTTGTGGAACCTGGCGACAACCTTGCCACCGCTGTCGATCTGGAGTAGGCACTCGCCCAATCGGACCAGCATGAGCACATCATTATCACCCCGAGAGAAAACCACCGTATTCATGTATAACCTATTCCCAAACCCCACGGTGATGACCTCTGCGGCCGGCAATTGAACCTTGTATCTGAATGCCCACACCTCGCCATCGTAGTCCTGCGTCATCCAGATACCGATGGTTTTCGCTGCATCATTAAAGTTGGCGATCCCGAGCATTCCATCCATGTCGAACAGGTCAGCAGTGTCAGGAAATTCAGGAACAGCCGGAGCGCGCATCTCCCTGAAGAGCTCGGTGACGGTGTGGAACACCATTATCATGCTGGTATCACCCTGTAGCTCTACGTACCAATTTAGGTTGCCACGGAAGAGGACAGCTACGAGGCCGTGAATCAGCTCCTCCGCCTCCAGCCGCCCAATGTGCCTCGGCGGGTGGCAGGAGCCCACTGTGTAAATGTGGCAAGCATCTTGAGTGCCGGGGCAGCGTTCATGACGCCACACCGTCGGGTCGGGGTACACTAGCAGCCGGTAGTCGCCGGTGGGAGTGTGCGGGTACATCCCGCCGAGGGTGAAGCCACGGAGCAACGGGAGAGGAGCGTACTGGCGAGTGGCCGGGTTGCAGACGAAGAAGTACGGGGCGCCGCCTTCGGTGGAGAGGAGGAGGAGGCCGTCGCAGGAGGCCTCCAGACCCATGTCGGTGTCGGTGTCGCAGGAGCCAAGCCGGGCGACGGGACAGAGCTGGTCGGCGGCGGCGGCCCCCGCACGGTGGTCCAGAGGCACGATGTCTAGGGTCTGGCTGACGGCGAGGCGATCGTCGACGACGTGCTGGTAGAGGATGGGCAGAGCGGGCTGGTGGGCGTGGTGGGCAAGGAGGAAGCCGCGGGAGGAGGTGGCGTGGCGCCAGGCGCGGCAGACGGTGCGGCAGCGGAGGAGGGATTTGGGGGCAGGCGGACGAGGATCTCCCAGGGGACGATCTCGTCCGGGAGGCCGCCGTGGAGAGGCGCCTCTCCCGCTGTTGCGGCCGCCGCCATCGCCGCCGGTTGGGAGGAGCAAAAGAGTGGCGGAAGGTTAGGTCGTGTGAGGGGGAATGGGAAGAGAGAATAGCCAAAATACCACTGATGAGAACCGAAAGAGCCAAAATACCACTAGTAAAAACCGAGTTTCCAAAATACCACTCCGTTTCAGTTTTGGCATGCCAAAATATCACTACCGTCAAATGTCAAACATATCCCGTTAGTCAACACAGGCAAAACTGTCAGATTTGTTTGACATACCAAAAATACCCTTCTTGACCATGACTTCATCTAAAGGAAAAAAGAGAAAAAGAATATCTCCTCCCGCATCTTCACTTTTCCCCGGCCATGGCGCTGCGTCGCATGCCTCGCCGCCGCTCCACCGTACGCCGTCGCAGTCACTCTGCCGGGCCTCCCCGCCGGTAGATCCTCGCCGACCTCCGCCCTGCCTCGTTCCCCGCTGGTCCGCTGTGCCTCTTTCCCGGTCTGCCCCGCATCCCGCAGCTCGGCCCCAACTCTGCGGCCGCCGCTGCTCACTCCCACCGGCGGCGCCGCCTGCTGCTCGTCCCCGGCGCAGTTCTCCACCTCCAGCGTCATGTCAAGCGCAGCACAACCCTCACCACGATAACGATTTCCCCTCCCTTTTGTATCATCTCTTTGATTTTTGTTTGCAATTTATGGATGTTAGAATTTGTTCCTTTGAGTTATGTTTCAGTGTTCATCCGGACGACGCATTTCAACTAGAATTAGATGTTCAATCATATTTGACAATGGTAGATGGCAGAAAAGTGTATCGGAGAGGCAAAACATGGTCATTTGTGGTAGATCGTCGTTTGTCCGTGGAGCATATAAAGCGAGTTGTAGAGGAGAATTTCCAGTGGTCGGATGAGCAAAGAATGACTATTTGGTATGGGTCGGGTGAGGATGTCATGCCTTTGATTTCGGAATCAGAGATTGTACAGTTGTTTGATAGATGTGCTAACTCTAGGATAATAAGGTTTGGTGTGACAATTGAGAACAAACAGCAACCAAATGATTCTACTCCTGTCACCATTGATGATGAGAATGATCAGCCCGTCCGTGCTCCTTTCTTTGCATCATGGACATACGAAATAGAGAAGCATGAGGCTCTAATGGCGGAAATAGAAGCCAAAAGCCCCGAAGCAATAGCCTATTTAAGAACTTTTCATAATCGTGTGTGGCTGCGAAGCATGTTTTCCGCAACAACTAAAGTTGAGTAAGTAAGCAATAATTTGGCAGAGGTGTTCAATAATTGGGTTAGGGACTACAAGATGCTTGCACTTGTTGAGTTTCTGGACACACTTAAGAGACATGATAATGCAAATGAGAGAGAAACGAAGAACAATTGCTGAAGGGCTGCAAGGTTGCATACTACCTAGTGTGATCAAGGAGTTGAATCAAAAAAGTAAGGGGCTGCATTATTTGGAATCAAGAGCATCACCCACTTTAGCTGAAATATCAGGAAATGGATGGAGGCACACCGTCAACCTTGAGACAAAAGAGTGCTCTTGTAGGAGATGGCAGATTTGTGGTAAGCCATGCACACATGCTCTTTGGTTCATATTCTCCAAGAAAGCTAGATTAGAGGAGTATGTTGATGATAGCTACTCGGTGGCAAGATTCAAAGCAGCATATGAGGGAATTCTCATGCCAATTAGAGGAAGATCACAATGGCCCAAGGTAAACCCCGGATTTGATATGATTCCTCCAAAACTCACAAGGAGTGCTGGACGTCCAAGAACTAGGAGGGCAAAGAATTACACCGAGGGTGGAACAGGTAGAAAACATAAATGCAAAAGATGCGGACAGTTAGGCCATCTTATGAAGACTTGCAAGGAGCCCGAGATTGAAAGTGATGCTGATCGAGATGCAACTCCTCCTCCGCGGTATTATTTTATAGATCTCAGTTTTCTTTCACTTCTTATCATACCCATTGCATACTAATTATGTGCATTGCCTTGTAGGAAAAAATCAAAGGTTGAAGCAAGCATGGCAGCCACTTCTCCAAGGACACCAACTAAGCAATGTACTCAACCTGCTACTCCTACTACAAGCCCAATGACAAGGCAAAGGGCTGCAGCTATTGCACATGCTTGTACACCTCCTAGCTACGGAGCACGGATACGGATACGGGTATCCATATCAGACGGATACGGATACGGAAATTCAGCATTTTGAAAGCGCACCAATACGAGGATACGGTTTAATATTTTTTGAAATCAGAAAATAAATACATGTAACAGCAGCTTTGAACTACAGAGTAGCAGATTACCTTGTTTCTTAACCTATGAAGCATCCAAATTCCAATTCGCCCTCCATTCCATTCCAAGTAGTAGGCAAGGCAAGTTCTAAAGACAAAGACAGCAAGATAGAATGTTAGTTAATAGTTTAACACTCAACTGAACTCTAAGTTGTAACTAGAATAATTAATGGCAGCAACACTTGACCTTTTCAGCTTTTCTTCTTCCATGTTGAAATGCAACAACCAACCAGCCAACCAAATTTTGGCATTGTCCGTTATCACTTGGACAACATTGTGAGGCCCTATTTCTTCAATAACAGGTTTCAGCTTCTCGAAAATGTACTTTGATGTCTTCTTGTCGCCTTCACAATTATCAGCCCTATAAAATACCGGTGCTTTCTCAGAAATAACAACAAAATTGATGAGTGGAGCCCTAAGATTTGGAGCTTGCTCTGCCATCTACAATCACTCAATAGAATCAAGAATCAGTAGAGCACGAGGATGGAGGAAGAAGAGCACGAGGATCAGAGGAGGAAGGAGCTGGTACCTGCTACGGCTGCTGGAGAGGAGAACCCGAGGAGGCGAGGAAGCCAGGAAGGAGACGACGAGCTGCTGGCCTGCTGCTGGCTTCCGCCCGGCTCCGGCTGCCTGCTGGGTCGTCGCCGCCGGCTGGGTCGCCCCCGGCCGCTGGATGTGGATCTACCGGCGCCGCCCAGGAGGGATGAGGCGGCTGTGTTGGGGACTCGGGGGAGGGTGGGAGGGACGATGGGAGGTTACCGGCTAGGTCGCCCAGGAGGGATGAGGCGGCTGTGTTGGACACGAATTGGGCTGGGCCGTATCGAATTCGTGTCCAAAACGTATCGGCCCAGGTATCCGAATTAGCCATAATTGTTTTAATTTGTTTTAATTCTGATACGGCCAGAAACCGCATCGATACAGTATCGGAGCAGTATCCGTATCGGATACTGTATCCGACACGGACACGCGTTCTCAGCACCGTATCCGTGCTCCGTAGCCTCCTAGTGCATCCACAAGGAGCAAAGTTGCTGCAGCCAGCCCTCATCAACAAATTTAGTGCATTTGGGTGTGAGAACCATGATGTTTTGTTGCCTATGTATGCAAACTGATGTATAGTGGTCTGAACTACTATGTTGGTCCTTTTGGTGATCTAAACCACTTATGTATCGTTGTTGAACATCTATCTCTTGTATGATATAGTGCACCACTGTTGTCTCTTGTATTGTTTTTGCTGTTGTTCTGAAATGTTGTCGAATTGCTGCCAAGATGCTGCTGTAATATTGTCATTTGTTGTTGACCAGGTAGTGCTGAAATGATTCTCAAATGCTGCTGAATGGAGATTATAAACATGTGAAGAGGTAAGGGCTTTTGTGTCTTTTTTGAAGATGTTAGTCCCGGTTAGTCACTTGTGGCATCTTGGCATGGAAAACTGAAACGGAGTGGTATTTTGGCAACTCAGTTTTTACTAGTGGTATTTTGGCTCTTTCGGTCTCATCAGTGGTATTTTGGCTATTCTCTCAAATGGGAATGGGCTGGGCTCAGGAAAAAAATACTGCCGTATCAGCTGCGCCTGTAGATTAGTCTCAAAAAAAAAAAAAAACTGCGCCTGTAGATCAATTTGTAAATGAACGTAGTCACAGTTAGCATCTGAATAAGTATTCATTAACATCTATGTATACCGGAAGTCATGCTTAAGTTACGACAGAGAATGTATATGTACAGCCATAGGGAAAATATTGCAAGTTTGTGTCTTTTTATTGCTACCTCCATCCCTAATTATAAGAGGTTTTGGTAGGCTAATTTAGCCCACCAAAATGTCTTTGCTCGATTGATTTTTATTGAAGTGAATGATCTTGTTGTGATTAGATAAAATTGTATGTGTAAATTATAAATTTCACATGCCTAAAATATGTTTTTGCGGTGTTTGCATTATTCGGCCGTGACTGTAGGAATCAAAATATTCAGAAGACCGAGTAGACTGTAGACAAAGGGTGGCAAATATAAATTCATAAGATTACACGTGTGTGGACGTTTACTAGTAAAATTAAAGTATGAAAAGGAGACCAGGAGCCAGTGATTGAAATGGGCCTTAATAATGGGCCCCACGTCGACTCAGCAGGACCTGATTGATTATCTCTATGGTTGTTTCATCCATCTTTACGAACTGGAAATGCGCATAGATGTTTATTACCACGTCATTTTTTTCAAGATAACTTTTTCCGGATTTATTCATCATGCATGCTAGCCAGAAATTTTAGTCTACATCGACGTTTTATTAGTAAAAGATATTTACAATTGTGTTGCTTTAGTTTCTGGCTCACCAGTCACAACTTTAGTCGGCCACCTCTGGCAAAATGAGGACTTTCTTCCCCTCAAGATTTAGCACGCCCATTGGGAACGGTTTTTGATCAATTGCCATGCCGAAAAACTCAATTGTTCATCGTTAACTTCTGATTGGATCTGTCGATGAGAAGCATTATAGTCGTTTGTCGCATGACAGAAAGAATTATGAAACTTACAGGTAAGCCCGCTGCTTCAACTCATCAAACAACTGTATAACATGTGATAAGTTTGTTATTCAACATGGCATCAAATATTTATCGCATTTCGTGCGTCAAATCTGCAGTTTACTTTCTATTCCCAATTTTATCGAATCGACTTCATGCCGTCACATATATGCGGTTTGGCCCTAGTCGGCCAAACGAACTCGGTATATCATAAGTCGACTTCCTCATCCAACTCCACGGTATTCTCTGTAGTGTGCATGCGGGATCAGCCTAGCCGATGAGTCTGACCAAATCCCTCTGGACGACTTGGCCGGATGAAAGGAACTCAAAGCCTTCGATCTGCTTAGTTAAGTACACATTCGTTTGTATCTCTCTCAACAGAATTACACCATAGTCTCGGTTTTTGCTCTCTTTAAATCTTCTGACGTAATAGGACACCGATTATTCTGACTTTTGACTAATTGATGTTAGATAGGATAGTTTAAGCAACATCAACATTTGGTATTAAAAAAGATTGTCAGTTATGTTGCTTTTGTTTGGAAAGAGAGGGCGATAAGGTTTGAAAAAATTATGATATCTCTTGATTTTTCTTAACATGTAGGCTGGCAATTGAAAATAGGCCTTACCAATGGGCTTTATCTGGTTTATTGGATCCCAGTAAATAACCTGGGCTTTTTTCGGCTTTGGTCCAGGCAGGCAAGCTAACCGCCGTCCACTTTGGTCCGCCGCCGCCGCCGCCTCACTCCGCCGGCCATGGCACTCCGCCGCGCCGTCGGATCCCTGGCCATTCGCTCGCAGGCCTACCTCCGCCGCACCGCCCCCGCCCCCTCGCCTCCCACCGCGCCCCCGCCTTCCTTCCGCCGCCCGATCACCATCCCCTTCCGGTCCTTCGCCGCTCCGCCTCAGCAGGTCTCTCTCTCCCTCCCTCCCTCCCGCCCTAGGCTACCTTTCCTCCTTCTTCCTCCTTCTCGCCGTCGCTAATCCCGTGTCTCGTGGTCACAAGGTCAAGAAGCCCCCCAAGGACGAAGACGACGCCGAGCCCAGGATCAACAACGACATCACCGCCCCCTTCCTCAGGCTCGTCACCGACCAAGGTACACGCTCTGCTCACACACACGAACCTCCATTCACCGCTCAGGTGCTCAACATTTCAGTTTAATTTCGCAGGGCATAGTGTTGTCCCCAGGCACGAAGCTCTTCAGCAAGCTATTAGGATGGGCTTGGACTTGGTTGAGGTACACTATACTCCATATCCTATTTCTTAGATGTCTAAGTGTTGGCCTCATTTGATGATGTATTTCTTTCTACTGTGAGGTATCCAGTTGTTGGCATTTCTCATGCTTGTAATTGCAGGTCCACAGGAAATCTGATCCTCCTGTTTGCAAGATCATGGATTTCCACAAAGAGAAGTACAACAAAGACGTCAAGGAGAAAGAACGCTTGAAAACTAAGGTGTGTATGACACTCCATCCGCACTGCTGGAGTTGAGTTGAATGTTTAGAGGAGAGACATGTTCAGTCATTGTGTGAGAACATAGAATTCAATGTAACGGTTTGTTAGTTTGTGTAAAAATAATTAAACAGTCTGGTTGATAACTAGCAATTTATCAAGTTACCGCTCACTGTATTGATAGTATCAGTATGTCTTACTAGACACAAGATGAACTGTTGGATTTCTGTGAAAAGAACGCCATCTAGTTAGGTGGATAGCTATAGGCATATTATGTTCATGTTCAACACTTGGGATATTTATTACTGAAGGGTCTTCTGGTCACTGAGTGAAAATGGCCAGAATCGCAGTACTTCTGCCGTATTGAGGCACTTGGTATGGTAATCAAGGCCCGATTGTGGTTTCTGTGATGTCTTTCGGGATCTAGTTAGTTAGCGGGTTATTTCTAGTTACTGGAATATTTTACTGTTGCATAATACAAAGATGCTTTGGACTTGATCTTAACGTCAAAATCAGAAATATTAAGTGCTTTTGAAAAGTAATGGCAATGCTAAATGTAGCCACAAACACTTGAGCAAGGTTTATGTACTTCTGCACAATATCTACTTCCATTTTATAGTGATTTTGCATAAGTCACAATAATGCGCACCTCACAATAATGTAGCCACAAACATCTGAATGATATAGCATCTACCTCTCCTTATGTTGTATCTGATCTTCTGCAGTCTGCTATTGTCTTGCGTGGTGGGGATAACAAAGAAGTGCGGTTTAAGGCAAAGACAGTGAGTTTCCTTTGTTGTTTATATTTTTTGTTAACTGTAGCCTATCATCTTTCATGTTTTTTTTTATATGGAAAGCATGATTGATTGCTATCTGAAGAGGAAACGGTAGGAACTTTTTTCTTCTTTTATTTTGGTAGCTGATACCTGACAGAAATAGTGAATGCTCTATCATAACTCGATGAGGGATGCATGCTTCATTGGTACCTTGTAGCTAGAGTATGTGCTTGCTCGGACCGCCCCATGCTTGTTCTCTGTTTTTTCTTATCCACGTAGTTGAGCTCACCCATTTTCTAAATTATAGAGCCTTTAAAAAGTCCCAACAGAGATGTATTGTGTTCAGTACAGAGGCCTTGTGCCACATATGCATGTTGAGGAACATAAATTATTGCTCGCAGGAAATAAAAGACTTGAAGGTAAAAGCAGATGCAATTACCAGACTAATGGAGCGTGGTTACAGGGTGAAGGTAAGCTCGGGCTCACATTCATTTTTAGTTCATTCTGTATGGTTCTGCTAATGTTAAATGATAACCCAAGAATTGCTAAAAAACTCCCTTTTCTTACTTCGTTCACTTAGTTAAGTTTTATTACCGAGCAATTGTTTATAGAAGACTTCTGTCAACCTGGAACCCAATGGTTATGAAAGCTGTTGTTGACTTTAGAGGCGGAACATTGCTGAAGAGTAGTAACTCATAAGCTCCATGTATTGGTGTTGACTGCTGACACTGTTGAATAGAGTATGACTCGTGATGTGTGTGCCTGGATGTTGCCGGAAGAAATGTTCCCTTGGTGTCTTGAAAGTATCCATGGTTGTGGGGAAAGTTTTAATCTGGCGTTTAGGTTGTGAGTCGTATACGTTATGTGGAGTTTAGGTCAATTTCCAAATGGAGTCGCGTTGGTGTCATGTTATAGCTTGATCCTGGGATCTCTGTATACAGGCTTACTTTATTCTACCTCGATGACATGGCTTGTTTGTGATGGTTGTATGTAGGTTGTCTCTTTTTGTGCCTATAAATAGTCATCAACCTGTTACTATTTTCGACAAGAGATACATTGTATTTCCACTCAAAGATCAATATGTCTTAAATATCTTGAACGTATACTTTAAAAAACTTGACGGTGCTCCTATTTGGCAGTGCATGGCGATGCCCGCAGGCAACGAAGTAGAAGATCTAGGAGGACCACTATCTCGGTTATTAGGACTGGTGAGTACTATGCTCCTTATCGTTTCCCCTTCCCTATTAACTAAATGCTATTCAATTCAATTAAAGAACTGCTATGCATGAGAGTGAAGTTTGTCTCTCTATAATTTCCACCAATTGAACAGATTCAAGATGTGTGCATTGTAGAAAGTGGGCCACATTTGGACTCCAAGCACGCATATGTTATTGTCCGGCATGTGAAGTTTGCAACCAAGAAAGGTGGAAAGAAGGCTAGCAAGGCCATGGAAGACGCAGGCAAAGGTACCCCCCGCAGTGCTGCCTCTGAATCGCCAGCCGCTGCTACGACGCGACAAGTGATTATGGTTTGGAAGCTGACAAGACGCCCACCCGTGAATCTTCTGTGCAAAGGGAAGGGCCAGACGGAGGTTTCAGAAGGGAGTTAAACTCCAACCCGGGCAACAACCGTGAAAACACACACAGCATGAATGCCGGAGGGAACAGGATGAACCCTGGCCAGGGGGGACCGCAATCATCGCCAGGGAAGGAGGAGATATGGCACCTGAGCAGACCAACAGGTACGCCAGCCGTAGACAGCAGCCCGGAGGCGCGTCGACAACCAAGGACGATTACCGCCACAAGACCCGAGAAGAAGCGAAAACGATGGCCGGCATCGGTTCAACGAGAACCAGAGGCCTTCGGAACAGCCCAACCAGCCACCGCCGCTTCCAAGGTTCAGCCAAGGAGGCAGATCGCCACCACCACCACCACCACCACCACAAGACCCAAGGAGAAACGAGAGAGGAAGCCACATGCCACCGAGTCACAACAACCAGCGGCAGTTCCAGCAACCGAATAACCAGAGGGCGGAACCGGCAGCAGGCCGCGAGGCGGGGAATCCTGCTTCACCATCCAGGAGTATGGGCGTCTTCAGTAGTCGGACGCCAGCCAGCCCGAGGTCAAGAAGACGGATGGCGCGCCTGCTAGCAAGCCTGCGGCCACCAAGAGCTTTGGGATCTTTAGCTCGCCTAAAAGGGGATCTAGCGGTAAAAGCTCGTGAGAATGTTTCTGAAAGAGAAGTTTTGTGGTGTATCTGGAGGAGGGGACATTATATTATTACCTTGTGAGGAAGGATTTTTGGTGGTATCGATCTATTGAGAATGTTTCTGATGTTCCGGTGGTTGCTGCTTCTTTCTACTCAGCCTCTGTGCATTTGGTATGACTTGGGCAGTGCAGGAATTGTTGATAGCCAAACTGTTTGTTGGACTTGGGCACGCTCCAGGTTTCTCGGTTCAGTGGCGCAGGCTCTAGAAATAATCCACCATTAGAAGAAACTCCACAGCTGGCAAGATAATTTCTCGAGTGTTATTACTCAATAAAATATAAAGTGTTCGCGTAGGCATCAGAGTCGGGTTATAACGCTTATCCAGTGACTAAGCTTGCATGCATTCTCTCACCACTTGTCTTGTGACGATGTTCATGCACAATGCGATTTCTCTGCGAACATGTAAGCCTTTTTGCATTAGCATTTTGGTGTCCTGACGAATAATAGGCTGTGGTCCCTTGTATTGTTGGACCATTTCTAATGTTCTTGCCCTTGTATTCTTGAAAGGACTGACAATGATATTCTTTTGTGCGCCATATATCTTTGCAGCTAATGTAATTGATTTCCGCCATATATCCTTGCTCGCTAACAATGTTGCGGAATTTCTTGGCAAAGAAATGGAGGACAATTTGCCTGCATACGTGTCCAAGGGCACACGCTTTGGTTTGGATGATTCATAATGAGGATTAGTTGAGTGATGATTATGCAGCTTTAGGTGAATTTCCGAGGGCGGCGAGCAAGGCAAGGCCAAGGTCCTTTCAGCTGAAACCTCTGATTCTGTGCAACCGTGGTCAGTGTTCCTTGCTTCGGCGAACAAGGCAAGGCCATGGTCTGCATGTTCGCAACCATCGTTCAGTCAACAAATTCGCAGGCGATACTGGATACTCGGTAGAAAAAATAGCAGCTCGGAGGGAGAGAGGCCACGCTCCCAGACTCATGAGTACATAGTACTCGAATGAGTCAATCACGGGCTACAGGCTAACTGCCCAGCAATACCTCCAACCTACCGAGCCGCTGCCCCCCATTAGGCTAGGGTTCATCTGAGTCCACGCCACTAGACTCGGCGAGATTACTTGTCCCAAACCCCTAATTTAAGCTGCATTACGTTGCGTTACTTTGTCGAGGTGGGACAAAAAATAAGTCGTTCCGCTGCGCATCGAGGCTGGCTGGAAGCGGCCCACATAACTGGGCCTACAAACTCCCGTCCCTCGCACACCGCCTTTCGCGCCGATCCCCTTTTCCTTCCTCGCCTGCTCTGTCTCACCCCGATCGTGGATTCGTGGTTCGTTTCGTCCAAGTGATTACGTCCGTGAAGTGAAAAGTCCCACTGACCTTTCACGATTAATAGTTCCGCCTAGAATTCTAGATCCACGCTGTAGCAATAATGGACTAGTAGTTAAAATCCATCCCACAGAGGTCACCTTTGGTTGAAGCCCCTAAGCTTAGGATGAAACTTGCCGACTCGACAAGAAGCTGAACAGGATCGAACGCCGAGTTTGAGTCCCCAAGGAAATATATAATTGGTTATTTGATTTAAGGACGAGAACACAGTCATGAAGAAGGAGAATGGTAGTCTGAACGCCAAGCTCAAGCGTCTTGAGAACATCGGCTTGAATAGGCATAAGTCGATTGAAAAATTTACCAAGATTTTTCTCCGACAATAGCCATTTTATTACTCAACCATCACCACCAAAGCGATACAAAAAACAATACAAAAGTTTTACACCTGTCTCTGTATAACAAGATGCACACAACCAACAAGGTACGGAGCAAAAATAAATGGTAAAAAGGGCACACTACAAGAATCCAAAAGAAAGCTCTAATAGAGTAACTGCTATTGCGAGCAAAGTTATTCGACCTACGCAAACAGCTTTCATCCCGGGAAGAAACATTTTGGAGCGAGTAGTGGTGCTACATGAGACGATTCATGAATTAAAGCGCAAAAAACTCGATGGGGTTTTGTTTAAGATAGATTTTGAGGAAAGGTTTTGATCCTATTTTGTGCGAATGGATTGCTAGATTTGTTCAGGGGGTGGGGAGTGTGGGTATTCGAGTTAATGACAATATCGGTCATTATTCCCAGACTCTCAAAGGACTCCGCCAAGGGGACCCCTTATAACCCTTGCTCTTTAATCTAGTTGCCGACATGCTTGCTATCCTCATTGCAAGGGCAAAGGGGATGGCCAGGTAGGGGGGTTAATACCGCATCTAGTGGAGGGCGGGGTCTCAATCCTACAATATGCAGATGAAACAATATTATTTCTTGAACACGACGTCGCGAAAGCCGTGAACATGAAACTAATATTGGCTTTCTTTGAACAGCTGTCGGGGCTAAAAATAAATTTCCATAAGAGCGAACTGTATTGTTTTGGCAAGGCTAAAGATGACCAAGAGTAATACCGAAATACTTTTGGATGTGAAATCGGCTCACTTCCATTTAAATATCTAGGTATTCCCATTCACTATAGAAAGTTGCTTAATAAAGAGTGGAAACGTTTCGAGCGTAAGTTGGGATCTTGGATCGGTAAGATGTTGTCTTATGGGGATAGGCTGGTTTTAATAAACTCGGTTTTGACTAGCCTCCCGATGTTCTTGTTGTCCTTCTTTGAAATACCTAAGGGGTTTATACGTCTCAAACGTATCTATAATTTTTGATGTTCCATGCTGTTATTATACCAATTGCTACATGTTTTATTTACACTTCATAGCATTTTTATGCATTTTCTGGGACTAACCTATTAACAAGATGCCGAAGTGCCAGTTCCTGTTTTCTGCTGTTTTTCTCTTTCAAAAAAGCTAGTCGCAAAATATTCTCGGAATTGGACGAAAATTGACGGGCGTTCATATTTCACCGACACGATCACGGAGTCCAAAGGGGAGACGGAGAAGTGTCAGGAGGGCGCCACGCCACCCTAGGGCGCGGCCCACATGTCAGGCGCGATCATATTCCACGAAAAGTTCCGTCGCCGCTGTCGTCGCCAACCCTAGATCGGGAGGGTTCTGAACCTCTTCCCGGCACCCTGCCGGAGGGGAGATCATCACCGGAGGGCTCTACATCGCCATGCCTGCCTCCGGAGTGATGCGTGAGTAGTTCATCCTTGGACTACGGGTCCATAGCAGTAGCTAGATGGTTGTCTCTCCACCTTGTACCTCCATGTTTAGATCTTGTGAGCTGCCTAACATGATCAAGATCATCTTATTGTAATGCTACATGTTGTGTTTGTGGGATCCGATGAATATTGATACTATGAGCAAGTTGTTTATCAATCTATATGTTTATGTTGTTTATGATCTTGCATGCTCTCCGTTGCTAGTAGATGATTTGGCCAAGTAGATGCTTGTAACTCCAAGAGGGAGTATTTATGCTAGATAGTGGGTTCATGCCTCCAGAAATCTGGGCTCGAGTTGACAGAAATGACTAAGGTTGTGGATGTGCTGTTGCCACTAGGGATAAAACAATGATGCATTGTCTACGTGTCATTTGCATTGTTTACATTACACACTTTACTTCATGCAATAATCTGTTGTTTGCAACTTAATACTGGAAGTGATGCGGATGCTGACCTGAAGGTGGATTATTTAGGCATAGATGAGTTGGATAGCAAGTCTATGTACTTTGTTGTAATGCCCAATTAAATCTCATAATGAACATCTTGTCATATATTGCATTGTCATGCACTCTCTATTTGTCAATTGCCCAGCTGTAATTTGTTCACCCAGCATGTTAGTTATCTTTTATGGAGAGACACCACTAGTGAACTGTGGACCCCGGTCCATTTTCCCTCATACTGATAAAACCACCTACTGCAATCATCTGTTCCTTGTTACTTTCTGCAATCACTACTGTTTTCCACACCATTTAATCCTTTGTTTTCAGCAAGCCAGAGAGATTGACAACCTCTCTGTTTCATTGGGGCAAAGTAGTTTTTGTGTTGTGTGCAGGTTCCACGTTGGTGATCGGTGCGCCCATCAACAACCTTCTGAAGAACCTCCGTGTCCTCCTGGTTCGATAAACCTTGGTCATATTTCAAGGGAAAACTGCTGCTGCACTACATCATACCTTCCTCTTGGGGTCTCCCAACGAACGTGTGTACACGCCATCAAGCACTTTTCTGGCGCCGTTGCCGGGGATACTGGAATCTCCAGATAGGGGAGTCTCACACTTCCAACCTCTTTACTTTGTTTTTGTCTTGCTTGTTTTATTTTATTTTATCTTGTTTGCTGTTAAAAATCAAAAAACAAAAAAATTAAATTCCTGCATCTAGTTATTTTTGAGTTGTTATCTTTTTGCTATCCATCATGTCTGGTTCTGCTTATTATGTTTCATCTCCTGAGGTTGAGGTTCGTACTTTTAAGCAACAAGGGGGAGAAAGTTTGAAAGATGCTTGGTATAGAATTAGTAATGCTCATCATAGGTGTGCTAAGAAACATTCCACTACAATCCTTCTTAGGAATTTTTATGTTGGCATCACCAATTGGTATAGATATGTTTTGGACACTTTAACAGGGGAAATTTCCTAGAAGCTAGTTACATCATTGAGAGTCTAGTTGGAATACCACCTGTTAATGAAATTAAAATTGAAATTTCTCTTGAGGATGTCATGAAAAAGCTAGAGTCCATAGAGGAAATCTTCCAGGTGTTGATAAATTGGAAAAGCTACTTGATAATACTGATAAACTTGATAAATCTCTGGAGAAATTAATAAAAGAATTGCTGTTTTAGAAACTGGTGCTATCCATGATGATCAAAACTCTAGGATTGAAAAACTAGAGGAGGTTATTGATACCTTAAGTACTGCTTTTTCCTCCTTAAAACTAAAAAGCAAGAGTACTTCTTAGACAAAGGAAAGAAATTCATGTATGTGCCCAAAGTGTCTAAACCAAAACCAACATCTCCTGATTGCTAGAAACTGAGAATGAATTTCGTAAATTTGCCAACAAAGCATGCAATGGATTGCTTAAGTTTTCTTCTCAAGAATTGCCTAAAATTAAGAGTCCTCTTGGGATGAGTTATGTTTTTGATGAAGCTTTTGATGATGTTGATGTTTCTGGTCTTGACAATACTTGATGCATGTTTCATGCCTAGCTAAAAGGCATTAAAGAGAAGCGCTTATGGGAGGCAACCCATTGTTTTTACTTTCTATTTTTTTGTTTTTTGAGTCAAGGAGCTTGTTTACTTCTGTAGCAACTCCTTTGTATCTTTTATTTGCTTTTTGTTGTGCCAAGAAAAGTCTCTTATGACAAGATGGTACTTATTTTTGGATTACTGCACAGGAACAGATTTCTGGACGTCACCGTTTAATTCGGTAGAAAATTAGAAAAATCGTATTGATCTGAAATTTTTTGTGCGTGTTCCTAGATGTGTACGCAACTTTCGTACGACTAGAGTTTTTCGATTTACGTGACGTAAGTGTCCCAAAAAAATCATCTTTACGGACTGTTCTGGTTTTGACAGATTCTGTCTTTGTTTTGCATTCTCTCTTTTACAAGTGTTGAGTGAGTTTCTTTTATGGTGGAAGAGCTTCACTTAAGCCTAGTATCAGTAGCTAATGTTTGAAAATATTTGCTTATGAATTGTGTCCCTACAGAACTATGTGAGATTATTTGTTTTGATGCACTAACCTGCTAATGAGAAAAATGTTGAGTTTTGATGTGAAGGAAGTTTTCAAGTGTTAAGAGAGGAGGATGATATTACAAGATCAAGAAGAGTGAAGAGCTTAAGCTTGGGGAGGCTCCCATGGATCTCCCCAGCATATTTCAAGAAGACTCAAGCATCTAAGCTTGGGGATGCCGGCATCCCCTTCTTCATCAACAAACTATCAGGTCATCTCTAGTGAGACTATATTTTTATTCCTTTACATTATATGTACTTTTCTTGGAGCGTCAGTGTGCTTTTGTTTTCAGTTTGTTTTGTTTTGTTTTGTTTGCTGCTCTATACTTGTTGGATCCTAGCACTCTTGTTTGGGAGAGAGACACGCTCCGCTTTTTCATTAGAATACTCTTGTGCTTCACTTATACTTGTTGAGTATTCTTGTCTAGCTACTGCTAAAACTTCTAGCTCTTTGTTTTCATGTATCTCTTGTTCAGAGCTATTAGTTTCTTTTGAAGAAAGTACTCTCTTGCTTCACTTATATTTGTTTGGAGAGTTGTTTAAATAAGTTGATTGGTGTTTGGTTGGAACAGAAAATGCTATGCATGTGGTAGTGGTATAAAAATGCTTACATAAGTCTTGTAGATCACTGTCTTGAGTAATTTGATACTTGTCAATTGTTTTGAGTTACCAAGTAAGTAAATGTTTAAACTTGTGCATCGTGTAAGTAATGGCTATTAGTGAAGAACTACTGTAAAGCTTGTTGATATTTGATCTTTGTATCATTGGTAGTTCTAAAAGTCTAGATATTTTCTAGTGAAAGGTTTTGGTTAACAAGGAAGACAATGTGGAGTCTTATAATTTTTCAGCCATGTTTTTTATATAAGTTCTTGCTGTACCGGTTGACAGTTTGTGTTTGCTTAAATAACCTTGCTAGCTAAACTCTGTACTAAGCGGGAATGCTGCTTGTGCATCCAAAACCCTTGAGCCAAAATCCATGCCATCTGTGTCCACCATAACTACCTATTATGTGGTATTTTCCTGCCACTCCAAGTAAATTTTTCATGTGCTACCTTTAAACTATTCAAATGTACAACTCCTTTTTGTGTCACTGTTTACTAGCTCATGAGGATGTGTAGTTTCTTTATTTCACTTGTTGATCAGACTTTACACACCTGGACTAGTGGCATATACATCCGCTTATCCAATAATTTTGCAAAAAGAGCTGGCAACGGGGTGCCCAGTCCCAATTAATTACAACTTTAACCAATAATTCTCTTCATATCTTTTTGTCCCTGAGAAATCAGTCAAGCAATATTCATAAGTGTGTAAACAAAAGAGAACAAGGGATGTTGTACTGTATTGCCTATTACTGATTCGTTGACAATTAGCATATACCTCTCAAAATATATTTTTACACTCTCTATATGCTTTCAAAAATTTAAAAAGCTCTAGCACATGATTTAATCCCTGCTTCCCTCTGCGAAGGGCCTTTCTTTTACTTTATTGTTGATTCAGTTTTCCTACTTATTTCTATCTCCACAAGCAAACACAAGTGTCAACTTAGGTACAACAGTTTTTATATAAATGATGTGTTTGACTTATTATATTCTTTGCCTTGACAATATCCATGAGATAAATATGTTAAAGTTGAAGCCAGTGCTGAAACTAAATCTTCCTTTGTGTTAAGTCAAACATTTTCATTTAGAATTTATTGCTTTGTGAGCTAACTCTTATACAAACTCTTATAGCTCCATTGTCTCCAAGGTATTATTCATGAAAGTTTGTACTTGTATGATTCATTTTGTTTACTCTTTGTTTACTTGTTAGCAAACTATAGACCATTAACTTGGATCACTTCATCCAGTTCATGTGCATTACATTACTATTTGATCAAGATTATGTTGGTAGCATGTCACTTCAAAAATTATGTTGTTTTTATCGTGTACCTACTCGAGGACGAGCATGAACTAAGCTTGGGGATGCTTGATACGTCTCAAACGTATCTATAAATTTTGATATTCCATGCTGTTATTATACCAATTGCTACATGTTTTATTTACACTTCATAGCATTTTTATGCATTTTCTGGGACTAACCTATTAACAAGATGCCGAAGTGCTAGTTCCTGTTTTCTGCTGTTTTTCTCTTTCAGAAAAGCTAGTCACAAAATATTCTCGGAATTGGACGAAATTTGACGGGCGTACATATTTCACCGACACGATCACGGAGTCCAAAGGGAAGACGGAGAAGTGCCAGGAGGGCGCCACGCCACACTAGGGCGCGGCCGACATGTCAGGCGCGCCGGGGGGTGGCGTGGGCCCCTCGGAAACTTCCAGACGCCGCCCTTTCGCCTATATATTCCCGATGCCCCGAAAACCCTAAAAACACCGATCATATTCCACGAAAAGTTCCGTCGCCGACGTCGTCGCCAACCCTAGATCGGGAGGGTTCAGAAGCTCTTCCCGACACCCTGCCGGAGGGGAGATCATCACCGGAGGGCTCTACATCGCCATGCCTGCCTCCGGAGTGATGCGTGAGTAGTTCATCCTTGGACTACGGGTCCATAGCAGTAGTTAGATGGTTGTCTCTCCACCTTGTACCTCCATGTTTAGATCTTGTGAGCTGCCTAACATGATCAAGATCATCTTATTGTAATGCTACATGTTGTGTTTGCTGGGATCCGATGAATATTGATACTATGAGCAAGTTGTTTATCAATCTATATGTTTATGTTGTTTATGATTTTTGCATGCTCTCCGTTGCTAGTAGATGATTTGGCCAAGTAGATGTTTGTAACTCCAAGAGGGAGTATTTATGCTAGATAGTGGGTTCATGCCTCCAGAAATCTGGGCTCGAGTTGACAGAAACGACTAAGGTTGTGGATGTGCTGTTGCCACTAGGGATAAAACAATGATGCATTGTCTACGTGTCATTTGCATTGTTTACATTACACACTTTACTTCATGCAATAATCTGTTGTTTGCAACTTAATACTGGAAGTGATGCGGATGCTGACCTGAAGGTGGATTATTAGGCATAGATAAGTTGGATAGCAAGTCTATGTACTTTGTTGTAATGCCCAATTAAATCTCATAGTAAACATCTTGTTATATATTGCATTGTCATGCACTCTCTATTTGTCAATTGCCTAGCTGTAATTTGTTCACCCAGCATGTTAATTTTCTTTTATGGAGAGACACCACTAGTGAACTGTGGACCCCGGTCCATTTCCTCATACTGATAAACCACCTACTGCAATCATCTGTTCCTTGTTACTTTCTGCAATCATTACTGTTTTCCACACCATACGTTTAATCCTTTGTTTTCAACAAGCCGGAGAGATTGACAACCTCTCTATTTCGTTGGGGCAAAATAGTTTGCTTGTGTTGTGTGCAGGTTCCAAGTTGAGGGGCGCATTTTCTGGTGTTGCGCCGTGCCATATGTGCCCACCAACAACCTTCTGAAGAACCTCCGTGTCCTCATGGTTCGATAAACCTTGGTCATATTTTCAAGGGAAAACTGTTGCTGCACTATATCATACCTTCCTCTTGGGGTCTCCCAACGAACGTGTGTGTCACGGTCACCAGGGGTACGTAAAAGACTGGATTTTTATCGTTCGAGATTTTTTTGGCAAAGTGATCAACAAAATAAAAAGTATAGATTGAAGAAATGGAATATCGTGTGTAGGCCGAGGGACCAAGGTGGGCTTGGTATAGAGGTGCTAGAGGTTAAAAACAAGTGCTTGTTGAGTAAATGGTTGTTCAAATTGCTAAATGAGGAAGGTGTTTGGCAAGAACTTCTGAGTAATAAGTACTTAGGTGACAAGACGTTGTCTCAAGTTCAGGCCAAACCTAATGATTCACCTTTTTGGAAGGGGTTAATGGGAGTTAAAGATGACTTCTTAAGTTTGGATCTTTTAACCTTGGGAATGGGCAACAAATCAGTTTTTGGGAGGACGTATGGTTAGGAAATAGATCATTGGCGAATGTCTATCCTACACTGTATGCGGTTGCATCTCATAAGAATATTACGGTGGCCGATGTGTTTGAAAGCAGACCTATTAATCTGCTTTTCAGGAGGAATTTAGTAGGGGCTACGAGGGAATTATGGTTTCAGCTGGTTGAGAAACTTATGCGTGTTAACTTAACGGCTGAAGCTGATACTTTCCGATGGAAACTTACACCGTTGGGTGTATTTTCGGTGAAGTCCTACTATCTTCATCTCATGAGCGGCAATACTAGATATTTGCGTAAGTACCTATGGAAGCTGAAGGTTCCTTTACAAATTAGGATCTTCCTTTGGTTTATGCATAGAAAAGAACTTTTGACGAAAGACAATCTGGCTAAGAGAAGATGGACTGGGTGTAGAAAATGCGTTTTCTGTGATGCGGACGAGTCTGTGGAGCCCCTATTCATATCTTGCTCTTTTGCAAGAGATATTTGGAGATTGGTGCATTTTACTTTCAACATTTCTCCTCCGACTAGTATTGCGAACTTGTTTGGATCTTGGTTAAATGGGATAGACTATAAAAGAAAAGCGCGGATTAGAATTGGCGTCGCCGCGGTTCTATGGGCTATCTGGAATTGTTGAAATGACATTATTTTTAACAATGCACAATCCTCCCATTATTTGCAGGTTATAAACAAGGCGACCTACTGGATCCATATGTGGTCGTATCTTCTTTCTGTGGATCAACGTGGTCTCATGGATACAGGATGTACTCGAATAATGATGGTCGTACGGGCTATCTTCTGCCGGGTGGGTGGCTACTGCATAAGAGATTAGATGGATAGAGCTTTGTTTTTCTGGCTGATTTTTGTATTCATGAGTGATCCATGAATTGTAAACTCTTAAATTCTGAGACTATGCAATAAAACTGCGGCGGCTGTGTGCAACGTTTTGATGCAGAGGCCGGGGATCCGCACCCCCTTTTCTAAAAAAAGAAGCCGATGGGCCATCCGAAGACTATGCCGCCACTCATGTGGGTTAAAAAATCCCTCATCATCATCTACTCCAACCGATCATCTACTGCAACCGAGCGTGTGGGATAAATAAAATCCCTCACCGTCTAATCGAAAACAGGTCGCGAAAGTCCACACGCTGTAAAGTTGACAATTAACGAAGCAGATGTGTACACCGGTCGATGACCAGCATACGAGAGAAATTTTTATCATTAAAAACCTTATCATTTTTATCACACACTCCTTTATTGCCACACGCAGCCCCGTTCCCCGGCGTAAATGCATGCACCCCATGACCAGCCGCTCGACGTTAAAATCCTTTCTCCCACTAACTCCTTACTCAGTTTTCCATTCATTTTTCGCCACACACCCCTCTCCTCCCCACTCCCTCCACCAGATGCGTCGCTACGGTTTGTATAAAACTCAAGTGGACGATTGAGGACCAAGCAGGTCGCTCTCCTGCTTCCCTAATTCCTGCACATCCCTTGGAGAGACTTGTTGCTAGGTGCCCAAATCTTCGAACTTTCAGGTTGAATCAATGTGTATGCGTATACAAGTGAAATGCAGTAAATCATGTAATGAGATTTTCTCAAATGAATACTGAAATTGCACTCCAGAAAATCGAGACCTTGGTATTACAACATTGGGTCTTATATGGTCGAAACAATACTAAAATTGAAACTTCCACAGTACAACATTCGGTCATATTTGGTCAAAACAATACTAAAAGAAATTCTTAGTAAACATTGGGTCATATTTGGTCGAAACAATACTTGACGCATACCAGTTTAGCACCACAAAGGGTCAGACTTGAGCTGATTCTAATGGTGTCAAGGAGATTGTTATCAAACTTTGAAATGATGAATAACCAGACCAACTTACAGGAAATTTACGCATCAAAAGTTAAATGAAACAACTCCCACTAGTAAAAGAGGTAAGCCGAGGCTTGTCTCCAAGGTATTTCTGCTGCAGTGAAGAACTGGGGCTTGTTGAACATGATTGCCAGGTTCTTATCAACGTGCTTGCACGTTTAAATTTTAATCTCCGATCTTTCGTGTTTATCCCTTGGGCATGTAATAAATCTGCCCGTGCCACAACTGGTGCTTCTAGTGTTGTCGACATTGGACTTCTGTGGCCTGTAGATGTGTCGAGGTTTGGTGGCCAGCGATTCAGCTGAGCCCGAGGTTTAATGGATTCATGACGTTCCATGTCCAAAAAAATTATATATGCAAGTACTTAGCTATAAAGCAGCTATCTCTCAACCAGAACAAAATCTTGCAAAATTCATTAAATCCAGAAGCTTCTCAAGAACATAATCCGTGAAACCGGATCAAGCCCCAACACAAGATGACATCACATCTCTATTGCAAACAGCAACAATATACCTGCAAGAATCCAACAGTTCATTTACAAAGAGACATAGACAATAAATAATAAGCATAGTATAGCACGCTTTTTTTTATAGAAAAGATATTGGTGTTCATCCCATGGAGCACACAAATAATTTTCGTACTGAAAAAGAAGGCCGTAATGCAAGTTTGTTAATACACAGGGATTCGTAGGAAAAGTTGAAACCATTACATTTTCTGTAGTTAACCGACAGTAGTATATCTAGTTGAGATTACATAGTAGATGGTATAGAGGAGCACGAAATAGTAGAGATGAAAAAATAGAGATAGCACTTTGAGCTTTCTTAAACTAAAACACCATCGAAGAAAAATTTACCTTTTCATCTGATTTGATTGACTGCCATCATATGACCACCAGGGATACCAGGAAAAAAAAAGCCAAATTAAGACAAGCGTTTGAAGCTTAGCTTACAGTGAAGTTATATTGATTAGATACAAGTGCTCGAAGCTTTGGATGTTTACATCTCCTTTTGTAGGCCTCTAAACCGACTCTGTCTAAGTGACACCAACACCAATATTTTTGGAGCTAGTTGTACCTTGACAGATCAATAATTTGCTGTCTTTTACTTTTGACAAGCCAGGTACTCTGGCATACTACTTGATCCCTAGCTAGCAGCTGCTATTAGTCATTCTTTGAAGTTAAACTTCAAACTATATTTTTGGCTGGTGACATGCATGATGTTTGGTGAACAGGTGGGCATCGGTGGTAGCACAAATTCGGTGTATGGGTGGGTGTCGGTGGCAGCACGGCTGGGCGTGGGCGGTTTTTCATTTTATTTTCAGCTAATTACAAGTTGATGGGCCTAATTTTAGACGCTGTCCTATCCAGCGTTAGATCAAATTATACTGTCCCTCTCACATGACTAGTAAAAGGTAATGTAAAAGACGCCTTATAGGTAGTCCAGATCTTTAGGTTTAATATTTAATTGTATTCGATCTAGCCGCTAAAATGTATGCTCTGGTGATGAGATTTAATTATAGGGTATCTACACATTATTAGTCAACCAGAAATAACTGACATGTGTTCGTGGTGGAAACTGTAATGCAAGCTTGATAATGCACAGGGATTAGTAGGAAAAGTTGAAACCATTACATTTTCTGTAGTTAACGAACAGTAGTTTATCTGGTTGAAATTACATGGTAGATGGTATAGAGGAACACGAAATAGTAGAGATGAAAAGATATAGATAGCACTTTGAGCTTTCTTAAACTAAAACACCATTGAAGAAAATATTACCTCTTCAGCTGATTGGATCGACTGCCATCATATGACCACCGGGGATACCAGGAAAAAAAGAGCTAAATTAGGACAATTGTTTGAAGCTTAGCTTACAATGAAGTTATATTGATTAGATACAAGTGCTCGAAGCTTTGGATGTCTATATCTCCTTTTAAAGGCATCTAAACCGACTCTGTCTACCTGACATCAGCACAAATATTTTTTGGGCTAGTTATCTTTGACAGCTCATTTGTTTGCTGTCTTTTACCTTCTCTACTACGCGTGGATGGGCATATGGGTGGGCGTCGGTGGCAGGGTGGCTGGACGTGGGCGATTTTTCAAAAAAAGTTACAGCTAAATTACAAGTTGATGGGCCTAATTCTAGACGCTGTCCTATCCAGCGTCAGATCAAATCATATTGTCCCTCTCACAGGACTAGTAAAAGGTAATGTAAAAAACGCCATATAGGCAGTCCAGATCTTTAGGTTCAATATTTAGTTGTATCTGATCTAGCCGCTAAAATATATGATTTGGTGATAAGATTTAATTATAGGGTCTTTACACATTATTAGTCAACCAGAAATTACTGACATGTGTTCTTGGTTGGAACTTTAATGCAAGTTTGATAATGCACATGGAGTGGTGGGAATAGTTGAAGCCATTACATTTTCTGTAGTTAAACGGACAGTAGTTTATCTGGTTGAGATTACATGGTAGATGGTATAGAGGACCACGAAATAGTTGAGATGACAAGCCAGACATGGCACTTTGAGCTTTCTTAAACTAGAACACCATTGAAGAAAAAATTACCTTTTCTGCTGATTGGCTCGACGGCCATGACCACCGGGGATACAAGGGAAATGGATCCTAATTAATACAACACATATATTTTAATTAAAGTTAGTGTATGACATATTAACATGGAAATATTTCAGAACATAATGGCAGTGGAGCTTACCGGTTTTTGGTAGGAGGACAACTCATGCTGGAGGCTGGATATGAGTTGAGTTCGTGCTGCAGTCGACGAGGATGTGATGTCCTACAATGGTAAGCAAATCTTACAGTTCTGGTTGCCAAATATTGTTGAGGGAACAAGCAAAGGTTTAGCCGAACCAAACACTTGCCGTGTATAATATTAATACTCCCTTTGATACATATTAATTATCACTGAATCGGATTTATCTAGACATCATACATCAGATTTAGCAACGAGTAATATGGATCGGATGGAGCAACATGTTTTCCCAATGCATACTATATCATATTGAATGAGTGGAGCGTTTGTTCCAGAAATCCATACCTCGTTTAACATTAAGCCTATCTTCAGCGTTTCGACAATTTCCTGTATGGAAGGCCTTTTAGACTCTCTTAACTTTGTACACCGTAGTCCAGTCTGGATGCACAGTTCGAATTGATCAATGGAATCGGTATCTAATGACTGGTACTTCGACTCCATGTATCCATCTTTCAGATTGCGTACCTTCCAGATTAATGATTAATGAGGATGTTAACCGTGACGCTACAGTAGTAGACAACCAATTCCCTTACAATCGTCAAGAACGTTTGCCTTACCATGGAGATTAATTCTACGCCAAAGTGGTTTGCAATTGATGGTTCATTTTCCTTACCGGTCGCGATCTGCATGATTAAGAGACCTAACCTGTATATGTCTGACTGTAACGAGAATTTTATCCTCTCTGAATTTTCTGGAGCCATGTATGCCCTGACGCTCAGTAAAAACAAATTTTGTAAAATTACGTGACTAATGCAACTTAATTTACCAAGTGAAAAAGTTAGAGATACATGATTCTAAGGAAATTACATTTCTCGTAGAGAATATTCTAAACGATGCGCGGATAGCTTGTGAAACAGATTCGATACACCAACATCTGAAAGTTTAGGCACCATATATGATGAATCCAATAATATGTCTTGTGGGGTAAGAGGCGTACCAACAATAGGTACGTCTAACCCTGTATGCAGGAAATGCAGCCCCTCACAAATGCTCCTAATTATTCTGAAGCGCGCATTCCAATCAAGTTGGCATGGTCCATCTGTACAATTGAATAACTGGTGCCTTAGAAACGTGAGGGTTTTACCGGTTATGTTAGATATGCACCCTATTAATGATTGTCAGTACACCCTAATATTTGGTTTATGGTATTTTACTAGATCAATAATAAATAATTAATCACAAATAAACAATATAAACTTCTAAAAGAAAATATGCAAAAGCTGTTTAGGCGAAATCGTCTATCATAATCCATTGTAGTGCCAAACACATACCACTTTCTGGGCGCTGCCACTAGCAGCCTCAATGCTGCACTCCGCCACATTCCAATGCGCTCAACTTCACGCCGAGTCATGGCTCCTCCTATCGCCGAGCATCGGGCTCAGGTGCACATTCCGTGCACACTGGGGAGTGGGGATCACCGTTTTGGAAATGTGTGGCTATGATGGATTTTCACCCCATCCATCTCCCAGGACGTCTTGTCCACAATTGCCGCCCACAACGATCGCGAGCCGTCTGATCTAAGCTCGTTGCCACACGCACTAGTGCCCGATGGCTGCCTCCATGAGTGTAGCCGTGTAGTCTTGCCGACCAGTCGACTTAGTGTCTCATGGATCACAACCTCAAGATCCTTATATGGAAAATGTGAGGTCTTAACGCGCGAGGGAGATGCAAGGGCATCCGATCCTCGATCAACTCTGACCGATGCCTGATTAGTTTGTTTCCAAGAAACAAAGATGGAGTTGATTTATTCCTCCGTAGTCTTAGAGGCTCTAGGCGCTGACTTTGATGAGTACATCCACCTTCCCGTGAATGGCACACATGGTGGTATGTTACTCACATGGAGAGCAGAGAGGTTTCTATAACCGACTCATTAATTTTTCACCAAAAACATGCTAACTACAAAGCTCACCATAAACGAGGTCACTCTGTCTCAGCAGAGGATGGATGGGATAACGCCATGCAGGGGTAACATTCTGCCCCGCTACTAACCCCTAGCCGTTGCCTTTTATCTTGTCCTTGTCGCTGTTGGGCAAATCCCAAGCGTGGGATGATGGAGGTGGCGGGGCCTTCCTCCATCGTGTTTATAGCGCAGCCACGACAGAGTCTCATGTGGGTTACTCGGCCTTTTCTCTTGCGTTCGGTCCTAGTACGGCGGCGAGAAGATCTGGTGGGGGTGGCTCACCCCGGTGGTGTGGCTCGAGGCTCCTCTGACCGAATTCATTGTCCTTCTTTCTAGTGCCTTGGCAGCGGCTGACGCTTCACCTTTGGTACGTCGCGAGGGGATGGGATGGTGCCCCCCAAACACATTCCTGCTCGTGGAGGTCATGGACGACTATGGTGGTGTCGCGTCGTTGCGTCTGTTCCAGCAAGGTCGGCCTGATCGGGCCCATCAGCTTCTATTGATGGTGAGGAAGAGGAGGCGCGACTGCTGGTGAAAAATGAGCGGACTTCGGTCAGTGAATACGATGGCAGCATCTATGCACCATTACCCTTATGAAGACACCGTAATTGCAGCTCTCGTCTCCTCACTCGGGACACTCCGGGGAAACCCTAGATTTGGCTCTTTCGGATCTAACGATGGCGACACTCGGCGCTGTTCTCCTACCAGAGGGAATCATTTTTGAGCATGTTGGAGGGGTCAGGAGGTGGAGTAGTCTAGTATCTACCGCATCAACGATGACGGGTCTCGACGGCGTGGCGCTGCGGGGTCTCGGCAGAGGATGCGTGCAAGGCGGTGTTGTTGTCACGTCGTGGCGGCGTCGCCGGCGAGAGGGTTCCCGTTCTTTGTTTAGCCTGTTTTTAGTGTCTTTATTCAGGATGGTGAGATTGCGGCTACATCCAGAAGTCAGAATAAGGTCCTCCCCGCCCTATCCTCGCTCCGGTGGGCGCCTAGCGCCGACGGAGGTTGCGTGGAGTTGTGTGTCCAGCGAATCTCTGGGGAGTTAGAATAAGGTCCTCTCCCATGGTCTAGGGTATTAACTAAGTGCACCAATTTTAACCCAAGGTGCTCCGTTCTATTTTGTGAAACGTATGGAGTGTATGTGTACTTCTTTCAACAACAAAAAAAAGAGTATGTACCCTCAATCCCTTATACGCACCGTAGATATACTTGTCAAGGCTTCCACTGTTGGCATACTCGTGGCATATGTATGCTTCTACCTCGTGTGTTTGAATGTATCTTCCGTTATGCCTGACCACTTTCATCCTCTTCCCATAGGAAAAGCCAATTAAGCGCAATACATTTTCGTGCTCAACGTGCATGAGATTGCTAAATTCATTCCGAAACACATTAATATCAGGAGCTGCCAGGTAACATCCATCGAACCTCTTCACGAATATCTCTTCCCCAGATCGAAGTATACCCTGTTTAACTTTTCTTATTAATACATGGTAGAAAAGTGACACATTCCAGCAACAATGGAAACAGAAGATGAGACATGGTTGAAGGAAGAACAATACCTTAAAAACTGTAGCAAATGCAGGTTCAGAAACTATCCGTTCCACTGAGAAATCGTTTGTGATTTCACGCAGAAACTCTAATGGGAGTTCTTCTGGTCTAAAAAAATTCCATTCACCTAAGGGCGAGCTCGACGAAGCGCAGCACACAACAGTGGATCCCGTCTCATAGTCATTCACTTCACCTAAGAGCAAGGTCAGCAAATGTCATGAGTTGAAACCGTTTACATATTCCGTTTCATAGTATAGTGCAAAGAAATCATGTAATTCCTTGGGTAGCCAACCTGTTTCGACCTAATTAAACTGCATACTGAGTGGTCACAATCATATGTAGCGCAAAGACTAGAAATAAGCTATGAAAGAATCATTTTAGAGTAGCACGTACTAACCTGGCCGATAAGGCGGTGTGTCTGGGTAAAGGTAAAATGATCCATCGTCAAACTATAAACACCATAATGTAATCAAGTGAGGATCAATATCTAGTAGCCCCATAAAGCTTAGATAACAAAACACAAATTGGTTAAAGAAGATGAAGATAAATAATAAATTGTGCTATATGATCCGGAATCTTGGTTGATGGTCAAATATATGCAACTAATCTGTAGAAGGACATGTCTCTAGTAATAAACAGAATTAATGGCATACCTGTGAGTCATTTTTCTTATTTTCAACATTACTCAGTCTACAAACAATGTCATTTATACTGGGCCGTTTACATGGGTCCCCCTGCGTGCACTCTACTGCGATCTCAATACAAGTCCTCGCTTGTTTGCAATTTGCTTCAAGTGATGTATAAGCCGGTATCTTCTGTAATCTTTTCCTCCAGGTACTATGTACCTTCAAAAAATAAAGCAAGGGAGTACAAGTGTGTATACATAGATTAGTATAGCGTGAGTGTGGTGTGTTGCACGGGGCAATTCCTTCCTGCGTGTTGGATGCCCTTATGCTTGATTGTAAGAACGCTGGTGTCTAAGTAATAAAGCCCACCCTTAATTCAAAAAAAAGAACTGCTATAATTTTTGTTTAGAGAATAACTGCTATAAATCCTATGGTGGCCATGAGTGGGATAAAAAATTTAGGTGAAAAGACGTGGTAAGCGACCCGCCCCCATTCCACCACCACCGCCTCCCGGCGGAAACCACTCCGGCCTCCAGTCGTGCTGCCGGTGAATTTTGTTCCCCAAGTCGTGCCGCTGTCGCCAGATCCTGTGCGCCGGCGCCCCGTCTGGTCTGTCACCCTCCTCTGCGGCTGTCAGCATAGATGAAGCTCTGAGACACCACCTGCCACGCCTGCGTCCGTTCCACCTCTTAGCCAGCCCGACACCGCCTTGACGACGACCTCTGCGACCCGCATTCACGGCGAGGAGTCGCCTCAGGCCATCCCGTCTTTCTCGTCTTCCTCTGGCATCCGCGCGGCGCGCGACTCAACTCCCTAGACCACGCAGCGACGCATTGATGAGGAGGTTGCCTCGAAGGAGCCGTCCTAGCCTGGTAGCTGGTTCAACGCCCCTGTTGCTGGAGGAGCCGGGCCATCCTCGAGGAAACTTGTCTCTAGTAAAAAGTTTGAAATAACAAAGCTAACAGCAGAAACAGCAAGTCTTGGATCTGGTTTTTTTTCCGAAAGGTCCAGCAATTGCTGGCTCTCTTATGTATTAGCAGGGGGAAACTTGTACACAGCCATACACCGATGTCGCCCCGGACGAAATTACATCCGGAGGCGAACAGAAAAAGGAAAAGAAAAACAAAAACTGGGCAGCGAGCCAGCCACCCTTGTGGCACTGAATCGGAGCACCTGCAATGCAGAACCATGGCCCTGCCACGTAGAGCCATGGCCGCAATGCCTCCCGAGGCCGCCGCCTCGGCGCACATCCACCGTCCGGGGCCGCCGTCCCGGCCTCCACCGCCCAGGCTTCAGAGCCACCCTGCATGACCGTTGCAAACCCGAAGCTCGACGAGGGATAAGACACTCCAAGGCGGCGCCTCCAAGGAGGTAGCGACGTGTGCGCCGCCGCCGCCCACTCCAGAGGAGTTTAGGTTTTCACCTGGAGAGCCTTATAGTAGTCGCGCCGGTAGAGGATCGTTGCTCCCAAACAGCGCAATCAAGAAGGAGAACGACACCCTAGGGTGCCGCCGCCGTCGGCACCTAAGTGCGAGGTTTTCACCCGGAGAAACGATCCCGACCGCCAAGCCGGAGAGCTTGGGCCAGGGAGCAGCAAGCCGAGTGGCCTGGTTCTGTCGCCGACCACCTGCTGCACTGACGAGAAGCCGAAGATCTCCATGTCGAAGACCAATTGGGGTCTGGTCCCCAACGCTCTGCCGAGCAGCTCACCCCGCCGGCCAGGGTCTGGATCCCTGGTTCTGACCACGCAGGCGCCATGAAGACCGAAGACAACTCCAGCAGCACGGGGGTAGGGAAGCACCACCGTGCACGTGTTCATGGCGCCGACGCGATGCACGCACGTGGAGCAGGGGAGCACCACCGTGCCCACCCGGCTGAGCCCCGCTCGGCCCAAGGCGGGCCCAGATCGGGCCCGCACGGCCCGCCACCCGGAGCTGCGCTTGGAGCCTCCGAAGCCGCCGACGCGACCCCGCCATGGCCGCATCCAGCAGATGCGGACGAGCGCGCCGCCGCCCGTCGAGGAAGGCAGCCGGGCCCCAGATCTGAAGAGGCAGCCCGGCTGCGGCCCGCCCAAGGCCCGCTCCCCTTCGCCGCGTTGCTGATGAAGAAGAAGGTTGCAGAGACCACCGGTTCCGGGGCCGCCGCCCCGGCTTCCCGACGCCGGCAAGAACGACCTCCTCCCCCAGCAGAGTTGGTCGACGACCGGCGAGACGCGTAGCAGTAACCTCCCCCCAACAGCATTTGTCCGCAGGGGGGACCGCCGCCACCGCGGCAGGCGCCGGCGGCAGCGGCGGCGAGCGGGCCAGGCGAGCGTCGGTCGCCCCCGGTGTCGCCCTGGGGAGCGACACGGGAGGAGGAGGACGTCTTCTGGTATAAAGGCTCTGGATCTGGTTTTGGACTATACCAATATGGGGTTGGGGATGAGAAGCCGGCGACCAGGATACTCCACGCCTGCTTGTCCATGGGGACCTCTTGGCATCTCGCCCCACCAAGCAACCGGCGTGGATCAGGAGTGGGCAGCTGCATACTCAACCGAGCTGACCTGTTGAGGTCCCGGTGATGGTGGCCGCAGCGGAACAGAAACCCGTGTCCGTGTTGATGGCCGCGCCGTCCTCTTGATCTTGGAGAAGACGAAGAGAGCCGATACGAAGCAAGGTCCTCGTGGAGAAGAAGGGCGAGTGGGGACAAGAAAATTCATCGCGTAGTTCCAATACTAGTGGCGTTCTCTACCAGCGGCACGTGTTATATATGTAAGTGTGGGCCACCAGTAAGTGGGACATAGGCGTCCACCGGCTAGAAGTAGTGGTGGCGTCTCCCATTTCGCGCTACTGATAGTTTAGCACAAGTGGAGTGCGGATCCCACGCACCACCAGTACTGACCAGATTGGATGGCTAACAGCGTCCGACTTAGAAATAGTTAGACAGCCCGAGAAAAAAAATGGAACATTTTCTTTCCGCGTGAAGCAACTTGGAAAGGAAGAGGCCAATCGGCAAGTCACAGTAAAATTGTAGAGAAAATAATTTGACTCCAGAGTACGGGAGTAGTAACTGGACAACTAGGGTCGAAATATACAGAAGGAAACTATTCTTACATGCTCGATACATTCATGGTCATCCATGCCAGAAATATGATTCCAGTAGTCCATTCCAGTCAATATCCACTTAATTGTAACACCCAGGCTAAATATGTCAAACTTTTCTGAGAACAATTTCCTGTCTATGTACTCTGGTGGCAAGAATCCACTGCATGAATGATAAAACTAAAATCAGAGTAAGTAAAATAAAATATCTGGTAATAAATAGGTGTTCAGTTTAGACAATAATCTTACCGTGTCCCCAGAGGAGTATCTATCAACTCGGTGCAACCTTCCCGCAATAGACGTGATATACCTAAATCCGCTATTCTCGGCATCATTTTCTCGTCTAGCAATATATTATCCGGCTTTAGATCACAATGCATAGTAAAACGCTCATGAAGATATTTTAAACCACGACATGTCCCCTGGATTATTTGGAAGCGTGTGTGCCAATTAAGTAGATATTCTTTACCTGCAAGGACAAACATAAGTAATCCGAAAATTCAAATTTCCAAGCTGAATAACACACTCGTCTACGTAGATAACCAACATACCAGAAATATACTTGCCAAGTCCTCCATGGGGCATGAACTCAAGGCAGAGTGCCATGTGTATTTCTTCAGCGAGTACCATTTTGCCTTCAAACATTTGTAAAGTAGACGTAATTTCATCACAGAAACCTACTAACTGCACAAGGTTCTGGTTCTTGAGCCCCTTAAGGTGTCGAAGTTCATTTCTAAATGACTTGTCATAATCACTCGACTGTATGAAACGGAACATTTTAATGGCAACCTCTCTTCCATCTTTAAGCACTCCCTGTTGGACAACGTGCAAACTTTAGCGAAGTGTATAGTACTAATACGGTTGAAATCTATAAAAGCGTAAAGTATCCAATCTATTAGTCAAGTCGGCATTTTCGTCCAATCAATTTACTTTATTTTAGCCTGAACAGTGGGTTACCCTACTACTTATATTTTTGTATTTTTCTCAATAAAAGTTATATACAAAAGAAGGGAGATAAGTAAAAGAAAGAAAGCACTAGACCATACAAAAATACGTACGTTGGAGCACATGGGTACCAGCGCACCCGATATTAAGAATAAATTAGTAATACATAAAAGTTCAAATATTTCAAAGTTTTCAATCAGTCACACGTAATCAAGTATAGTATCGGTATAAAATATTCACTAGACAATAACTTTAATTGCAACTTTGGTCAAAGATTTTGCCAAAAATACACTATATACACGCTATATTCGTCATAGATTTGTCTTTTTGTCTTCAATTTAATGAGAATCATTTCCTAGCCAAACTTTTAATACGAGAACAATAATTAATCATCTTTGAGCATGTAAATGATTTGGAATTTTTTGACCTTTTTTGAATTTCAATTTTTTTACATATATCAAGAGCACGGGTACCGAGTGCCAATAGTACTTGTCCCTGGACCATATAGTTAGAAGCCAAGATTCAGATTCACATGATAGAGTCACTCCAGCTTTCAAAGTCCTTACAGCTTCCTGGTAGCACTATGAACCAGGAGTTTGATCTCATCCTTAAATTTCTTTCTACATCTATTGTCTTGGAGGTACATCCCAATAGAGGTCCGGACCCAAGAAAAAGACGGCCTCCAGTGACACGCCCTTTATCTGTGCAGCCAATTTAAAAACTGCCTGGCACCACCGAGACTAACCTGTACTTGGGGGCCAGCTCGGAGGCGACGGACAACGTCCAGACGTGTTTGCATGCAACATCTGACATGTGAGCCTATATTGCCGTTCGCACACCAGTCACGTCTGTTTTAATGATGCCCAGCCTTCTCGTCTTTCGAGGCGGCGCTGCCACAGCGGCGTGGCGGCGATATGACTGCGCCATGCGTCGTCGGCATTTGCTCCGACGCCCACCCAACCGCGCTTTCTGTCCAATCCACTGTTTCCTGTCGATTCCGCCTCAATTTTCCCCCACGACTCCATCTATCAATGAAGTGCACAATACCAGCGGGAAAAACACTTTTGCAAGTCACTATGCATGTAAATGTCAAATCTTTGGGCTCATGCTTAATATCACCCTTAGTGGGAGTAACATAGGTGGTAACATACATGCCACCCAAGTAATAAGATGATGTGGCAGCTAATTAATGAGACGTGAACAAATAGAGTAACATATTATGTTACCGTCACATAATGCTTTCCAAGAAAAGATGAGTATACTACCAAATAAATGAGACAATCTATGATACTACCACCTCCATGTTATTTTGCACTATGGAGATACTTACATAGACTAGTAACATATGCAACATATGTATGTTACCACTTTAATTAAGTTACTCCCCACTATGACCTGCCTAAGTGAACAGTTTGCTGCTAAGCTGTGGATGCTAAAAATAGATGATTTGAACACTGTATGAGTCGTGACCCACTAAAGAAAAAGAATACGCAAGTAGCCCGCTTTCCCGGGCTGCATTTTATTTCTGGAGCATTACATTAGGTCATAGCTCAAGGTTTCAAATTTGAAGACAACCTAGCATCGCCACAACACAAATGCCCAATTACAAAACATATTCACAGGACAATTTGCACTGAGCGGTATCCCAAATGGACATAAGATTCCATGAAGAATATAGCCATATATAGGTGGTGTCGTTCTTAATTACTGGAAAGAGCAGAGTAATAGAATGAAATTATATTGATTAGATACAAGTGTTCAAAGTTTAGCTTACAATGGATGTTTACATCTCCTTTTATGGGCATCTAAAACCGACTCTGTCTAGCTGGCACCAACACAAATATTTTTGGAGCTAGTTGTATTTTGACAACTCATTTGTTGATGTCTTTTACCTTTGCACAGCCAGGTACTCTCGCATACTACTGGATCCCTAGCTAGCTGCTGCCAATACGGATTTTTTTCAATCCGTATTTTTGGCTGGTGACATGCCTGATGTTTGTAGGTGGATACTTCTAGTGCAATCGGGTGACTTCTACGTGCAGAAGTTAACAAGATTTACCATCAACAACTACATCCGTATTTGATGACTCTTGAACATTAGATAATAGATAGGGGTGTAAGGCCCTGTCAGCTTACCTTGGCTGACAAAAAAAAAAATACACGCTCTACGAGCTTGGTCAATAGGGCTGCCAACGCCAAAACTATCCGCGCTGATGGACCAACATTGTGACGTTCTGGCCTAGATCTCAATAGGATTGATAGGATATCAACAAGTTGCAACTTTTTTTTTTGGAAAAAACCCAACTCGAAAAAATTAAGCGTGCTTGGCTCGGAGCAATTCTGGGATGGGTGAGCGACCGGAAAATCCTTCGCGTGTGCGCAAGAGGAGGACAAAGTACGCAGAAAAGACTAGTATTAATCTGTGGGGCCAATCTAAGAATCCTAGAGAGCTGTCAGGCGTAACAGCCGTCGGCCCAGCCCCAGGGGTAGGCCGGGGCTGCTACATTTGTTATCAAAGTCGACCCTCGTGATTACACGGGCGTGCGCGAGTCAGGGGCACAGACATGTGCGGTATGTGCCGACAATGGACCACAGCCGGGTGCCAAGAGGGGAAGTTCCTGTAGTGGGGTGGACCGACGAAGGTGTCGGTCTTCTAAGAGGGAAGAACGTGACGCAAAAATCCTTCCCCGTGCGCACGAGTGAGAACAAAGTGCGTATAAAAGACTAGTAGTGATCTGTGTGCCAATAAAAAAAATTCTAGAAAGCTTTCTGGCGTAACTGCCGCCGGCCCGGTGGTGGGCTGTGGTCTTACATACACATCCCACCGCACAAGTGGGTTATCCATAAGCGAGCGAGGATCTATCAAACTATGGATGTAGCTTTGTCCGAATCTAGACCAATCTGCAAGTAAGCAAGGGGTGCGCACGTAACCCGAACGGCGACTCATTTCCATTACTAAAAGAATTAAATAAACTTCTGGAGCATTGCTGGGCACCACTTCCATTATGTCAGACATGTGTCCGACACCCAAACAAAGCGGACACAATTTAAAAGTGTTGGACAGAATTCTAAGATGCATGGAGTTACTCTATAATAATTATCTCCATGAAAAATGACAGCTGGATGCAGTTTGTCGGACTTAGAATGAGGTCCTGTAGCAGATGATTGCGGTGTCCAAGATGGAAAGATGTGTTGACAACAAATAACGGCAAAAGGACAGCGATAGAAAAATATGTGATTTAGCTTTTTACAAACCCATGGAATCACACGTAACACAATCATACTAGCTAATAGTACTACTATTTTGCGACAATAGTAAGTTCCAAAATCGAGTGCGGTATTTTAGAGGCCAAGTTTCATTGAGCTAGCTTTTTGAAAAATTCCAAAATCGATACTTTTATGTTTTAGAAACTTTGAAACAAAATTTCTAGCTATAGATAATGTCGAGATCTATCAGTGTGCAAAATCTTAATGAAAAATTCTTTATATTTTATTCTGGGAAAAAAGATAAATATGTAGATCTGGATCGGTGAAGAGTGCATGGTTTCGAAAAATTGCCAAATTTATCATTTTTGTGTAGTCTAAACTAATGTGAGTTTTGTATTACAAATTTGCACAGTACTAGATCATGACATTATCTATAGTAGAATTTCCGTTTCAAATTTTTGGAAACCTAGTGCATAGAATTTTTGTTATTTCAAATTTTTTGAAACATAAAAATGCAGATTTCTATTTTTTGAAATAGCAAGCTTCATTATGCTCGGCCTTCAAATGGAATTGCGGATGCAAAGCGGAAGAGTACCTCGTACACATCCGCAGACGCACCATAACCAAGCAACCGGTATTCGGCGAAATCCTCTGTAATCTCCTTCAACAATTCGAATGAGCAGTTTCGAAAAAAAAAAAAATTCGAATGAGAACTTCGTTGGCTCACCAGGCAAACCTTCCGACTTGTTATCCATGGTTGTTCCTGTACACAAATTCCATTTCAGCAAGAGCATCAACATGTGTTCTTAAGATGTAACTTTTACAAAAATCAGTACGAGGAAACCTTACTTCCTTGTCCTCGCCTCTTCCACTAGCCCTTTCAGAATCTTGTAATGACCAATCTAAACAGATCTAAGCTTGGTGTAGTTCATGCAGATCACATCGGAGCCATCAGAAAATTGATTGCGCAGAAGTTGTAAAAGCATCAACAATGGAGATGAGAAGGTGTGAATGCTCTTACCTGGAGAAGACGACCAGCAGTGCAATGGCATTGGCCCGGCTAAGAATGAGCAGTTGACCTTATGACATGGATGGAATCGAGCTGAGAACTGAGATCGAGCTGATTGATTAAAGAAGTGTGGCTATTAGTTTAGAGCTCACGGCAGCCGAGATAAATGCGTATCTCAATCAGAGTTATGGTTGCAGTGCGGTGGTGGATCTAGACATTTATCAGGGAGTATGGCTGGCTATGTGAGTCACTGCACTGCACTGCGTCCTGACGTTGATCGATCGTGGCTAAATAACTCTATCCTGGATTGACTCACTCACTCACATGATATCTCTCCTTGCTGGCCAGCGGCCGCTATCCTTACGTGGTGGATCGTGGGCTCGTCGTCGAGCCGACCTGGCCGAGGCAGCCGATCACAAACTGATACGATCGATTCGACCAGATCGCGAAATTCTGAAAAAAGCTGATCGATTCACGGGCTAAACCAGAACAACGCGTAGGTACAGAATAACGTGGAGTACTCTTGATATCCATGGGCTTCAATATTGTACAACCGGCTTTGTTTTTTCTACTTATTACTATTAGTACTAATCATGGAAAAAAATATAGCGCGCATACCGTTCAACTAGGCGGTCCGTCCTTGAGTGGACTAATTGCTCCCAAGCTATATGAAACTCGTTTTTTAATAAATTCGAAATTGGTTATTTGACTTTTCAAAAATTGAGAAAACATTCCTAGATATAGATAATATCCAGATCTATAAGTGTGCAAAATTTTAATTCGAAATATGTTGTATTGTGGTCTAAGAAAAAATGAAAAATTGGTGGTGAATAGTATGCAGTTTCAAAAAAAGTTGAAATTGTTCCCGATTTGTCTTTTTTGTGCAGCCCAAAATATATCGGATTTTGAGTTGCCGTTTTCCACGTTTTTACATCTCGACACTATCTTCATATGAGAATTTTCACGATTTTTGAAAACTCAGTGCCGGTTTTGAGTTTTTTTAAAAACGAGCTCCATATACCTGGGGAGTCATTTACAGTTTCCGGTGCGTCCCTCCCCATCCTCACATCTTTTCTTCGCTCTTCGCGCTGGGTAAAGTATTAAGGATGGGCTATTGTGCTGACGACATCAAGTATTAAGGTGAACTAAAGAACCGTCAGAGGCACATTACCTACCGTTTCAGATGCTCCAAAACTCGTATCAGGATTCAAGGTGAATAAAATGGGACGAAATCTTATAACCTTTTCATTGAAAGCATTGTCCCTGCACGCGGATTTGGTACTGATAGAAATTCTGTTCTTGCCATGATCTGCGTGACATACATCACACATCAATCCAACTTACTGTTAACAATACTCATTGTTTACCTTTAAGGCTCAAGAAGGAAATGTATAAGTTAAAAATTCATAAAAGGCATTACAAACTTGACATTCAAAATAACTTCATTACAATCAGGAAAAAACATTAAATCCATAATATGAGATTAGAATATTGCAACAAAACAAACAAATACATGATCCAGGGGCGGAGTTTAGCGAGGTCAAAACCACAAAAGGTGATAGTCAAACTGTTTGTTAGATTTGGTCATGCTCGATGTCCCACAGTCACTGGTGCAGGCTCTGGAGTTTCTTCATCATTAGAGCAGGTAAATCGCACGCTCTTATCCATCGGCGCCAGGAACTTTGTCTAGGTCGATCGACAATTGCACCGTAAGATCCTGGTCTATTTTTTTACGATGTAAGCCTGAAAGCACACATTACTTGTATTCATAACAAAAAGGATACATAGTTGATACACATACAGGTAACAAAAAAGAAGGAGGATACAAACGGTTAAACTGCTTCATACCACCCACGTCCTTCGTCGTAGCCGGATAAGAAGAGCACCAATTAATTGGTCTGCATCATGTCGTCGAATAAACCCTCGTCATGAGGCGTGAGGGTGTCGTGATAGCCACCATCCCTATCAGACTGGATCTAACCCGAAAAAGAACATCGCCCAACAAGCCCTCATGTAACACCCCGGTCCACCCTCGGGCCGATGGCTGTAACCCCCGTAAATCAATATTGTTCTTTTATTCGCACTTTGTGCTCACTCGCTCATCACCCGGGAAGAACTTCTCGGTCAATCACCCATCCCGAAGCTCCGAGCCAAGCACGCTTAAAATCGGAGTTCTTTCGAGATGAACTTTCAGAAAAAAGTACAACTTATTAATGTGAGTATCCTATCAATCCTATTAAGTCTTAGGCCAGGATGTCACACCTCCGAGACTCATCCCGGTCTATTGGCGCTTAATTAACAACATCATCGCAAAACAATGTGCCTAGCGCTTTGTTGTAGTTTGGTCTGCATTGTGAAAATCAGATCTAGTCGGTCGAAGTTATAAACGACTAAAATTGCTGCCATGTGTTGAGGCTATGGAGTGTGGACCCTTTTGTTCGACGCCACTATTAGTTTCCTTTCTTTTTTTTTCTATTCAAGTGTCTACACTAGCGCTCGGCATTGGAGATGCCTTTAGAAGAAACTCCACAGCTGGCAAGCTAATTAATCGTGTATTGCAAAAGAGGATAAAGGGCCGTGAAAATCTCAAACGGATTCTAAGGAAAATCCAGGGACCGGGTCAGATGATCAGAATTCTTGGACGTGAAAAGGCTTTGTCTTTACTATTAAAAAGGTGGGTTGGTGGTGTCACACCTCCCATGGTGTCACACTTCCTCCTAATTACGTACAAAATGCCACCGTAACCCTCTGCTAAGGAAAACATGCATGGATTACTAGGCAGCGCTAACAACCACCTATCCGATACTCCATCCACCAAGTTTTCGTATCACTTAACCCTAATTACATGGAAATTAGTTAGTTTGTTAATTGTTAGGAAATAAGCCATCTCTCCACGGTTCCGTGAAAACACCTCGTGATCCCGTCCCAGCCACGAGCTAGGTCCATGCCTCCGCCTTTCGCATATACCTCCTCTCTCTCTAGCCTCTGTGACGCCAAGCCCCGGTCGAGCAGCTCACCATGCCAGGCCATGATCACCCTCTGCCGCCGACACGCCGGTCCAGCTATGGACCATGTCCCACCTCCCCTAGGTACAAACAACACACAATCTTGCAATGGGAGGAGATCGTCCCACCGACGCATGAAGAACCCGCCGCTGAGTACCGTCTACCCGCCAGGAGAGTCTGGTCGTTCAAGTCGTCGAGTATCGCACACAAGTGGTTCATGGCGTCACTGCCCGCCGACAACGTACCAGCCATGTTTATTGTGGTACAGGAACTCGGCCTGTTCCGCTTTCCTCCTCACCAGCGTGGAGCTCTGAAGGAAACTGCGGGCGTGAGGAGGAGGCAGGTGCGAGTGGCGCAGTATACAACCTCTGTTTTTTTGCGGGGCGTAAGTTACGCGGCGTAACCTCTTCGGTTCTGTGTCGCTCCAAGGGACCAGCAGCATGCATGCATCGCAATCGGAAGTGCACGCCGGATCTCATGGTACGCTCTGCGAGATTTCTTAATCTCCCGCCTGTTTAAGTGCATGTCACACCATTATGGATATTTCTTTGCTGAAAGTTAAGTGTGTTCGCTGCTGGGTTTGGGATTAGGAGTAATTAATTAGTTGTAGCGAGAGACGAAAAGCAAGATTGAGCACTTCATCTCTCCAAATTGTTATCCCAGACCAAGGCTTTTTAATGAGAGTGCAAAAAATAGCAGACGTGAAAGAGTAGAGCACAATGGTCAACCAGTTTAAATGTCTTCTGTAATGAGGCCTCTTTTTTGTTATAGATATGTTGTACCAACGAGCACAATGGTCAACCAAAAAATTGCAGGACTAGGAATATGATATATCCTTCTTTTTTGTTATAGATATGTTTTTCCTGTCCTCTTTCATTGTTCTGTCGATAAGATTGAGTAGAGCAAAATATTTTTCTCCTGTATAGTTGTATTAGTGAGAGAAATACGGCTGGTACATTGTTCTGTCATGAGAATATTTTCCTCCTGTCGATAAAATTAGGCTATATGGTTGACATACGATTTGGTTGCCACAGCAGTATGGTATGTGTGGTGGGAGAGAAGACAAGCTACTCACGGTGAGTCGGTGCAGGCTCCAGCTAGAACGGCGCAAGCTATCTCCACACTTTCACTAAACTATTCCCGGGCTAAGAAAAAGAATTCCGGAATTAACAGACATGGTTGGACTAAACCAAAAGAGGACTTAAACTAAACGTTGAAGCAGGTTTCAGTTTTGATACAGGTACAGGAGGTACGGGGGCGATATTGCGCAATGACCAATGATAGAGGTTTCTCTTGGCGGCCAGCAACCATGGAATCCCTTTTGTTGCTGATCCGGCCACGGCTGAGGCGCAGGCTCTACATGATGGTCTTTTGCTTGAAGGTCAAATCGTATGCAATACAATTGAGGTTAGTTTGGACTGCGTCGAGGTGATTGATGTGATGAAGGAAGGTCGCAACTCGTTGGGACCTGCGGCTGCAATTTATGAGGAGTGCACTTTGCTTAGCCGTAAATTTACAGAGGTTGTCTTTTGTCATTGCCCTAGGGAAGCAAATTTGGCAGCGCATGTGCTAGCCAGTAGATCAGAGGGAAATCAGTCGCTTGTTTGGCTCGATGATCCCACAGATTTTCTTTGCATGTTTTAGCAAACGATGCATCGATGCTAGGCAACTCGACTAATGATGTAACTGTTGGTGATACTTGAGGCAGCAAGTTTTTGACGCACTCTTTTCCTTACCAGGATACCTAAGGGGACAGGAAGATTTTTAATGAGACGGCTTGCTAGCTTAATATAGTGGTTTTTGATTTAAAAAAGGCTATATGGTACATTTTCGATTTTGATTCTTTATAAAACCGTATAAGGAAACATCTTGACATGTGCTCTTTAGTAATTGTCATGAGAATATCCTCGCCATGTTTATGTATCAAATACGCAGACTTCTTTTGTACATATCGTGATTGTTTGCATAGCTGGATAACCCCTTTTCAAATTTTGTATGGAAGCTACATAATTAAGAAATAAAAATGGTACATATGACGATTTAATATATTTGGAATCGTCACGTACATGTACTCGTTACATCATAATTTTCGTGTTTTTTAATGGCAATGGAAAAACATTCCTCATGATCCCTCTGCTTGGCACGACGAGAAGAGGGCACGTGATTCCTGCTGCAGCGAAGTACCTCCGCAGTTGACAGCTGCGACCTTGTTGGTCTGTCTTCGATGCATCGGAGGCGTGTGATTTTCTTGGTCCAGTGGAGTGGATATTCGAGGAGAGGAAGGGAGGTCGTGCGAGCCGTTTCGGGAGGTACGAACTTCCGTCGATGGGGCGACTATGTCAACGATGACTGGACGTGTTCTGACAACGGATCAGGAACGGAGAGTGCAACATGGAGACAAGACATATATAATTGCAATGATCCATTGAGCTGAATTAGCCAAATGACCTGTTGTAGCATTAATTACCCATTTTGCCATTTTCGTCACTAGATCAATATTATTCCAAACTCTATCAGATTCTAGAAATTTGTTCTTATTTTTATTTATTTATATTCTACAGGCTTTATCTTGACATTTTAGTTGACAATGAGGCAGAAGCTGGTGAAACAGTTAACTTTTGTTGACAAGTCTTCATCTTTATATGTATCGAGCTTGATGCACTTCTAAAATCTGAAATGGACCATGCAACAAAAAGGAAAGAAAAGGTATATGTCCATGCAATAAAAGAAAAAAGATGTATGTCTCCAGTTATTTCTTTATTATTCGTACCCTCAATTTGTTACCCTTTCTATCTCTTTGTAGTTTGTATATCTATGGTTGGATGCTAAAAAGATGAAACATGTGACCATTGTGTGAGAGTCTCATGGCTACTTCAGGAAGAAGATTTCCAGTGCGTCGTTCTTTAAGAAGACAATCAGGTGAGGAGTACGTAAATCAGTTTGGTACTGTAAGGCTGAAATTCCTTTGGATATTTGTATGGGATCCGCAAAACGGATGATAAAGCTACTCAAAACCACTCTGAATTTGCTGAAACTTTCGTGTTGTTAATTGTCGGGAGATAAACACAATGGTTCAGCAGGTGTTGTTGCTTCCAACGACTTTTTTCTTGTCTCTCTTTATTGTGTTAAGAACTGATTCATGGAAAACGGAATATGCTCCTCCTTTTGCTGGTTTTGGTTGGTATATTTGTCAAAACATTTTTTTTTTTACTGGCGTTGCAGATCATGTTAAAGTAGATTATCTAGATTCCATAGAAATATTTTCTAATGTTTCTACATCCTGATTTGTTTTATGTAATATAAACTGATTGAGTTGGAGAAACAACGATGTGCAACGACGAGTGGCTTGATGTTGGAGTGGGGTGACTACAGAGTCATCGACGGTTTCATTGGAGTGGGTGACTACCAAGCACAATGGTTACACGTTTGTGAAATAGGTGAAGTTGACGGGCTGGTGGGAAAGGATCAGAAAGGATAACATATGGATCTTGGGCATGCCTTTGCGATTATATGTTGTAGGAGAGAGGGTAAATGGAGGAAGGAAGAGAGAGAGAGAGCCCTCCTTCCACTCGGTTGGATGGTGATGTGTTAAAATGTTAACTAGAAAAGCCTATTCTTTGTAAAATATTGTGCATCATCGGATTTTCCACATGCATTTTGTTTATATGAGCGACAGTAAAAGATTTTCTTTTGAGAGAGCGTGGCAAGGCACATGCATTCAACTACATTGGGCCGGTGTAATGGAACTGTGGAGGCCCTAAACGTCACCGCCCTTGATGTCCTATAGTTACATGTTCGACATGGTTAGTGTAAAATCATCAAAATATTAATACCCCATTGCAACGCACGGACACTTACCTAGTAATAGTATTTTGCATCAATAATTTATTTATACAAATTCTTTTACCCGCAACTAGATAGTCGCAGCTAATTGATTTGCACCGTGGTTATCCCTTTCTCGCATCCAACCACAACCCTGGATAAATCAGCATGTTCCGTGTCAGAATTTCACTGTCAGACAGAAATAAAACGAAACAGACCAGGAATGGAGTGTGAAGCATAGCAAGTGAAGAGCAGCAAACCCTCTGGCAACTGATATATGCATGGCGAATTACATGTGCGGTTGTGTACTCAGGTCTTACTATGTTGATCGATGATCGTAGTAATTAAGGTAGACGGGAAAACTCATGGTGTTTACAGAGCTTCGGATGATCCTGCATCCATCCTTGGGACTGACAATGCTGTGGGATTTCCCGGCAAAAAAATGGAGGACAATGTGCGTGCGTCCAAGGGCACACGGTTTGGTTTGGATGATTCAGAATGAGGATCAGGTGAGTGATGATTACGAAGCTTTAGGTGAACTTCCGAGGACGGCAAACAAGGCAAGGCCAAAGGTTCATTCTGCTGAAACCTCTTATTCTGTGCAACCGCGGTCAGTGTTCGTCGCTTCTGCTCCATGGTTGCTGCACATCGCACCGCCCATCTCCAGCAGTGTCCGCTCCTCGTCCCCGTCCCTCGTCCCCGTCCGCCGCCGACAGCCGAAGATGGAATCGGAAAAAAGCAGCTGGGAGGGAGAGAGGCCACGCTCCCATACTCATGAGTAGAACTCGAATGAGTCGTGTACGGGCTACAGGCTGTCTGCCCAGCAATACCTCCAACCTACCGAGCTGCTGCCCCCCATTAGGCTAGGGTTCAACTGAGTCGACGCCACTAGACTCGGCGAGGTTACATGACCCAAACCCCTAATTTAAGCTGCGTGGGACTAAAGTTATCGTACCCTAGCGCTCTCCCTCTCTCAGCCCGATTTCGTTCGTGCGTGCGTCTACGGAATGCGGCCCAGCTAACTGGGCCTCAGAAAGCGAAGAGCCCATCTAGAACAAGAAGCGAGGCGACGTCGCCCCACAAACTCTCCGACGAGGAACACGACGGCGACCCTCCTCCGCCGCCCGGTCCCTCACCCACAGTAGAGCTGCAGCCGAGGTCTCCGTCGCCCTCGCCTGCCGCGCGCGCTGCTCCTCCGCCGCCCGGCCCCTCACCCACCGTAGAGCTGCAGCCGAGGCCTCCGTCGCCATTGCCTTCCGCGCGCGCCGCTCCTCGGCCGCCTGCTCCCAGCCAGTAAGCCCCGTGACGCCTCTCTACGGTTTCGATTGTAGGTACGGGGATTGGTGGGGATCGAGGTCGTTGATTTGGGCATTGCTTGCTGGAGCTCCTTGTTTGCGCCTACTGGATCTATGATGATATGCTAGAGCTTGAGCTACTTGGAACAAAATCACCATCCGTAGAAGAAATTCATACAGCAACTCATGGTTGCAACTAGTCTGTATGTGCAAGCAAGTATGCTCAATTTGGATTTACTGATTTCATGGGTGACGGGTCGACACTGAGTAGAACTATGAGGATATATGCTAGAACAATGCGTCGATTCAGTCTTCCAGTGGAAAATGCGAAACTCTCACAGTCATCTCATAATTAACTTCAACTTGCCACCTGACAATAGCAGATACTTGTCTGCAAACTGAACCTGAAGTCTTCTTTTTGCAAACAAGATAGAGCTTCATTGGTTAATCACTACAGACTGTTGACAGGAGAATTTGGTAGTATGGTTGAAGCGAAACACAGAGATTGAGCTGGGTTTCTCCACAACCGGCTGCCTGACTGTTGCCTTCTGGACCAGTTTCAGGTCTGCACCTTGTACGTCATAACTCTTATCATTTGACCAATTAGATTATTACATTATCACCCCCCCTAAAACTATCTTGCTAGTCAGATGATTTGCATATGTTTATTCGATAATCCTGCTGAATTGACAATAAAGAATGGAGTTTCTTGTTTCCCAGTCCTAACTACACACCTGGGGGTCAGGGCTATCTTGGTTCAAATTCTGTGATTGTCAACTTATTGAATGATGGTTTTGATTTGTTCGAGTCATCTAGTAGGTTATTAGGACCACCATGGACATGGTTTTCATCATTCAACCTAAATAGAAAAGCAGGCCTGGACGGAGCAGGCAAGGTAGTAGACTTTCCAACAAGCATCAGGATCACACTGGACATGCTGGGTCTATCACTTGGATCCTCTTGAACACATAATAGTCCAATGTGTACGCACTTGAGAACCTCACTTTCAGAACAGTTGTAGTGCAATGATGGATCCACTATCTCAGCTTTTGTCCCCCTGGTCCAGTTCTCCCATACCTGTGCACAAACAACAACTCGTCAAAAAATCTTATGACATGATCACATCTGAGGCTTGAAAATCAATGTATGTAATACCGACATAGGTTAAAAGATGTTCGGCCATCATTGTTTCAGATGATGCACTGTTTCTCTTCCCAGTCACAATTTCTAGAATAATCATTCCAAAGCTGAACGCCATGTAACCACTGTGAAATAGAAAAATGGTTAAACGTTGCTTCTTTTGTGAACGTGATAGTTATGAACTTATCATAATAATAACTGTATCCATATAGACTTACTAGGTTCCAGCTACTCTTCTTGTGATATGCTTTGTATGATCACCCTCAAAAACACTTGCCAAACCAAAGTCGGAGATCTTTGGATTCATATCCATTTCTAGTAATATATTGCTTGGCTTCAGATCTCTATGTATAACTTTTATACGGGACTCGTCATGTAGATACACCAAGCCTCGAGCAATACCACAAATGATCTTGTACCGTGCATCCCAAGATAATTCTCTACGCTTTTCGTCATCTAAACATGCATTGTAAGCCAAATAAATCATGGGAGACAAGAATTACTTAAAAACATGCACATGTGGGACTATTTTCAAAGTTGAAAAGGTGCATGTGAAAGAGAAAACTAGACATTTTGGCTACTCTCCCAATTAAGGTAACAAGTTCCTTTCTTATCCATTATTGTAGAATCATTGTGTGCCGAGTTCCTGCTCATGTTAAATAAATAAAACCAATCATCGAGAATCCAGATTATAATTTGTTTCACTGATGTCTATGCAATGATTTGTTTAATTAAACCGAACCGATGTTCGTATTTTCTTGCTACCCCCGAATTTATATTATTTGTAAATTTACAGTAGCTTCGTGAAATGCTTGATTTTATTGTATCTCAATAATATTCATTATTTAAAGAACAATGCGGTGATGAAGAAAGTACAACTAGTATTTGGCATCCAAAGTGCTTGGAATTAGAAATAAAGTAGAAACTCCAGTACCGAAAATAAAGGCATCAAGACTTTTCTTTGGAATATATTCATACACAAGTAACTTATCCTCTCCATCGAGGCAGGCGCCTATTAACTTCACCAGATTCCGGTGCTGAAGTTTGGCAACTAATACCAGCTCATTTTTTAGCTCATGAAGGCCTTGTTTTGATTCTTCTGATAATCTTTTTACTGCTATTTCTTGTCCATCTGGCATCACACCCTGAAAAACAGCAACTTAAATTAATATAACATCATAAAATTCAACTATGACTGTAATCTAACTTCTCATGTACCTAAGATAAGTAGCGCAATGAGAAACTAGAATAGAAATTGGATCGAGAAGACACAAGTCACAACCCAAATAGTAGGTCAATTTTGATTGACGAGATAAAGAAGAAAGCCCACACAACTGGAAAGGTAGAAAGGAGAGCACAATCAGCACATAAGTGCAAAGTGGGATTTAAGAAGAAACATAATGGCATTAATCTAAGGTAGCTAATCTGTACTATCCTGTTAATGGATAGTTCTCAATTGTTCATGACAGAAATAAGAGTCAGCTGGAAGTCTGGTGAAACAATATTGTAACAATAGCAGGAAGCTGCAAACAACCACTACTGGGTTTGTTGCCGGTTTACCTTATAGACTTGCCCAAATCCTCCTTCCCCCAGTTTATTTTCTTCAGAAAAATTACTTGTTGCTATTCTTATTACTGATGTGTCCAATAGCAGCGATTTAATATCTTCAATATCCTCTGAACAAGCTGTATCTGCATATAAGGTAGAAAGACCTGACAATTGTTCTTTTTCCACAGAGAGCTAGTAGAACAGCAGTTACGAAAGAAACAGTACCGAGGAAGCATTCAGCAATGGATGCTTCATGAAAGGGTGAAATAGAAGAGAAAAAGCATAGGTTGCGTTTGATCCATTGATATAAAAAAGAGTTGCAATCGTACAAGCACTCAAGACAAGACTGTGATCAATGGATGCGAGACAGACACCAGAACAGACAGCACCAAACAAACCCCAGCCTAGCACTCAAGAGAAGACTGAGATTAACGGATGTTAGACAGACACCACAACATACAAGACCAAACAAAACCAGCCATCCACACAAACACAGGGGGCACCACAGGAAGCGAGAACCCTGCTCTGAGAAGACGGTTGCTGCATAATTCAATTTACTAAAGTTATAGCGCCGGTTGTCAGTTTTTTAAACATAGATACTTACATGATAGTGTTGTCTTGTTTAGCCTTGATCTCTTTCTCCAGATGCAAATTGATATAGCTGAGATTAAACAAAGTGCTGCTACCACAGGAAGGACAATCGGCAGGATGGCAGGGCTACTGCCGTGTCTGATTGGGCTGCTGCTGTTTGCATCTGAGGTATTGCCATTTTCCTTTGGCTTGGTACCATTTCCTTTTTCTGTGCACATGTAGAAAGAAACAGGTAGACTTTATTATGAAGGCAATTGCCAATTAATTCAACTGTGATGGAGGAGGATCCTACCGGAAGTTGGGGTGGTGCTGTCTAGCCCGCAGCTGGAATAGGGGCGCTCACCGGCGAGATTACCGGGGGGGTCATAGTTGCAGGTGATGAAGGTGCCCCCACCGGCGCAGGTTACAGTCGCGCAGCCAACCCTGGTGGAGTTGCCCCAGACGAGCTGGGTGTACTCCCCGCAGACCGTCCCCTCCTTGCACGCGTTGCGTGTGCAGTCGTAGTTTGGCTTCTCCCCGAGCCAGGAGAAGAAGGCGTCCGAGACGGTCCAGCTAATGCCGGTGACACCTTGGAAGATGTTCTCGCCGTATGGCCCGCTGGAGGGAACTTTCAGGCAGTCGCTCTTTCTCTTCTCCACGTAGCTTTCGGCGTAGGATGCCACCGTGCTGTCCCACGAGAGCATGCCCACGCCGACGCCGGCTCTGGCCGCGTTCTGGAGGTTGAGGAAATCTTGCGGGGAACTCTGCGCTGCAACACCGAAAGAAGTAACATTTTTAATTAAGTTGGAGAGAGACATAAACAAAGCAATACTAAAATACTACACAAGATGGTGATGTTATAATTGTATTTCATCAGCTTTGTAGCAACAAGTAAAGCAGGGAAATATATCTAGCTATGAAGCTGCAGCAAGGAATAACGGTCATGGATTTTGGGAAGTACCTGACCGGTTGAACTGCCTGCAGCCGGCGTACGGCCGGCCGCCCTGCAAGTTCCCCCAGGGTCGTACTCACACAGGATGAACGTTCTGCCGCGTCCATCGCAGGTCACGGCGGCGCACCCTACCCTGGTGGTGTTGGCCCACATGATCTGCGTGTAGTGACCGCAGACTTGTCCAGCGGCGCATGAGCCATCGCTGCAGTTGTAGTATTGCTTCTCCGAGAGCCACGCGGCCACCACGTCGCCGGCCGTCCAGTTACCATTGGCGCTGCCCCAGAATATGTTCTCCCCATAGGGCCCCTTGGAGTGCACCAGCCCGCAGTCGCCTTTCCTCTCGGCGGCGTAGCTCTGGGCGTAGGCCGCCAAGGTCTCGTCCCACGCCAGCGGCGCAACGCCTACATCAGCACGGGCCGCGTTCTGGAGGTCCACGAAGGTCTGAGCGGAATTCTGGGAGGTGACACCGGCGACCATGGTGACTATACAGTACTGCAGTAGTAGCAGCGACGCCGCGACGGCTGCCATCCTCTCTTCTTTCACTTTTGTTTTTGCTTCTCTCAGAAAGATGGTGTATACTTGCTCTTGTTAGAGAGAAGTCCCGACTAGACATCCGAGCTCGCTGATGAGGATGGAGATTGGAGACGCGTGGTAGGTGACCGTGTCCAAGGGTAAGAACATCTGTAGCATTCTGGAGGTCCAAGAAGGTCTGGGGGGAATTCTGGGAGGAGGCACCGGCGACCATGAGAACTGCACTAGTAGTAGCTGCCATCGTCTCTTCTTTGACTCTTTTTTTAGCTTCTCTAACAAAGATGGATGATATGGTGTACTTGCTCTTGTTAGAGGAAGATTCCGACTTGACGCCTTAGCTCGCTGATGACGATGGAGACGTGGTAGGTGACCGTGCCCAAAGGGTAAGGGGTACGTGGCGGTGACCGCCAAAGCCCAGAGTGCTGCCCACGGTGTGGAAAATTGCAACCTAACAATGGAAAAGTCATCAGAAGACAAGTCCACACTCTTGAAGAACAACATGCAGCCTTGTACTCGAGTACTACAGTACAACTATTCGGATCCCCCCTGTATCATCATCATCATCGAGTATATAAAAGTTGGGCAAAACGGCGGCCTCTCCGCGCCCGCGTAACTGTAGCAGCTACAGTTGGCACTGTAGAAAATCTACAGTATTCTACAGTGCGTGGTGGGCCCGCATGTCAGCCTCACAGCGCGCTGTCGTTTTTTGCAAAGAGATACACGGGCGCCCGAAAATTCCACACCCTTCACAGAAAAACCGTCGCCAGGGACCTGTTTGTAATTACGTGAAAACCCGGGTTCTTTTTTGTAAAAATGCCACGAACTCCCACCCTCCTCCTTCCCTCTCCCGCGACATCGCGGTCGCCGGCGGCGCCGCCGACGCGAGCCCGCCGCCACGCGCCTCCACGTCCAAATCGAAGCACAAGGCGGGCTTCACCGTCCTCGCCTCCACCTCCTGGCCGCGCGTCGCCAGCCGAAACGCCAGATCCGCGCCGGAATCGCCGTCGGTGGCGTCGGTGCCCGTCGCCGCGTCCGCACGTCGCCGGCGCTGTTCCGGCGACCAAATCGTGGAGGCGCCACCTCCTCCGGGCGTCCCGCGACGAGGCGCATCCGTAGCGTCCAGCGGCGCGTGCTGGGACGCCGTGACGCCGCCGCGGCCGCTCCGCTCGCCCCTGACGTCACGGCGACGTCCGTGCGGGCCTGGGCTGGCCACACGGGCCTGGGTTGCGCAGAGGGATACGTTGCTGGGCTGGGCTGGCTCCTCTGCGGTCCTTTCGTCCCTTTTTTTTCACTTCCTGTTCTATTTTCCTTTTTCAAAAAACTTTTAATTCTTTTTTTTATTATTCCCAAAAACTTCTGCAATTTCAAGACACAAATTTAAATCAGACCAAATGAAATTCTTCGAACTTTTAACAAGTTAAAATCAACATTTCAGAAACTTTGGTAAAAAAAAAAAAGACTTCAATATTCAACTTTAACGAGTTAAAATCAACATATTTATACAACTTACATAAATAAAATCTTCAATATTCCTTTTCCAAAAAACTTTTAATTTTTTTTTTATTATTCCCAAAACATCTGCAATTTCAAGACACAAATTTAAATCAGACCAAATGAAATTCTTCGAACTTTTAACAAGTTAAAATCAACATTTCAGAAACTTTGGTACCAAAAAAAAAACTTCAATATTCAACTTTAGCAAGCTAAATTCAACATATTTATACATCTTACATAAATAAAATCTTCAATATTGAATTTTCAAAAATCCGAGCAATTTCTAAACACAGATTATCTTTGCATTTCAAAAACTTTCATCTCTCTGCAATTTTTAAATACCACTATTTCGAAATTTTATTTTCAGCCCCACATACGCGCCATTAAAATATAAAATACATATCCAAATACACAAATTATATATTCGTTTAACTAAATGCTCATATAATGCACACCTCCTAATTACGAAGCAGAAAAAAAAAACAAAAATTAATGCTATCATATAAACATAACCAAACATTTAAATTTACTAACTATTCGAAGATACCCTACCATTTTCGGGAAAAAAAAAACGATTACCATTCGGATACAATTTAAACACAATTTCTCCAATTACATTTAAAAAATCGTACCAACATACAAACGTACTTGAATATTTCAATTTGCTACGTATTTCGATATTCTCTAATACAACTACAAATTAATTCAAAGTAATTTTTTTTAAAGCAACAAAATAACCATCCCAAATATTGTGGAACATTGCCAAAATTATTGCGAATCTTGCAAATTTAAAATCCTACATATTTACATCAATTTACAATATATGGATCCTATAAGTCTCCTTTCAAATCAAGACGAATCTTTAAAAAAAAATAATAGTACCAGCAAATGAATTTCTACAATCAAAATTGACTTCCTCTAATTTGATGCATTCAATTTGATTACATTCCATGCAAATGGATATATCTCTACAAAATCCCATCTAGAAATAATGAAAGAACACAACAAAATGCTCCGACAAAACAAATAATAATTATTTATGTCAGAAAACACATAATTTTAACATTTTAAATTGATGAATATTTGATGAAAACCCTACCGCACTTCCTCTTTGGAACAATTTCCAAAGCATGAAAATATTTTCATAAATGCCCTCACAACAATAAATGCTGATTATTTATGCCGGACAAAAAAAAAATCATATTTACATATTCCACAATCTTTAATATCTTTGGAACCTGCTCATTTTATAAACGTAATTTATTTTAATCTTAAAAACACCCCAACTTCAACAATTTCAAAAAACTAATCTATTTTTAGCTGCAAGTTTCTTTCAGTTCCTGTAATAAAAGAGTAGAACCAACAAAAAAAAATCTATAAATACCCATTGCTAAAATATAAAAAAATATATGAAAATAGTAGAGGAAAAAAAAGGATCACCTATTTTCCACAAAAGACAAACAAATTCGAACAATTCAAATTGCCCTACATGTGCACAATTTTATGAGAAAAGCAATCATATTTCACCATTCCAACACAAATTACAAATATCAATATTTTCATAGTATCATATGACTTCCAAGTCATACAATGCATTTCCTCTACTATTTTCATACAATTTTATGAGAAAAGCAATCATATTTCACCCTAAACCCTAACCACATCATACAAATTTGAAAATTCCAAAAAAATTCGAATCCTTCCAAACATATAATGCATTTCCTCTAATTACGTAACTACATTAGATATCTATGGCAAAATACAACCGCATTTAAACATTCGAATTTGGAAAATATTTCGAGATAATTCGAATGCATTTTCTCTAATTGCATTTAAACATTCATAACGCAATACAAATATGTTTGAACATTCCAACTTGCTAAATATTTTTATATTTTTTAAAAAACTAAGAAAAAAATAGAAAAACAATACTAACTATTTATGCTAAAATACAAACATATTTGAACATTCTAATTTAGTCAATATTTGGATGCAATATAAATAGATTTTCCCTAATTGTAGAATCAAATCCAAAAAATATGCATTCACACTAATTACATACTTACGGGAAAAAAGAAGCATAGTTAAGCATTTCCTCTAATTATGGCGTGATTTTAAATTGAAATTAATAAGTGCTCAAACAATTTATTCCTCCAATTATTTAGTTCAATTAAATATTTAACACAAAACACTGCCATATCATACCAACTCAACTAAATTAATATTTACAAATAATATTACTGAACTTCCTTCAATTATGCAGTTTAATTTTTTAAATGTTCAGCTTGAACTTAACTCGCTCTAATTATGTGGTCAAATTTAAATAATGCTTCATTCCATTCACATTTAAAGAAATCAAAAATTTGTTTCCTCTAAAGATTGATTCAATTTAATAGATGTTAACACAACATATTTCCTCTAACCAACAAGATAAATCACATATTTACGGCGAAATAGACACATAATATTTAAACATAACCATAATATATTCTCTCTAATTATGGTGGTTCGTATGAAAATAATGTCAAAATAAAACCATATTTAACCACTCACATTTGCTTAACATATTTGCAAGTAATATAACTTAAATCCCTCTAATTATGTAGTTACATTTAAAAAAAATTGTTTGTATGAATATTTTCAGAAAATACAATCAAGTCTACTCTAATTATGGATTGCTTCCGAATTGAATTCCACCTAACTACATTATACAAATTAGAACAACCACATTCCCTTACAATATATATACCGCAAATAAAGAAACAAACAAATTATTACAACATATCCTCAGCAAAGGCGCGTCGTGTCGCGCGCTAAATTCAACTATCTAAATATTTGAATATTCTACAAAATATATAAAAAATGTTCGAACGAATTACTATCTACTCATAACAAAATAAAAAACATGTTTGTAAATTGTAATTTCGCCAACATTTTAGCGACTTTTCCTGATATTCCACAAAATATGACAAGAATGCTCCAAAAAAATAACCGCAATATATTTATAGCGAATTACAAATATATTTCAACGTTTCAATTTCGCCAACATTTCTGACATCATACAAACAAACTCACAAAATATGACAAGAATACTCATAAAAAATGCTACCTATTCATGACAAAATAAAAATATGTTCCAACATATCAATTTAGCTAACATTTTGGTTAAAAAAAAATATATATATACTGCACACAAAAAAAACATCAAGGGCGTGCCGTGACGGCACGCCAAATTCAACTAGTAAATATACATGCATGGCAAAATACATGTGCAGTTGTTTGTGTGCCCAGGTTGTATACTTCGCTGATGATCCTAGTAAGGTAGACGGGGAAACTGATGGTGATTACAGAGCTTTAGGAGATGGTGCATCATATCCTTCCTTTGGGACTAACAATGCTGGCGAATTTCTTGGCAAAGAAATGGAGAACAAGGTGCCTGCGTCCAAGGGCGGCGCACGATTTGGTTTTGATCGAGATTCGGTGAGTGATGATTTTGCACCTTTAGGTGAACTTCCGAGGCGGCGAGCGAACAAGGCAAGGCCAAGGTCCTTTTTTTTAGCTAAAACCTCTGATTCTTTTTTTTTTTTGAAAGCCTGCGTACATCAAGGAGTTCTACATACCAACGTATGAAGAACAAGAAGAAGAACAGAGCCCACGCAGGGAACAAGCCTAGAACAAGCGCCAGCAACATCGCCGGAGAGGAAGACGAGGACAACTGACCTCCTTCTTACCACGGCCCAAGGGTACCTCCTCCAATGAAGATCGCCGCAGAGCCCGTCCGCCGCGCCGCAGCGGAGTTTATGCCGATGAACGAATCCGGCGAGCACCCTTCCGCTCCAGCACCACCACCTTGCCGCAGTCGTCGTCGTCGTCTCCAGCGCTGGCAGAGGCCGCGAGCCTCGCCCAGCCTTGAATTCCAGCGTCCGGGTATTCTATGCAACCGTGGTGAGTGTTCCTAGGACTTCTCGAGCCTACGTTCTTAGTGTAGAACTCGAATGAGTCATTCACGGGCTAAAGGCTAACTGCCCAGCAATACCTCCAACCTACCGAGCTGCTGCCCCCCATTAGGCTAGGGTTCTGATGAGTACACGCCACTAAACTCGGCGAGAGTACATGTCCCCAAGCCCCAATTTAAGCTGCATTACGCTGTGTTAATTAGTCGATGTGGGACTAAACAAGTTCAAGTTCTGGTAACCTAGCGTTCTGTGCGTGGAATCGGCCCGAGTGCTGCGTGCGTGGGATGTGGCCCAGATAATTGGGCCTCAGAAGGAGAAGAGCCCAACTCGTGGGCGCCGCATGGGTAGAGCCCAGCAAGCACGAATCTTATTATTTTCCATCTGTACGTACTCGGGCATTTTGTGGGGAATTCCTATATTCCGCGTAGCGCGTGAGTTACCAGGTGCCGCGTACCCGCTTCGGTGCTCTGGGCTTGGCCCATTTGCTCTCACGTGATTTCCAATCTGCGCCAGAGTCACGATGCGGCATAGGGTGCGCCTGTGTGTCGACCCGTGCGACGCTAAGCACGGGTCACACACCCTTCTTCTTCCCCGTCTTCGTTCGGCTCCGTCGCCACCTCCTCCACCCTTCTCCACCTTCTTCTTCCCCGCCTCCGAACCACCCGCCGCCGCCGGCCAGGCCGCCTACTCCCGCCGCCCGCGCTCGGCGCCGCTACCGTGCCGCCTCCGCGCCCCGCCCTCCTCCAACCGCCGCCCACCGCCAGTCCGCCGCCGCCCGACCTTCCCTCTAAACCCCCTACCGCCGGTAGAGTCTTCTCCGGCACCGGCACCCCCACCCCCCAAGATAAGTTTCCTTGCTCGCCTCCACCGCCTCCGCCGCGGCCAGCCGCGTCTCCGGCGGTTCCGGCTCGCTCCAGTCTCGTCGTTGCCGTCGGCCGCCGCGGCCAGCCGCGTCGCCCGCCCGCCACCGACTCATCTCCGGCGACGGCACCTCCCCTCCCCTCGTCGCGCCGTCGTCTCCTTCTGCGCCGGCTGCCATCGCGCCTCCTCCGTCGACGAACTGGGCCAGGCCCACTCGCGCCTCTCCTCTGAAGCCGGGGTGTGCGATTCGTTTCTTATCATCGACCTGGTCGATGTATAGGAAATGCATGCGGCATACCCCTTTGTTTTTTTGACTTGTAAGTACTCGTCGAAATAGGCTTGCGCCCCGTATTAATATAGCAATCACCCATACAACTGTGAGATCACTGCTGGGCAAACAGCACATAAACGCCCAGGAGACAAAACAAGAGAAAGAAAAAAGAAACTAATGCCAACAACGGTAGATCGACTAAACGAGGAAGCCCCACAACTGCTGATGGCGTGTACAGCACACGTTCGTTGGGGGACCCCAAGAGGAAGGTATGATGTAGTGCAGCAACAGTTTTCTCTTGAAATATGACCAAGGTTTAATCGAACCAGGAGGACACGGAGCTTCCTCAGAAGGTGACAGCAGCAGAGTGTGGCGCGGCGCAACACTAGGGACTCCGGTGGCTGACGTGGAACCTGCAGACAACACAACCAAGCTACTTTGCCCAACGAAAACAGAGAGGTCGTCAATCTCCCCGGTCTTGCTGAAACAAAGGATTAAATGTATTGTGTGGAAAACAGTAGATGAACCTCAACCTCAGGAGATGAAACATAATAAGCAGAACCAGACATGATGACTAAAAGATAACAACTCAAAATAGCTAAGATGCAGGAATTTAATTTTTTGTGTTTTTGATTTTTAACAGCAAACAAAATAAAACAAGCAAGACAAAAACAAAGTAAAAAGACTGAAAGTGTGAGACTCCCCTATCTGAAGATCTCAGTATCCCCGGCAACGGCGCCAGAAAATATGCTTGATGGCGTGTACAACACACGTTCGTTGGGGACCTCAAGAGGAAAGTATGATGTAGTGCAGCAGCAGTTTTCCCTTGAAATATGACCAAGATTTAATAGAACCAGTAGGACACGGAGCTTCCTCAGAAGGTGACAGCAGCAGCAGAGTGTGGCGTGGCGCAACACTAGGGACTCCGGTGGCTGACGTGGAACCTGCACACAACACAACCAACCTACTTTGCCCAACGAAAACAGAGAGGTCGTCAATCTCTCCGGTATTGCTGAAACAAAGGATTAAACGTATTGTGTGGAAAACACTAGAGATTGCAGGAAGTAACAAGGAACAGATGATTGCAGTATGTGTTTAACAGTATGGGAAAATTGGACCGGGGTCCACAGTTCACTAGTGGTGTCTCTCCAATAAAGATAACTAACATGCTGGGTGAACAAATTACAGCTGGGCAATTGACAAATAGATAGTGCATGACAATGCAATATATGACAAGATATTTATTATGAGATTTAATTGGGCATTACAACAAAGTACATAGACTTGCTATCCAACGCATCTATGCCTAAAAAATCCACCTTCAGGTCAGCATCCGCATCACTTCCAGTATTAAGTTGCAACAAACAGATTATTGCATGAAGTAAAGTGTGTAATGTAAACAATGCAAATGACACGTAGACACTGCATCATTGTTTTATCCCTAGTGGCAACAGCACATCAACAAACTTAGACCTTTCTGTCACTGGCCCAGATTTCTGGAGACATGAACCCACTATCTAGCATAAATACTCCTTCTTGGAGTCACAATCATCTACTTGGCCAAAGCATCTACTAGCAACAGAGAGCATGCAAGATCATAAACAACATAAACATGGAGATAGATAAATAACTTGCTCATAGTATCAATATTCATCGGATCCCAGCAAACACAACATGTAGCATTACATAAAGATGATCTTGATCATGTTAGGCAGCTCACAAGATCTAAACATGATGGCACAAGGTGGAGAGACTACCATCTAGCTACTGCTATGGACTCTTAGTCCAAGGATGAACTACTCACGCATCACTCCGGAGGCAGGCATGGTGATGTAGAGCCCTCCGGTGATGATCTCCCCTCCGGCAGGGTGCCGGGAAGAGCTTCAGAACCCTCCTGATCTAGGGTTGACGACGACGGCGGTGACGGAACTTTTCGTGGAATATGATCCGTGTTTTTAGGGTACGCGTCTGATCGGGAATATATAGGCGAAGAGGCGGCGTCGGAGGGCAACCGTGGTGGCCACGCCAGGGTAGGGCGCGGGCCCACCTCTGGCCGTGCCCTAGTGTGGCGTGGGCCCCTCGTGGCTCGGCTCCGTCTCCCCTTTGGACTTCGCGTACGTGACGGAGAAATATGATCGTCCCTTTTTGTTTCGTCCAATTCCGAAAATATTTTGCGACTAGCTTTTCTGAAAGAGAAAAACAGCAGAAAACAGGAACTGACACTCTGGCATCTTGTTAATAGGTTAGTCCCAGAAAATGCATAAAAATGCTATGAAATGTAAACAAAACATTTAGCAATTGATATAATAACAGCATGGAAACATCTAAAATTATAGATATGTTTGAGACGTATCAACTGCTGCGCCCTCTCCAGAGATTTCCACCACGCTCCTAGCATTCGGACATGCCGCGTACCAAGCAACACCTTCAAGAAGGAGTGCGACGACGACGACGCTGCTGCCCGGACTGATCCTAGGGTTTCCCCTGGTACACGAAGGATAGTAGAGAAGGGGTACATCCGACGCCCTTCATGAAGGAAAGGCGGCACCCGCAGGCGTCACCGCGTTGGAGCCGGACAAGCCTCAGGGATTTCTCCCAACCCTCATATAACCACTACCCGGACCATCCGAACGCTCCACCCTACTTGTCGCCCACCAGCAAGCGCCACCACGATCTTTGACGCTGCCCTCGCCGTCTCACTTTGGTCACTGTCACAAGGCCTAGAGAACAGAATAGGGGAGCACAACGGGTAGGGGCAGCAGCACTGCAGCCGCGCGGGAGGGAACTGCCTCCACCGCCGACGCGGTAGCCGACCGGATGCGGCCGCAGGGACAAACCAGACCCGCCTGGCCCGGCCGGGCCCAAAAAAGGGCCCGCAAAGTCCCCACAACCACACTGCAGCAGGCCGGCTGCCAGCGCCGCCACCACCCTACAAGCACCGGCTCACCACCTCCACGTCCAGGGAGCCCCGCCGCCACGCGAAGAACAGCCGGCCCGCCACAACCCAGATGGGGCCCAAATGGGCCCAGATCTGGGCCGAGCTGGCGCTGCCGGCTGCCCTCACGCCGCCGCGCTGCCCAGCCACCAAGGAGTAGATCCTCCGCTCCAGAAACCACCCGGGGCCCGCCGTGCCGCCGCTGGACCGCTGAACGCCGAACTGCACCGCCGCCGGAAACACCAGCCCGAGCCAGGGCTCCGCACTCGCGGGAAAAGCAGGGCCGCCGCCGCCGGCACCTCACGGGCGACGCCCGGAGGCAGCTGCCGACGGCGGCGGGAGGGGTCTGTGGAGGAGAAGGAAGCTCGGAGGGGAGCGGGGAGAGAGCCCCCGGTCGCCTCACTCGAGGAGGCGACGCGGGGGACGATGGGTCGGCGCGGCTTGTAAGTACTCCGTACCTGAAAACTCGTTTTGGCTCTCGAGCGTCAGTGCGCTCATTATACCATCCCTCCACTTCCCCCCCCCCCCCCCCCGACTGCCATCCCCTCACCCTGCATCGTTCGTATTTCTCCAGCTTCCTGATGTATAATTTATTGTATATGCAGCAGTCCTTTGTGTCGGTACCATTAACTGACGTGTCAGCTTGTCAGTTCTTTCACGTGTCTGGCCATTAACTCACCCACTGGTGTGTTGCCGCATGTTGTTGCATTCTTGTCAGTTCTTTCACAAACTAAAGAACGGACATTATCAGAAATGAAACACTAATTGTAGGTCATGTAATAAATATCTCAAATTTAACACTACATAAACTTGATTGGAATAAGACATTCGAGGGAGCCAGCGAGATCGGTAGGACATGGATGCTGAGATCTCGTGCCGACTCGAGTGATCCGGCGAGATCGGTAGGACATGGATGCAGAGATCTCGTGACAACTCGAAGGAATAATGAATGACAGATAATATTATGTTCATGAAGACCGAGACCTCCTAAGTTAGGACGGGTGTCTCTTTGTTTCATAAGTGTATGAACAAACTTCTTCCCTACAACTGACTGTGCCGACTTAATAGGTCTGACTTAATTAATTGACATCTGACTTAATTAATTGACATCCCTGACGAGACAGGACACGTGCTAAGCGGGCTTAAAAAGCAAGGCCCCACGTAGGCACAGTGACTGTCTTAATATCAGGTTGCCGACTCAATAACAGGTAAAACTGCCATCGATAGTCCCGTCTTAATGGGGTGATGCAAAACTGATGCCTCGCCGACTCCAGGGATATTAAGACGGGTACTGTGCCTAACCACAACCAACCACAAGACCATCCAACTACCAAAGAACACGGATCCAGTGGAATAACAACAAGATGAACAAAAAACGAAGGTGCAAGCAATAAACGGTACGAAATACCTAACCAACCCCAATGGAACTAACCTCAATGGGAGGAACGGTAAACCAATACACGACGACCTGCAAACAAACAAAACGACAAACAAAAACAAAAGAAAAAGAAAAAAACAAAAAGAACAAAAGAATACAGATTCAACACAGTCAACAATACGAACAAACGGCCAGATAACCAAAAGACTAAAAAACAGGGATCCAACCAGGAAATGAACAGACAACGTACCGATCTCGCCGGCTCCCTTGAGTCGGCACAAGATCTCTGCCTGTCCGGTATGGATCTCTCCACCCCTCGCCGTTCCCATATCGCCGGCTCCCTCTTGAAGGCATGCGCTCTTTGGCCCTCTCAACTGCTGAACTCGCCAGACGTGAAGCCGGAGCAACCCATGTCCAGAACGCGGCACGAGCGAACCTCATATCTTCATGCGAAGCAAACTAACCTATGATGGTACGAATCACCCAACCGAAGAAACTAGTGAAGGAAGTAGTGAAAATCGTGATGGTACGAAACCCTTGCTCACGAGAGGGAGCAAAGCGCACGAGGAAGACAAACCGATGTTCAAAACGGCTCCGAGCAGCCCGAAACCAAAAAAAGGACAATAAAAAAGACCGAGAAAACAAAAACAAAAACATGAAGGAGAAAAATAGACAGCGAGAACCAAACGGCAACAGACAAAACAAAGCGGAGGATGCAAAAATAAGAAAGCAGCACATAAACAACTGTGACGACCGCTCATCCATGGTTGAACAACGGTCGTCACCGGCGGGGAGGAAGCAAATCAAACATATCCTCCACCGTAGGCCGAAACAAAATAAAAAGCGAATGAGAAAGAAGAAAATGGGGACGGTCGAATGGATAAGAAGGTCGAAGGGTTTATACATACACATCTACAAAGTACACGGCAACAATTAAGGAAAACCCGATCGTGCCCCAGGGTACTGTAGGAACTATCCAATAGAAAGACACCATTAAGAGGATCGAAGATTGACCTGATATATTTCCCTACCAATCATGAACAGTGCCGATTGTGCGAAATACCGACCGTGCCCCGATATACTGTAAAAAATATGCAGCGACAACACACGCAAGGGAAATGTCGGGAACGTAACGTCCCGAGCAACCGACCTGTGGGACTCGGAAAGGAAGGGGCCCATGTCAGCGAAAGAGAGGAGGAAGGAACCACGTATGAAGAAAGCTATCCCCGAGGGGCACGTGATACGTCTCAAACGTATCTATAATTTTTGATGTTCCATGCTTGTTTTATACCAATTGCTATATGTTTTGCATCTACTTTATATCACTTTTATACTTTTTTTGGGACTAACCTATTAACAAGATGCCGAAGTGCCAGTTCCTGTTTTCTGCTGTTTTTGTATTCCAGAAAAGCTAGTCTGGAAATATTCTCGGAATTGGACGAAACTACACGGGAGTCCCTATTTTACCAGAACTCATCTGACGGACAAAAGAGGCGACGGAGAGGAGCCACATGGGCCCCACACGTGGCCAGGGCGCGGGGCCCCCCTCTGCCGCGCCCTGGGGTGGTGTGGGCCCCACGGGCCTCTCCAGCCGCCGCCCTTTCGCCTACTTATTCCCCCCGACGCGAAAACCCTAAGTACCTGAGCAAATATCCACGAAAAGTTCCAGAGACGCCGCCGTCGTCAACCCTAGCTCGGGAGGGTTCAGAACCTCTTCCCGGCACCCTGCCGGAGAGGGAATCGTCACCGGAGGCTTCTACATCGCCATGCCTGCCTCCGGAGTGATGCGTGAGTAGTTCATCCTTGGACTACGAGTCCATAGCAGTAGCTAGATGGTTGTCTCTCCACTTTGTGCCATCATGTTTAGATCTTGTGAGCTGCCCTACATGATCAAGATCATATTATTGTAATGCTACATGTTGTGTTTGCTGGGATCCGATGAATATTGAATATTATGTCAAGTTGATTATCAATCTATCTTATATGTTATTTAAGATCTTGCATGCTTTCCGTTACTCATAGATGCTTTGGCCAAGTAGATGCTTGTAACTCCAAGAGAGAGTATTTATGCTAGATAGTGGGTTCATGTCTCCGTTTAACCTGGGACAGTGACAGAAAGTTCTAAGGTTGTGGATGTGCTGTTGCCACTAGGGATAACCTAACGATACTATGTCCACGGACATATGTGTTTGTTTACATTACGCACTTTACTTAATGCAATTATCCGTTGCTTGCAACTTAATACCAATGGAGAACTCGGATGACAACCCGGCGGTGGATTATTAGTCATAGATGATGTTGAATAACGATCTATGTATTATGTCGTAATGCCCAATTAAATATCATAGTACTCAACATGTCATGTATATGCATTGTCATGCGCTCACTATTCGTCAATTGCCCAGCTGTAATTTGTTCACCCAACATGTTAGTTATCTTTTATGGAGAGACACCACTAGTGAACTGTGGATCCCGGTCCATTCTTTTACACTGATTAAACAACCACAAACTGCAAACTGTTCCTTTTTCATTCTCTGCAATTTAATACTCATTTTCCACACCATACGTTTAATCCTTTGTTTTCAGCATGCCAGTGAGATTGACAACCTCACTGTTTCGTTGGGGCAAAATAGTTTGATTGTGTTGTGTGCAGATTCCACGTCAACAGTCCAGACTCCCATCAACAACACTATTTTTCTTTTGCCGTTGACAACCTTCTGAAGAGTTGCTGCTCCTACTGGTTCGATAACCTTGGTTTCTTTCTGAGGGAAAACTTGCTGCTGACTACATCATACCTTCCTCTTGGGGTCTCCCAACGAACGTGTGTTTCACATCATCAAGCTATTTTTCTGGCGCCGTTGCCGGGGAGTGGAAGCACTTCGGTTCAGCAGACTCCTATCTCCCCTTCGACGCCTATTTTTCTGGCGCCGTTGCCTGGAGACAGCATTCTTCTGCAAGGGGAGTTTCACGCTTCCAATCTCTTTACTTTGTTTTTGTCTTGCTTTGTTTATTTTATTTTATTTTGTTTGCTTTCAATTATCAAAAACACAAAAAAATTAGTTACTTGCATCTAGTTTACTTTCAAGTTATTTTCTGTACTGTTTTTATTTCAGCTAAAATGAGTACTTCTGAGAACACTAAGTTGTGTGATTTCACTAGCACGAACAACAATGATTTCATATGCACACCTATTGCTCCACCTGCTGCTTCAGCAGAATTTTATGAAATTAAACCTGCACTTTTAAATCTTGTTATGAAAGAGCAATTTTCTGGTGTTAGTACTGATGATGCTGCTGTTCACCTTAATAAATTTGTTGAACTTTGTGAAATGCAAAAGCTCAAGGAAGTAGATGGTGATATTATTAAACTGAAACTTTTTCCTTTCTCCTTGAGAGGACGTGCTAAAGAATGGTTGCTATCTTTGCCTAGAAATAGTATTGATTCATGGACTAAATGCAAAGATGCTTTTATTGGAAAATATTATCCTCCTGCTAAGATTATTTCTTTGAGAAGTAGCATAATGAATTTTAGGCAATTTGATAATGAACATGTGAAAGTATGTGTTGCCCCATGCGTAGTTTTGGTAATTAATGACAATCTCTATGGACTAATGTTTGCTTTGAGATATCTTTATAGATCGTGTCCATGAAGAAGATTGGAGTTCATGTGTTGAACTCTAGAAGATTTCATGATAACCAAGGTTCCATCCAAGGGTTTATATGAATAATGGTCATGTGAAGAGTTGAGCTTATTGCAAGCATGGCTTGGAAAAGAAGATTGAGTGAACTTCATGTTTATCTCCAAGCCATCATCTATATCTAGAGAAGAAGATGAAGTGCAAATGGATACATGAAGACGGAGCTAAGCGAGGCTCTCCCATAATGGTGTATGTGGGAGCATTTGGAGAAGTCTTCATCAAGCATGTGCTAGCAAGCACAATCAAGAAAGGTGTTTCAACTTGAGAGAGTCAAGATCGTCTTCATCGAGCTCAAGTGGAATGCGCAAGGCAAAGGTATGATCTTGATAGGTTTTCTATTTTACCGGTCTCGTGGTGTTAGTGGGAGACCGGGTTATAGGATAGACGGCGTACTATCAAGAGGGGCTCTCAAGTGAGTAACTTGATCGCATCTATGTGGAGAGCTCAAACCTTTGCATACTTGACATATCATCTTTCTTGGTTCTTATTTGGCTTTTATCCATGTGAGAATTTAGAGCTTGTGTTCATCTCCATACCAAGCTCTAGTTCATCAAAAACGGATTTCATTTGAATAACTTGTTGTGTTTTCGGTTTTGAGGTTTTGCCGATTCATCTTTTATAGAGAGGTTTTAACTTTCTCATTTGGTCTCCTCCTCACATGATGGACTATGATGTTTCTCTGCATGATCTTGTAAAGCTCTTTGTTACGATTCCAACGAGCCCAAGATCATCGAAATCGGAGTCCGGATGAAAAAGTTATTCCCGTTTTGGTGCCGGTGGTTCTGCAGTTTTTACATGTGGCGGTAGTACCGCCGCGGTACCGCCAGAGGTACCGCCGGAGACACCCGAGGCTCATTTTCGGCGGTACCGGAAGCGGTAGTACCGCCGGGGCGGTAGTACCGCTACCCGGGGCGGTAGTACCGCTACCTGGAGCCCGTTTTTCACCTGTTTTAGTGTTCTTTCTTCCCGGGGGGGCGGTAGTACCGCTGGGGCCAGCGGTAGTACCGCCCCGACGCGTTTCTGCACATAACGGTTGGATTTTGGGGAACCTATTTAAGGGGCCCTTCTTCCCCAATGGTTCCCCACTTCTTGAGCTTGTTTTTCCCCTCTCTCTCCTCCATTGTTGACCTTTGGAAAAGCTTGCCTTCCTCTCAATCCCTCCCATGATTCTTGCATATCTTTGAGGGAAAGTGAGAGGAGATCTAGATCTACATTTCCACCAATCCATCTCTCCTCTAAGTGAGGGGAACCTAGTGGATCTAGATCTTGGAGTTCTTGGTGCATCTCCTCTTTGTTCTTCCTCTCTTATTCCCCCATTAGCATTTGTTGCTTTGTTGGAATTTGAGAGTGAAGGATTTGAGCCTTGTGCTCTTGCCATTGCTTCATTGCATCGGTTTGTGCTCTCCACGAGGATTCGTGGAAGTTGAAAGCTTGTGAACTTGTTACTCTTGGGTCTTCGGGCCCTAGACGCCTTTGTGGTGGTTGGACCCTTGTGTGGTCACTTGAAGCCGTTCGGGAGCCCCCAATCCCTTTGTGGGTTGTGCCTCGGATTGTTGTTGAAAGCCGTTCGGGAGCCCCCAATCCCATTGTGGGTTGTGCCCCGGATTGTTGTTGAAAGGCTCCGGATTTCGCCTCGAAGGAATACCGATAGTGGAAGGTGAACCAAACCTTTGTGGTGCGGTTCATCGGAGAAGAGGGTGAAACCTTTGTGGTTGTTGAACCATTGTGTCGGTTCACACCTCTCCAACGAGACGTACTCCCTTTCAAGGAGGAACTCAGGAATACATCCTCGTCTCCGCGTGCTTCGGTTATTTCTATTCTCGAGCTTTTTACTTATGCACTTTACCTTGTGATAGCCTTTGTGCTTGAAGTATTATATATTGCTATCACCTTGTTGCTTGTCTTGCTTAGCATAAGTTGTTGGTGCACATAGGTGAACCTAGTTTACTTAGGTTGTTGGCTTGTTAATTTAAACATCTAGTTTTATTCCACAATTAGCAAGCCTAAACCGGAAAAGTTTTAATCGCCTATTCACCCCCCCCCCCCCCCCCCTCTAGGCGACATCCTTGTCCTTTCAACATGTTGCTCAAGCATGGGAGAGAATGAAATCATTGGTTAAAAATTGTCCCACTCATGGACTGACTACTTGGATGATCATCCAAACCTTCTATGCAGGATTAAATTTTTCTTCGAGGAATTTATTGGATTCGGCCGCTGGAGGTACCTTTATGTCCATCACTTTGGGTGCTGCAACAAAGCTTCTTGATGATATGATGATTAATTATTCTGAGTGGCACACCGAGAGAGCTCCAACAGGTAAGAAGGTAAATTCTGTTGAGGAAACCTCCTCCTTGAGTGCCAAAATTGATACTATTATGTCTATGCTTGCAAATGGTCAAACACATGTTGATCCAAATAATGTTCCTTTAGCTTCTTTGGTTGCTCAAGAAGAGCATGTTGATGTGAACTTCATTAAAAATAATAATTTCAACAACAATGCTTATAGGAATAATTTTGGTAATAGCAATTATAGGCCCTATCCTTCTAATAGTGGCAATGGTTATGGAAATTCCTATAGTAACTCCTACAATAATAATAAGAGTGTACCCTCTGATCTTGAAGTTATGCTTAAGGATTTTATTAGTACACAAACTGCTTTCAATAAAACTGTTGAGGAGAAATTTGGGAAAATTGATGTGCTTTCCTCTAAAGTTGATAGTCTTGCTCTTGATGTTGACTTATTGAAACTAAAGAACATGCCTCATGATGTTAAAGAGAGCAAAACTCTCAATGCTATACAAGTTAAAATTGATAACAATGTGAGGATGTTAGCTGAATTGCATGCTAGATGGGAAAGAGAGGATGAAATTGCTAGAAAGAACAATATTGCTAGAGTTTATACTATTACTACTTCTGAAAAGCTTCAAACTCAAGTGTTAACAAACCTCCTACCATTAATGGCAAGATAGTTGGTGTTGGTAATGTTTCCACTTCTATTGCAAAATGTCCTAAATTGCCTGATAACTCTGAAACTGTCCTTGATAAAGATGCTGAAATTTCTAGCAATAAGGAAGAGAATAATTCCATTACTTTTGATGATAATGACTTTGATTTTGATGGTTGCAATATTTCTGAAGTAATTAAGTTCTTGCAAAAGCTAGCTAGAAGTCCTAATGCTAGTGCTATAAACATGGCTTTTACTAAACATATTACTAATGCTCTCATACAAGTTAGGGAAGAGAAATTAAACATGAAGCTTCTATCCCTAGGAAGTTAGAAGATGGTTGGGAGCCCATCATTAAATTGAAATTGAATGACTTTGATTGCAATGCTTTGTGTGACCTTGGTGCTAGTATTTCTGTTATGCCTAAAAGATTATATGATATGCTTGATTTAGCACCTTTGGAAAATTGTTACTTGGATGTTCACCTTGTTGATTCTACTATTAAAAAACCTTTGGGAAGAATTGATGATGTTCTTATCATGGTTAACAACAATTATGTCCCCGTTGATTTTATTGTCTTGGATATTGAGTGCAATCCATCATGCCCTATTGTGCTGGGAAGACCTTTTCTTAGACTGTAGGTGCTATTATTGATATGAAAGAAGGGAATATAAAATATCAATTTCCTCTCAAGAAAGGTATGGAACACTTTCCTAGGAAGAAGATTAAGCCACCTTATGATTCTATTGTTCGAACAAATTACAATGTTGATGCTTCTTCACTTGGTAATACTTGATGCATGCTTTGTGCCTAGCTAAAAGGCGTTAAAGAAAAGCGCTTATGGGAGGCAACCCATTTTATTTTTCTGCAATTTTTCTTTTATTGAGTCAAGGAGTTTGTTTACTTCTGTAGCAACTCCTTTGTATCTTTATTTTCTCGCATTGTTGTGCCAAGAGTAGCCTCTAATGATAAGATGATGCTTAATTTTGATTGCTGCGCAGAAACAGATTTTTGCTGTTCACTGTACGAAATTCCTAAAATCACCAGATTGTTAAAAATCTGAAATTTTTGTGCGTAATCTTTATGAATGTCTGAAACTTTCATTAGTTCAGAGTTTCTCGATCTGAGCGTCGTAAGTGCCTCGAAAAAATTCGTCTTTGCGGACTGTTCTGTTTTAGACAGATTATGCCTTTTTATTTTTGCATTCTCTCTTTTACTAGTGTTGAGTGAAATTCTTTTTTGGGTGGAAGAGCTTCACATAACATCAGTGGCTGTAGCTAATGTTTAAAGTAACAAATCATATTGCGTCTTTACAGAACATGTGAATTTTTGATTATGCACTAACCCTCTAATGAGATCTACTTTGAGTTTGGTGTGACGGAAGTTTTCAAGGGTCAAGAGAGAAGGATGATATAATAGGATCAAGAAGAGTGAAGAGCTTAAGCTTGGGGAGGCTCCCATGGATCTCCCCAGCATATTTCAAGAAGACTCAAGCGTCTAAGCTTGGGGATGCCCAAGGCATCCCCTTCTTCATCGTCAAAATTATCAGGTCATCTCTAGTGAAACTATATTTTAATTCTTTCACATCATATGTGCTTTTCTTGGAGCGTCTGTGTGCTTTTATTTTCAGTATTGCATTTTATTTTCAATAAAGCTTGACTGGACCCTAGCATTCTTGATTGGGAGAGAGACACGCTCCGCTTTTTCATGAGAATACTCCTATTCTTCACTTATATTTGTTGAGTATTCATATCTAGCGCTGTTCAGCTTTTAGCTCTTGTTTTCATGTATCTCTTGTCAGAGCTATTAGCTTTCTTTTGTAGAAAGTACTCTCTTGCTTCACTTATATTTGTTTGGAGAGTTGATGAAATAAATTGATTGGTGTTTGGTTGGTTCAGAAAATGTTGCATGTGGTAATTGGTATAAGGAAAAACTTGCTTAATCTTGTAGATCACTAAAATGGATAACTTGATGCTTGTCAATTGTTTTGAGTTAACAAGTAGATCATGATTAAATTGTGCATCACATGAGTTAAGCCTATTAGTGAAGAACTACCGTAAAGCTTGTTGAAAATTTGGTTTGCATCGGTGGTATCTCTAAGGTCTAGATATTTTCTAATAACAGGGTTTGGTTAACAAGGAAGACGGTATGAAGTCTTATAACGTTTGCAATATGTTTGTCATATAAAACTTGGTGTACGGGTTGATATTCTTGTTTGCTTACATAACCTTGCTAGCCTAAACTCTGTACTGAGAGGGAATGCTTCTCGTGCATCCAAATCCTTGAGCCAAAATCCATGCCATTTGTGTCCACCATAACTACCTATATGTGGTATTTCCTTGCCACTCCAAGTAAATTTTTCATGTGCTACCTTTAAATTATTCAAAATGTTATTATTCCCTTTTTGTGTCAATGTTTACTAGCTCATGAGGAATTAGTGTGGTTATTCTTTATTCTATTTGTCGAGTGGACTTTTACACCTGGACTAGTGGCATATACATCCGCTTATCCAATAACTTGCAAAAAGAGCTGGCAACGGGGTGCCCAGTCCCAATTAATTACAACTTTAACCAATTAATTCTCTTCACACTTTTGCCCTGATTCATCAGTAAGCAATGACAAACAGTGAAATACCTGAATGTGTGTAAACCAAAGAGAAAGAGGGATGATCTGCCTTGCTGGTAGAAATAACGTCCTTCATGGGAGCCGCTCTTAAAAGTCCGTTCGACAGGTAGAATACTGTTCTCACCCGCTACCATTCGTTGACAATTAACAAACACCTCTCAAAAATAGATACTCCTCCATGGTATGTGATTGATGGAAGGCACCCGAGGATTCGGTTAGCCATGGCTTGTGTTAGCAAGGTTGGGAGGAGTATCAAATATTTTATGCAATCTCTATATGCTTTCAAAAACCTAAAAGCTCTAGCACATGATTTAATCCCTGCTTCCCTCTGCGAAGGGCCTTTCTTTTACTTTTATGTTGAGTCAGTTTTCCTATTCTTTCTGTCTTCCACAAGCAAACACTAGTGTCAACTTTGTTACAACATGCGTTATATGCAATGTATTGGACTTGTTATACTACTTTGTGTTGACAATATCCATGAGATAAATATGTTGAAAGTTGAAGCAAATGCTGAAACTAAATTCTTCCTTTGTGTTGATTAAATACCTTTTATTAGAAACTATTGCTTTATGAGTTAACACTTATGCAAAACTGTTTGATGCTTGTCTCGAAAGTACTATTCATGAAAACGTTTAGCTTGTGTGATTCATTGTTTACTCATTATCTATTTGTAGCAAATTATAGACCATTGACTTGGATCACTTCATTCATTTACATGTGCCTTGCAATATTATATGATCAAGATTATGATAGTAGCATGTCACCTCAAAAATTATTTGTTTTTATCGTTTACCTACTCGAGGACGAGTAGGAACTAAGCTTGGGGATGCTGATACGTCTCAAACGTATCTATAATTTTTGATGTTCCATGCTTGTTTTATACCAATTGCTACATGTTTTGCATCTACTTTATATCACTTTTATACATTTTTTGGGACTAACCTATTAACAAGATGCCGAAGTGCCAGTTCCTGTTTTCTGCTGTTTTTGTATTCCAGAAAAGCTAGTCTGGAAATATTCTCGGAATTGGACGAAACTACACGGGGTCCCTATTTTTCCAGAACCACTGACGGACCAAGAGCAGAGGAGAGGAGCCACGGGGCCCCACACGCCAGGGCGCGGCCCCCCTCTGCCGCGCCCTGGGGTGGTGTGGGCCCCTCGGGGGTCTCCAGCCGCCGCCCTTTCGCCTACTTATTCCCCCCGACGCGAAAACCCTAAGTACCTGAGCAAATATCCACGAAAAGTTCCAGAGACGCCGCCGTCGTCAACCCTAGCTCGGGAGGGTTCAGAACCTCTTCCCGGCACCCTGCCGGAGAGGGGAATCGTCACCGGAGGCTTCTACATCGCCATGCCTGCCTCCGGAGTGATGCGTGAGTAGTTCATCCTTGGACTACGGGTCCATAGCAGTAGCTAGATGGTTGTCTCTCCACTTTGTGCCATCATGTTTAGATCTTGTGAGCTGCCCTACATGATCAAGATCATATTATTGTAATGCTACATGTTGTGTTTGCTGGGATCCGATGAATATTGAATATTATGTCAAGTTGATTATCAATCTATCTTATATGTTATTTAAGATCTTGCATGCTTTCCGTTACTCGTAGATGCTTTGGCCAAGTAGATGCTTGTAACTCCAAGAGAGAGTATTTATGCTAGATAGTGGGTTCATGTCTCCGTGGGACAGTGACAGAAAGTTCTAAGGTTGTGGATGTGCTGTTGCCACTAGGGATAACCTAACGATGCTATGTCCACGGACATATGTGTTTGTTTACATTACGCACTTTACTTAATGCAATTATCCGTTGCTTGCAACTTAATACCAACGGGGACTCGGATGACAACCCGGCGGTGGATTATTAGTCATAGATGCTGTTGGATAACGATCTATGTATTATGTCGTAATGCCCAATTAAATATCATAGTAGTCAACATGTCATGTATATGCATTGTCATGCGCTCACTATTCGTCAATTGCCCAGCTGTAATTTGTTCACCCAACATGTTAGTTATCTTTTATGGAGAGACACCACTAGTGAACTGTGGACCCCGGTCCATTCTTTTACACTGATTAAACAACCACAAACTGCAAACTGTTCCTTTTTCATTCTCTGCAATTTAATACTCATTTTCCACACCATACGTTTAATCCTTTGTTTTCAGCAAGCCAGTGAGATTGACAACCTCACTGTTTCGTTGGGGCAAAGTAGTTTGATTGTGTTGTGTGCAGATTCCACGTCAACAGTCCAGACTCCCTCAACAACACTATTTTTCTGGCGCCGTTGACAACCTTCTGAAGAGTTGCTGCTCCTACTGGTTCGATAACCTTGGTTTCTTTCTGAGGGAAAACTTGCTGCTGACTACATCATACCTTCCTCTTGGGGTCTCCCAACGAACGTGTGTTTCACGTCATCAGCACGCAATGCATCCGATAAAACCCAGTACGGTAAATGAACAAAATCGACCAATGGGAGGAACACAGTGCGAATCTGCACCGCCCTGGCCCGTTCGCCACACCGATTAAACGCGCAGCGTGAGGCCGACGGGTGGGCCGCGGGCTACAGGGGCGATCCACGTAGGACGTCAGTGAGAGTGGGTGCAATAAGGTTGGTATGATTAGCGACTTTGCGAATCCCTGTTCATCCCGACTCGAGGAGCCGGCGGGGATCGGACGGAGCGGAGGCACGGAGCGGGGAGGATCGGACGGTTAGAAAGCCCAAATTGCTGAGTAGCCTCCAATGGGTCTCATCGTTTATATCTTTAGATTGTAGCAACCATTCCTGATTAAACAAACCAAACCTGGATTTTTGTACCTTTCGAACTTTTTGAATCCCCAGGGGTTAATATATGGTTTGAGACTGCAATGAATCCTCCGGGGTAGATATAATTCACATACAACATCATTGGTAATTGGTCCGTGCTCTTATGATGTTGCATTTGACCGCAGGGTTAACATTTCCGTTTCTATGCCTTATTGGAGAATTGGTTTTGCAACTTTACGACTGTTTGATGCATTGTGGCCTTCTTTTATGAAGATGAGATGGACCTACTACTTCCGCTCATGCATGGCCTGTTTCTTCATGATCCAGTGTGTCTTAGATGTCAATTCTGTTTCTGACATGCTCTAGTTCATATGTTGGTCCTAGCTAGTCATGATTTCATATACTTGAACAAGTAATGTAGGTCCTAGCTAGTCATGATTTCATAAATTGTCTTCGGAAATAACCGTTTTAGAAGGATACAAATTAATTGTTCTAAACATGGCTTGAGTTTTTTGAAGACTTAAATGAACTTCAGAATTCTTTGTGGTCTTTTATTTGCTACGTTTGACAAGTAGATGGGCAAATGGATTAGCATACATATTCTTTGTGGTCTATTTGTTGAATATTCTTCACATGATGGTGACTCAGAAATGGATAATGATTAAGGAACCAACAACGTCGTGACAAGTACTAATAACCCATGGGATCTATGGGATATACATGTCAAGGAACATCAACAAAAACGAGCAAAGCTGAGTGAACTTGACATTTACTTGAAAGAAGATCTCTGACCACAAGGTGATGGCTTTGATATCCTAAATTGGTGGTTAGCGAATGAACATAAGTATCCCATTATATCTTGCATAGCAAAGGATGTCTTGGTTGCACACAGTGGCATCGGAGTCCACGTTCTCCACCGGAGGAAGAGTCCTAAGTGACTATAGGAGCAGATTATTAGGTAGCACCGTTGAGGCACTTATATGTCTAGAGGATTGGATGTGACCTCTTGGTAATTACCTCTCTCTTATTGGTATTTAGCATGCTTTGGTCAATATTTATTTTCTGAGAACACTTGTTGATAGTCAATATTTATCTCTGACATTCCATTCCAGGAACTACTCAAGTTAACACCATAACAACGGATGTTATCTATGGTACACATGCTGACATTTATGGAAGAGATGATGATATTCTTGGCCCTTGATTGATGCTTTAGGTAAGCCTAAAATCTGATCATTTATGGATTTTTTTCACTGACCCGAATGATATAATGGGAACATCACTGTGTTCTTATTTCTTATTTCTGGAGTAGGTTTTGTTGTTCTTTTTTCTGGAGTACTACTCAGTCTTTGTGGTTTCTTTTATTGCAGTTCTACAAAGAGGAGCAACGTCCTGAAGGAGTTCCTGATGTTGCAAGGCCAAGGAGGAAATGCTTGATTTCTGGAGTACTACTCAACAGGAGAATCCCTTCACATTTCAGCTTAGAAGGAGTTCTAAAATAAATGCTTGATTCTGAAGATGTAATGATTTCATGTCCATGATTCGTTCTGAAAATTATGTGCATCTTGTGTGGTATAGAGGTTTTGTTCTGAAAATTATGTACAGGCTGTCTGGAACTGCGGCCATGTCTGAACTTTGTTCTGAATTTGTACAGGCTGTCTGGAACAAACCAAGGGAGGATTTCGTAAAATTGAATGTAGATGCAGGTTTCAGTGCTGACACAGGCACTGGTAGTACAGGTGCAATCATCCGTGATGACAGGGGATAATTCTTAACGGCCAGCTGCCGAGGCTTACCTTTGTCTATGATCCTGCGACAGCTGAGGCACATGCGTTGCGAGATGGACTGATACTCGCAGGCAGGCCAGGTTGGTTGTAATAGAATCGAAGTGAATTTCAACAACATGGAGGGGATTGATGGTATGAGGAATAGCTGGAATTCTCTTGGTCCAACAGCTGTCATCTTCGAAGAGTGTACGATGTTGTGTCGTAAGTTCGCACTAGTTGTGTTTGATCATAGTCCTATGGAAGCTAATATGGTTACTCATGTTTTAGCTAGACATGTGGAGGGTTCCCTGTCTGTTGTTTGGCACGAAAAACCTCCTGATTACCTTGTAAGCACCCTAGCGGACGATGTAACTATGCTTAACGGTTAATGCAGCAAGTTATAGACGCACTATTTTCCTTACCAGAGTATCTAAGAGAACTGGAAGGTTTTTTTAATGAGGTGGCGCCTTGCGAGCTTAATAAATTTTGGTTTTACTTAAAAAAACTAAATATGGTGTTTTTTTACTACTAAATCTGTTTATCGTTTACTTTAGAAGGACCTTGCTGGTGCAAATAATAAATGGATTTGGAGGCAAAACTTTGTTTAAAAAATAAAAAAATTCATGTGGCAGTTGTTTAGAAATGTTTGGAGTCTCGTGTTTGTTCTTTCTGTAAGCAAGTGGAAACAACCGAAAACTTATTCTTCGTCCGTCCTCTTGCAAAATGCATAGGGGTTGTGACCGGATCAATGTTGAATGGGCTTGTGGTGCCTAAGTCCTTATGGCAAGTTTTTTTTTGGTTTTACTCGTTCTTTCTGGAGGGGAGAAATTTTACATGATTTGGAATATTAGGAATAGAGTAACTTTTGAAAATCAAAAAATGCGTCCTCCCTGCGGGATTATGTATTTCGTTGCTTTGTTGATGTTGTATTGGACACGGCTGCAGAAAGATGATGACAAGAAGGTTTTGACGACAAACACATCGAAGATCATGTAGATAACGGCGACGATCTCCTCCAATGTTAACTCTGGTGTGCGTGAGGTCCTCCAAGACCAAGACACACACTGATGATTACTAGAGCCTGCTCTGGTGCGGGTATTGCCTCCGGATAGTGCTAAATAATACGTTTTCTCCTCCGATGACGATCTCCTCCAATGTTAACTAGTTTGTTAGTGACATTAGGTTTTCGTCCCATAGTATGGATTTCTGATGCTGATCCAGCTCTTTTCTATTTCTCTTCACCTCTCCTTCGTTAAAAGTTGTAAGAACTCGATATTTCCGTTTTGATTAACGGAAAGGGTAGAAACCCGGTTGAAAAAAAGGACAGAGTAATCAGGTAGCGGATGGGTTTAGTGAACCTCTTACGCGTCGGCACTTGCGCTCTGGTCGATTTTTGGTGCAGCTCGGTATGCACTGGTTCTTGATCAGTCTGCCAGAGTGCATGCATGTGTAGTAGTTTTACGGATGGATCGAGATGGAGGAAGCCACCACGGCAACACGACCATGGCCATGTTGCCCTCCGCCCCTTCTTCCGCAGACTGTTTCTTCTTCTCGATCGGATCGGTTCTCCGCATGCATGGCTAAGGGAGTTGAGTCGTCACTGCTCACAACCGGAGAGCCGCGTACGCAAGGTCAAGAAAGAAACAGTCCATCGGCATGCCGCCGTTTGTGCCAGAAAACAGCGGCGCTGCCTGCATGCTAGCTGCTCCAGATCCTTCTCTTGGCCCTCTACCTATATATAGCCTCCCAGATCAGACAACAACATCCACTACACTGCAGCACACACCACTCCGACATGGAGCTCTTCCGTGCGCTCGTCTTGCTCTCCCTGGCGGTGCTGGTCCATGGCCGGGACACCGACCTGAGCCGGGACAGCTTCCCCAAGGGCTTCGTCTTCGGCACTGCCTCCTCCGCGTACCAGGTGGAGGGCAACGCCCTCAGTACGGCCGGGGGGCCTGCATCTGGGACACCTTCCTCAAGTTCCCCGGTGCCACCCCTGACAACGCCACCGCCAACGTAACCGTCGACGAGTACCATCGCTATATGGTTAGTCACTGATCGATAAAACGAAATTACTCCATTCGATCATTCTCGCAGCATGATTGATTTCTGATTGTGAGGATATATGTTTGGGTTTTGTGGTGGATGGCAGGACGACGTGGACAATATGGTCAGGGTGGGCTTCGATGCCTACCGCTTCTCCATCTCCTGGTCGCGCATCTTCCCCAGTACGTGCCTATCTCAAACCACATTCACCGATTGAGATTATCTATAAGATTGTTGAACCCACCCATGCATGCGTATTTCCTCTGAATCTTAATCTCTGCTCACGATAAATGCAGGTGGGATCGGGAAGACCAACAAAGACGGCGTGGATTACTACCACCGGCTCATCGACTACATGCTCGCCAACAGTACGATCCATTTCTTGGTTCCTTTGCATCATCATCGTCTCCACGCATGTATGGAAATCTGTCCTTCCACGACATCTGATATGATTTTCTTTCTGTGCTCATCAGAGATCACTCCATACGTCGTGCTCTACCACTACGACCTGCCCGAGGTTCTGAACAACCAGTACAACGGCTGGCTAAGCCCCAGGGTTGTGTAAGTGTTTCCCCTTTTTCAAAACAGAAGGTTCATATCGAATACGTAAGTTTCTGTGTGATCGACGTCTGCTGACATCGAGCTCATCTAATTTGCAGGCCGGATTTCGCCAACTTCGCCGACTTCTGCTTCAAGACGTACGGCGACCGGGTGAAGAACTGGTTCACCATCAACGAGCCCGGATGATGGCCTCCCACGGCTACGGCGACGGCTTCTTCGCCCCAGGTCGGTGCTCCGGCTGCCGCTTCGGCGGAAACTCCGCCACCGAGCCCTACATCGCTGGCCACCACCTCCTCCTCGCCCACGCCGCCGCCGTCAAGATCTACCGCGACAAGTACCAGCCCGACCAGCAAGGGAGGATCGGCATCCTGCTCGACTTCGTCTGGTACGAGCCGCTCACCTACACCACCGAGGACGAGTTCGCAGCGCACAGGGCCAGAGAGTTCACACTTGGCTGGTGAGCACCATCTCTATTCACAATCGTCCCTCCGGTCACCGGCGATCGACGGCTGAACTTTACTGAAACTGATAAAGTGATAACTGAATCTCTCTCTCAGGTTCATGCACCCGATCACCTATGGCCACTACCCGGAGACGATGCAGAAACAGGTGGGGAGAGGCTTCCCAATTTCACCGAGGAGCAGACCCGGCTGGTGCAGGGCTCGGCGGATGTAGTCGGGGTCAACCACTACACCACCTACTACGTCAAGAACCACGAGAACCTGACGCACATGAGCTACGCCAACGACTGGCAGGTCCAGCTTGTATGTAAGTACGGTTAACTCAAACTGCACACTGCTTCATCAATCACAAACATAGTCACATTTTGATCCTTTAAATTATACTATATCATCAGCTTGTCTGACAAATCTGATCTTCTTGTCTGTCTGCTCCTTCAGATGAGCGTAACGGCGTGCCGATCGGAAAACAGGTAATTAATTAACGGTCATTTTTGACGATTATCAAATTTGCAAATGATGCAACACCTTGTGATTTATGAATATATGTATGTACTCAGGCTCACTCTAAATGGCTTTACGTTGTTCCTTGGGGGTTCTACAAAGCCGTGATGCACGTCAAGGACAAGTACAGAAACCCGGTAATGATCATCGGCGAAAACGGTAGGAAAACACCGCATGTAGCACCACATCACGAATCTTGATGCGCATATCTGATTGGGTGGGACTCTTTTTGGTGCATGCAGGCATCGATCAGTCGGGCAGCGACACTCTCCCCCACGCGCTGTATGACAATTTCAGGATCGACTACTTCGACCAGTACCTCCACGAGCTGAAGCGCGCCACCGATGATGGCGCAAGGGTCACCGGGTACTTCGCTTGGTCGCTGCTCGACAACTTCGAGTGGCGGATGGGGTTCACCTCCAAGTTTGGAATCGTCTACGTCGACAGGAAAACCTTCACCCGGTACCCCAAGGACTCCACGCGGTGGTTCCGGAAGGTGATCAAGAACGAAGCATGAATCAAGCGAATTGTGCATCCTAGGTAGCAGATGGTTTTTCTTGGGTGCCAGATTCTTACATTTAGTTTTTTGTTGGATGAATAATATGTCTAGTAGTTGAGGATCTTTAGATCAAAGAGAGTTTTATTATTCTGTTATAGATTGTTGCAACTTGGAGGTGTGAGGTTGAATTTTGGATGAATTGTAACTGTTTCAACTAGTGCTATGCGCCTGTGCATCCAGTGTTATGAGAGGTTGCTGATAAAAGAGGCAGATTTCGAAATTTGGATTGTATATACTGTTCCAAGAATTTGTTTCCTTAAAATACTTTAGGAAAAAATACACATAAGAATTCACATATTTATTGGATTGGATTCACCTCCAAGTTCGGAATCATTTACGTAGACCGGAAAATCTTTACACCTTGTTATCCCCCATATCATATCATATCATTCAGATTTGAAGTTTTGAGCTACGAGACATATCATAGGCACGGATGAATGATATTTCTTGCAGCCCAAAACTTCAAATCAAAGAGAGTTTGTTTTGTTTTCTGTTATAGATTGTTGCAACTTGCACGCGAGTATGAATTTTGGAAGTACTTTAACCACTTCAACTACAGCTATGCCTCCATATATCTGAGACGTTGATAATAAAGATATATTAAAAAAATGGCTTGTAGATATAGTTATACAATATTTAACCAAAATTTACATATAAACTTTTGTATAGAAGTGTAAATATTATCCTATCAAAGGTACACCACATCATCAAAATATGCTACATGAGGAAGTGGCCATATATGGGTCTCACTACCACTAGTAGGGAAGTGCCTTTCTGTGGCGCACCAAAAACTGTTTCTGTGGCGCATGGGCGGTGCGCCACAGAATCCTCGCCACAAAAATATTATTTCTGTGGCGCACGGAACCATGCGCCACAGAAAGTATACAATTTTGTGACGCACCTCCAGAGTGCGCCAGTAAATTATGTTCCATGCGCCACAGAAAGAATTTCGATTATTTGCTCTATTCGACAATAATGTATCTGTGGCGCACTTTGTTCGTGCGTCACAGAATATGGTGCGCCACAAAATTATTTTCCGTGCGCCACTAAATTATTTGCTGTATATATTATCGATTATTTGCTGTATTATCGATTATTTGCTGTATTTGACAATAATACAGGTATATTACAGTATTTATACAGAAAATAATAGAAACAGTAATATATTTTGACACGGTATTAAAACAGACAGATAAATATGTCATCACATCACTTAGACAGATAAAACATTAGTCCTGGTGCCGCTGCTGCTGCCGCTCCTCCAACGCCTGCTGCCGCTCCTGCTGCCGCTTCTGCCGCCGCTGCTCAGAGTCGGAATCCCAGTCCTTCTCCCATTCCTCCTTCTGCTGCTCCTCCTCCTGCTGCTCCTCCTCCTCCGCCCAGATCCCAAGAGAAGTGATGTCGTCGTCAGTAGGACCGGCGCCGTGGGAAGGACCGGTGCCGCACGAAGGACCGGCGCCGTACGAAGGACCAGCACCGTCAAAAGGACTAGTGCCGAACTGCTGGTAGGACATCAAGTTTGGCTCGTTCTGCAGGAGATGCCTCACATACGGGTCGTCCTGGGGGCGTGCGCTGCGACGTGCGATCTGCGCCTCAGCCAACCTGTGCTCGATCTCCTTGGCCATTTCCACCTGTCTGATCCCATCCGGTATGAACTCATTCACACGGTGGCGATCCGCTGGGTAGTTCAGATCCTTATCTTTCTTCTTATCACCGTACTCGTGTACGGCGAAATAATCATAGGCGCGCGCCGGCTCCTCCGCTGTATTAAACTGCCCAGCCCAGTGCTTCCTCTTGTTGATATGGATCTGACATCCATACACGTACCGACCAAGATTCTTCCTATAGCACGCCCTCACACCCTTAAACCCGGCCATTCCGTGAAACTAAAACATATTAAAAACAAATTCATTAGAATCAAAAAACTACACAACTATATACTACAAACTACACAATGTGGAAATTACACAATATAAACCAATGAACAGAACTAAAATTATTTTTAGCAAAGTCATGCCAAAATTATATTCATGCATGTAGGGACATTGATCAAATATGCATAAGTATAACTAATACAACTTGATCCCATGAATAATTTGGTCCATTTTTATTTAACCCTAATACATCGCGAATAATATCACTAATACATCTCCTCTCCCATGCATGAACCTCTGAAACTAACTTCGACCGGGTCCTGAGCCGCGGGGTGCTGAGCCGCGGGCGCTGCGCATCCAAAGATAAGGAACCCTCACAGGGTCATAGCTCACGTGACGAGGAACCCTCTGAAGAAACGACCATCCATTGTTGTACTGCCTATCCAACAAAGTCATGTAGCGACGGACGTGCTCGTCCTCCTCCCTGATACGGCGACGTACCACCTCCTCGGGGACCGGCTCCCTCTGCACCGAGCATGGCCCACGCGACCGCCACCAAAGAAGATCCGGGTCGACGACGTCACCCGGATTCCTCACCAAGATACGCGTCCCGGAAGGTAGCACCTCCCAGTGCCAGCCCGGCGGAGTCCAGTCACGGACATCGCCCCTCTGGTCCAACAGTGACATCGCCCCTCTGGTCCAGCAAGCAAATTTAAATAAAGTACAAATTCATAGCAACTATCAAATAACACAATTTTCAAACACATTTTTAGCAATGTGAAAATTACACAATATAAACCAACAATGAACACAACTAAAATTATCTACAATCTAAGCTACACAACTATATGTCCTATTTTTAGCAAAGTCATGCCAAAATTCACGAAAAAAATTGGCATGACCTTTGCTAAAAAAGGGACATATGGAGTACCCGAATTTGCCGGAACGGAAGTTAATCGACGTTCCGGCAAACTCTAGGGTCTCATGGGTACCTGCAGACATTTCACAAATCATATGTCCTATTTTTAGCAAAGTGATGCCAAAATTCACGAAAATAATTGGCATGACCTTTGCTAAAAAAGGGACATATGGAGTACCCGAATTTGCCGTAACGGAAGTTAATCGACGTTCCGGCAAACTCAAGGGCCTCTCAGGGTACCTGCAGACATTTCACAAAAAATCCACATCTCCGGCCGGCATCTCCACGACACGATGGTCGGAGCACAAACAACCACGACACGATGGTCGTGGTAGCACCGATCAACACAAGCACACACAACTTCTCGATCGGGGTACCAATAGCAAAGATCATACATAAAAAGGATAAAAAGAACAGATCAACACAAGTGTCGGAACTTCCAAGTGTAAGAGTCAACCTAGCTATCCTATGAAATGATGTTTCACAACGATGACTCTGATTCAGAGAACAGTAGCGTGGCCCTGAGCCTGAGCTTGACAGAAACTACAGACCGACGGTGCGACGCCGTCGATCTTTGGCCCATTTTTTACATTCGTTCTATAGGTTCGGTCATGCTCAGGCTCAGAGTCAACCTAGCTATACTGTGAATCAGAGTCATCGGTGTAATACAATAGAGGCCTCATATATCATTGTCAAAACAAGGCAAAAAAAGTACCTACAAGACCATGTTCTAATACAAGCACTCAAATTGTATATAGTACAAGGTATTGTAGATACTCTTTTCCCTTTAACATGACATAGTTTAAATCATCGGCCTAGAGTACATATACAAGAACATGGGTAAAAGGATAAAAAGAAGATGTACAACAATATGGATAAAAAGATGAATAAAAAGAAATGATTTCCCGATGTTTCCGATTTTCCCGATGTTCCCGATTTTCCCGATTTTCCCGATGTTATCCTTTTAATAAATTTCATTACTAAATAGATACCCCACGGTGAGTTCTATGAATAATTTCCTTTGAGACTATATATTTAATATTTCTTCATATATACTGCTTTTCTGTGCAACAAAGGTATATGAAAATGCTCGGTGATATTTTTCATACTACTTGTATTACAGTATATGAGAATAATTAATGAGATATATTGAAAAAGATAAAGAGGTATAATACACTCGTCTATGATGTAGTTCTTAATATAATTTCTACATTTAATTAGTGTGTGACCCATTATTTTTTCCTTTTCAAAGGAACAAACTTAATCCCTCTGATCCTAATTAAATGACGTGACTTGTGGCTTGTACTGTACATTTGCACTTAGTATAGAAATTAACCATCTTTACAAAAAAAAGCAGCACGGCAGCTGACCTGACGGAAGCAGCAGACGGACGGGAAGGAGGGAGGTGACCGGCGGTCGGTGGGACGAGACGACGGGCGGCGATCGGGGAAGAGCTCGTGGGGGGCGCCGCTACGATCAGCCGGTCGCGGATGGAGAAGAGGGGGCGGCGGAGAGGGTCCCGGTAGGGAGCGGCGGCGGTGGACGTCTTTCGCCGACGAGGTGGAGAGGGGCGGCGGAGGAGCTCCTCGCCGACGAGGTGGAGACGGGTGGCGGCGGAGGAACCCTAGCAGCGCCTCTGTTCGTGGGAGAGGAAACGAGTGTGGCCGGCCGATAGGGTTCGACTGTGTGGCCGCGCGAGCCAAAAAAAATGATTGTCGGAATTCTGTGGCGCACGGGCTCCGGTGCGCCACAGAAACATGAGTGTCTGTGGCGCACGGGACAGGGTGCGCCACAGAATGGACACCCAGGCAAACATTGATGTGGGGCCCACCGTATTTTTTGTGGCGCATCGTCCCACGTGCGCCACAAAATATCATGTTTCTGTGGCGCACCCTAATTCATGCGCCACAGAAATGTCACCAGATTTTCCTGGATGCGGGACCCACCACATTTCGGTGGCGCATGGATTGCTGCATGCGCCACAGTAATCTGTGGCGCATTTATCTGGTGCGCCACTGAACTTGTTTCTGTGGCGCACGGCTTAACGGTGCGCCACAAAAAGGCGTTCCATAGAAAGCCACTTCCCTACTAGTGTACCGTCTTCGATGATCATAACTTAATGTTTCCAAAAATACATCGACAAAAGTGAGCCTACATAAATTTGAGTACCAGGGATGCATTAAAAAAACATATGTATGGCATCATAAACAACGTTAATTTTTGTCGCAGTCAACGTATTAAATGTTATAGGGGTATTTGCTAATGGGATACTCCCTATGAGGATCCACTTTAATCTTAGAATTAATGGCTAATTATATATTAGATGTTTCAATATATGGCGAGGTCCTTTTTTATCTCATGGCACCTACTAAACCCGATGTCCCATTTTTTCTTATGGTATACAACATTATATTTTATAACACATTATTCCCAAAGATGTTTATTTCAAAACAAAATACAAGACAAACTACAAGACCTCGCAAAAAAAATACAAGACAAACCTTTTGGATTCATACATTATTTAAATATTCGTTAAATGAATTATATGCTTTTAGCTTTTGCATAATATTATTTGTCTATCAATATGGTTTTCTTTCTCTTTATGATATATGTTTTATATCATCAACTAACTGATATTTTGTTTATAAATGTGGCATCGTATATTCAAAATATGGAAATAAATGAACAGTAGTTACACGATACTATATTCTTTTAGTACTCAATACTGAACTGCGATTACATCTACAAAATAAGTACACCATCATATAAATTTGTATCCCCTTCGGGATGACATTTTACTTTTAAACGTGAAGGGAATCATCCAGAAATGCAATGTTGCATCTAAATACAGTGCACCACAACACTGACACAACAACGTGCAGCACAAATAGCTGCCACTTCGCTACCATTAGGTGTAACAAATTCAACGGGGTATTATTTGAAGTAATTCATACACTATACACTATATAGTATATAAGTTTATGTGTATAGTTGCACACCAACCCACTATATGTAAGTATAAGGTTTAACAATATTAAGACACACATCTAAAATGCATTTATCAAGGAATCTTCACTAGAGTGAATACTTGTGTTAAGGATATTTTTACAATAAGCTGGTATTTTTTTAATTTCTACATATATCATAAACTTGTAATATTCAAAATCCTTAAAAAGGGTAAAATGCAAGAGAAATTTCCTCAACTTGATGTGTTTGCACGTCAAAAATGTATTTGAATAAGCTTATAAACTTCATGTATTTTTAGCGGTCAAATTTTCATATATTAACCGCTCTAAAGGCTATGGTTCCCGCTGAAGTTTTTTGATGTGTTTATGAGGTTTAAACTTGTGTTGAGTGACTCCATAGCAAAGAACAAGACTCCCTCCGTTCCTTTATGCAAGGTGCCTAATGTTTTGAGAAAAATTCCAAAATATAGAGTGTACTCCGTTCCACCACTCATATAAATATTTTTTTTAGAGATTTGATTATGTTTCCTTATCTCATTCAAAACCTCTTTTTCCCATGTCAATTAGTCATAGGTAATTCCGTCCAAAACCAGTGTAAGTTTTTCCTCAACGAGCATTTTTAATTTCCGTGTCAAAACTTATACACCCAACATATAGGTACGGAGGGAGTATCTTTTTTTAGCATCTGGGGAGCTTTTAATTTCATTTAGAAGGAAAGAGAAAAGGTGGCTTTTACCACACCCTATTTTTCGTGGCTAAAACTAAAAGCCGCGTGGCTAAACAATCTGACACGTTTCTAAGAATCTATGGTAGATGGTTTGCACATCAACCATGGAAAAGGCTACCGTGGTAGATGCAGATAACGGATACGTGGCAAGCACCGTTAACTAAGATCGCTGTCATGTCATCATGTTTTCTGTCACAGATATAAACTGTGGTAGATACGATGCTCACCTGAGACATGTTACCGTTCAGTGAGCCGGCCTGTTACCGTTAAGTGGGCCGGCATGTTTAAGTTAGGTGTATCGGCGCACTTAAGTTAGATGGGCCGGCCTGTTAACGAAATGTGGCCTACCACTTTTTCAGCCCATATAGGCCAAATACTGCATGGTCGTACTTGAGCCCCGGTGGGAGTTTTGGCCTATTTTCGGCCCACACTTCAAATTTTATTGGTCCACTTGTCATTACTGTAATATTCCACGTGGTTACATAGCATGTTGTCGTCCATTTGTAGCTCGCTGGTCCACGCGTTTAAAAGTTATTGGTCCTAAATGGACCGGCCCGGTTTCCATGCTGCTAGTTCGAGCTAATATCCAGCACGATAGCAACCCATCGATCATACATCATCATGTAACTTACATAATTATCGATGCATCAGTTCATTCATACATTTACTATACGAAAGGACGGGACCCATTAAATCCACATCACAACGAGGAAACAACCACAAAATAGCACTAGAATCGGAGGAGGTGGTGTTGAAATATATTGCTTTCCTTCAAGTTCTTATCCTTTCCCCTCCGCTCCTGCGACTCGAGAGGCGACAGGGCGAAGTTTTCCTCCCCTCGGTCCGCCGCCGGCGAGGCTGTGAGTTCTCCTCCCCTCCGTCTGCTGCTTCGGCGGCGGGAGGGTGGGGGAACTCCGGTCCTCTCCGTGCGGTGTGTACATAGTAGGGTTTCGGTTTCTGCCGGCGGCGCTGCGGAGGCGGCGGCGTGGCCGGAGAGAATAAGGTTTCTTCTGCGCCGTCCCCTCTACGCCGCCGTTCTTCGGAGCCCCGGCGTGGCGCTGGAAGTTTTTGGTGCTCCTAGATCCACGGATCTGTGGAGACTTTGTTCCCTCCGAGCGGATGCTGCGGCGACGGCGTGGTCTGCTCCTTGTGGGGTTTCTGTCCCTCCTCTCCGTCGTCGTCAGGGCGTCGTCTTCTGCGGTGTCTCTGGGAGGGTGAGGTGGTCTGTCGAGGTGAGTTCCCCCGCTCCTGTCTCTGGCTGGCCGAGGTGGCAAAGGGGGATGGTGGTGGAGGTGCTTGATCTGGTTTTGCTTGGTGTGGTGGTGGTGGTGGCTCTCTGTGTTGTCCTTGCTCCGGCCTGCCGTGGTGGCGAGGGGAGTGGGCGGCTGGGGAGCGGTTTCGCTGGGCGGCTGGCCTGGCCTCGGCGGAGACGGCGGGAAGTTCGGCGGTTCGTGGTGGCAAGTACTTTGGCTGTGGTCGTTCAACGCTTTGGGTGTCCGTCGCGGCGCGGCGGCCGGATCTGCAGCTTTCTACATGCGTGGTGGTGCTTGCTCTCCCGGGGATGGTGGTACGGCGACTCCGGCGGTGCCTAGGCTTCTGGGGTGTGGGATGGACCCGGCTGTGCTTCTTCTTGTTTTGCAGGGTGTTTAGTGCAAGTTCTCTGGGTCTTGTTGTAATTTTACTTTGCTTCTGGTCCTGGTTGTAACTTGTGCTGTGCTTCCTAATATAATTGCCGGTTCCTGTTCAAAAAAAAAAATAGCACTAGAATCCATTTCATAGGGCTTGCCAAGAGACACACCTGTCAGTGACAGAGTGCATCATCGTGTTTCACCTTCTCATTTAATATTGTGTCACATCCTTCACTCAACACCTACAACTTGATTTAAAGTGACTGTTGTGCAGCTAATGACATGTCAATGTCTGATGTCAACTGGAATTTGGATCTAGACGAGACAACTTTCAGCCCAATATTACGCAGGAACATGTTTTTTGGGAGTAATAGCTAAGTGAATAGTATCATGTGCTATTCACACTTCATTTTTGTGTGGATGCCATACATTAACATATTGTTGGATAAGGTATGCCCATGATTTGTTTCGACATTTTAAAAAACTCAGAAGTGGGACATCCGACAATCGGTTGCGTGCGCAACTAATTCCCAGCTTTAGTTTTCCATAAATTTATGTCAAATCAAATGCAAACATGGTAACATGACTAATAAGAATATTTGTGTGTATATCAGCTATCAAATTTCCAAAATGACTACAACAATTGCAAGAGAATTGAGAGAGTAGTTGCATCATAACATTATTATTTTTCTCTTTGCAATCTACTATTTTAATTATAGTCAACAATTTTCTCTTTGCCATCTACTAATTGGAATTTTGTTGTCAGGCTTCACAATATTATTATTTTTCTCTTTTATTATTAGAAACCAAACATAATTATCTGTCATATTAATCTATTTTACGGTGTCTCCTCTTTTTTGTAGTGCACCTCCTAAATTCTCCGTTAACGTTAGACGTGAGAAACAAATTTTCTAACTCAAAATAGTCGAAAACTTCACTTTTCATTAATACATTATTCCTTACGGTATTAATTTCAAAACAAATACAAGATAAAATTTTGAGTCCATACATTATTTGAATATCTTTTGAAATAGATCATATACTTGTATCTCTTGTAAAATATTTGTTTGCCTACACTATGATTTTCTTTTGTAATATGGTACATATTTCGAATTGTCGAATATATATTTTGTATTTGTAAATGTGGCATCATATATTTCACAATTGAAAATAGAGGAATAATTCATACACCACATTAGACAAGTTTAGTACTCAATATTGAACTCCGATTACATCTCCAACTTAAGTACAGCATCATATAAATTTGTTATCCTCATTGGGGTGGCATGTTATATTTAAACATGAAGGGAATTATCTAGAAATGCCATGTTGCAAAATGCAATGTACCGCAATATCAATCGAACAATGAGAAGCACTCAATCTGCTACCATTACATGTAACAAATTGAACTTATTTCAAGCTGTTCACACAATATAGGATTGCTGATTGTGTGTAGAGATGGCGATGAGACATGAACTAGCGACGTGCTGATCGATAATCGAGGGATGGAAGTTATGTGCGGCCTGGGAACGCAAGTGTGCTCACATGGGAGCGGGCGGTGAAACAACGTTGCACGGATCACAAAGTGGTTGGACGTTCATGATAATCCGGGGGACGTCCAATTAGTTGTGGTTTACAATTTTCCCGGATTATTTCGTGTCCTATGAAGTTTATTACTCCAAACTTTTGGTGAGTGATGCCTTAGGAAATCGCACTATCACAGTTAAAACAACTTCATGCTCTATTTACTCCAGTAAAAATAAACAAATGCAAATACTACTAATATACCAACAATGCTCCTATATATATGCCCCCACCAAATTAAGAGGCCGTCAAATGCCTCGAATCTGTATACCAAAAAAATTAATTAATTCGTCAGTGGCCAATGGTCATCCCTCAGGCATGCACTCCCCTTACTGCTGTCGGAGATGGTCGAGCGCCAGCGCGAGCGTGGGCGCGAACCGCTCAACGTCAAGCTTGACGTCCTGCTTGCCGAGGTAGTACTCCGCCACCTTGTCCCACCCGCTCCGGTGCACCGACTCCGGGTCCTTGATCACCGGGTGGTCCGGCCCCAGCATCTGCAGCAGCGTGCTCTCCTCTGCCGTGATGCTGTACTCGAGGTACCTCAGCTCCATGTCCACCACGGGGTCCCCGAAGTCCAGCTTCGCCAGCGGCTCCATCTTCCCGTACGGCACCACCTGGATCACCACCGCCCCCTTGGGCAGGAACACCGCGTTCGTCAGCCCGGCGCCGTGCACCCCCATCAGCACGTCGAACGAGTTCACCGACCTCGCCAGCTCCTCCACCTTCACGCCGAACCGTGGGTCCGATATCGCCACCTCGAACCCGGCGTCCTCCGCCGCCTTCACGATCTCCGGCACGTTCACGAGCTTCCGGTAGTGGCCCCGGTGCAGCAGCATCAGCCGCGGCTTCTTCTCCGGCGTCTGCTTCAGGCTGATGGGCGCGGCGCGGGGGAGGGAGTACGTCTCGCGGAGGAAGGCGGTGAAGTCGGTCATGGTGAGCCGCTGGCCGTCGGGGGCGAACTCCGGCACGACGTCGAACTCCTTGTGCATGCGTAGCCCCACGGTGACGCGCGGGAAGCACCGGATCTGGTCGTCCTTGTCCAGGTCCACGGCGTCGTACTTGGACAGCCGACGCACGACGGCCTCGTACTTGCCCAGCCACCACGGCTGGATGTTGCTGACCAGCAGCTGGACCTCACCGCCGTAGCGCCGCGACGCCACGAACAGGGGCACCAGCACGTCACTGAAGTCATGCCAGTAGTTACCAGTCAGGCCGCCCAGTGCGAACACAATGGCGGGGACGTGGTGCGTCACCGTGCACGCCGGCGCCGGGGACGACGCCGAGGTGGAGTCCAGCTCCGTGATGGTCATCTCTGGGATGCCGGACATGTCGCGGCGGATGTAGGGTTTAATCGTCCACTCACGGCGTTCTGTGAGGGACGTCGCCGGGACCAGGGTCACCGTGTGCCCCGTGCCGTTGGTGCGCACGTCGCCGAAGACGTCACAGCTGTCGGAGTAGGGGCCCGCCGAGGTGCACACCACCTTGCCGTTGTCTGTTCAGCACAAAATGAGAGTGGAAGATTCAGTCACCGTGGTTTATCATTTGGGATAAAACAAGACTCAGTTCAGCATTTTATTTGATCAAGTCGAATTAATTGATGTGTGTCACGCAAGTGACTACAGACTGAAACTGCATTTGTCTTGCTGCAGCCAGAGTAGCGCTGGTGTTAACAAAAAGTTCACAAATTTGAGGAAAGATGAAACATATTCATGCACAAATTCGTGTCATTTTCATGACGGAAAAGCATATATTTGGTTCCTCACTGCCAAAAGGTTGTGTTCGGCGCTCCAATGCTGGAAATTTTTGGTAATAAAGTGGCCAAACCGTCAGCTAACTTTTGCGCTGACAATGACCTCAAGTGGGTAGAAAACTAAGTTGTGCGTAGACTTTTCCAAGATTTTTGTTTGGTATTGTTAGGTCCGATACTAGAATCATTTCAACACAAAAATCCCTAAAGTCTATAAAGTGACCTGGACTTGGCCTTTTTTCCCTTTAAAAGAAACTTTAACAATGACATGGCTATGGCTCAACGCAGCAACATCAAAAAAAAAAAGTAGAGAAATCCAAAGAAAGAAAAAACAGGAACATTGACCTTTTTTGTTTGTTCTTAAAGCTCAAATAATACGATGAATCTAATGGGATAAACAGGTTATTTTTCTTTAGGAGATTAAAGATTCATGATTTCATAAAGCAGGGATTCACTGGAAAACGGGAAAAACAAAGACAGTGAAATTGAAGGACATGTCAAATATTATTGGAAAATAGCAAATATTCCATGAAAGTTAATAAAAATAAGGAAGCATTTTCTAAGTTCCTATATTATTTTGTAAGTTTACTAGAGCTTTTATGTTATTCGTGAAAAAAACAGATTTTTTCATTTCCTATATTTTTATTTATTTTTGTCAAAGAAATTAGCCGACTACTGCGCCACGTGTGCGAATCCGCCACCACGTCAGCTATAAGTGCTGCAAGGGACTAAATCTTCATGGGTTGGAAACTTGGCCGACCAAACATTGAACTTTAGCAACAGCCAAGTTTCTCAAAAATCATATAAAATAAACAAGGAAATGTTAATCCAAATACTAATGACCAGACACGTACTATGTCCCAAAGCAAATCGAATCGAACCAAACAATTATATATGCAATATACATTCCCAAGAGGAACAAATGGAATCATCCATGTTGTTAGTCTAGTCTAATCAGGGCAAACAAGCATCGGACATACCGAACGGTTTGGCAACAACCGTGTCGTCTCTTTTCGGGGCCTCATCCGTCACGACAGCAGGGTCCTCTTCCGGCCGCCATTCCCGCTCTGCAATTTTGGCAAAGCAACAGCTCCCTTTCGTTCATTCCTCCGTTCAAATCATGCGGTCGAAAACATGATATCGTGCTGTTGTAAGACATTTATGCTTACCCGGCTGCTGCTGACCTTGGTTGTTGTCGGCAAGTCTGGCCGTCTCCGTCTTCTCCTCTCCTCCATCCTCTTGCGTTAATCCTGGTTTTACGCTGATGATCAGAGACCAAAATTGATCGACCTGGTTGGATTCTTTTCTACCACGACGAATCGACGATCCACAGTCGCGTTCTTGAAGCAAAAAAAAAAACTCGAGCTGGATTATGAATTGCAGAGCACAACGATCCTCACCTGCTTCGCTTGGCTTCCCGATCGCCTGCTTCCTGTGCGCTAAGCTCAAGGGCACATCTGCAGCTGGACGAAGGAACCGGTCTCAGTTTCATGGGCATACATAATACCAGAGGCAAGAAATCAGTCGAACAGTGAACCACAATCGTGTTTGGACGTGCGTACCGCTGGGAGAGGTGACGGCGAACTGCTGGGAGGCGACGATGTAGGTGAGGAAGACGATGAGGAAGCCGGTGACGAAGCCGACGTTGAGGTACCTCTTCCCCCGCGCCAACGCCGGCAGCTTCGCGTCGCCGCTGCCCATCGATCTCCTTCCCTCTGTTCTCTCTGTTCTCCTCTCTATCTCTCTATCCCGCTCTGCCAAGCTCCAGACCTCCAGTACTGCTGCCAATTAATCCACCAGCTATGGATGACACAAGCGTGTCTCGTGTCTACGACGACCGGAATTTGTTCTTCTGTGCGACCAGCCGATCAACGACGGCCGGGTTGTTGTGCACACGGCTAGCTTCCGCGAAGGTTTCTTCTGGTTTACAATGGACGGAGAGCGACAGAAAGGGAATCGAGGCGTGGGCTGGGGTATAGCCGTGTAGCACTTGGCTTCGTGTGATAAGCCCAAGCTGCTTGCGTGCTGGTGCTCGCTTTCCGCTGCCTTTTGTACCCATCACACCAGGCGGGCATATGCTCTTCTTGCACTTAGGTCCCTCGTCGTGCCGCGAATTGCATCCATGGTTGACCCGTGATGGCGGCCATGAATATGATGATTGGGACTCTATCTGTCAGTCAGTACTCAAGATCGGTTGGCACGTCTGTTTAAGTTAAATAAACACAGAATGAGAACATAGTTAGCACCGACTCTGTTGGTTTGTTACCTCTAGCTCCAAGGCGCATCTAGATTCTAGACACGTCATTTCATATGGTTTTGCAAAGAATCTCACTCAACTGTAGTTTCTTAATTTCTCGGTTGCCACTGAGAACCGTGCAATAGTTTTCCTTTTTAAAGCTGAGAATAAAAACTATATTTCAACAAATTAATCCGTAAAAAACGACTGAGATTTTTCTAATTCTCAACCGTCTGAAACCATAAGAGGCAATGAAGCGCGGAACACACACGGTGGAGCCATCAAACAACAAAACAATAGGACAAAAACTAAACTTTATCTAGAGCAATTAGATGAAGAGTAGAATTTTCTACACGTAATGATGCATGGTTCTTGAGGCATGTGTTTTTTGCCTCAAATGTTGGAGCGTCAAAACAGCTTTTCATCTTGTTCTTCGTTTCTCTCCCTTTCGACCGCGACGATGCTTACGGTGTGGTGTTTTGCAAACCATCTTCCGAGCTAATTTGGGTCCGACGAATGTTTTTCTTCGTCACATCTGGTGTTTTGTTGTTTGTTCGGTTGTGTGTCCATCTTTGGCTTACGCTTTATTGACGACCGGCACAGGCTTCATGCTCTTTGTATCTCTGATTTCTGTCTGAATTTTCTTAATTATCGGATAATTATATTCTACTATCGAAAAATGTAGTATTTGAGGTGTTAGTTGAAAAACGAAAAGAAAAGTAGGCTTTCTTCGAACCGAAAACAAAGCAAAACCAGACTTCCTAGACTAGGTGAGCGCAACAGATGAACGGACAACCGAAAACAGGGGGCTTTGTACCATGAGTGGTGATTTCTACTTGGTGGAACGACCCATCCAGATTCAGTTACGGTTCGATCGATCTTAACAATTTTTTATACCACACTTGTTGTCCATGTAAGCATTTTTAGAATTTGTTTCGACCAAACAAAGAAGAGACAAAAAGTAAACTTTCTCGGGAGCTCAGATGAAAATTTGTACTTTCTATGTGTGGCGATGCATGGTTCTTGAGGCTCGGAGCGTCAAAACAACTATTCATCATGTTCTTCTATACGAAAATGTAATACTTGAGACGTTACTTGAAAAAAGAAAAGAAAAGTAGACTTTCTTCGACCCGAAAACAAAGCAGAAAACCAAATTTTCTAGACTAGCCGAGCACAACAGCGAACAGACAACCGACTCCAGAAAAGAGGGGGGCTTTGTGCCCTTTGTTATCTGGTTTGTGTTTGATTTCTCATAATAATTACCAGGCAACTACTTTCTTCTAAATCGAAATGCAAAAGCCCTTGTCCCTCTTGAGGTGTTACTTTCAGAAAGAAAAGAAAAGTACTAGAGACTTTAACAAAGCAACAATAGACGGAGCAAACTTCCTAGCCAAGCCAAACGCAATGGGCAAAGTGACAAATGACTTCACAATTGGATATTTCCCTTTTCCACAACCCGTGCATGCATGATTTTCTGTCCCGTCCAAGAAGTGCACGCTGTTCGGTGGCGTAACATCGACTTCGCTCGATGATTAAAGTCCCAAGCACAGCGATATGTTTGGCTCGTACGTATCCTTGTCTGGTTAAAGAGTGCGAGTACCGTAGGTGCAACCCAACGACATATATTCATTCAGAGTTTGGACAACACAGACTATCGATGTATACAACTATATACTGTATAGTATGTTTGGCCCATACATCGGCCTAACTTCGCTTTAAAATGAAATAACAACAAATGTAGTAGTCTACTGGTTTGATTAACTTAGAACGTTTGACTTGCAGAAACTACAAACCTAACAAATTGAATCAAAGAGTAATTAATCTCTAGCTAGACAGATTATTTCTTGATTTAGGTACTCGACTTAATTGATCATGACAATTTTGTCAAATCGACATTCCTGTCAGGCAGGCTGTCCTAATCAGAAAGCAAACACGTACTACTCTTTGAGTAGTCGGCCGAATCGGTGTTTGCACAGCTCATGGTTTTCTCCTCGATCCTATGTCGACGCTGGCTTGGGTAGAACAGATCAGCTGGCCTACGCATCCAATCAAATTAACTCGGGACGTGAACGCCTCTCGCTGGCCTAGCATGTTCGCATCTCCAATCATCTCAAGGGCAACATGGTGGCAACGATCCTGACCGTGACTGCACACAAAGATCAGAAATGATATCTTTGTTTATTTCTCGTTAAACAAAAATACTAGAGAGCCAGGAACCTGTATAAAAAAGAGAGTCAAATAATTAGAATGATATGGAAGCTGCCCATGAAGAAAAGAAAAGAAAATGGAAGTTGTGATTCGGAACTTGAGGTGACATTCTTCTTGGAGCAATCTTGTTGGCTAAAATATCATGGTCCATATATACTAATTAATCCACAAGGGTGATTTTCAGCAGCTGGCGAGATGATATATACCTGCAACACGCTTGATTTTCAGTACCAGGCCGGCGAGGTGATATCTGCAAAAACCGTTGATCCTGTCCCAATCACAGTACTTGCACCCCAGGTAGTGCCAAGATCACCCCCGTCACCAATCTGTCGTAATCTCGCCAGGTTTCCGATGTCAATTGCTTCTGGGTCCCCTTCTAGCTTAGCTCCAGCTTCAAACCGTTCCTCACGTCCATGGCCTAGGATTAATTATTAGCAAAAACCGTTGGGCTGCGGCTCGATCCCTCTTTAGCTAATCAGAGACGCAAACTATATATAGATTACTAGGCAAGATGGCGCGGCGTGTGGATATACGTGTATTGTGTGGTTTTAGTAGTGGTAAAAAGTTTGTTTTTTATTTAAAGGAAATTGATTTGGCTGTAGGGAAAGGTTATATATCAAAGAGGTAGATGTAGTTACGTGTGTGAATTCTTATGAAGTAGTTGATATTTACTGAGTCGAGGTGTCTGTATGACGGAAAGATGTATATGGTTGCCGTTTTTACATTTGAATACGTGTTGGCAGGTAATGTATTTGTAAAAAATCGATAATTTGTCTGCTGTGTGTGTATGATTTTCTGTATGTCCTAGATTCATTAAATTATTGTCTAATTTTGTGAGCACAAGGTAAGATTTTTTAAAGATAAGTTAAGATGTATTCATAGTTTTCGTTAGCCAGGCTTGTGTGCGGCGTCACGTCATGCTGTATCAACCTATTTTATAAGTAACAGCAATCACTCTTGTTTTTTATATAACCGATGGTTCTGGTGAGGTGTACCGTGAAATACTTGAAAATCGATGATTTTCACTGCAGCAGTGATAAAGAGTACATTAATTACATAATTTTAAATTTTTTAACAACAAAAGCATGAGACGCCCTATTTCATTCAGCTCAATTGCACTGTACAACATGGTTTACAGAGCTTTGTAACTCGACAGACACAACTGAACAAAAGAACGGAACCAACATATTTTATAATCAATAAGAAAGGAGAAGCATGTTACAAAAAGTAGGACAGATTAAGATAGTACATTTAACTAACTATATTACAAAGCACCAAGACCTACATGTGCATAGGTGGTTTCCTAAACCAGCAGAAAACAACGACCAGCAAGCTATGGTTCATGGCACCGCCAAGAGAAGAAAACGACAATACACTTCCCGGATGTAAAGTACTGCATGTAGAGAATGATTGAGAGAAACTGAACCATTACTTGTCAATTGGAACATCTCCACAATTCAGTGTACATAATATGACAATTCAGTATACATAATATGATCCCCCAAAAATTTCCTAAATTTAAAGTAATCAAAGTCATGTCCAATAATGCAAGACAGTGATCTCATTCTAATATATACTGGCTGCAAGAAAATGGTCCTGCAGATCGTCAATCAGAATTTCTATAAATCCTCAGGAACTAAAAATAGTTTATATATTACTTGTGGCTGTAACATACAACAACAACAATAACAAAGCCTTTTTCCCAAACAAGTTGGGGTAGGCTAGAGTTGAAACCCATAAGATCTCGAAACCAGGTCATGGTTCTGGCACATGGATAGCTTGTGGCTGAAACATACAAAATCTAAAATTATCAAATACCTTCAAGTCCGTCGAACGGTGACGCCTTGGTCACCCCTACACAATATCTTGTTGGAACACCAAGCAAGATATTTTTCATCTTATTCACAAACCTGAAAGTAGAAAGAACAGGTTATATTTAGTGACACTTTCAGTAGAATGGTTACTCGACACTTTACATTATCAAAATTCCAATTAAGAATAAGAAGTGGAGGGAACTAAAGATAACTAACATGATCTTGGGAAGAAACAGATATCATTTCCAGTACTCTAAGTGGTGTAGCAGTGTTAAATATTCCTATGTAGCAGATCGGCAGATCCATTGATTCAGAAATATGGTACCCGTGAAATATGGTACCCATTGAAAGCTGTCCAAATTCAAGGAAACTAAATTGAAGTGCTTACAAATAGATATACAGAGCTTACATCCAAAATCTAACACTTGATCCAAGAACCACCAAAACTGTAAATGAAGCACATGCGCTGGAGCAGATGTGTCATGCAAATGGAGAAGTTTTAAAACTATGTAGATGACCCCTTGCAATGTTTATCTTGACACAAAACATCAGTGAATAATCACCACCCAGCACCAAAAGCTTAAAAAGAGTTAAAAAAACGCCCATCAAAACAAAATGAACAATCCATAGTCAGAATAGAGCATATCGAATTTAAGAGCTAAATGATATGTGAGTTTAAGCATTGTATATCGAATTTATACAGGTTGCATGTCTTGAGCAAATAAATACACATAGCCTAGTCTTTAAAAAAAAGTCTAGGCTAATAATGGTTAAAAAAAGTGAACCATGAGAATCCTAAAGCATAGAAACTATAAGAATACATAATCACAATCAGGCAACATGTTCTCATCAATCCTATCCTTAAATCAAGCCATAATTAAATCAGTTAATTATAGCTCAAATGTCAAGAAAATAACCATCAGCAAGGGCACCTAACTGTTGTATTTAAGTGAAGACAATGAGACAGCAGAACCTAAAACAAATAAACAAGAACATCTCATAAGTAAACCAATTGAAGAAGCACAAGAGAAAAATAAGTAGCTAACTACACCTTCTAATCTGATACAGCAGCCTCTGATTCGATCATAGTTCATCCGTAAAGAAAATAACCATGAAGAAGGACAACTATTTGTTAAAAACGAAGCAAAGACAATGAGACAGCTCCACCTAAAAAAATGCTAGCTTATAAGCAAACCAATTGAAGGTGCACATAAGATAAACATATATCTTCCCATTTCTTACATAACTAGAACCTAATTATATTTGGTGCCATGAAAAAAGGGAACTGAAATATCGCGTTTAGCTGGTTAATGTGGTAAAATTAGACCATGCTACAAAGAAAAGAAAATTCAGTGAGGATGAGGCTTTACCTTATCGTGGATGTGCAATTTCTGCACCTTGGTCTTGACGCTCCACCTCTTAGACCAAAATCAATTCCTCTAATTCAGCTGTAAGTCAAAAACAACAAAACAAAATTAGGAAAACCAGAAGGCACAAACTAAAGGAAAATTAATCAATTTCCTAAAGGAACAATTGTGCAATCACTCATCGTATAGTGCCACGGTTTTTGGAACTTGCAGGAAGGATGTAAGTGTTCATAGAGAAAGATATGGTTTGGGAGCTATTATGGTAACCACCGACGATCATGACTACATCATAACTTGACAGTACATATATTAATTATGCACCTAGTAAAATAATATTTTTATATAAGCTTGTGTTAATTTGGTGATCCCAACCAGAATAGCTAAGAACCTTAAATTGACCTATGATTTGTAAGATTAAGAACATGAACAAATGTGGGAAAACTTCTCTGAAACTTTCCAACCATAAATGAAACATCCTCATGTCTAGATTTACCTGGTACATCTCGAGCTACATCTTCAATAATTTGAAATTAAGATGAAATGCTTTTTAACACAAATTGTTTTGGACTACATCATATAGAAAAGCACACATGTACTTTACAGTTGTAAGTACAGATAAGGAGCATGATTATTGTGATATTTTCACCTGCTTGCCTTCTGGATGGATGCATCGATTCTATCTGCAGCTAGCTAAACTCTGGATTTGATCAATCGATTGCAGCTCAGTGTAGATGTGAGGGAGGAAGAAGACGATGGGGAAAAAGAGGAGATTTTTTTAGAGAAAGCGGGGAACACGGAAGCGGAGGCGCGCACGGGAGGCTATTCTGCGCAGGAGGCGCGCGATCCCTAGAGAGAAGAGCGAGGAGGGAGGAGACGGCCTGCGCCGGTGGTACCTGTTGCTTTCGCGAGCAGCGGGGGTAGGGTGTAGCGGAGGACGCGCTTGGCGGAGGGCGTGGAGAACTCGGCCGCGGCGGCGCGCAACACATCCTCCGGCGCCGTCTCCGGGGCCCCCATCTCGTGCGGGGAGGCGCGCTCGTCGGGCGGCGAGGAGGCTCCGGTAGAGGAGCATGGTGGGGCGGGCTGTGATGCATGATGCGGCCTGCCGCGGCCAAGGAGTTGGGAAATACCAAAGACGGCTGCGCGGCGCGAGCAGAGAGGTCTCGAGAGAGGCTCCGCCATGCCCATCTTCACCGCCGCCCGCCGCCACGATTTTAGGGTTAGGGACTGGGGACGGAGAGAGGGGGCGACGCGGACTGGGAGCGAGGTCGATTATGACCGCGGCACCGGGTAACCGGATGACCGGGTGGACGCGGCGCGCTAATTTTTGTGCTGCTACGGTGCCGCACGAGGTGGGATTATGACCGCAGCACCGGGTAACCGGATTACCGGGTGGACGCCGCGCGCCAATTTTCGTGCTGCTACAGTGCCGCGCGAGGTGGGGCGACGTGGTTACATCCTGGCCGTCCATCGCGCCGGATCCGACGGGCAGGAAAATCGAGGCGACGTGGACAGTGTGAGGAGCCGCGAAGATGTCGCTCCTTTATATATAGTAGGTATGCTAAACTAGTCTATCTAGCTAGTTGCTTCGATCTTCTGATGTCTCAGAAAAAATCTAGTCGCTTTGTCCAATAATAAATGGACGTGACTATGTGTAAGGCGTCTTATATTTGGCATAACCGTAAGACGTTAGGACAATTTTGTTAATCACCGAACCCACGCATGCATGCTCATGCGCGCTGGCCAGAACGGTACCTCTTTCATGCATGCACTAGAAAACAAAATCGCTGATGTCATCCGTATTAAATATGAAATTCGAAAATTTAAAATGTTTTATAACTCAAATCGTTTATCCGATTTATGATCCATTTTCACCGTTGGACTAGTCGCGTCGAGATCTTCGAAACTAGATCTCATGTTGATATGTTCCGACGATATATTTTTTAGACCCAAAAGTTACCGACCCATTAACACGTAAATTACCAGGCTATAGTATGTAAGTTACACATCCAAGTAACGATTAATTTTCGGTTTGATACTATTTTCCATTTTTTGTTGTTCTTTTCGATTTTTCCGTGTTTTGAAGTTACAACCTAATTTCATAAGTGAGTTACCACTTTGGGACGATAAATTTATTGTGTACAAGTGTATAACTAACTAAAACAATTAGTATTAGGATGATAACTTTGTCGATTTCATGATGAAAACTACACTCCTATAACAGATGGATAACTCTATCAGTAGTGGGTGGGTAACTATTATTAAGAGGGCATGGTAACTATACGATTTTATGGTGGATAACTATAGCATGAATAAATGGACAACTCAATCAGTGAAGAGAAGGTAACTCTATATGTACTGGGTGGTTAACTATATCATTAACACATGTGTAACTTTATCAGTACTAGGTGGGTAACTCCATCAGTACTGGGTGGGTAACGTTATCAGTACTAGGTTGGTAACTTTATCAGTACTAGGTGGATAACTATTACCAATAGAGTAGGGTAACTACATCGATTTCATTGTGTATAATTATATCATGAACACATGGGTAACTCCATCAGTACATGGTGGATAAATCTATCAGTACTGTGCGGATAACTACATCATAAACACACGGTTAACTTTATCAGTACTAGGTGGGTAACTCTATTAGTACTGGGTGGGTAACTCCATATGTAATAGGTGGGTAAATTTATTAGTACTAGGTTGGTAATTTTATCAGTACTTGGTGGGTAACTATTGCCGGTAGATTAGGGTAACTATATCGATTTCGTGATGGATATGAGTAACTTCATCAGTTCATGGTGGGTAAGTATTACCGAGAGAGTAGGGTAACTATATCGATTTCATGGTGGATACTCGGACACCACCACGAGGAAGACCGGTGGCCCGGGCCTCTCTTGCCAAAAGGGTTGGTCGGCGGGTGGTTCCTCGTGGACTCTAACGGTAGTACCACACATAACCCCTTGTAGTACATCGATAGCTACACAGACAAAGCACTATCGAGAATGCCCCCTCCCTCCCTCCCCCCCCCCGCGGAGATTGATGTGCCCGGCAAGAGCTGTGACTCTGACACCGTCCTCTCCATCAAACGTAAAACATGGAGACCATGGTGCACACTGAGTTGATGTGGCCTCACACACGACCCCGCAACCCCGTGCTCACCGCAACCATCTCACATGCACCACGGCCGCGCTGACCTCACACGCCACCCTCACGAAACCAATGGCTTGTCCATTACCTTCCCGGCTACCTCTCGCGCAACCCGCTATCCCAGTCCTGCCACTCGGACCGAGTAGAAGTTCTCGCCGACCTGTTGCCGCTCGATGTGGTGGGAAGGAGATGAAATTTTTTGAGAGAGACAAAGAGGAAAAGCTGTGGACATGTGGTTGCGGCGATATTGGGGGTGGGGGTGGGGGAGCATAGTTTAAAATAGTTTAAAAAACTGGCCTGACAACCAAACCGGACATGCGGTCGGTTCACGGTTTACTGGTTCGACCGCCCATACAACTACTTCAGCCGCTGGACCGGCCATTAAATAAATTGATTAATTTTAGTAAAGAAATACATAAATAACATGGCCAAATAGTATAACTTTCCGTATTAGATTAGTAACACGTAACTAGTTAGATGGCTATCACGTGCACGCTACGCAGGGGACCCTTTGTGCAGGGTTCGATCCTCCACTATCGCGTTAAGCTAACCATAAGGCGCATTACGATTAGATTTTTCGATAATAAATATGCATTGTGGAATCCGGTCGTCATGAACGTACTCCCTCCATTCGAAATTACTTGTCGCTAAAATGAGTGACCTACACACTAATAAGTGTCGAGATACATCCAACTTTAAGACAACTAATTCCGAACGGAGGGAGTAGCACATTATGGTCAGCACGACCAGCAACATCGTAACGGTTTCGTGCGTCTACACAATTTCTCCAGCACAAATTATCGTTGTCGGTTCGTTACGTGGCAAAAGATTTTGGTCGGTTCATCCACGTACAGCATCTGGACGTACTTATTTAACTCTAGTACTACCTCCGATCCATATTAGTGGGCACAACTTTGTCTAGATACACATGTATCTAGTCTAAATACTTAACTAGATACATATGAATTTAGACAAAGCTATGCCCACTAATATGGATCGGAGGGAGTACGTACAGTACATGTTAAGTTTTTTTTACAACATCAACTGAAAAAAAGCGAAACGACGACGCGTCCCTCAGAATCAAAGTCCGGATTCGCGATAACGATATCAATCGAGGCTAATTAGTTAACGCTGCAGCTAGTACTGGCTAGCAGGCTCGATCGACAGAGTGCACGTTGGCAGATGGACCACATCGATCGATCGCTCGTACGGAGTACGTAACCAAACGGAATGGATTGGCTATATGCTACTCCCTCCGTTCATGATTATAAGACGTTTTAGCTAGTGCATATCTTATCTAGATACATAGTGCAATGAGTGAACATGCACACTAAAACATGTTCAGATACATATAGATACATGTGAATGTGGTAAAAAGCTAAAACATCTTAGTATTAAAAAACGGAGGAAGTACATTAATTACAGATCGGCAATGTCGCGGTCGTGATCGCAACGACGCAACGACCCCTGCTGATGCTGGCCGTGTTCGTGGCCGGGGCAGATCAGTACGTGGCTAGCAGGTTTCAGAACTTCTTTTTGGTAAATCTTGGAATTTCCATGTCAAAAAAAGAATTCATGGAGTTTCCAGGTTGGATGCTCGTTTCATGTCAAGCAGGCCGCCCTTGTGTTTTGGGGCTTTGGGCTACGAGATGATGGCAGGCCGGGCTGTTGGTACGCTGTTGGTTTCGCAGCCTGACCGGCTCATCCAAAATGGATCATATTCCCTGGCAATTGTTGATGGTTTACTTATTTATAAGCTCTATAATACCCCAAAGAAAATGTGTATACACCCTATGCTAACCTAAATGCACACGTGGGTCAAAACTATATGAGCATCTTCAATAGGTGATGAGTAAGGCACCAAAAAAACGTCTTGATGCAAAATATACATCACCAAAATCGTGATTTTAGAGCACCAAGAACAACCAACTCCAACAGGTGATGTATTTTAGGGTAGGACTGATCCAATAGCTGCCCCAAAATAACTCCGAACATTGCATTTCATATGAAAAACATTCGAAATTTTGATAAATATTCAAGCTAAATATATAACTAAACATTCAAACTAAAAATACTAAAAGTAAAAGTAATAAGATCACTAATCATCCTAGTCGACTGATGAGGAGAAATTCCAACACAAGTCGAACGAGGAGGATGATGAGTCCACGGTGATCACTATTGAGTCCAGCCTCGCCCTCCTTCTTGACCTTCACCGTCGAGGGTCAGCTCCAGACTCCATCTTCTCTCGAGGTCGCACTTCCAGTAGAACTCTAGCTCATACTGCACGTACTGGGGATTCTCCAGCGCAAACCTCACCATCGCCTCCTCATCGCTCTACCGTATGTTCGGCTGCTCCTTCCGCTTAACCGAGCGTGTCTTCATCTTCGTCGACAGCGGGCCACTAAACTCCACATCCTCCCGGGATTTGATATCCAGGAAGTTGAGCTCCGAGCGCGGAACCCTGTGCCTCCAACCAACAATGTCGTACGTGCGGACCGCGATGTCTGCCGTCTATAAACGTCTCGAGCCAGTAGCGTACGCCATCATGCTGCAGCTCGGAGGTGTAGCGGACGGACTCCCGCACCCACACGCCCTTAAAGCCGGACTTGCTCCTAGTCTTCTTCTTCGGTGCCATCGGCGGGCAGCGGCAAGGGCACGGCGGATTGGAGCTCAGCGGCAGCGATTAGACGAAGGCGGCGGATTTGGGGCGGTGATGGTTGGACGGTGAGGGGAGGAGGTGGATAAGACAAAGAGGGCGCGCGGAGGCGGCGGATTTCGCACGAATCGGGCGTCGGCGGCGGGTGGAGGTGAAGCGGTGGGAGGGTGCGGAAGGTTCCGCGCGGCTGTTGCTCGGGCGCGTGTGGAATTTGGGTTTCAGAACTTCTTTTTGGTAAATCTTGGAATTTCCATGTCAAAAAAAGAATTCATGGAGTTTCCAGGGTTGGATGCTCGTTTCATGTCAAGCAGGCCGCCCTTGTGTTTTGGGGCTTTGGGCTACGAGATGATGGCAGGCCGGGCTGTTGGTACGTTGTTGGTTTCGCAGTCTGACCGGCTCATCCAAAATGGATCATATTCCCAGGCAATTGTTGATGGTTTACTCATTTATAAGCTCTATAATACCCCCAAAGAAAATGTGTATACACCTATGATAACCTAAATACACACGTGGGTCAAAAGTCAAAACTATAAGACCATCTTTAATAGGTGATGTAAAGTAAGACACCAAAAAACGTCTTGATGTAAAATATACATCACCAAAATCGTGATTTTAGAGCATCGAGAGCAACCAACTCCAACAGCTGATGTATTTTAGGGCATGACTGATCCAACAGCTGCCCTAAAATAACTCCGAACATTGCATTTCATATTCGAGCTAAACATAGAACTAAACATTCAAACTCAACATACTAAAAGTAAAACTAACAAGATCACTAATCATTCTAGCCGACTGATGAGGAGAAATCCGAGCACAAGTTGAACGAGGAGGATGACCGTCGAGGGTCACCATCGAGGGTCAAACCTCGCCCTCCTTCTTGACCTTCACCGTCGAGGGTCCAGCTCCGGACTCCATCTTCTTCCTCTCGAGGTCGCGCTTCCTGTAGAATTCTAGCTCGTACTGCATGTATTGGGGATTCTCCTACTCAAACCTTGCTGTCGCCTCCTCATCGACCTCCCGGATGTTCAGCTGCTCGTTCCGCCTCACCGAGTGGGTCTTCATCTTCGTCGACGGCGGGCCGCTGAACTCCACATCCTCCTGGATTCGATATCCAGGAAGTTGAGCTCCGAGCGCGGAACCCCGAGCCTCCAACCGGCGATGTCGTACGCGTGGGCCGCAATGTCCGTCGTCTAGAATGTCTCGAGCCAGTAGTGCACGCCATTGCGTTACAGCTATACGGCGTAGCATCTGGACTCCGGCACCCACACGCCCTTAAAGCCGGATTTGCTCCTGATCATCTTCTTTGGGGACATCGATCGGCGGTGCAGCGGCAAGGGCATGGCGAACTGGAGCTTGGCGGCGGTGATTTGGGACAGAGGCAGTGGATTGGCACGAATCGGCGTCGACGGCGGGTGGAGGTGAAGCGGTGGGAGTGTGCGGAATGTTCCGCACTGCAGTTGCTCGCGCGGACTTTGGTGTTTCGGCACGGCCGGAGGTGATCTATATTTAGATCACCCCTGCCCTATTTTACATCGCGATCTAAAAAAATTGCCCAAATTTTGTATCACCGGCTGCTGTTGGAGAGAGTTTTTTGGCCCCTGATGATATAAAAACGGTTAATTGCGATTATTCATCACGCACTGGAAATGCTCTAAGCAGAAACATACTACATAAACTAGCTAAAATTGAACCGGTGATATTCCTCGATCGTGATCGGTTATGAAATAGTTGGGCTGCTGCCCGCCGAGGTCGCCTCCTCGTCTACCCCTAGAGCACCGCGGGCTCGACATAGCTCCACGGTGATAACCCCCAATTCTGCCACCTGCCTGCTCTCGTGGCCATTACGCGCCCACGACGATGCACAATAATAGTTTAGAAAAGCCATCACAACATTGAATGTAGTCACAAAAATAACACTAGTAGAAAAAGCACCTATGGTCCCGGTTGGGCTTGGACATCAGTCCCGGTTGCCCAACCGGGACTGGCCAATTGGGACCAATGCTGGTCCCGGTTGGTCCAAGAACCGGGACCAATGTGGTCCACGTGGCCAGTTCTGGCTGGGCGTGGGGGAGACCATTGGTCCCGGTTCTTAATACGAACCGGGACCAATGAGTGCTTTTTTTTTTGGTATTTAGGGTTTAGGGTCCCCCTCTCCCTCTCGCCGGTCCCTCTCGCCGGTGCCCCCTCTCCCTCTCGCCGGTGCCCCTCTCCCTCTCGCCGGTGCCCCCTCTCCCTCTCGCCGGTGCCTCCGTCGTCTCCCCCTTCTTCGCATCGCCGACGTGCTCTCCATCGTTTCCGTACGCATATTATACGCTCTACTATATACACAGTACATGTTGATGCATATATAATTAATATTCGATCTCTTGCGAGAATACAACTATTTAATTACATGGAGATAGATCAAGCATATGTAGTTCATCGTCCGAAGCATAATGTTCTCCCTTTCATCGATGACCTCCCTAAGCAGAAATCCCGCCAATTCCTCTTGAATTGCTCCTACGCGCAGTTCTGGGTCGATCTTCTCCCGCATTTTGCTGAAAGCAGTTGTTCTCCGCTCAGTGGTCAACTCGCGAATGAACTCGCAAACGTAGAATCCACATAAATTACTCCCCGGTGGCTGCTGCGGACTTTCACCGTTTTATAAGTTAGCTCATCTTTGAATGGACCTTCTACCTTCTGTTTGAAAATTGTCCAACACCTGCTTTGGCAAAGAAAATGAACAAAGGAGTTATTAATTACTTGACATCAGGGAACGAACGAAAGAGGGCGATATAATGCGATAATGATTGAAATTACTTGTTGAGCATTTCTTTCATGTCGGACCACAACGCTTGGTCCCAACTTAATGAGTCGTGGACTTCAACTGTGGACTTGTCAGGTTGAATGCTTAGCAGAATCCAGTGGAACCTGCGGACGTTTACATAAAGCAGACATGCATAGCTCATCAATTACACTTAACATCGAGAAAGCCAAATAAAAATATGTACAAGACAGAAACACTCACCTGAAGTTGTAAGGAAATAGTATTTCCGTACAGAAATGTTGCATGGTTAAAAAGGTGGTCAGGTCATGCTCCACGTCTTTGGGGTGATTGACTAACGTATGTGAATTCACGATATATGGGTCAACGAACCCAACCTCAAAAACTTTAGATCTTTTGCATTCCAGCATCTTCATTCTGCATAATAGCGTACAAAAGGATATATATATAGTCAGGATAATATAATACAGGCAATGAACGAGCTGAGCTAGAGACTTAATTACGAAAATAAATCACTTACAGACAATAGCAAGAGAGGATAGATTTGTCGAGGGCGCGCTTTTGGAATAACTGGAACAGTTCAGTCAGTTGAACCTGTATAATGTAACGTTTGAAGAAATGCTCCACTCTAACGTCCAGCGGAAACCACTCTTTCGCGTCCTTCTTTGATGTGTGCACCAGGTACCAGGTATGCAGATTTCGCATATGTGTTGATAGACCCGTCAGCTCCTCATTACTGACCATAGGCTCCCCTTGGACATATTTCCGTGCCATCTCTAACATTGGCGCATGTTCATAGCCTAAAAGTTGACCAAGGCTCATACCCAAGGCGGTAGCCTGTTCCTTGGCCTGCGATACAGTGACACCAAGTTCTTTAGCAGCAGCTATGGCTCTGGGGTCCAATAATTCCAGGTCCTTATCCATAGCGACTCTGAAGTCCTTGTCGACATCGGAACACACTATGAGCGGGGGGACCGATTGATTTTTCTGCTGTCCGAGCTGGGCAATTTGTTTCCCGCTTTTTGCACTTCTTCCCTTGTTCTGCTCAGACTGGGCACGTGCTAGCTTAGTAAGTTCACGACCATAGTCAGATGGCAGATTCATCGATATCTGGGATGGCTGCTCAAGGAAGGACTTTCTCCACTTTTTGGATTTTTCATCGTATACCGGCTTCTGCTCGGGCTTTTTTGGTGCAAAAAAAGCCTTATTGTAGGCAGCCACCTCCGCGGCGTTTTCCGCTACAGTCCTGTCATAAGGTCTAATGGGAAGATTCTTATGAGGTACTGTTGGGAGGGGCGACCTTTTACGTTTCGGTGATCGCTTACCCCTCATAGTACGAGCGGTGGGCGGAAACGGCTGACGCGGCGGCGGAGACGGCTGCGCTGGAGACTGGTGAGGCGGTGAAGAGGACTGTTGCGCTGGAGAATGCTGAGGCGGTGAAGAGGACTGTTGCGCTGGAGACTGGTGAGGAGTCGATGGCCTTGGCTGCCAGTTCGGAAGCACGATGAATTCCTTTGGCCATAGAATGGTCGCTTTCTTGGCTTCTCCAAGTTCAAGCACCTCCCCATCTTCACCTGCAGGGTGTTGCAGCTTCAGCTCCTCATAATCTTTCATCACTTCATCCACCGCGACAACAGCGTAGCCATTTGGAACCGGAGAGAAATGGTAAGTTGGATTAGGTCCAATTGGTACGACATAGCCGACCGCCACCTTCACGGTTAAGTTAAAAACTTTCACATGCATCTCACAAGGTGTGCTCTCCGTGATATCATCCACTGGGTAGCGACGAAGTGGAGCCACTGCATCATCATTACCATCCTGGAGCTCCGTGGAAGCCACGCTGCTTTTCCGATTCGATGGGCCACCGGTACCATCGCATGCAGCTTCTACCATGTGCCGTTGAGATTGGCCGCTAGTACCTTGCTGGCTAAGCACGGCAATTTGTTCCTTCTGCAGCTTTAATTCTTCTTCTATATTACGCAGCCGGTCTGCAGCAGCGCGTGCTTCCATTGCCTCCCTTTCCTTTCTCCTCTGATGGCTTCTATCAGGAAATTTCTTCCTGTGCTCGGGAATCGCAATTGTCTTGGGCTTGGAGCCAGGTACGCCTCGTAACCGTCCGTCGTGTTCCTTATTCCCAAGGGCGCGTGTGAGCTCGTCATCCTCTCTATCGGGAATGAACCGTCCCTCTTCAACATCCTTTACTGCATTTCTAATTTCTTGGATGGGTAGTAGGGGATTATCTTTGTGTCTTCTGTTATATATGCACTTCCCTTCTGCGTCCAACGTGCCCCCATGCCCGTAAAACCAATTTCTTGCCCGTTCGATCCACTTGAGTGGCTCTGGAGTGATCCCATTAGCCAGCAGGTCCGCCTCAAGTTTCTCCCACTTAGGCATGCTACCAGCGTAGCCACCAGGCCCCATAGTATGGTGGTACATCTTTAGAGCAGCATTTGCCGCATTTTTTGCAGACTTTTCCAGAGCTTCCTCTGATTTCTTGTACGCCACAAATTCTTCCCAGTAGTCCTTTATCTTCTCATACCCTTTATCGAAGTCTGGAGTCTTATTTTTCTTGACAAACAGTTTGTTCAATCTTTTCTTCCAGTTCTTGAATAGCTCGGCCATCTTCTTAAGTGCCCAGTCCTTGACTTTTTGCTCCATGATTTTCCGGGCAATCTTTTCTGCCTCATCTGGATCCTCCTCATCTGAATCCACCTCTGGCGCCGGCAGGGTGAAATTAACCATGAGCTTTCTCCAAAGTCTTTCTTTGCCCTCATCGCTGACATATAGCTGTCCTTTCTCGTTTGGCCGATGCCATTCTCGAACGGTGATCGGGATGAAGTCCCTAACAAGAACTCCGCATTGCTTTACCATTTTATTTTTAACACCAGGGGGAGCAGTCGGTGTGCCGTCTTCAGCGACTCTTTCGATCGTGTACCTTTCTTGGTCGCCCAACTTTTTGGCTGGGCCTCGTTTTGTCCTTACAGAAGATTTGCTCGATCCGGAGGGCTAAAAGAAGAAAGAGCGTTAATATATGTATATAGACATCAGAGACTTAATTAATACAATCTTCGGCTTCATTAATATATGTATATGCACCTCGCCGGAGTTTGCAACATTTAATGTTCCACCGGAGCCTTCGGCTTCTCCCTCGCTGACTTCTCCCTCACCCCGGCCGTCGGGTTCTACCTCACCGGAGCCGTCTCTTCGGTTGAGAGACTCATCTCCCTCACCGGAGTTGTTCAAAAACTCCGTGGTGACATCGACAATATCTTCCGGCCCGCGGATTATATCCTGGAGGATATTTTCCTGATCTTCGTCTCGTTCCATAGTTTCTGCAAATTAAGAACAATGCACAAAACTTTAGTTGGGTAACTTGTTCCATATGTCAAGATACATCTACAATATCATAAACCCGTAAACTCGTATCGTAAACCCGTAAACTCGTAAACTCGTATCGTAAACCCGTAAACTCGTATCGTAAACCCGTAAACTCGTAAACTCGTATCGTAAACCCGTAAACTCGTATCGTAAACCCGTAAACTCGTAAACTCGTATCGTAAACCCGTAAACCCGTAAATTTGCATCTTTGCATATCTAACACAATTTACCGGGTCAACTTCCGAACCACGATCTACCGGGAAGAACAAATACCGGACAAGAACACAATCAATACATGGCATTGATGCAATGCGCAATATGTATGCATGATCAATTTAATGCATTGACATGGAACTCTAAATCATGTTTGAAATGTTATTGAATTAGGACAAGCACAAATTAGGACTAACAAAATTTTCCTATACAAAAAAATCCTAACACTAACAAAATTTTCCTATACAAAAAATCCTAACACTAACAAAATTTTCCTATACACTAACAAAAAATCCTAACACTAACAAAATTTTCCTATACAAAAAAATCCTAACACTAACAAAATTTTCCTATACACTAACAAAAAATCCTAACACTAACAAAAAATTTCCTAACACTACATTTTCCTAACACTAACATTTTCCTATGCAAAACAAAAAAATCCTAACACTAACATTTCGTATACAAAAAAAATCCTAACACTAACATTTTCCTAACAAAATTTTTTTCCTAACACTAACATTTTCCTATACAAAATAAAAAAATCCTAACACTAACATTTCCTATACAAAAAAAATCCTAACACTAACATTTTCCTAACAAATTTTTTTTCGTAACACTAACATTTTCCTAACACTAACATTTTCCTATACAAAACAAAAAAATCCTAACACTAACATTTCCTATACAAAAAAAATCCTAAAATTCTAACTCACCGATCGAGAAGCGGCCGGTGCGGGCGGCGGTGGGACGGCGGTGGCGCTGGGCGCGGGGACGGCGGCGTGGAGGCACGGGAGGTGTGCGTGGAGAGGAGGGCGGGGTCAGGCCGGCGTCTGGGCGGCGTACGTGCGGGGAGGAGGCCGGCGCGTCGGGCCGGGCGCGTGGCTGTGCGGGGAGGAGGCCGGCCACGTCGTGGCGTGTACGGGGAGGAGGCCGGCCGCGTCGGGGCGGCGTGCGCGCGGGGAGGCGGCGGGGCGGCGCGTGGAGTCGGCGGCGGGGAAGCCTGACGGCGTTGATGCGCGGCGCCCTTCTTGCTCCTGCTCGTCGATGAAAACCGTCTCGCGTGCGTGAGAATGGGGAAGAAGAAGATTCTGGGGGTTAAGTAGCAGGGGGCCATTGGTCCCGGTTGCTTCAAAGAACCGGGACCAATGCATCTTTGGTCCCGGTTCTTGCCAGCAACCGGGACCAAAGAGTGCGTCATTTAATGCCAGATCGCTGCGCGCGTCCAAGTATCTTTGGTCCCGGTTCTTGGTAGAAACCGGGACCAAAGAGTCCTTTTTCAAACTTATTTCGAACTTTTCAGTTCTGAAATTTTTTTCCCGCCTTTTTTTTTTCTTATTTAGGTGTTTGGATATGAATTTCAAATGGTTTTGAATCTGAAAAGACTTTCAACATGAAAAGTTTTTAAATTTGAATAAATAATCCAAAACCATTTTCTGTTTTCTAAAATAATTATTCTAACTATACAAACTATTAACCATTTTGCCATTTTCAATTAAAAATGCATTAACTTTATTGCATATTTTGAATTGACAAAACTTTCAACGTGAAAAGTGTTTGAATTTGTATAAATAATCCAAAATCAATTTTACATTATTATTGTCATTTTCAATTTAATATGGATAAATTCATATCTTTAAATCCGTAAGTCGAAATTCGACAAATAATCCGTAAGCAGAAGTAAATGCAGAACAATTTCAGAAAACCTATATTTGTAAGATGAATGTTTGGTGTTGTAAAATGCAGAAGAAAGCAGATAAAAATTATTAATTCATTTATCTTAATGCATTACATAAAAGGTTTAATACATTATTACACATGATACAACGTCTCACAAGCGCTTGAAAGAAACACACCCCTGATCCAACATCACCACATTATTCTACATAAACGGATTTGCTGGCTCGAAGGCCGTAGGATTAGGGGGAACGGCGGGAGGAGCCAGCCCCGTGGGCGGCCGCCCGGTTCTCGCGCGCACGTTTGCGGCGGAGGGAAAGATCCATGGAGGATGAGTCTTTCAGCGCCCAATCCAGATCGGAAGCCTCCTTCGCCTTGAGCTGGTAGGAAGTCTTGGCTCGCTGGACAGGGTAGTCGCGGACAGACTGGAAGGAGGCTTCCATGGCCTCCTGTATCTGCAACCCACAACCTTCTTCCCCGTCGTCGCTCCAGTCGAAGTCGTCGTCCTCCTCCTCCTCCGCGGGAGGAGCGGCGGCGCCTGGTGGAGGTGCAGCGGCGCCAGGTGGAGGTGCGCCGGCACCTGGTGGAGCAGGAGGCCGGTAGCTGGGCATTCCTCTCCACGCCGGGCTCGTGGGCATACGGCGGGATAGACTCCCGTGGTTGCGCCCAAGCGCGCTCTGCCGAGCACGCTCGACCTCGTCCAGAAGGCGTTGCGGCGGGCGTGGCGGATCCATCTCGTGGAGACGATGCGTTCGTGGCTAGGAATGGTGGATTAGGGTTTACCCCGTCGGCGACAATATATAAAGACCTCCAGGGCAGCGCTGGGGGAGGACACGTGCCCAGGGAAGCGCTGGGGGAGGACACGTGTCGTGACCGCAAAGCCCGTCTTTAGTCCCGGTTGGTGTTACCAACCGGGACTAAAGAAGCACACAGATCGTGTGTTTCTTTCAATCGCTTGTGAGCCGTTGGATCAGGGGTGTGTTTCTTTTGAGGGATTGTGAGCTGTTGGATCAGCAGTATCACGACCACTTCGTGAGCCACATGACCCGGTTGGTGTTACCAACCGGGACTAAAGAAGCACACGGATCGTGTGTTTCTTTCAAGCGCTTGTGAGACGTTGGATCAGGGGTGTGTTTCTTTTGAGGGATTGTGAGCTGTTGGATCAGCAGTATCACGACCACTTCGTGAGCCACATGACCCGGTTGGTGTTACCAACCGGGACTAAAGAAGCACACGGATCGTGTGTTTCTTTCAAGCGCTTGTGAGACGTTGGATCAGGGGTGTGTTTCTTTTGAGGGATTGTGAGCTGTTGGATCAGCAGTATCACGACCACTTCGTGAGCCACATGACCCGGTTGGTGTTACCAACCGGGACTAAAGAAGCACACGTACCCTATATATAGCCGCCCTCCTCAGACAAGTTACTCACTCACACAAAACATTCCAGCGTCACTCGGAGAGGCATCTTTGGGCAACCAGCGGCAAGACGTCTCTGATGACCTGCGACCGTTCCAAACGGTTGCAGATCATCAGAGATGTGTTGCCGGACGGTTGTAGATCATCAGAGACGTCTTGCCGCTGCTTGGATCGAAGTGGTGCTCAAACACAAAACATTCCAGCGTCACTCGGAGAGGCATCTTTGGGCAACCAGTGGCAAGACGTCTCTGATGACCTGCGACCGTTCCAAACGGTTGCAGATCATCAGAGACGTCTTGCCGGACGGTTGTAGATCATCAGAGACGTCTTACCGCTGCTTGGATCGAAGTGGCGCTCAAACTCACGAGCCACCGTCGGGCTGTATGCAGGGGGAACTGTGTTTGGACGGTCGAAGCTGAGGTTTGAGAGGTTCCCACGGGAGGTGTGGGAGCCGACAACCACCTACCACGCGTGTTTCACCACATAAAGGTTTAATACATTACTACACATCACATAAAGGTTTAATACATTACATTGATTTACATAAAAGCCATGAACCCTTCTTCGCGTATGTCCCTGGCCTATGATCGCTTCAGCCGTAACCATGGAGCATCTTCATTATTTAACGGGATGCTTGGGTCAGTTCTCACTGTGAAGGGCGGAATTTCATCAAACTTATCATAATCTGCTGACATGTCTGTCTTGTCCTCGACTCCCACGATGTTTCTTTTCCCTGAAAGAACTACGTGACGCTTTGGCTCATCGTATTCGTTTGCTTGTTTTTTCTTTTTTTCGGTATTCGTTTGCTTGTTTTTTCTTTTTTTCGGTCTGGAGGACATGTCCTTCACATAGAAAACCTGAGCCACATCATTGGCTAGGACGAATGGTTCGTTCTTGTAACAACCAAGATTCTTGAGATCCACTGTTGTCATCCCGTACAGCTGGTCTACCTTTATCCCTTCTCCATTCATGTTGACCCAACTGCACCGAAACAAAGGGACCTTAAAAGTAGGTCCATAGTCAAGTTCCCATATCTCCTCTATGCGACCATAGTATGTGTCCTTTTGCCCATCGTCGTTTGTTGCATCAAAGCGGACACCACTGTTCTGGTTGGTGCTCTTTTTATCTTGGGCGATCGTGTAAAATGTATTCCCATTTATCTCGTACCCTTGGAAATTCAATACAGTCGAAGATGGTGACGCGGCCAACAAGTAGAGCTGATCTCCGACAGTGGTGTCATTCATGAGCTGTAATCGCAACCAACTGCCGAAGGTCTCCATGTGTTTTTCTTTAATCCAGGAGTCATCCTTCCCCGGGTTCTTGGAGCGTACATAATTCTTGTGTTCCTCGATATACGGAGCCACGAAGGTGGAACTTTGTAGAACTGTGTAGTGTGCTTGAGTTAAAGAATGCCCGTCCCTACATATCAGTGCTTTCTTTCCTAGCGTGCCTTTTCCACTCAGTCTCCCCTCATGCCGCGATTCAGGAACACCAATCGGCTTAAGGTCAGGAATAAAGTCAACACAGAACTCAATGACCTCTTCTGTTCCATAGCCCCTTGAGATGCTTCCTTCTGGCCTAGCACGGTTATGAACATATTTCTTCAAGACTCCCATGAACCTCTCGAAGGGGAACATATTGTGTAGAAATACAGGACCGAGAATGGCAATCTCGTCGACTAGGTGAACCAGGAGATGCGTCATAATATTGAAGAATGATGGGGGGAACACCAACTCGAAGCTGACAAGACATTGGACCACAGCCTTCTGTAAACTTGGTAGAGTTACTGGATCGATGACCTTCTGAGATATTGCATTGAGGAATGCACATAGCTTCACAATGGGTACTCGAACATTTTCCGGTAGAAGCCCCCTCAATGCAACCGGAAGCAACTGCGTCATAATCACGTGGCAATCATGAGACTTCAGGTTCTGGAATTTTTTCTTTGCCATATTTATTATTCCCTTTATATTTGACGAGAAGCCAGCCGGGACCTTGATACTGCTCAGGCATTCAAAAAAGATTTCCTTCTCTGCTTTGGTAAGAGCGTATCTGCTTAAGTATTGACGCCCTTTATCCGTCTGCTTGTTGTATGGGTCTTTCATACGTTGCTGGTCTGCCCGTGCTTCCGGTGTATCTTTTGTCTTCCCATACACGCCCAGGAAGCCTAGCAGGTTCACGCAAAGATTCTTCGTCACGTGCATCACGTCGATTGAAGACCGGACCTCTAGGACTTTCCAATAGGGTAGCTCCCAGAATATAGAGCACTTCTTCCATATGGGTACGTGGTTGTCAGCGTCATTCGGAACAGATAGACTGCCAGGACCCTTTCCAAAGATTACTTCTAAATCCTTGACCATGTCATATATAACATCACCATCAGGGAGGTTAGGCTTCTTCCGGCGATCTGCCTCACCGTTGAAATGCTTGCCGGGCTTTCTTACGGCATGACCGTTCGGAAGAAATCGACGATGCCCCAGGTACACATTCTTGTTTCCCAAATGTATACTTTCAGTCTTATCTAAACAGTGCGTGCATGCATTGTATCCCTTGTTTGACTGTCCTGAAATGTTACTAAGAGCAGGCCAATCATTGATGGTTACGAACAGCAACGCTCGTAGGTCAAATTCCTGTTGTTTGTGCTCATCCCACACACGTACACCTGGTTCGGACCACAACTGCAAAAGTTCATCAACTAATGGCCGTAGGTACACATCAATGTCGTTGCCGGGTTGCTTCGGGCCTTGGATGAGCACTGGCATCATAATGAACTTCCGCTTCATGCACAACCAAGGAGGAAGGTTGTAGATACATAGAGTCACGGGCCAAGTGCTATGACTGGAGCTCTGCTCCCCAAAAGGATTAAAGCCATCTGTACTTAGACCAAATCTTAAGTTCCTTGCGTCATCTGAAAATGTCGGGAACTCTCTGTCGATTTTTCTCCACTGGGACCCATCGGCGGGGTGTCTCAACTTCCCGTCTTTCTTACGCTCTTCTTTGTGCCATCGCAACAACCTGGCATGCTCTTTGTTTCTGAACAGACGTTTCAACCGTGGTATTATAGGAGCATACCACATCACCTTAGCAGGAACCCTCTTCCGGGGGGGCTCGTCATCGCCCTCAACATCACCAGGGTCATCTTGTCTTATCTTGTACCGCAGTGCATTGCATACCGGGCATTTATCCATGTTCTCGTACTCACCGCGGTACAGGATGCAGTCATTAATGCATGCATGTATCTTCTGCACATCTAATCCTAGAGGGCAGATAGCCTTCTTTGCTTCGTATGTAGTCTCGGGCAATTCGTTATCCTTTGGAAGCTTCGGCTTCATTATTTTCAGTAACTTCTCAAATCCCTTGTCAGAACAACCAGTCTCTGCCTTCCATTTCAGCAGTTCCAGTGTGGTACCGAGCTTTGTGCTGCCATCTTCGCAGTTTGGGTACAGCAACTTTTTGTGATCCTCAAGCATGGCCTCCAACTTTAGCTTCTCCTTTTCTGTATCGCATTCTCGCTTTGCATCAGAAATGACCCCACCAAGACCATCAGCGGGCTCATCTGATGCCCGATGTTCACCTCTTTCTTCTTCAACGTCTTCCATAACAGTATCACCGCATTCCTCAGGGAACATAGGATAGTTGTCATCATCCTCCTCTTCTTCATTGTCTTCCATCGTAACCCCTCTTTCTCCGTGCTTGGTCCAACAATTATAGCTGGGCATGAAACCTTTCCGAATCACGTGGTCTTGAATGGTTCTCGGGTCAGAGTACTCCCTGACGTTCCGACACTTCTCACATGGACAAGGCATAAAATTATTCACTTTGTTTGCCTCAGCCACATCGAGAAATTTATGCAGGCCTGCAATAAACTCGGAACTGCGTCGTTCGCCGTACATCCATCGCATCCGTGCATCCATCTGCATCATATATATAATTAAGTTTATCAAATACCATTACAATAACATCTTGAATAGTGAAATGACCACCGTACATCGACACGTGCAATATTTCTGTATCAATTACAGATGAAAAGGATAAGTTGCTAACCTCGGCCGAGGATATCATCTTGTGCGAACTTAAGTGTGGCTCGGGCATTTCATCGAACACATCTTGTGCGTGGCAAAGAAAAAAAAACTAGCACCCACTTCCCACCAATCCAACCAGAAAAAAACAGAGGAGAGAGAGGGGGGTGGGGGTTATATATAGGCAGGGGAGGTATTGGTCCCGGTTCTTGGTAAGAACCGGGACCAAAGCTCCGCGCACGCCACGTGGCTGGCTCTGGAGCTTTGGTCCCGGTTCTTGCAAGAACCGGGACCAATGCCCCCAACCGAACCGGGACCAATGCCCCACGGGGCCCTGGCAAATCGAACCGGGACCAGTGCCAGGCACTGGTCCCGGTTTTTGCCTGAACCGGGGCTAATGGCAAACAGGACTCCGGACGAAAGGTCCTTTTTCTACTAGTGTAATCCGTGTATAACAAAGAAGTATATTCCAACATTTGGATCAGACCTGTTTCAGTAATGGTTTACTTGGTGGGCAATGGGCAAAATTCTCAGGTACATGTCATATCATGTGAATCAAATATGAGTGCATGAATAACAATTGGAGAAGAAAAAAAACTCCAGAACGCTCTCGCCCCCGCGTCGCTCCTAGAGGCGACACGGGAAACCCTAGTCGCGCCGCCGGGCAGCTTCTACAACCTCCCCTCCCCTCGCCGCCGCCGGGCAAAGCCCGGGTGGGGTCGGTGGCGGCGGGGCCTCTCTCCCCGGGCGGCGGCGCGCGCGGCCCTTGCTGGATCTGGCGGCGTGGGGCTGCGGGATCCCGACGGTGGGCGGCTCGACGGCGACGGCGTTGGGGGCTCAAGCCCTGCTCCGAGGTGGTGCCCCAGCTGCTGCGGGCGGCAGTTCTGGGCTCCGACGGGTCGCGGGGCTGGCCCATGGCAGCAAGGGGGCGTGGCGGCGCCTGGCAGCAGCGACCTCTTGGCACCATGGTGGTGCCGGTGACCGGCCAGGCGGCGGCGGCGGGCTAGACCTCCACCGTCCAGTCCGTCCTGTTGGTGGAGGTGGAATGGTGGTCTGCGCTTCCCTTCGCCGACATTGAGATTCGGCTCTCCTCTCCTTAGCGGTGCGGCCAAGGGTGGAGAAAGTCTGCCCCTTTCCTGCGGATTTCGGGGCTACCGGGTGTGCCGGGGTGAAAGCCCTGCTTGAAGCTGACGACGGCGACGCCTGCGGGCGCCGTTTCCTCCTTGGGGGCGTCGTCATGGCACTGCCCATGTTGTCCCACCTCGAGCGCCGAGGAAACCCTAGCTCCGGCTCGCCGGATCGGACAGCGGTGGCACCACGGTGTCGTCCCCTCCTTGGAGGCGTTGTCTAGGTTGCTCGAGGATTCCCCGGAGTGGCAAGACGGAGTCCAGGTTGGCGGCCGTTGTGAGCATGGGCTCTCTGGGCGCAATGTACATCGTCGGCGGCGCTTCTCTATCGACATCTCCTCCAAGAAGGTCTGGTCCCGCCGCTCACTTGCCGACTCTTAGGCGCTTAAGGATGGGTGGTGCGTTGGTTGTGCCTTTCTAGAGGCAAAGTTGGTTCGAGAAGTCCTCCTTCGAGGGTGACGCGGTCTGAGAGTTCAGTGTATCGCCTCTTCACCTTCGCGGCGGGAGACGGTGCAAGGAGAGCTCTCTTTGTATGGTTATGGGTTGCGTTGTAAGCCGTTTGGTGTCGTGTTTGTATCGTGTTTGCCTTCTTTGGCGTTGTTCTTCTATGAAATATAATGCACCTGCTAGGGTGTATTCTTAGAAAATAACAATTGGAAGGGATTGCCTTCAAGGGAAGAAGAGATGACAAGAATAAGTGGCACATACAGAGTACATGACAGATATACCATTAGAGATGTGAAGTTGTCGATGAAAATCATATAAGAGCATCAGCAAACAAACCCGCAATAGAATAAAATGAGACCGATAGGTCTAAATAGATAAGAACTGCATGAGGTGAAAATTACACCAAGCAAAAGAGATGTGAAAATTACACCGCAAAAAAAAAAAAAAGAGATGTGAAGTTGTCGATGAAAATCATATAAGAGCATCAGCAAACAAACCCGCAATAGAATAAAATGAGACCGATAGGTCTAAATAGATAAGAACTGCATGAGGTGAAAATTACACCAAGCAACCAAGCTGTGGTCTGTGGCCAGACGCCAGAGCGGGAGCAGCGGGAAATAGGCACATCATCACTACAGAAAAAGAAATTAAGCCCACACAGGTTAGTGCCCAGATTCAGTCAGTTTATACAGTTAAAATTGCAGAGATTAACATCTGAAAACTAACAGGGGAACAAAGGTCTTGAGACATTTAACAGTTTTCGGGCATATATTATTTTTTGCAACACTGACTAAAATAATAGAACCTGAATAATCTGTGATAATGTACATCTCTAACACATATTACCCTCTACACTTGAGGTCAAACACCAAGCAAAAATGCATAAACACAAAGGTAGGATTGTTTAGTTACCTGACAGCATCTTATGGTATTTGGGGAGCGCTCAACAGAAAAGAGGGCTGTGCTGAAAAAGATGTTTTGGCGAGTGTCATCCTCTTCCGCATTCGCATTGGTATACGGCACAGATGACAGAATTTTCATTGTCCGCATGTCGATGGTAATCGAGCAAGCCTGATCACAGGTTTCAAGCTCCTGCACCACGAAGTGGACAATGCGATGGTCCTGCTTGCTGACGACAGGGAACTCGGGCGTCCACGGGGGCGCCACATGTCTTGGTCGATGATACTCCTCGAGATCCCAGAGGTTGTCGACCTAGAGGGCGTCACCATCTTCCTCCCAGGAGTGCGGCAAGCCACCTGACATCCTCATTGTCCACTTCGAGATGGTGTAACCAGAGGTCCGTTGAATATTATCGCCGTTGTTCACGTCCACAAACCTCAACTTCCCTTGGCTAATGCACGCTGTTCAACGGTGCTCCCGGAGGCAATGGCGGCGAAGCCGGGTTACCTGGGTGGCAGGAAACTGAATAGACGTTGTCACAGGGAACCCATCAGCAGACAAATTGTAGAACAGTATACCCTTGGAGTAATCCACCCAGCACACAGAGTGTTGCTCGGGGAAGGGAGCACCAAGTCTGGTTGCCAGCTGACAGGCGCTATCTCAATCTCCTGGTCAGAGTCGGGGAAAACCAGCTCCCTGGTGTCCCAGTACCCGGCCGTTGGCCTGTACACGGCTACCTCGGCGGCGGAACAACGAAGCTCCACGATCTTTCTGTTTAACGCCACCACGGCGTACTCGTCGTCCTCTCCACCACGGCAGGCGACGATGCCTGTGGTCTGACGCCTGGGGTTATCGAACGGGCAGTGAGGTAGCCTCGACAGAGATGGCGGGTCGGCCGCGGCGTTGTAGACGAAGAGATCGATGGTGCTCGACCAGCGGCCTTTCGGGACGCTCATCTTGAAGAGGAGGAGGTCGCGGTCGCAGCCGATCACCTGCGGGATCCCGTATGTGTCCTTGTAGTTCATGGTCCAGCCGGCCATGTGCACGTGGGCGTAGGATATGCCCGGAGGCGGCGCGAGTGGAGCCGTGGAGGGAGACGCGGATCGTCGCGCCCGAGCTCGTCTGGCACTCGGTCGAGGTGGTGGCGTCGGTGGCGGCGTTGGCGAGATCGGTTACGATGGCCTTGTAATGCACCATGGCCCAGGCGCGTTCCGGCGAGTCTAGTTCACGGCGACGAAGAGCGGCGGATTTGGTGGTTTGTGGATCGATTCGTATGAGAGGAAAGGGGTAGGCGGTGACTGGTGGCGTCCAGTCGTCCATGGCGAACCCCGGCAAATCTAGTTCACGACGAGGAAGAACTGCAACAAATCCATCCAAGATGTTCACGGCGCACAAAAGTTTTTATATTTTTTTAGGGCAAGGAAACCGGCCTTGAGTTTTTATTTTATTTGGGCCGCGTCAGGCCCACTCACACCTCGGGCTGACCGAGCCAGCCTCAGTGCGAAGAGCGCTAGTGTACGAGCTCGAACTTGTTTTGTCCCACCTCGAGTGTTTAACTCAGCTTAACGCAGCTTAACTTAGGGCTTCAAGACGGATAATCTCGCCGAGTCTAGTGGCGTGGACTCACCAGAACCCTAGCCTATGGGGGGCAGCAGCTCGGTAGGTTGGAGGTATTGCTGGGCTCTCCGCCTGTAGCCCGAAAACTCATTCGAGTTCTACTCATGAGTCGGGAGCGTAGCCTCTCTCCCTCCGAGCTGCTATTTTTCTATCATCTTCGGCTGTCGGCAGCGGACGGGGACGGGCGCCGGTGAGACAGCGCAGTGGGCGGCGGCAGCGCGTCGTGCCGTGAAGGTGCGTGCGTACTGCATGCAGCGCTGCGCCTGCCAATTTGTTGGCTGAAAGCCTAAAACGATGGATGCAAAGGTGCAGCGCAGCCATGACAGTGACCAATTCACCAAAAGGCAACTTATTTTAGCACAGTCTGGTTTGTGAAATTAGCCTAAACAAATACTCCCTCTTCCAAAAGATACTCGGTTACTGTTCAGAAACATAATCGATACATGTTTACGAGCCATGGACATGAACTTCAATAAAATAATTTGGCTCCTATTTTGGGACGTTGATGCAAGGAAAAAGATTAAAATTTTAATCATGTCTAAGTAGGTCCGAATGAAAATATACACATCATTATGATACAAAAAGTTTAGTAATACTTGTATTGAAATTAGTGGTTCCAAGTAAAGCTTTGAATGTCTGACTACATTCCAACAAAATACTCCCTCCGTATCAAAATATAACACTCTCTAGCTAACTTGCAGACATGTTTTAGTGAAAGATTCATGTGAACCTTGCACTAAAATATGTCTATATACATGCGTGTACAACCTACTCCCTCCGTCCTTGAAAGAGTGTACTTCCAACTTTGTTGGAGAGTCAAATATTATAAACTTTGACCAAGTTTGTATAAAAATATATAAATTTTTGTGAAATCAAATAGATATATTATACAAATATATTTTATCATAAATGTAGTGCTACTAATTTAGTGACATAAATGTTTGTGGTTTTTTGTGCAAACATGGTCAAACATATGAAAGTTTGACTTTCCTATAAAGTTGGAAGTACACACTTTCAAGGACAGAGGGTAGCTAGAGGGTCTTATATTTTAATACGGAGGTTGGGAGGGCGAAGAGCCTGTAGCCTGAAAACTCACTCATGAGTTGGGAGCGTGGCCGAGCTGCTTTTTTAGATAACAGAGCGTCTTGAAGCTACGTACTAGACCACGATGTGGATATCGTACCGTTACGATTTATAGTGCCCAGCTAATCAGTCGACCATCGATGATCGATCGGTACTATCTACCTGAATGATCAACTGGTCCACGACGAGATGCTCACTCCCGAGTCGCATTCGCATAGTACGCCGCCTTCCCTTTCCAAAGTCATTATCGCGAGCTACCAACAAATTGACCCGGCTGGGCGACTATAATCGCACAAGCCAAGGTATGGAGTTGTATACACACTGACAAATTAAGCAGCAGGATCAACTTACTAGTGGAATTTCCGAATCTCAGAACAATCAACGGTTTAGATAGTCCGGGGGGGGGGGGGGGGGGGGGGGGGGGGCAACTTACTAGTGGAATTTCCGGACCGCTGGCTTAATGGGGGACAGCAGCTCGGTAGGTTGGGAGGGCGAAGAGCCTGTAGCCTGAAAACTCATTCGAGTTCTATACTCACTCAGGAGTTGGGAGCGTGGCCGAGCTGCTTTTTTAGATAACAGAGCGTCTTTGAAGCTACGTACTAGACCACGACGTGGATATCGTACCGTTACGATTTATAGTGCCCAGCTAATTTTGGAAATTGTCATCCTTTGCACCGATCGATCCCCATCAATCAGTCGACCATCGATGATCGATCGGTACTATCTACCTGAATGATCAACTGGTCCACGACGAGATGCTCACTCCCGAGTCGCATAGTACACCGCCATCCCTTTCCAATGTCATTATCGCTAGCTACCAACTAATTGACCCCTCTAGGCTTATCGAACAAGCCAAGGTATATGTATACACACTGACTAATTAATCAGCGAGTGCTGGAATTACTGACTCACGTGCCGTGTTGCAGCTAACAGTCGGACCAGTTTAACAATATTCTGCCGTTAGCAGTGGTACTTAATTAGCTTCCGGGATGGGGCAATATTCTGCTGTACGTACACTAGGAAGATTACAGGCCCCATCCTTCAGCAAGTGGTTCCCTTGCCGCTTGGTTTCTTAATGAGAATTTGCGAGACAAAATCAGCACATGACAGAGAGGCGATTGATGTTTGGAGATCTTCATGAGTCACTACTCCAGTGGACGGTACGCTCTACGTGTCAGTCCAATCTACGGCACATGCGTATCATACATTTCATACGGTAGGATTCAGTGGGCTTGGAACTGTCGGTGCGACCGAACCGTCCATACACTGATTCTCCATCAACCAATCAGTCGATAGGTTATTGCTACGTCGACGTGCTACCGCAGGCAGGCTGTGGCTGTGACGACACGCACGACCGCACGGCCAAGTACTATAAATTTGATCAATGTTATATAGAAAAAAGATGAACATTTACAACACCGAGCCAATATCAACAGATGCATCATATATCATTTTTTTTACAATAAACAGTAGGGTAGGGAAATCCCTACTGTGTCAAATTTTTCATTTTAATAAATCAGTTATTTACAGAGTTGTTAGTGGAAACGGTCCAAAATTATTACAAGCCATTGCTGTATACCCTCTCTAAGACTAGGCTTTGCTCTACACGTAACAAGAGCAAATGACTCTTTACAGGATCTATAGCATTCAAGAATAAGTCTTGCCCATCAAAGATAATTTTATTCCGATGATTCCAGGGGCTCCAGCACCCTGTTATTAGGCACTGCTAATACAAGTTGCTAATGTGTACGACCTCTGTTTAGCTTGCTAAAAAGTGTTGTTTTGATGTGTTCCAAATTCATATAAAGATAAACGCTAACTTTGAAGCGAAGCGGAGGCCGTCGCCGGAGGCTTGGGCCGTACTATAGGGTTTTACCACCATGTATACATCTTGTAAGCCGCCGGTTGGGATAAGTCGCATGTTGTAAATCCCCAGCATTTGTAACCTCAACCGATATAGTGAAATATTGCTAGTTGGCGCCGTGGTTTTTTCTCCTCCATTGTTGAAAGGGTTTTCCATGTTAAATCTCGTGTCCCGTTGGTTGATCTTCCGCTTTCTTAATCATTTTTTCTATCGTTTATAACAACTAGTATGCATGCACGTGCAACGCACGTCTACCAATTGGTCACAAACATTTCGTGGCGACCCTTATAAATCAACAAAAATAACTTTGGTACAATAATAAAAAATTTGTTAAAAATATATTTTCAAATCAGTTTGTTAACTCTAGAGAAACCAAACTACCAATAGAGATTGTATATCATCTAAAAATGCATCCTCAGTAGATATTAATTCAATTACAAATATCAAAACTTCAGAAGCCTATCAATAATACAAACAATCATTAATGAATATGGACGTTTTCCCTCACGAAAAGCATATCAGACGATTTGATGTTTAATACACGATTGTCGATATATTTTTTCCTTTCCTAAGAGTATCACTGCTAAATATGGTTAGCCATTTAATTATGCTATTCAGGTAACATTGATTCAACGTATTGACGATTTTGTGGTAGGTTCACTTGATAGCATGATACAAATTACTCACGGCAAGAAAAGATCAACCATTTAGAATAAAGAATAATGTATTATTTTAGCATCTGAAGCAAACACATGTGTTGGCTGATATGGCTACATAAATCATGTTTTCAAAGTTGCTAGCCAACAGAGAACACGGCAAATTTCGCCCTAGTGTGTTCAAGGGGGTGCTAAATACAACTTAAAAAATTCGCTTGATTTATCATCTGGATGGAATAGTGGAGCAAGATAAATAACAGTTCATGCGTTGTGATAAAAAAATACAGCTACGGCTTAATTCAACTTACAATGTAATGTATCCTCCTCACCAACAACAGAATTCAAATGCAGCACCGGCAATTATTTTTTCTACAAGAAATAAGTTGAAACCAGATGTACAAAATTAGAGATGAATTGTCTTTTCTGATTTGGTCAATGCAGGAATGTAGATAAACAGAAATACCGCAAAGAAGAAAAATAATATTATTACCCCAAAGCCACCCGTCTTGTATCTCTGGCTCCACATACAATCATTTTTCTGATCATCCCCATGACTTAAAACGCAGGTTAATTTTTTTCAATAACAATTAAAACGTAGGTTAAATAAAGTCCATGACAAGAAACGTAGGCATTAGAGAAACCCTCAGCACGATAGGTTATTGCTACGTCGATGTGCTACCGCAGGCAGGCTGTGGCTGTGAGGACACGCACGACCGCACGACGAAGTGGCACTGCTAATACAAGTTGCTAACATGTACGACCTCTGTTTTGATGTGTTACAAATTCATATAAAGATAAACGCTAACTTCAAAGCGAAGCGGAGTCCCGTCGTCGGAGGCTTGGGCCGTACTGTAGGGTTTTACCACCATGTATACATTTTCTAAGCCACCGGTTGGGATAAGTCGCATGTTGTAAATCCCCGGCGTTTGTAACCTCACCCGATATAGTGAAATATTGCTGCCGGCGCCCGTGATTTTTTCTCACCCATTGTTGGAGGGGTTTTCCATGTTAAATCCCGTGTCCCCGTTGGTTGATCTTCCGCTTTCTTAATTGTTTTTTTTCTATCGTTTAACTATTATGCATGCACGTGCAACGCACGTCTACCAATTGGTCACAAATATTTCGTGGCGACCCTTATAAAATCAAAAATAACTTTGGTACAATAATCAAAAATTGTTAAAAATATATTTTCAAATCGGTTTGTTAACTCTAGAGAAACCAAACTACCAATAGAGATTGTATATCATCTAAAAATGCATCCTCAGTCGATATTAATTCAATTACAAATATCAAAACTTCAGAAGCCTATCAATAATACAAACAATCATTAATGAATATGGATGTTTTCCCTCACGAAAAGCATATCAGACGATTTGATGTTTAATACACGATTGTCGCCATATTGTTTACCTTTCCTAAGAGTATCACTGCTAATATGGTCAGCCATTTAATTATGCTATTCAGATAACATTGATTCAACGTATTGACGATTTTATGGTAGGTTCACTTGATAGCATGATACAAATTACTCACGGCAAGGAAAGATCAACCATGCATTTAGAATAAAGAATAATGTAATATTTTTGCATCTGAAGCAAACACGTGTTGGCTGATATGGCTACATAAATCATGTTTTCAAAGTTGCTAGCCAACAGAGAACACGGCAAATTTCGCCCTAGTGTGTTCAAGGGGGTGCTAAATACAACTTAAAAATTTCGCTTGATTTATCATCTGGATGGAATAGTGGAGCAAGATAAATAACAGTTCATGCGTTGTGATAAAAATACAGCTGCGGCTTAATTCAACTTACAATGTAATGTGTATCCTCCTCGCCAACAACAGAATTCAAATGCAGCACCGGCAATTATTTTTTTTACAAGAAATAAGTTGAAACCAAATGTACAAAATTAGAGATGAATTGTCTTTTCTGATTTGATCAATGCTGGAATGTAGATAAACAAAAATACCTCATAGAAAGAAAAATAATATTATTACCCCAAAGCCACCCATCTTGTATCTCTGGCTCCACATACAATCATTTTTCTGATCATCCCTAGGACTTAAAACGCAGGTTAATTTTTTTCAATAACAATTAAAACGCAGGTTAAAAAAAGGCCATGACCAAGAAACGTAGGCATTAGAGAAACCCTCAGCACGATAGGTTATTGCTACGTCGACGTGCTACCGCATGCAGGCTGTGGCTGTGACGACACGCACGACCGCACGGCGAAGTGGCACTGCTAATACAAGTTGCTAACATGTACGACATCCTGTTTAGCTTGCTAAAAAGTGTTGTTTTGATGTGTTCCAAATTCATATAAAGATAAACGCTAACTTCGAAGCGAAGCGGAGGCCCGTCGCCGGAGGCTTGTGCCATAGCGTAGTATTTTACCACCATATATACATCTTATAAACCGTCGATTGGGATAAATCGCATGTTGTAAATCCCCGGCGTTTGTAACCTCACCCGATATAGTGAAATATTGCTGGCTGACGCCCGTGATTTTTTCTTCTTCACTGTTGGAAGGGTTTTGCACGTTAAATCTCGTGTTCCCGTTGGTTGATCTTCCGCTTTCTTCATCGTTTCTTTTCTATCGTTTATAACAAAAAGGTGCAACAGAGGGAGTAAGCAAATGATGTCTAACTAATGGCTCGTGTACGGCTTTAATCCTCAGACGTCGCATGGTGTACAGCTAATCTTCAGACCTTGCACGGAGACCTTGCCATTAAGTTATTCAGACGTATGTACAGGAGATCTAGCATGCGCCACAATACTCTATGATTAGCAACGATTAAGAGCGGTGCTTAGCTTACGTGATGGGGCAACTAAGCATCGTGTCTGGCGCTTGTTTAGTGATCTTCCAACTTTGGACAAGTGTGCTATATATTAAACAAATCCGGCAAGACGTGCTCACGCTGCCCCATACTCGCGTACAGCGATGCATGAACATGATGCTGGCAGATTTTGTCGGCACGGCTCATGATCAGTCTGTATAATCCTGGTAGAATACAGATTTGCAGGCATCGATCGCCCTTTGGTTTTTTTTAAGGCCTTGCTCGATCGACGCTCCAGAGATTCGAAACAAAACAACGCAGATTTTGTCAGTCTAACTTTGTTATCTTCTGTAGCACGTACACGCCACAGTTGACCACGGCATGCAGACGGATCCAGATATGCGATATGTTCCAGTTTTGCTTGTGTCACGAGAGATTGTGCCATCTGGAGAAATGGAGCTGGACTGCTGGAGATTTGTTAATTGCAATGGAAGATCCTTCTTTATATACGCTCATTTGCATGACTAAACAATAAGTAAATTGATTAATCGCAAGGAGTGCCACCCTGAAAAAAACATCCATCACCTAACACCAAGATCTTGTACGCCTACGGAAAATTTGGTGCTCCGTGAAGCAACGACCTGGTTATTGTGCAAAAACTTACTGAACTAGTCGTGTTACGTGAAATTTCGTCCTATCTCGGCTAGGAGGGAGGGGTCTCGGCTACGGCGGCCTTTGCGAGTTCCCGGGAAACAAATCGTCTTTATCGGTTGAAGTCTTGTAGAGGTGAAGCACATCCGGCGGCACTCTGCCCCCGCGCTCGTCGTCTGCCTACCCTACAGAGTCTAACATTTCCGTGCTATTCATGTAAGTACTCTGCTTCATGATTTCAGCACTCAGCATGAAAACGAAAGGAGACCCACTGAACCAGTTGGTTCCATAAAAACTCACCGACGCATTCTGTTTTCCTGTTTGAGCATGGTCGTATTTATTGCAACGAACTAGCTAGGTGCCGATCGAGAAAACCGGTAACTTGAGGCGGCAAAAAGATCGGGCAAAGTTTGGCCGTGGCGGGTCAGTGGAACAGAACCTACTCATCGCCGCATGACTATCAAATTAAGGCGGTCCTGTCAGGATGTAACGACCGATTCGGCCAGGCCTCAGTAGTCAGTCCTCATCGTTCATCTTCATTCACACGTGCTGCCACCTCGCATAGATTCAGACATCGTTCATGCACATAGTAAGAATTAGCTTGTGCAAGAACTGTTGATCTCTGTATCTCGAAAATAGAAGATGAACCGTCCATCTTTTCGCCTGCTACGAGACCACAACATTGACATGGTACCGTACGATCGAGAGCGTTGTTAGTATTGGAACTGTCGGTGCGATCGGTCCTTGTATCGATCTCCATCAGTCAATCAGCATAATGGACGACATCCTAGCGCGGACAGAAAACGACGTCTAGTATACTCCAATACTCTCATCGATCAGTGACCATATATAGGACTGAGTGACGAAATGGTACTGCTAATACACAGTGCAAACTATGCTCCAAACCCTCATGGATCAGTGACCATATATCTGACAGAAAACGACGTTATCCCCTCAAATTTTCTCTTCCACGATGAGATCGAGACTTCCCTTTCCGTCTCGTTACCAACAAATTGACCCTCTGGACACGTCTGCTAAGCGAAAACAGCCAAGATACCTACTCATGGACGGACTAATTAACCAGCAGGATTAGCTCAGGATGCAGGCGGACGGACCGCCGGCGCGCGCCCGCTTTAATCCGCTTCGTCCGCCAGCGATAAATTGCGCAGTAGCGGCACCTGCGTCCGCCAATAGTGACATCCGCTCTATCGGGCGGACCAGCCGTTTAACAACCAGCGGATAATTTTCGGAACATTCCGTTGGCGAAATTCAGATAACTGGAATTGAGAGGTCGACGGGATCGAGCCTAGAAAAGGAGAGAAGACGGAAGGGGCTAAACAGATCGAATCCTTTCCTTGCATTTGGTGCCGCTGCCCTCGCCTACCTTCTTCTCCGGCGGCTTTTCTCCTCTTCCTCCGACGGCTTCATTCCCCTACCGTTGTGCGTTTCGCCGCTGTCTCCACCACGTCGGACATCTCTCCGGAGCTGGGGAACGCTGTATTCGACGGGTCTTGCCGGGGAGCCAGGCGGTGGCCCGTGGGCGAGCGGCCAGCAACTGGCGGCGGTGATCGTGCGCTTGGGCGAGTGCATGACGGACACCGACACGGACCTCAGCGGCCTAACCGACGTTTTCCGCCAGGCCCGCCAATTTTTTGCGGCCCATCCGCCGAGCCGTTTTGGGCTCTGAAGCGGCGCGGACATAACGGACAGGCGGACGTCTGCATCCCGAGGATTAGCAAGTACTGAACTTAATGACGCACAATAGTGTTGTCGCTAACATTCAGACCTTAACCTTTTTCCACTTTCTAACCATTAACTTAATCAGAGGGTACCACATGATTCTGTGGTTAGTACTTGGCTTATGTGATGGGGCAACTAATTAAGCATCGTGTGTGGCTTGTTTAGTCTGCGATCTCTGGACAAGTACTCCAAATTATTTATGGGCAGCGAGCTTTGCGGGCAAGTCGTGCTCACGCTGTCCCATACTCGCGTACAGCGATCTTGGTGAAGAATTGTCGGTATGGACCTGTGCCCCTTCCGAGGTAGTGGCTGCAAAAGTCGTGGGTCAAACACGTCCATGGTTTCAAAGACTTCGATATGTGTCTCTGGTTTTCATCTGTTCTCTCCCAAGAAAATACAGCTTTCATTTTGTCATAGTTTGGCATACTTTGTAGTACACGCCACAGTTGACCGTGGGAGATTGGGAACAAAAACAAGCCAAACTTGGTGCCGCAAGCGTGACCACGCAGCAACGGATCCGGATGCGATCTGTTCCAGTTTTGCTTCTGTCACGGGAGATTGTGCCATCTGGAGAAATGACGAAAATGATCTTTGCATCTGACATCAACAATGCGGATCTTCTATTTGCAAAAGAAATAAATAAAATAAAATTAACTACTAGGAGTGCCACCCTGAAAAACCCATTCATCCATCAACATCTTTTTTTTTTGAAAGCCCACGTATATTCAACATAATACCACGTACATTATACATAGTACAGAAACGAAATACATCACATCATACGTAGGGGAAACAGAACCAGAGCAAACCGCAGCAACTCCTCCGGCGTCGACGACGAAGGCCGCCGTCCCCCTTCTCACCGCGCCCCGAGAGCACCTCTCTTGTTGAAGACCGCCGCAAGGCCCGTCCGCCGCGCAGCGGCGGAACTTGTGCCGATGAACGAGCACGACGAGTGCCCTCCCGCTCCATCTACTCCACCTTGCCGCAGCCGTCTTCGACGTCGATGCAGACAGGAACCACCGAGCTTGCCCAGCCCTGAGTTCCAGCCGCCAGATCCGCCGCCAGCACGGATCTGACGGGAGGCCGAAGGACTCGAGCACCACGCCGGGCCTCGAGCCCCCGCAAGTCGAGCGCGACGACGAGCCCCCAGGAGCTCCACCGCCGGAGAAGGCCGCCCCGACACCAAACCACCCGCCACCAGCCCCACCTCCTCCAAGGCGCCGCCGGCGGGATCTCCACCCTACCCTACCGTATATACAAGCCGGAACCAGGGATCCCCACCCTCCCGCCGCCGGAGCGGCCGACGGAGGAGGAAAATCCCGCGGCTCAGCGGCGAGCGCGGCGGATCGACGGAGTCGCCCAAAAATCGCCTCTCTCCTCCTGCACAGTGACGGAGAGGGGATAAGGAGAAACGTATACCTGCTACCTACACTTTCTTATCATACAATTTTTTTCCGGTCGATCCCATCTGCTACCTGCTACATACACTTGCGTATAGCTAGATACATATATATATATTTATAATCAGAACTACAAGAAAAAGAAGTGCCATGAACAAGAACAAGTGATCGACTCAGTGGAGCTTGTTGGCTCTGATGTGCGCGATGGCCTTCTTGAGCAATGGCCGGAACCGCCGCATGTCGAGCCGGACGTCCTGCTTGTCGAGGTAGAACTCCTTCAGCGAGTCCCACCCCTTGCTCTTCACGCCGTCGGGGTTGGTGAAGATGGGGTGGTCCGGCGGGTACTGCTCCGACAGCGTGCTCTCGTTCCGGGTGATCCGGTACTCCAAGTACTCCAGCCCCATGTCCCGCGACGGCGACCGGAAGTACCCGGCGACGAACTCCAGCCCACCCAGCGGCACCACCTGGATCACCACCCCGCGCGTCGGCAGGAACACCATGTTCGTCAGCCCGGCGCCGTGCACGCCCAGCATCACGTCGCAGCTGTTGGCCTGCTCCGCGAACGGGGCGATCTCGTGGGTGCCCTCCGAGACCACCACCTCGAACCCGATCTTCTTCGCGGCGGCGACGATCTCGTCGGCGTTCACGAACCGCCGGGTTCGTGCCCGCGCGATGATCAAAAGGCGGGGACGCGTGTTGGCGTTGGGCACGGCGAGGTCGCGGGGCAGGCCATAGGTTGTGCGCATGAACTTGGTGAAGTCGACCATGGAGTAGCCGTTGGGTGCGCGGCGCGGGTCGATGCTGAAGTCGGCGTGGCAGGTGAGCCCCACATGGACGTGCCGGAAGCAGCGCGTGCGGTTGTCGGCGGCGAGGTCGACCAGGTCGTAGTTGGACAGGGCCTTGAACACCGGCAGGAACTTGCCCAGCCACCACATCTGGAAGTCCGACACCAGGAACTGCACCTCGCCGCCGTACTGCTTCGCCGTCAGAAACAGCGGGAGGATCACGTCAGTGTACGCGTGGAAGTAGTTGCCCGTGTACCCGCGGTCCGAGAACAGCAGCGCCGGCACGTCGCGCCGCTCCGTCGTCGTGCACTCTTCTTGACCCGCACCGCCGGGGAGCGTCGACCGGACGGTGATCTCGCGCACGAAGCGCATTGCGTTGGCGTCCACCTTGCGCGGGTACGGCTTCACGCGCCACTCCTCGGCGACGGGGGCATCGAGGAGGGTGACGGTGCCGCGGGCGCCGTGGACGCGGACGTCGCCGTCGAGCTCGCACCAGTCGATGCGCCGGTTCGTCGCCAGGTCGCACAGCGGCTTCCACTCCCGCCGCGCCGCCGCCACCGGACCTTAATTTCAGACATCAAAAACACGTTGGTTGTTAGTTAGCCATGATCGATCGGAATTAATGATTGAGCCAGAAAGAGAGAAAAGAAAGCAGCCAAAGAATATCTTTTTTCCGCAGACAAGAACATTGTTCACGTAGGACCCTTACCCTACACGACGGACATTATCATCAAAAGCAACGGGAGAAGTCTAGATAGAAATTGGGCTGTCCGTCAGCTATGGGGATGGGAATGACGATGCTACATTGCCCTCCTCTCAAGAAAGCTGAGGATCAGACGTGGGTAAAGCAAAGGGGTGGTCCAGAATAGCAAGCACATTGTTTGGGGCCACTCCAAAATGTGTGTACCCACTCCAAATGCAATCTACATTTTGCAACTGCAGCCAAGATCACTCCAACCAAACCAGTTCCACAATCGGTCTAGAAATCCCAGAGATGAAGACTAAAAGGGAAAAAAAATCGTCTTTTTACCATGGATGAATTAGTAGATGAGGGAGTACCTGTCTGCTTGGCCTCTGGAATACGGGGAATCTGCTGAACCGGAGGAATCTGCTTGGTTTCCTGCTGCTGAGCCGGAGGAATCTGGTGGACAGAAGGAGCAGGGATCGTAGCTGGGTCGGATTGAACCACAGACGGCGATGAGCTGCCATTGTTGCTGCTGATGCTGCTCTTCTTGAGAGAGTTGGCAGCAATAGCGTCCTGCACTTGGAGCTCCTTGTCCTCAAGAACACCTGGTCAAAAAAAAAGCATCTTAAATCATGTATTTCCCATCCCGTGTAGTAAAAAACAGGCAATCTGGGGTCGCTTGGTTTGAATCCTCACCTTGTTCTTGCGTGCTGTTTCCCGGTTCCTCGGACGACAAGGGAGGGAGAAGAGCGCCGCCGCCGCCGGCCGGCTCACCGTCCCTCGCAAAGGTGTCGTCTTTCCTCGTGTTCCCCAGCGACGCACTTTGACCCGAATCTAAAGCGAAAAGGGGGAAGGGGGAGAGAAAAAAAAATGCATCAATCTTTGCCTGGACGTTGCGTGCGAGATTTTGCCGCGTGCGAGCCAGTAGAAGCAGCAAAGAGCTAGTATATGATCTGGCAATGATTCCTGGTTTACCTGTCTCCGAAGAGGGGAGAATCTTGCCGCCGTCGTCTTTGTCCAGAACCTCCGCCTTGCTCCCCAGCTTGGACAGTGCGTCCTCAAGGTCCGGCGTCCCCAAATCTGAACCTGAAGAGGAGGAAGGAAGAACAGACGGGCCGTCAGTCAAACACCTCGGCTGATGCGGCGAACTTGCTAGAAATGTCGGTGGCGGGCACGGACGGAATAACTAACCACCTAATCGCTGCTTGGAGCCGTCGGCGGCTGCGGCCTTCACCGGCGTGCCAATCCCGGCGGCCGCATTTCTGGTCTCGGGGCTGACTGCACACACACAAACACATCGAGATTAATCAGAGCTGCAAGAAGGAAGGGAAGAAGAAGCAAATGCAGCTGGGGGAGGAGGTTGAGCTTACTGAGAGCGATTTGGATGGCGTCGAACTTGGCGGTGGAGAAGTATGCGCAGGTAACGAGGAGGAAGCCGGCGACGAGGCCGATGCCGAAGTTGCGCGGCTCCACCGTGCGGCTCACGGCCTTGAGCAGCTTGTCCGTCTCATGGTGGTGGCCGCCGTAGCCCTTCTTGCCGCCACCCTCCATGGCCGCCTCCTCCTCCTCCTCCCTCTCTCCGGGCAGTTTCGTGCCCCCTCTCTCCCTCTGAGCAGAGTAGAGTCGTGTTGGGGGAGAGTGAGCAAGCAGAGCAGGGGGCAGAGGCGCCGCGCGTATATAGCTAAGCTAACCTCACGTGCTCACAGCGGCAAGAAGAGTAATTGCAGCAGTGCTGTCTGAGACAAGTGTGAGGGCGAGGTGGTGCTTAAAGTTTAATTAGCTACTGAAGTGTACTTACTTATCAACTGACTGGTAATCCAAGCTTAATAACAGCTCATCTCAATAAAAAAAGCTCGAGCCGAGCCGAGGAGCGCGTGTGAAAGAAAGAAGAAGAAGATGGAAACGAGGAAGGGTTGGCTGCCGGTACAAAAACGAAGAAACAGTCGGCGGCGGCATCGGGGCGGTGGTGTCGTGTTGGCCATCTATGGATCCGTCTCCAGTAATCCCTCCCTAACTCGTGGCTTTCTTCCTCCTAGTTTGGCCCGTTTCACCCCGTAAACAGCGGATGGATCGCTGACTAGTATGTGGAACGTGTGCCGCTTGTGCGTCTGACTGGGCTGGAGTCGAGCGAGATCTGGAGGAGCCACCGACGATGCTGCCGGCAATCTCCACCTGATCCCTCCCTCTCGTGATCCATGACGTCCAAGCTAAACTCATCCAGTAATCTCTGTGGAGTACTGCATCAGTAGGGCAACTCCAATGTGCCCATCCATTTGGTCATCCGAGTCTGTCTATTTAGAAAAAATACGGCGCAACCCGCCCACCTAAACGGACCGATATCCGCTTTCTGTTCGCGTGGACCCATTTCCGGCCCAAATTTGAGTAGGGGCCACGTCCGCTCCGAAACCGCGGTGTCCTCCCTGACCTGCCAGTCACTGACACAATCGGCTACTCCTACCCTTTCCTCTAACCTCGCATAAAATCCATGGCAGGCGCCGCTGCCCCCGACAAAACCAGCCTCAGCCCCGCTGCGGTCACCAAGGGCCGAGTCGCCCCGTCCCGCCCTGGTGAAGCCGAAAAAGAGCTCACCCCGGAGTAGAGGGTGGCGGAGACATTGAAGTGGAACAACCGGAGGAAGATGGTCGAAGAGATGTTCGCCGTCAAAGTCGCGCCCTCGATGGCCGTCGCTGCAGATACATAGGCCATCGCCACCAAGGCCAGCACGGCCGCCCTCCTTATTCTACGGTTTGCCCAGGAGGTGGCGGTGGTCCGGGTTGCCTCCGTCGTGGCGACCAGACCGCTTTCTTCGACAAAACCGCCCAGGAACCCATCGACGGCCGTGTTAACATCGCTGCCCCGAAGAAGGAGGAGAGGGAAGAGAGAAAGTTCTGGGAGAGAGAGGAGAATGCGAAGAACTTGTTCGAAATACAGAAGAGGAAGCTCGAGATCGATGAGAAAAATGCCCGTTCTAAAGCCATTAAGTGAAGACAAATGCCAAGTTGGTTGAGCACACGGTACTCACGAGGAGGCCCGAATCATGACGTACTTGAGCACCTGGACCCGAAGAAAAGGGATTGGATTGAGGAGCAAAAGTTTTACGTGGAGCGAGATGATTGATCATCTCAATTGTGTGTTGTGCATGAACTACCGCCCGGGACAGGTGTTGGCCTTGTGCGATTTTTGCATACAATGTTATATGCATGCATGGCACGATATTATTTTGGTATATCAAAAATTGCAATATAGATTTGCTAACTTATTTTGGTGAAATATGAGCAATGAAAAAAATCCGAACAGGACGGACCAAACGGGTCACCGCGTTGGGTGGGGAATACCGGACATGTACCGGAGGCTGTCTGTTTCACGACCGAAATTTGATAAAAATCCGAACAGTTTGAGTTGGCGCGTTGGAGCTGCCCTTTGAAGATGTTGATTTGTAGAGCGGCACAGCGGTAATTAACTAATTATATTCACAGTACGTGCGTTACATATTTTGATGTATGCACGGCCATCTGAATCTCCTCACGAGATACCGTGAGAGAGCGCCTAAGGCACGGCAACGGAGATCCACACGCAGCGTCTGCCGCGTGAGCGACCGGTCCTGGAGCACGGGGACCGCGCTGCGCCGTTCATCCTCGGCTGACACCACTCTGGGTCGCGTTCAACACTCGCTGGCTCGGGATGGCAAAGCTCTTTCCCGATCGATCCACATGGGTTCGTCCGTCCATTGCCGTTCGAGCACTGGGCTACACCCAGGACGTACTTCTCCATGACATCCGCCATGTTTGGTTAGCAGCTTACATGCTAATCTGTAAGCTAAATCCGATCCTAGGATAAAAATTATTATATCATGGTTTTTACAAATAGGTCCTCCAACTCAAGGATTCAAAATTACAATTAGGTCCAAATCTGTACACATAGGTCCATAGAAAGAAATGAAAAAGCAATTAGGTCCACATACACCCCATCGTCTCTGTAGCATGCGGGGGAGCAGCCCGTCGGCGTGCTGACGCGAGGAGGGACCATGCGGGCCTCGCAAGGAGCTGCGAGGAGGCGGTGCTTGGCGACGACGAAGCGGCGTAGGTCGACGCAAGGAGAGGCCGGAAGGAAGCGGCGCGAGGAGGACCAGGAGGTGGCGAGGAAGCGACGCTGGGCGACGCGAGGAGGACCAGGAGGCGGCGGCGCTGGGCTGAGGACCGGGAGGAGGCGGCTGCGGGCTTAGGAGACATCAATTGGTGGGAAGGAGACGGCGAAATGAGGAGGGTTTCAAGAGAAGCTCGGCGGCGTGACGCTCGGGTGGGACCCACGCGTGGGAATTTTTTCGGATGAGCTCGGTGAGCATGCCCCAGATGACAAATACAAGTTACAAAACATCCAAAAGTGGGGTGAGGTGGGAAGTTTTGAGCCCACACAGTCTACGAAACACACCCTCAATCTACTTGTCAATCGATCATGAGAGATTGATGTGTTTGATCAGAGGGAGATCTACTCAAAAATAACTTTATACTTTTTAGCCGATCCGCCAAGTATTTCCATCGTCATCGTGTCCCCGCGGTGTTTCTCAAGATGGACATTGGCTCTGCCATAGAAGCCCAAGATAAAAACACACGCGTATTTCGTTGTTGAATTTGGCTAGATTGGAATGCTAGGACTTGTGATCCAAGGACTTCATCTTTGCAAAAGGTAATTAGTTTGGTGCAAGGAGATTTGACTGGCCAAGTGAGAGTGAGAGCAAGGGAGCAGCTCGATGAAGCTACAAAGCTAGCCGTTGCATTTCCTTCCGGGTCCATTGGACCGTTTTCCGACATGGGCCCTTCCCCGCGCACCGCACGGCACAGGCAAGGGGCCATGTTTCCCTGCTCATCTTCTTCACCTGGATTGCAGCTTACGCAACACTCATTCAGTAATTTATTAACGAACTACCACAACTCGGGTTTTCGGCCGGTTCCCCTGCAAATGAACCGGTCAATTCTCTTCTACTTTTTTAAATAAAATGAGGCAATGTTGCCCGTTTTGTTCAAAAACTACCACAACTGTTGTGATCAAATTCTTGTAGCTGCTGCCACATGGATTCCATGCCGGAATTGTTCGTCGTGTGCTTCCACGTTAACCGGCGTTAGCCGCTGGCAGTTAGTTATCAGTTGCTTTCGATGCATGGGTTCATTCCCTCCTTGGCAGAGCGGTCAGTTCCAGGGAAAGGCCAGATGCTTTGCTTGCTAATCCTGTTCCTTAACCGTCATCATTCTTTCATTCTGCTTTTAGTTGGGCGTAACTAGTCTGTTTTCTTTCCGGAACTAACAACGATGCCCTCTCCGGCCCCTGAACTGATTTGATTAGCAGCTCGGAAACAGAAAACTGGCCAACCGGTCGGTCTTGTCTCATTCATTCTGCAATTGATGGGCCGGATCGCCGGATACTGTAAGAAGAAGAAGAAGAATAAAGTCTGTTTTTTCTCACATGAAAAACAGATAAAATAATATGACAGGTTAATTCAGCTGCGGAGAGAACAGGTGTGCCGACGAAAACCTTTCGCAGGTACATTCGAAACCTTGCAACAAATTTCCCTTGCCAGTGCGTACGGCCATTCCACTGTATATCAGTATATGTATATCCACTCCTGGCCGGCTAACTGAATTTGCCTTTGCCATTTTTGAGATCGGCAAGGACGTTACACACGTAGGTAGAACTGGTTGTTGCTGGACAGAATCAAGAGAGATCAGATCATAGCAGATCGGTGTGGGTAGGTAGGTTCCCAGCCAAGCCAGGAGAAGATCATCATCCTCGTGTGTGGGTAGGCAAATATGTGGCCTTGCATTGTCTTGTTGTATGAACTAGCATGGTGGCCCTCGCAAATGCGAGGGCAATGTCTCAATATGTCTATTAACTTTTTATGGTTCTATAGAAACTTATATTATGCCATTAGAGTTATTGCAGTTCTGTACTCAGCATAAATATCATGGTAAACAAAATATCACTTGAGTGGGAGACATCTTTACTAATTTTCAATTTGTGGGAGAATAGTTGATGAGAACATAAAAAACTTATCAAAGGTATAAATGTCGTGTGCACACGTTGTTATTAGATAAGTACATAGAACTAAATTTAGATAGTGGTCTAGGATTTATTTTTTATTTGATGTTAGTTCGGTGTGAGGTTAAACTCACACTACACTCACCAATGTTTTTATCCATTTCTATATCTTGATGTGTAAATAATAATTTCTCACTCAATGGCGTTTATGTATAGTTAGTAAGATCAATTAGTCAGGGTCTACAGATAATTAAATTTAAGGGATCAAGCGGTTCCACGAATACTATATGTTGCGGTCAGCTGGAAGAATAATTTATCTTTCATGTCATTGGCCAGACAAATTCTTTATTTTTCTAGATTCATCATATGTGCTTCAATTAAAAAAATCTATGTTTTTTTATGAACACATATGAGTGTGATTTTTAATAAAGAAACAATTCAATATACAACACTATGATAATTTGATTCGGCGTGTATATAACCATTTTAAGGTTTCGTTAATTTTGTATTGGAATAACAAATTAATATGCTTGTGTAATTGTAGAGAAACTATATAAAGAAATCTCATCTTATTTCGTGTGAATCTCTACTCCTTGTTACCTCAAATATCAAATATTGACATTTTTATTTCATTCTAACATATATCAACGTTTTGGACAAAGACACATTTCTAAGATTTATAGTTGATTTTTAAATATATTACAAAGTATTGAATTCCATAAATAAAATAAAGTGTGTACTCAAATTTCATGATACAATTTTGTTTAATCTCTACAATCTTCTACAATGTTATATGTACTAAAACGAAGGTTGCGTTATTTTTATCTCTTTTCCACGCTTTTATCAATGCGTTCTACATTCTCATTTGTGTATATTGTTGAATTTATGTAACAAAACTAAGTGGACATCTTAATTAACTTTGTTTAGTATAATTGTGAGTCTTCCGTATATGACATTTGTAAATCTTAGTATCCCGCTGCAAATTTCTCATATATTATAGTTCTAAAAAACAAAGTTAAAATAATTGTGAAATAAATAAAATAATGTTTCTATTTCTTATCTTCTCAATAACATGTTTGTATAATCTAATATAATTTTCGAGAAGAAATTAAGAAACCAACAAAAACTATCCCGAGGCACGCTCGGTAGTTGAATTGTTGTGTGCACTGCTAGTGTAAGTATTTAGCTCTAGGCATCCAAAATTTCATACATATTAATCTGATTTGCCTATGTATTTCTGCTATCCAGGCAACAAACGGTTGGCTTCCATGAGATTGTTTATTGCATACATAATTGGATCTATCACTTGTACAAAAAATAGTAAAATTTGATCTTAATGATGACCACCACGCCACACACTTCAGTTAATAAAGTACCATATTCTTAGTGTATCGCTCCTTAAGTATTTTATGTGTTGTCGATACATCAATTTTCTATGAATTAAACTCAATGGAAAATTTTCTATGTAATAAATTAAACTCAATGGAAAATCAACTCAAAACCTATCTTCAATAGTACATAATCACCGGGGACAACTATCTTAAAAATAGATAGAAGTCCGAGATACATTCTGAAAAGCAATAACTATATGGATATCATTTGACCATGGCATCAGACACAACATTTTATCTTTTTACTAGGTAAAAAGCTTAAGTGAGAAGCCAATTAAATTATATCCACAAATGTATGAATCAACATATATTTTGTCTCTATATTTAGCAATCTAGATCAGAAATTACACAATCCAAAAGTTTACAAATCCACTTAGTAAGTAATGTCAATTTTGATTGCTTGTCAAAATCTATCACTGCATATCCGTCATTAATGTTCTAAATTAATTTTGATTGGTCATGTTCAAAAAAAAAAAATCTCAGATAAATTTGTTTTGTTGCTCATGCTGCTGATTTCAGGGAGCGGGAATCTATGGCTGTGGTCCCGTCGTGAGCTGCTGATTTTTGATTTGCATTCAAATTACGGGCTTATATTCCCGCATCGATTCATACATTTTTATACACAACTGCCTAAATAAATACATTATTTTCTTTGGCTGTCACGTTCTAGCTGTAGGCATTTTAATAATGGACGCAGCTATAGTTCTATGTGGCACGTCACATACTCACGTGTGGAGTCTTTCCCTTACATACCGGAGAAACATTATAGCATGGCGAGACTATTTCTCCAAGTCGATGAATTTGATAAATAAGGATAAAAGAGTTGGATGTGTAGTTCATCCTTGTTTCTTTAACGTGGGAGTCTTTCCTCGTACCGAAGAAATATTAGAGCATGGTGAGACTATATATTGGTCATTTTTTTAAAGTTTCTATATGTTGCACTATTTGTAGTATAAAAATTAATATTGTTCGTCCTTATTTCTTTCCGGTATAGTCCTCATGTTTGCGTATAAACCAAGTTGATTTCGTTGTCTACATGTAGCATGTGCTGGCCAAGTAAACACATTTCCTACCGATCTTAATTTGAAAATGCTTTCCACAAATATATCAGATGCACAACGTATGTGGCAAGGACCGTTTTAAATACTTGTTTGGCTCGGACTGTACAAAAGTAAATCTCGTGAACCAGTGCATGGTTTGGACTCGTTGGACTTGGATCCAACTCATGTGTACGTAGTACACGTGACCTGGTGGACCCACCATATATCCATGCTAATTTGTGTTACGTGTTGGGCCGAAATTGTTGTACTAACTTGAACAGATATATTATATTTGTTACGCAAATCTCACCGGCCGTGATTTAAAGTCTTAGTCATAAATTTTAGATCTAACGACTAATATAATTTAGATGATGTGGCTTAAGGTGGTGGCTCTATTAGCTAACTCATTTTGCTTTTAGTATATAATAGATAGATGCTGTATGCAGCATGAGCAGATCGATCCATGGATACAGTGGTTGGTTGTTGCAACGTCCATTCCTGGAGAGAACGGAACGGGAGAATTTGTGTTGGCCGCACCTGCCCATCGAACCGATCGGTTTCGCCGATGTTAATGGCGACGCCACGGCGTTAGACTGTTCCGGCGAGCCAAGTACACGTCTCCGTCGACGGTAGCAGCGGCCGTGTGCATCTTGTTTCTACTGTTCCGGTGAAGTGTCCATGGTCTCAGTGGCTCAGTGTCACCGGCGCTGGCCGGCTGTGGTCGGACTTGTCGGTCAGAGAGGCCAAGATTGGTTTCGAGATGCTTTGGCTCCACCTGCCTAACTAGCAAGGCATCCTGAGGCGAGGAAATTCAAACCAGCTACGAAATTAACAACGAGTTTAGGAACGACCAGCCTAACAATGCCAGACTTGCATGCCACATTCTCCGCATCTTCGGCCGGCCGTCCACGAAAAATTAGTCAATTTATTCATAACCAAAGTATCTCGATTTCTTCCTTCACAGGGAAGTTTTTTTTAATAAGCATTGTACACACATGAAGTGCTTTCACTAGCAACATACAAACAACCCAGTTTTTCAATAGCTTCACAGAAAACCACCCATTCGATTTATTGGACCTAATGGTAGGGATGTGACAGATGTAAGTGCCACTAGTCGTTGGATCAATATATGTTGCGGTGCACTGGATTCTGTAACATTCCATTTCTAGATATTTTCGTTCACACTAAAGACAAATACTGCCCTAAAAATGACAAGAAATAAATATGATGGGCTACTTAAATGTTAGACAAAGTGTAAGTTTAAAATTGAGTACTAAATTCATAAAATACTTATTTTCATTTAGTTTTAATATAGTGTCAGATTTTACAAATGAAAGATCACATAGTTGAAGATTTAAGAAATATATTAAAATGAAAAAATGTAATTATACATGAATCATATTTTGGAAAAGGCACAAGTGTGTGTTTTATTTTGGAGAAAATTGATGATGTAAAAAATTCAGAAAAATTATCTTCTATTTTGTTTTGAAATAAACATCATAGAGAATATCACATTAGTAACAAAACATTATAATAAGTAACAAACTAATTTAAAATTGGTTTGATGAAAAACGTACTAAAGTGTAAAACTCAAACCGACAATGTCATTAGAAACCGCTTCACCATCTAAACTGGATTAAATTTGAGCTATATTTCCCTTTGCTCTACTCTCGGCAGCTCTAGACTCGTCACTCCCTCCGTTTGTTGAAGGGACGCTGAATATTTCTATTTCAATTGACGTTGCTAACAGTTAGACATCTGGGATGCCGTTGTTTATTTCAGATTGTTTTTATTCTGTGTTGACTTAGAAATAGTCTCGCTTGAGGAAATAGTAGAATGCTGGAAAACATATACGTAGTATATATCATATTTTAGACTTCGACATGCTTTTCAAAATGCAACTTTGGCTTCAAATACTAACAGATAACATTATATGTATAAGTTATAACGACCAACAAAACCTTGCGCTTTGCTAACGAGTGCATGCTTGTTTTCTTTACAACATTGCACATGTTTATCTCGTATCTCTATTATGTTCCGTCTACAACATTGCATGTTCCTATTGTATTTTTTTTACTGCATTCCATGCTTCAAATAAAGTTATACCCGTTAGCCATTCAAAGAATTTAGTAGAACTCATTGTATAAAACAGTAAAATGGTCAAATTATTCGTTTGGATGGAATGTAGAAAAAACACATAAATTGTTTTGACCGTAAAAAACACAGAAAATTGCTGATATTGAAATGGATGTTCAAAGTCCAAGGGGATTGAGGCATAGAAAGTTAATACACATAAATTTGGGTAGCACCATTACTTTTATCCGTCCAAATGCAATCCATAGAAAAGAATTATAAGGATTAGAATCTTACAAAAATCAGACGAAATTTCTGGAATCGAAAGAGGCAATGTTTTCTTTGTCTTCCACGTGGGAGCCTTATCGTGTGTGAATGACCGAAGCCATCAAAGTTGATCGTCCCGCGTTCATCCATCCGTTCAATTAGCTAATATAATTCTTTGTCTATACGTGGAATATTGGTTTGCGTTAAGGCTGCCAAGTGAGCGCGAGAGGAAAGGAGGAGCTCGATCAAGCTCGAAAGCTAGCCGTTGGATCCTTTGTTTCCTTCCGTGCCCGTTGGACCGTTTCCGACATGAGCAACGGCGGAGGCAGGGGGGACCAGCAGGGGCCCTGGCCCCCCCTAACAACACTGATTTCTTACTAAAAAAATTCAAACAGTGTATATTTAGAAAAATTTACTTAAGCTGGCCCCCCCTAATCTCCAAATTTAACCAATCCTGCCTCCGCCAGTGGACATGAGCCCTTCCCCGCGCACCGTACGCCACAGGCAAGGGGCCATGCATGTTTCCCTGCTCATCTTCTTCACCTGGATTGCAGCTTACGCAACACTCATTCAGTAACAAATTAACTGACTACGTACCACAAGTGTTGTGATTAAATTCTTGTAGCTGCTGCCACCTGGATTGCATGCAGGAACGGTTCGCCGTGTGCTTCCACGTTAACTGGCAGTTAGTTATCAGTTTCAGGGAAAGGCCAGATGCTTTGCTTGCTAATCATGTTGCTTAATCGACATTATTCTATCTCGTTCTGCTTTTAGTTGGGGGCTAGTCCGTTTTCTTTCCGGGATTAACGTTGCCCTCTCTCTGGAGAGATTAAGGATGTCCGGTGCCTGGACTGATTTAATTAGTAGTAGCTTCGAAACAGAAACCTGGGCAACCTGTCGGTCTTGCCTCATTCATTCTACATGTTTTTCTCACATGAAAAACAGAGAAAATAATATGATGGGTTATTTCAGCCGTGGAGAGAACAGAGGGAGTTCCGGCAGAAACCTTTCGGAGGCACATTCGAAACCTTGCGAGAAATTTCCTTTGCCGGTGTCTGCACCAAGAACCGGCCAGTGCAAATGTGCAACGAATACTGCACATCTCACATCTGTATATGTACATATACGACAACTGCCCTCCTGGCTCCTAGCCGGGGCCGGCTGCTGCATTTGCCGTGCCATTTTTAGGATCGACAGACACGGACCACATGGACGTAGGTAGAGCTGGTTGTTGCTGTCACCTTTGTTCATTGCCCTAGAGAAGCAAACAAGGTTGCTTATGAGTTAGCAAAGGATAGTTTTTTAAACAGGAAATCCTGTAGTTGGGCGTCTGAGGTCCCAGATTTTATTGTAAGGAATCTGATAAACGATGTAACTGTGTTGAATTCTTAAAACATCAAATTTTAGACGCACTCTTTTCCTTACCAGGGCACCTAATGGGACTGAAAGGTTTTTAATGAGGCGACTTGCTAGCTTAATATATGAGGGTTTAAATTTCAAAAAAAAAGGTAGAGCTGGTTGTTGCTGAACGGAATCAAGAGAGATCAGATCGTAGCAGATCATATCAGATCGGTGTGAGAGTATAAGCTAGGAGAAGATCATCGCAGCAACATGATACTTGTACACAAGAACGCAGCGATGATGCGTGAGAGTCGTTTCCAACAAAAGATGATGCGTGCGTGCGTCGGATCGATCGATGGATACAGTGGTTGGTGGTTGCAACGTCTATTCCTGAAGAGAACGGAACGAGAGAATTAGTGTTGGCCGCACCTGCGCATCGAACGATCGGTTTCGCCGATGTTAATGGCGACGGGCACTCGTCTTTTCCGACTGTAGCTAGAACCGAGGCTAGGTAGAGAGTTCCGGTGAAATATTAACTTTCTATATTCTGTAACATTCCATTTGTAGATATTTCCAATCGCATTGAAGACAAATACTACCCTGAAAATGATAAGAAATATATATGATGGACTACTTAAATGTGACGCAGTGTAAGTTCAATATTGAGTACTAAATTCATAGAATATCCTCTAACAGCTATTCATTTATTTTCATTTAGTTTGAATATTGTGTCAGATTTATAAATAAAAGATCACACAGTTGATGATTTAAAATAAAAAAAAATTATTGATACAATACTAATATTTTGCAAAAGAAACAAATATATGTCTTATTTTGGAGAAAGATGATGTAAAATTTTCAGAAATTGTACTGTATTTTGTTTTGAAATAAACATCGTAGAGAATATGACATTATTAACAAAACAATAAAAAAAAAGTAGCAAATCTAGCGTGAATTATTTGCATGCTGAATATGTGATATTACATTGGTTAACTGGCATTTTTCTTTGAGATTGTCAATCTTATCCACTTTTTGACTTTGCTCCACACAGATGAAGGTCAGAGTTTCAGATGTTTTTTATACTCTGTGTCGACAACTCGACATAAGATAACATAGCTTCGACTTTTGCTAAATTGCAAGAAAGATATAAGTTAGCAACTAATACAATAATTTCAGTGAACAACTTTCAAACTGCACGAGTTTCAATACAATGTTTTCAAGCACAATAATAAAATAATATATACCAATACCTGTAGGAAGTTAGGTGCATGGATAATCTCAGTAACTTAAGGGTGTGTTCGTTTTTTGGATCAAGTGGAATGGAATGGAACCATTCCATTCCACTGTCATGGAACCGTTCCATTTCTGTGTTCTTTTTGGACAAAAAATTGTCACGGAACCGTTCCATTCTTGTGTTCTTTTCTGGGATGGGTGGAATGGAATCAGAACGGCATCAAACTCGATTAATTATTTCCTAATCTAGATTAATTATTGCTAAACTTAATTAATTATTGCTAAACTTGATTAATTATTTCTAAACTTAAGTAATTATTCCTAATCAAGATTAATTATAATTAATCTTGATTAATTAATTAATCTTGATTAATTATTGCTAAACTTGATTAAATTAGAGTTAATCGCCCAGAGGCACTGTGCAATTCCACCCCGTCCGGCCGAATCGGCCGGACCGGTCGGTTCGGCATATTGAGGGAATATTCCCTTTTCTGGAACCACTCCATTCCACTCCATCCCAGAAAAGAACGCAAAAATGGGTTCTGGATTCCATTCCATTCCATCCCGTTCCAAAAACGAACACACCCTAAATCTCACAACTTTGCAGACCATTTGCAGCTCAAAAGGAATCTGAGAACATTGCAGAATTAAATCACGGAACTAACTAAGCTAATTCGATATAATTCATCAGATGATTTCAGAATTTCCACTTCCGAGAAAATAATACTAAATGGAAGAACTGTCTGAATCAAGGACAAATACAAAGTTGACCTAATAATTTACGCAGCATACAAAGAGCACAGCACCTCATACGACGATACACAACAATGATGCAAGCGGGAGAGTGTAACATCCCAAAAATATTAATCAATATTGTTATTCCAAAAAAATGAGAGCCAACAAAAACTTTTGTTAAATATTATGTGTTGTCTGCAAAATATTGCTTGTGGTAATTAATTCTTGTTGCTTGTGTTATTTATTCTTGCTAATTATGTTGTTTGCTCTAAAATAAAAACAAGAAGAAAAGAAAAGAATTGAATTAGCAAAATAAAGCAAGAAAAATAAAAGTGACAATTGTGTCACACAAATTCTCCAAGAGGAGAAACAAATATGGTTTCAAACAAAATTGAGAGGAGAAGTTATATAAACTCTCCCATTTTTATTCCTATAACTTTTCCCTCTCAAAAATTTAATTTAAAAACCTAAATTTAAATTCTATTTACCTTCTTTACTAAATTCAAATCACAAAGTGTGCTATGTTGCACTTGTCCCATGAAATGCAACACAGCACCACAAATACCTATACATATTTATGAAGCAAAGTATGAAATTAAAATTCAGAAATTCAAATTCAAATTTGGCTTAAGCATTTCATCGAACACATTGCAGTCATGCACTGTGTTCTTCCCCATTTCATCCAACCCGAAGATCAATTGATCAAATTCGGGTGTTGTTCGTCGAATTGATGCTGGCAACCTCTTTCTCTCCTCTCCCCGAACTCGCCGCGCTCAAGAAATCGAAGAGGGGAGGATGGCGTCGACGAGAAGCGTCGGAGGGGACACGCTCCGGCGAGCACGCGCCATGTCGCGCAAGTGGCCGTGGCGTGGCGATGCCGCGTTGCTCAGCTCCGTGCCCCCCCTCTCTCTCCCTCACCTCGCTGCCCCCTCTCTGGCCGCACCGCAGCCCGCAGGAACCCGCCCCGCCGGAGTGACGCCGTGTGCAGTGCGCGCCGCGCACCGCCCGAGCGTTCCCTGGCCGTCCCACTCGCGAGCACGCTCCGCTCGTCGACACGCACTCGACCTTGCTCCCTGCCACTCCCACATCGTAGCCGCACCTCCACCGCCCCTACGGCGAGAGCACGTCGCCCCTGGAACCCTCCTGCGCCCGGACCACCATGGACCCGTGCTCGCCGTTAAATACCCCATCCCGCGCCAGAGCTCTCCACACCCCGCACCACTGCCTTCAACCCTCTCCACTCCTCTGTGCACCGCCAGGAGGGCGGAGCCACTCCCTCGAAGCTCCAGTTGCCCGTGAGCTTCCTCGACGCTCCGCCGTGTCCGAGGTAGACGAAGCACACGGCCGTGCCGTGCTGCTGCCCCATTCCCCTCTCTGACCCCTGCACTTTGCTCACCATGGACAGCGCCCTCACCGCCGCCTTTTCCTCGATTGTTTCGTGCACCAGAGCGCCCGCAGGAGCTTGCCGGAGATCGTGGCCGTGCCGTGGAAGTCCGACGCGTCGCCATCGCCGCTGCAGCCCTCCCCAGCAAGTACAACTCGCACCACCGCCTTCCTCGAGCCTCCGCAGTTCTCCAGCACCTTCCCCGAGCCTTCCCAAGCCCTCTAGGTGAGCTTCCCGTGCACCTCGCCGTCGCCGGAGCTCCGGCGTCGCCGTTGTCCTGTCGACGATGAACTCGAGCTCCAGGAGCCGTTGGATCTAGATCCAACGGTAACTTACCGCTTCGGTTACGCGTTAGGCTGACGGGCTGACCCCACCCGTCAGCATTTTATTCAATTCCCAGCGCACACTGAGTCACTGACTCGTGGACCCCACCTGTCATACTTTTCGACATTATCCAGAGCAATTAGATTTTCAAATTTAGTTTCTCTGGAAATTTCAATACTGGACCCAACTTAGAAAATCAATATCTCAAGATTTAGGAATCCAAATAAATCAAACTCAATTGTTCTGGAAAGCTTATGAAATTGTTTAACCAACCCAATTGGTCTCATGTCATTTAAATAAAAGTTAAAAAGTATTATTGAAAATGCCACAGAAGGTTTAAAATCTAAACTTGTTTGTTTCTGATACTCTGTTAGTCCAATTAATTCCAAACCAATTTTGCTAGCTTAGTACTGCCTTGTATTAGCTCCCCTAATTTTGGTAGAATTAATTAAGCAATATTAATTGTTGACTTTAAGATAAACCCTTCTGGACTAAAACAAACAAATATGTTTATTGGTTGACCCAAATGAGTTAGGACCAATTTTGTTAGCTCACATATAGCCATGTTTAGTTACCCCTAAAAGGGTTTAATTTTTGGAGAAATAGAATTTAAATGGTAGCTAAAACTTGATTATTAAGCTACTGGATTCAATCCAATGTGTAGGGAGTTTGGTAACTCCAAATGATCCAATTCAAATTGGGTTGTCTTCTACACATCAGTAGCTTTCTATAGAAGTTTAGTTTGTATTTTTGTGACCAACAGAACTTAAGTTGTGGATTTAAACATGAATAACTAGTTTCTGCCATAATTTGGACTTAAATAAATAATGTTTAATTCAAATATTTTGAAACCAAATTGTGTGGTTGATGTGGGCAGTAGCTAATTGTGATGTTTGTGATTGATATGTTGTGATGCTTGCTTGAGTAGTTTAGTAATTGTTTGCATTGCTTGTTTAACGTTTAGACGAGAACGTTGCCGGAGTCTACGAGGAGGGGGAATTCTCTGATCATCAAGCACAAGAACCCGAGAACTTTGCCGAGCAAGGCAAGCTATTCCCTGAGCTTGCACCTAAATACATATGCATCTACTTTCATAACATGTTTTACTCTCAAAGCAAGTTTATAAAACCCATTTCAAAAATATATGGATACTATTTTGCCACCCTATGTAGTAGCTTATATAAAACTTTAGGATGGGAAAACAATGTTGTTTATTCAAAACTCCTTTAAAAAGACTTGTGTGGTGATGGAACACCGAGATGTCGGTGTGGAAGTAAAGAAGTGGAGAATGGTGATGTTTATGAAAAATGCACATTGTGTCCTAGTACTATGACAACCAATCATACCCTGTGCGACCACATCTACCCACATATGGGAAAGGGCGTAGTCATATAATTTGCTCATATTAGTATGGGATGCCTCAACAACGAGGATGACCTCGTTCCATGAGGGGATGGTTTGGTGACCTACCCCTGACCTGGGTCCTAACACGATGGTGGGAGGATTGAAGGGTTCGCTCGCCGGGCAGAACTACGAGTCCTCACACTTAGGTTTCCCGACGGGGAATCTGGACTGGGTGTTGATGGAAAGGATGATAAATTCGTAGCGGTAGGGTCCTATACTAGCATGAGCAAAGGACAGGCTATGGTCGGCGGCTTACTTCGCATACACCTTGTATGGCGAGACGTGGCAGACACGATGAGTTGCCGGATGGATGGGGGAAAAGCGTGCTACCTCTGCAGAGTGTAAAACTATTCGAATAGCCGAGTCCTCGGATATGGACAGTTGGGAGGCTGTCCTAGACCATGTGCAAGTTTTTGGAAAAGCTTTTAAGTTTAAAAGAAATTGAAATGGTGATGGTGTTACACAGCTATACCAAATGAAGTGGTATGAGTTGTGGGAATAAATGGACTATGGTGAGCCATGGTCATGAAAAGGAGGAGTTTTTGAGAAACAAAATGAGATGGTGACTTCTTTCAAAGATGGTTATAAAACTCTTCTTACCTTTTTCAATAAAGATATAGAGATGTTTTAAAACAAATAAAAGTGCATACTCATGTTGGGGTAGTTTGCGAGTACATTCAAATGTACTCATATTGGTTTCGTCCCTGGCTATTGTCCTAGCCAGACTACGAGGAGGAGCACTACGCCGAGCAGGAATATGGCGACTTCTACGCAACTAAGGATCTCCACAAGTCAGCTGCCTGTCGGGTCGTCATCGTTAGAATATGATGTCTACTACGCCGTAGCTTCCGCTGATATTTTGGTTTGGCCCATGAAGGCACCTATGTAAGAACTTGGTCTAAATGACCATTTATGTAAGACTTTTTATTCGGTACTGTAATGGATGTAAACTTTGGTATCCAATTCGGATTATGTGCAACGACAGACTGATCACGGGATCGTTGTGTTAAGCATAATCGGGTATTTCGGACAGCTAGTCCGGGGTCCCCACAGACTTGGTATCAGAGCCATCCTGACTTTAGGAAACCTTAGTTAGCATGGTCGTTTGTCAAATGTTACAAAAGATGAATTTCTAAAAAGAAAGGAATGAAGTATTTTCGAAAATTGCTTATCTCCAATCCTCTTACTTATGCAAAATTTTACTCTCATTAAATATTACATTTTCCTTGTATCCCTAAAATTTTGCACACCTCTCATTAAGTTTAAAATTTGACTCACTTGTTGCCCTACTATATTAAAATTTTGATACACTTGTCACCTAACTAACTTAAAATTTTGTTAAAATTGTAGATGGCGCTCCATTGGACCGAGTTCGTTCAGCTGGAGAAGGACAGCAAGTTGACGTTTGAGAGGGACTTGTTCGAGTTGACCAAGCTGTTAGGTCGCCCCGCTCCAGAGTTTGAGGGAGCTCAGATTGACGTTCACGGTGTCGGAAGGCTGAGCTGGCTCATCAGGTCGTCAGTTCGCAGGAACATCAAGTCTCCCAGTTCCCGGACGCTGTCTTCACCACCAAGGAGGCCACCTGGGTTGATGGTCTCTGTACTGCTACACAGAGGATGCTAGCCCGACTTTGTGAGGAGCACAAGGCGGAGTTAGTAGACTCCCGTTTCCGGTTCTACGGGAGGCGCAACTGCGATGGACACCCTACTCCTTCACCTTACCACCCGATGTTTGGGAGCTACATCATGGACATGGAGATCTTACTTCAGTGCACTCAGGATGATCTGTTGCGCACTAGGATTCAGCTTCACTTTGATCGCGAGTCGCTCGTTGAGCTTCGCGAGAACGAGGAGAAGCTGATGGAGGAGAAGGTCGCTCTTCTCGGAAGAGGGCCCAGCTGAGGAGGACCATCGTGAAGCTCGCAAGAAGGTGGCAGAGCAGGACCAGCTGATCGAGGATCTAGAGCACCATACTGACGAGATGGAGGAGGAGGGCGAGGATCTCCGCAAGGAGAACAACGCTTTCCTCAGTGACGATGATGACTTCGTGGAGGAGATGGATTGTGAGGAGGAGATGATGAGGAGGAGTTAGTTGACGAGGAGGAGGAGCCACTCGAGCCAGTTCTCGAGGACGAGGAGGAGGATCCCGAGGAGCCAGCCTACCAGTCAGATGCTGACGTGTTAGAGCTGGAGGTTCCACCTCAGTAGGCGAGTGACTTGATCACTACCGCAGGATTAGGTTGACCCCCATAGCTAGTCAGTCGAAGTAGTGGTTCTTTTGGAAACCAGATGCTATGTTGTAAGCTTGGTGTTGTAAGCTTAATGTTGTTGTGAACTCCTTGATGTTGTTTGTGAAATATAAGTATGTTTGTTTGTTAAATCTGTGTGAATATTTTCATATAAATCTTAAATTAACCACTTGAGAGATCGTCTTTTCCCTTAGTCGAACTTTTCTTGCCTTGTCTCTTATACCCGGTGTGCTTCAGGATGCCGCCCCGTCGCGACAATACGGGAGGATCAGGATCAGCACCACCACCACCGGACCCAACCCCCGCCCAACTTCTCGCGCTTATCATGGAGGAACGTGAGAATGCCCGGCAGGAGCGCCAGGCTCATCTCGTTGCCCTACAACAACTCGCAGCCGCTTACAACAACAACAACAATAACAACAACAACAACAACAACGGTGGTAATGGCAATGGCAATGAGAACCAGCGATCTACCTTAGGCGATTTCCAGAAGACCAACCCACCCACCTATTCCAAGGGACTTCACCCACTGGAGGCCGATGATTGGCTTCGCACCATCGGCAACAATCTGGAAGTTGCTGCTGTGGGAGAAAATGAGAAAGTGTTGTATGCAACCCACTATCTCGCTGGACCTGCAAGAGCTTGGTGGGAAACTACCAAGGCTCTCCAGCAAGCTGGTCATGTCATCGACTGGGCTGAGTTCCAGGAGAAGTTCCGCAAGAAGCACATTCCCTATGGACTCATTGAAGGAAGAAGGATGAGTTCCGTAAGCTGAGGCAGGGAAGTAGAGATGTGGTCGGTTATCTTGAGGATTTACCGACTTATCTCGGTATGCTCCTGATGACACCGACAAAGAAGAGAAGAAGATGGAGCGTTTCATGAGTGGACTTCATGATGAACTGCAGTGTGCTCTGGTTATCCATGACTTCCGTGATCTGGAGTCACTTGTGGACAAAGCCATCCAGCTGGAGACCAAGCGCAAGTCTATGTATGAAGGTCGCAAGAGGAGGATGAATGCTCAGGAAGGTTCGAGCAGCCAGAAACCTCGTATCTTTCAGCAGAACCCCAGGCCTGCCTATCGTCCACCCCAAGCACCACGCCCCAATTTCCCTAACCGCCCAAACAACTTCAACCGCCCCAATGACAATAACCGTTCTGGAGGAAACTTCAATAATTCAATCTCCGCCCCAAGGTTGTCTGCTTTGAATGCGGCGCCCCAGGACATTACTCCAGAGAATGCCCCAATCCCAAGAAGCCTGTCCAGCGCCCCAATGCACCTGCACCGAACAATGGTCAGGCCGCAATGGAAATGGTAATGGCAAGAATGCCGCACCCCGCGGGAATGTTGCTGTTGTCAGAGGCCGTCTGCACCACATCAATGCTGAAGAGGCTGAAGAAGCGCCAGATGTTGTGCTGGGTACGTTCCTTGTCAACTCAGTACCTGCAACTGTTCTGTTTGATTCTGGTGCCACCATTCGTTTATTACCAAAGAGTTTGTTTCTAAGGGAGGTTTAGTCGGGAGTCTTTTACCCAAACCAATGTTGGTACAAACCCCAGGACTGTTAGCCAAAACCAACCAGATGTGTTCCGAAACCCCCATAGAAATTGGAGGAGGAAGGTTTGCAGCCGACCTAATTATCTTAGGAAACCAAGGCATAGATGTTATTCTTGGAATGGATTGGTTAGCCAAGTATCACGGTCGTATTGACTGTGCCCGAAGAGCTGTTTCTCTCACTTCTGATGATGGAGTTGAAGTGGAGTATGCATCTGAGACCAGCCAGACCAGACCCGGATGCCATGAGAGCATAGCTCGACCGCCCTAGATGAGATCCGTGTTGTTCACCTGTTCAAGGATGTGTTCCCAGAAGAATTGCCTGGTATGCCGCCAGACCGGGATATTGAGTTCATAATTGAGCTTATCCCAGGGACATCCCCCATATCCCAAAAGCCTTATCGGATGAATCCGGAAGAACTGGTGGAGTTGAAGAAGCAGTTGGCTGATATGCTAAGCAAAGGTCTTGTCCGCCCAAGCGCTTCACCATGGGGATCACCCATTATTTTTGTGGACAAGAGAGACGGTACCACACGCCTGTGTGTGGATTATCGCAAGCTGAATGACGTGACCATTAAAAACAAGTACCCTCTTCCCAAGATCGAGGATCTGTTCGATCAAATGAACGGAGCCCGAGTCTTTTCAAAGATCGATCTTCGGACAGGTTACCATCAGTTGAAGATCCGAGAGACAGACATTCCCAAGACCGCCTTCACCACCCGTTACGGTTTGTTTGAATATACCGTGATGTCCTTTGGTCTGACCAATGCCCCAGCCTATTTCATGAATCTCATGAACAAGATTTTCATGGAGTACCTCGACAAGTTCGTGGTAGTTTTCCTTGATGACATCCTTATTTATTCCAAGACCGAAGAAGAACATGCTGAACACCTGCGTCTAGTTTTGGAGACCCTCCAAGAGCACCAGCTGTATGCCAAGCTTAGCAAGTGTGAGTTTTGGCTCAGTGAAGTGGCATTTCTTGGACATATTGTATCCGCTGGAGGAATTTCTGTTGACCCTGAGAAGATACAAGCCATTCTTGACTGGTTATCCCCAACCAATGTTTTTGAAATCCGAAGCTTTCTCGGACTTGCCGGTTATTACCGCAAGTTCGTTGAAGGATTTTCCAGTATAGCCAAACCTCTGACCCAACTGTTGAAGAAGGACAAGAAGTTTGAATGGACTCAGAAATGTGAGGATAGTTTCCAAGAACTGAAGAAGAGACTAACCTCAGCCCCAATTTTATTATGCCAGACGTCACCCAGAGTTTCGACGTGTATTGCGATGCATCACGCCTCGGACTTGGTTGCGTTCTGATGCAAGAAGGCAAAGTTGTGTCGTATCTGTCCCGGCAGTTGCGACCGCATGAAGAGAATTACCCAACTCATGACTTGGAGTTAGCTGCTGTAGTCTTTGCTCTTAAGAAGTGGCGTCCCTATCTTGCGGGACATCGCTGTGAGATCTATACGGATCATAAGAGCTTGAAGTATATTTTCACCCAGAAGGAGTTGAACCTGCGACAGAGGAGATGGATGGAATTAATCAAGGATTATGATATTGGAATCCATTATCACCCTGGAAAGGCTAATGTAGTTGCCGATGCCCTTAGTCGCAAACCTTGCACCCTGAATGCCCTGATCCAAGCCGAACAGCCAGCCTTGTTCAAAGAGTTCGAAGATTTGGACTAGAACTTGTTAGCCATGGTTATCTCGCCAATTTAGAGTTAACCCCAACCCTGATGGATCAAATCAAAGAAGCCCAAAAAGACCATGAAAGCATTGAAGGAATTAGGAAGAAGATTTCCCTCGGCAAAGCACCCGGTTTTACCGAAGATGCTGAAGGAGTACTGAAATTCAATGACCGTATCTGTGTGCCCAATGTCACGGAACTTAAGGAGTTAATCCTAAAAGAGGCCCATGAGACCCCTTATTCAATCCACCCCGGCGGAACCAAAATGTACCAAGACCTTCGAGAAAGATTTTGGTGGCATGGAATGAAGCGAGAGATTGGTTCTTTCGTAGCCAAGTGTGATATCTGTCAGCGAGTCAAGGCTGAACATCAGCGGCCCGCTGGATTGCTTCAACCTTTAAAATTCCCGAGTGGAAGTGGGATGAGATTGGAATGGATTTTATTACCGGACTTCCAAGATCCAACCGAGGCCATGATTCAATCTGGGTCATCGTTGATCGACTGACCAAGGTTGCTCATTTTATACCCGTCAAGACCACTCACAATGGAGCCCAGTTAGCAGACCTGTATATTTCCAGAATAGTAAGCCTGCATGGTGTGCCTAAGAAGATTGTATCCGATAGAGGCACGCAATTCACCTCAAGATTCTGGAAATCCCTTCATGAAGCCCTCGGAACCAAGTTAGCATTTAGCACCGCTTATCATCCCCAGACCGATGGCCAAACTGAGCGAGTGAACCAGATATTGGAGGACATGCTTCGTGCATGTGTTCTATCCTATGGTTCCAAGTGGGAAGATTGTCTTCCGTTTGCAGAATTCTCGTACAACAACAGTTATCAGTCAGTCTGCAAATGGCCCCTTTTGAAGCCCTTTACGGCAAGAAGTGTCGTACACCCCTGAATTGGTCCGATACCGGAGAAGGCAAATTGTTTGGACCAGATACCCTCCGAGAAGCTGAAGAGCAAGTTCAGCTTATTCGTGAACGCCTCAAAACTGCCCAGTCCCGTCAGAAGAGTTATGCTGACACCAAGCGCCGTGACCTCACTTCAGTGTCGGAGATCATGTTTATCTCCGAGTGACACCCCTTAAAGGAATGCAGCGTTTCCATGTCAAAGGAAAGTTAGCGCCAAGGTATATTGGACCCTTCAAGGTCATTGCTCGTCGAGGAGAAGTATCCTATCAGCTGGAGTTACCCCAGGAGTTAGGAGATTACCATGATGTCTTCCACATTTCCTTGCTCCGGAAGTGTCTTGAAGTTCCTGACCAGCCTGATGTTTTCAAAAACATCGACCACCTCTCCATCGACCTGAACCAAGACCTGACTTATCGCGAAAGACCCCTCAAATTCTCGAAGAAGATGTTCGTGTTACCCGAAGACGTGCGATCAAGTTTTACAAAGTCCAGTGGACTAACCACTCTGAAGAAGAAGCAACTTGGGAACGCGAAGACTATCTTCGAAGTGAATTTCCAGACCTCTTTAGTACCCAGGCCTAGCAAATCTCGGGACGAGATTTATTCTAAGGGGGGAAGGATTGTAACATCCCAAAAATATTAATCAATATTGTTATTCCAAAAATGAGAGCCAACAAAAACTTTTGTTAAATATTATGTGTTGTCTGCAAAATATTGCTTGTGGTAATTAATTCTTGTTGCTTGTGTTATTTATTCTTGCTAATTATGTTGTTTGCTCTAAAATAAAAACAAGAAGAAAAGAAAAGAATTGAAATAGCAAAATAAAGCAAGAAAAATAAAAGTGACAATTGTGTCACACAAATTCTCCAAGAGGAGAAACAAATATGGTTTCAAACAAAATTGAGAGGAGAAGTTATATAAACTCTCCCATTTTTATTCCTATAACTTTTCCCTCTCAAAAATTTAATTTAAAAACCTAAATTTAAATTCTATTTACTTCTTTACTAAATTCAAATCACAAAGTGTGCTATGTTGCACTTGTCCCATGAAATGCAACACAGCACCACAAATACCTATACATATTTATGAAGCAAAGTATGAAATTAAAATTCAGAAATTCAAATTCAAATTTGGCTTAAGCATTTCATCGAACACATTGCAGTCATGCACTGTGTTCTTCCCCATTTCATCCAACCCGAAGATCAATTGATCAAATTCGGGTGTTGTTCGTCGAATTGATGCTGGCAACCTCTTTCTCTCCTCTCCCCGAACTCGCCGCGCTCAAGAAATCGAAGAGGGGAGGATGGCGTCGACGAGAAGCGTCGGAGGGGACACGCTCCGGCGAGCACGCGCCATGTCGCGCAAGTGGCCGTGGCGTGGCGATGCCGCGTTGCTCAGCTCCGTGCCCCCCCTCTCTCCCTCTCACCTCGCTGCCCCCTCTCTGGCCGCACCGCAGCCCGCAGGAACCCGCCCCGCCGGAGTGACGCCGTGTGCAGTGCGCGCCGCGCACCGCCCGAGCGTTCCCTGGCCGTCCCACTCGCGAGCACGCTCCGCTCGTCGACACGCACTCGACCTTGCTCCCTGCCACTCCCACATCGTAGCCGCACCTCCACCGCCCCTACGGCGAGAGCACGTCGCCCCTGGAACCCTCCTGCGCCCGGACCACCATGGACCCGTGCTCGCCGTTAAATACCCCATCCCGCGCCAGAGCTCTCCACACCCCGCACCACTGCCTTCAACCCTCTCCACTCCTCTGTGCACCGCCAGGAGGGCGGAGCCACTCCCTCGAAGCTCCAGTTGCCCGTGAGCTTCCTCGACGCTCCGCCGTGTCCGAGGTAGACGAAGCACACGGCCGTGCCGTGCTGCTGCCCCATTCCCCTCTCTGACCCCTGCACTTTGCTCACCATGGACAGCGCCCTCACCGCCGCCTTTTCCTCGATTGTTTCGTGCACCAGAGCGCCCGCAGGAGCTTGCCGGAGATCGTGGCCGTGCCGTGGAAGTCCGACGCGTCGCCATCGCCGCTGCAGCCCTCCCCAGCAAGTACAACTCGCACCACCGCCTTCCTCGAGCCTCCGCAGTTCTCCAGCACCTTCCCCGAGCCTTCCCAAGCCCTCTAGGTGAGCTTCCCGTGCACCTCGCCGTCGCCGGAGCTCCGGCGTCGCCGTTGTCCTGTCGACGATGAACTCGAGCTCCAGGAGCCGTTGGATCTAGATCCAACGGTAACTTACCGCTTCGGTTACGCGTTAGGCTGACGGGCTGACCCCACCCGTCAGCATTTTATTCAATTCCCAGCGCACACTGAGTCACTGACTCGTGGACCCCACCTGTCATACTTTTCGACATTATCCAGAGCAATTAGATTTTCAAATTTAGTTTCTCTGGAAATTTCAATACTGGACCCAACTTAGAAAATCAATATCTCAAGATTTAGGAATCCAAATAAATCAAACTCAATTGTTCTGGAAAGCTTATGAAATTGTTTAACCAACCCAATTGGTCTCATGTCATTTAAATAAATTTAAAAAGTATTATTGAAAATGCCACAGAAGGTTTAAAATCTAAACTTGTTTGTTTCTGATACTCTGTTAGTCCAATTAATTCCAAACCAATTTTGCTAGCTTAGTACTGCCTTGTATTAGCTCCCCTAATTTTGGTAGAATTAATTAAGCAATATTAATTGTTGACTTTAAGATAAACCCTTCTGGACTAAAACAAACAAATATGTTTATTGGTTGACCCAAATGAGTTAGGACCAATTTTGTTAGCTCACATATAGCCATGTTTAGTTACCCCTAAAAGGGTTTAATTTTTGGAGAAATAGAATTTAAATGGTAGCTAAAACTTGATTATTAAGCTACTGGATTCAATCCAATGTGTAGGGAGTTTGGTAACTCCAAATGATCCAATTCAAATTGGGTTGTCTTCTACACATCAGTAGCTTTCTATAGAAGTTTAGTTTGTATTTTTGTGACCAACAGAACTTAAGTTGTGGATTTAAACATGAATAACTAGTTTCTGCCATAATTTGGACTTAAATAAATAATGTTTAATTCAAATATTTTGAAACCAAATTGTGTGGTTGATGTGGGCAGTAGCTAATTGTGATGTTTGTGATTGATATGTTGTGATGCTTGCTTGAGTAGTTTAGTAATTGTTTGCATTGCTTGTTTAACGTTTAGACGAGAACGTTGCCGGAGTCTACGAGGAGGGGGAATTCTCTGATCATCAAGCACAAGAACCCGAGAACTTTGCCGAGCAAGGCAAGCTATTCCCTGAGCTTGCACCTAAATACATATGCATCTACTTTCATAACATGTTTTACTCTCAAAGCAAGATTTATAAAACCCATTTCAAAAATATATGGATACTATTTTGCCACCCTATGTAGTAGCTTATATAAAACTTTAGGATGGGAAAACAATGTTGTTTATTCAAAACTCCTTTAAAAAGACTTGTGTGGTGATGGAACACCGAGATGTCGGTGTGGAAGTAAAGAAGTGGAGAATGGTGATGTTTATGAAAAATGCACATTGTGTCCTAGTACTATGACAACCAATCATACCCTGTGCGACCACATCTACCCACATATGGGAAAGGGCGTAGTCATATAATTTGCTCATATTAGTATGGGATGCCTCAACAACGAGGATGACCTCGTTCCATGAGGGGATGGTTTGGTGACCTACCCCTGACCTGGGTCCTAACACGATGGTGGGAGGATTGAAGGGTTCGCTCGCCGGGCAGAACTACGAGTCCTCACACTTAGGTTTCCCGACGGGGAATCTGGACTGGGTGTTGATGGAAAGGATGATAAATTCGTAGCGGTAGGGTCCTATACTAGCATGAGCAAAGGACAGGCTATGGTCGGCGGCTTACTTCGCATACACCTTGTATGGCGAGACGTGGCAGACACGATGAGTTGCCGGATGGATGGGGGAAAAGCGTGCTACCTCTGCAGAGTGTAAAACTATTCGAATAGCCGAGTCCTCGGATATGGACAGTTGGGAGGCTGTCCTAGACCATGTGCAAGTTTTTGGAAAAGCTTTTAAGTTTAAAAAGAAATTGAAATGGTGATGGTGTTACCCAGCTATACCCAATGAAGTGGTATGAGTTGTGGGAATAAATGGACTATGGTGAGCCATGGTCTTGAAAAGGAGGAGTTTTTGAGAAACAAAATGAGATGGTGACTTCTTTCAAAGATGGTTATAAAACTCTTCTTACCTTTTTCAATAAAGATATAGAGATGTTTTAAAACAAATAAAAGTGCATACTCATGTTGGGGTAGTTTGCGAGTACATTCAAATGTACTCATATTGGTTTCGTCCCTGGCTATTGTCCTAGCCAGACTACGAGGAGGAGCACTACGCCGAGCAGGAATATGGCGACTTCTACGCGAACTAAGGATCTCCACAAGTCAGCTGCCTGTCGGGTCGTCATCGTTAGAATATGATGTCTACTACGCCGTAGCTTCCGCTGATATTTTGGTTTGGCCCTTGAAGGCATCTATGTAAGAACTTGGTCTAAATGACCATTTATGTAAGACTTTTTATTCGGTACTGTAATGGATGTAAACTTTGGTATCCAATTCGGATTATGTGCAACGACAGACTGATCACGGGATCGTTGTGTTAAGCATAATCGGGTATTTCGGACAGCTAGTCCGGGGTCCCCACAGAGAGCCACAATGCTATCACTACTAATAGCAGAAACTATATGTTTGGGTGTATGCAAAGAAAGAGTAATAGATGCATCGGTAGTATTAAATATGTGGGTAAATAAAATTAAGATCAAATTGCACATTCAGACTTTAATCTATAGGCCTCCATAAGAACATGAACTCTAATCTAGAACAATGTAAAGTAAAATAGAAACGTTCCTTCAAAGAACCGAAGCACAGTTTATCAGGAAAAACATTGGGCATAGATCAAAGTTTTTTAATAAGCATTATGCACGCATGGAGTGCTTTCGCTAGCAACATGCAAAAAAAAAATTTACTATATAGTTTTTTAATAGCTTCACAAAAAACCACCCTTCGATTTATTGTACCTAATTATGGTAGGGAGGTGGCAGATATGAGTGCTCCTAGTCATTGGATCAATGTTGTGGTACACTATATTCTGCAACATTCCATTTCTAGATATTTCGTTCACACTAGAAGACAAATACCGCCTTGAAAATGATAAGAAATATATATGATGGATAACTTAAATGTGAGATGTGGTGTAAGTTCAATATTGAGTACTAAATTCGTAGAATATTATGTAAATAATATTCACCCAGTTTCATTTAGTTTGAATATGGTGTTAGATTATACACACGAAGGATTACACAGTTGAAGATTTAAGACATATATTAAAATAAAAATTAATGATACACGAATCATATTTTGCACAAGAAACGAGTATATGTATTATTTTGGAGATAATTTATCTATACTATTATTAAAAGAGCAAACATGTTGTGTTGGGATACTTTAAATCTGCACCGTTTAAATATCGGATCGACGCTCCAGATCGCTGCAATGTTTGACAACTCAACATTGTCCAATTTAGACCGTTTTAACCCTCCCACCAAATCACATAATACGAGCAAATTGTCACCGTACTGGTCCAACCGTTATTTGAGGGAAAGAAGAAAAACATCCGCAGCACGCGGTGGTTGTCGGCGTCGACCGTGACCGCCCCGCGCGTGTGGAGGAACGACAACGCAGGATCCGCCGAACCGCCGGCCGCCACCACGACCCGACTACGTCTCCCTCCAATCGGCTGTGCATCCGCGCGTACGTGCACGCTTCTCGGTGGCTGCCTCCGTTCAAGTCTCTCGCCAAGGTTGTCTCCGGCGTCTGCGCCGACGAAGCACCGGCAATCAGCTCTGTCCGTCTTAGTCGAAGGAATCGACAAGAGGAGCCGAGCGACGGGCACACTGGCCTTCGCCGGAGAGCGCCAGCGCACCGGCCGTCGTCGCCGCTGTGGCTAAAGCCGCCAACAAGGTGCGCCAGCTTGCCGAAGATGTCCGTAGCCGTGCTGGGGCCGGGCGCTCTGCTCCATGGTTGGCTGCCAGTTCGGCTCCCCACCCAAGCTACCTCCTACGGTGGCCCGTGATAAAAGCATGCAAGGTCGTCAGCTCAGCCCAGCTTCACGTTGGTGGCGTTCTTTTCCCATGCCGGCAACACTCTTGCGCTAGATGGTACTGACGCCTGGTAATTTGAGGAACCAATTCGCTATGGATGCATCGCTGCAGCGGCCAAGCAAAAAGGCGTTGCTTGTGTCGCCCCAGGATCCCCGCCGCGACGCCAGATCCTGAGCTGGCCGAGCTCCCGGGCACTCGCAGCGCGTTGGTAAGACGGCCGGAGCAGCGGCATGGATGTGGGTGGTCGTCGCATGCTCTGTTTTTTGTTGAAGCTGCAGTTGACCCTGGCTCAGACGCTACTGTAGATCAATAGATGTTGTAGGTGTCAGTTCATGTTCCATGAACCGTGGTGGTTTTGGGTATTGCGGCTTGTGTGTTCGATGATATGCTAGAACTACATCTGTATCCTATTACCTGATAATGGCAGACTGCATGCCCATCAACAAATGCAGCGATCGTGGAAGCTGAAGTTATCCGACATCGTGATGCCCATCAACCTGTTCTACTGTTTCTGATTGTTTCTGACTGTTACAATGCCGTTCTGAAGGCAAACAGGCAAACACTGGAGTATATACGAGGGCTTCAAGTCGACCCGATCGCTAGCCTCCAACTGCAAAATCCCATGTCCGAAAGAGCGTTCAACAACATAGCTCACAAGGTAGCTCGATTAGCCAAAGAATCAGGGACTCGTAAGTAGCGTGCTTGTAAAAGAATGGAAATCCTTAACCTCCTGAATATATGAGCGCTTTCATCTATATAAAACAAATTTTATCGCTGGGAGGGATGTAATCAAACATATATCCCACTCTATTAGGATATGCACCGTATTATTGTCATTATGCAGTTTTTTCCCTGGCTATCTTTTTCTTCTTTAATATTCTACGAATCACACCAAAAATATGTACAGTCGAAAAGCTACTTCATTGCGTATATCATCAATTTAATCCGACGCTCCTGACTTTCCAACGAGAACTTTGGTGCGCCTGATATTTCAACGAGAACTTGGTGCACCTGAATAGAAAATCAGCTGATAAATTTTTTCCCTTCTATTTACGTGCGTTGGAGCACGTCAATCCTTAATTAAAAAAAGTTGTCAATAGAAAGTAAGGAATTATTCTTAGACTTGTGAGTCTTTTTATCACATGGATGGGTCGTGAAGACGTGCGTTGCACGTACATGCCAACTAGTGATGTAAAAAACAGAAAATTGTCTTGTATTTTGTTTTGAAATAAAAGTCGTAGAGAATATCGCATTATTAACAAAACATAAAAAAGGAAACAAATCTGAACTGAGAATCTTTGATATTACAATGGTTAACTGGCTCAAAGATTCAGATTTTTTTGTACTCTGAATCTATGGCTGCTTCAGATAGTTTTATACAATATTGTTTTACTCTGAATCTACCTATATCCATCATAGTCTGCTTGTTTTTGTACTATGAAAGTCTCAATGAATTATGAAAGAGAGGGTGGGGATCACGTGGTTTAGTGAAAAAAATTGTCCACCGCAGAAATGCCAGATGTTGTTGTAAACAATGCTTGTGGTTACGTATATTGGCTTAGTGAATAGAAAATTGTCCATCAATCCTTGAGATGAGATGGATCCCAAACTGTTGCAGATGCGGAGGCGATGTGGTGGGTCACCAATTATTGCTGGGCCGGAGGAGAAGAGTAGGATCACAGTGAGGCGCATGTTCTTGGCAGGAGATCATGGTTAGGTGCTTGGCTGGAGGAGATCACCGCAAGGTGCCGACTAGGTGCTTGGCAGGAAGAGATTAGTGTGAGGTGCTTGGGAAAAAGAGATCACGGTGAGGTGCCGGCTAGGTGCTTGGCCAGAGGGTATCGGGGCGAGGCGCTTGGTTTAAAGAGATTAGGGCGAGGTGCTCGAGCTGCTGGCTGGAGGGGAGTGCTGCGACGGGGGCGGAGGTGCTGGATGGGAAGGAGGAGCTGCTTCGGGCGGAGGAGTCGTTGAAGCCGGAGACGACGATGTGAGATTCATATTTAGCGAAGGTTAGTAATGTAATTTCACTCGTTTTTTCACCGGGTGGGGAAATGTCAAAACGTCTTATATATTTTTTTTGAATTTAAAACGTCTTATATTTTGCTATGAAGGGAGTAGATTCAAAACAGAAACCTGGCAGACCGGTCGGTCTCGTCTCATTCATCCTGCGATTAATCGGCCGGATCTCCAGGTACTGTAGCTATAAGAATATAAAAATAAAGTACTTTATTCTCACGTGAAAAATATGACTGGTTAATTCATCGGTGGAGAGAGCAGGGTGTTCCCACCTTTCGCGGGTACATTCGAAACCTTGCCAGTAACTGTGTGTGCACCAAGAACCGGCCAGTGCATCTCTAACATGTACTATTTGATAATATAATATATGGTATTGATTGTCAAAAAAAAAGAACCGACCAGTGCAAATGTGTAACGAATTCTGCACATCGATGGATACAGTGGTTGCTGGTTGTAGCAACGTACGTCCATTCCTGGAGAAAACGCAGCGAAAGAATTTGTGTTGGCCGCACCTGCGCATCGAACCGATCGGTTTCGCCGATGTTAATGGCGACGGCCACGGCGTTGGACTGTTCCGGCGAGATCGAGCGGGATCACGTACGCGTCTTTGTCGTGGAGCTTGTTTCTACTGTTGCGGCGCTGCTGGGTAGAGAGTTCCGGTGAAGTGCAGTGTGGCTGGCGCTGGCCGGCCGTGGTCGGACGGAGAGGCCATGATTGGCGTCGAGATGCTTTGACTCCACTGCCTAACCGGAGGAAGCTAGCGACTAGCGAGACATCTTGAGGGAAGAAAATTCAAACAAGTTACGAAATTAACAACAAATGAAGGAGCGAGAAGCCTACCAATGCCAAACTTGCATGTCACATGCTTCACATCTTGGTGGGCCGGCCGTCTCCCTGTAGTGAATATAGAAGATAAAGTTGTTTCGACGTAGATAATTTGTGCTTCCTAAGTACTCCCTCTGTTCCTAAATATAAGATGTTTTAGTTTTTGTCCACATGCACATGTATCTAGATGTATGTGGACATGTTTTAATGTGTATGTACACTTATTTGGGTTTGTACCTAGCCAAACATGTGATCTAGTTAGAACATCTTGTATTGTGAAACGGAGGGAGTAGTAAAGAGCCACGCAACAAGAGTTTGAAACTTTATAAACACACCAAACATACTTCATGCCGTCGCTCCCACGGTGCATGCGGCTCGGGTGGAAACCCGAGCTGTCGCCACCACCCATACCTTGTTTGGAGGTAAAAGGTGAAACTCACTGTAAAAATATACAAAAATGGTGAAACACTTTACATATATTTGTTGGCATGCCTATCCATAAATCAACACTACAAAATAAGGGAATACCGTACTCTTGAATTTTTTGACATGCCTATCCATAATTTTTTTGTACGACTTTTAATATGACAAGTTTATGATACTTCTTGTAGCAAGTAAAATACTAATATATCTTATTTCATTCCTTAGCACAAATCTTTACTCTAGTGAAAATTCCTTGATAAATTTTGAGATTAGTGCCTTATTTTTAAAAAGCATTAATTATACACCCATGGAGTGGGTGCTTTCACGAGCAATATCCAAACCAAATACCTTTTACTATATAGTTTATGAATAGCTTCACACAAATTACCCTTCGATCTATTGAACCTAATGGTAGGGGTGGCAGATATGAGTGTCTCTAGCCATTGGATCAATGTTGCGGTAGCCTATATTCTGTAACATTCCATTTCTAGACTTTTCCTGTCACACTAAATTTAAAATACTTACATGAAGAGGATAACAAATATATATGATGAACTACATAAATATGATACGTGGTGTATTAAGTTCAACATTGAGTACTAAACTTATTTAATAGTCTGTAACAATTATTTACTTATTTTCATTTAGTTTAAATATATGATGTCAAACTGTACAAATAAAAGATCACATAGTTGATGATGTAAGAAGTATACTAAAAAATGAAGAAAAAAACATGTAATGATATACATGAATCATATTTTGCAGAAGGCACTAGTATATGTTTTATTTTGGAGAAAATTGATTATGTAACATTTCAGAAAAGTTGTATTGTATTTTGTTTTGAAATAAACATCATAGGAACTGTGTATTATTAACTAAACGTTAGAAGAAACAATAATATGATATAAAATTATTGACACCTATTTTGTCTCAGACTATAGCAAATAATTGACTATCATGAAATTTGACAAAATAACTAAATAAATGTTTATCCAAAATGCAATCCGCTCCTAAGATAAATCAGTACTACATATATTCAAGCTAAAAGAAATACGAAAATCCTATTATATGTAGCTCTCGCTATGGCCCAAACTCCATGCACCGGTTTGGATGCTCTTAATCGGCTATTTAAAATGAAATAACTTCAGAAATAATCAAGCAATATACCGTACCATCAAAATCCATGCAGGTTGAGCCAATTAAATAAAATTAATTATCCGATGCATGCAAACTCTTTGTATTGCTAATACTAGTGCAAGTATAAAAATATGAAGTACATGTTAAGGAATAAATGATATCAAATTATATGACAATTCAAAAAATATTAAATGCTCCTATAAGCACCCGACATCGACACAACGAGGAGGACTTCTTAGTTTTATTTTATCTTTTGTGATTGTCATCCTTTGTATTAGAAATTTGAATTCTTAATCAGGTGTTTTCTCCTTGGAGATGTAATTAACAATTCTCTATGTTAATGTAGGAGCTCTTGAAGTAATGAAACCCGCAATACTTGATATTTTTTCTCATTTACATTACCTCACTTTAAAATATATTATATCTGTCTCTATGACGTGGACGCGTATTTCGATCGCCTCATCTTCCCATCATCGAGAATTGGTATGGTGAAAACATGAACCTGCGAGCACTCATCTATCATGATTTAGTTGGGACCTCACCTACAAAGAACACGTTATTTCTCCGTGGAATCTGATACCATGATAAATATTGTTGATACCGAAGTGTTAGAAGTCGAAATCATTCCGACAATATAATCAGAACCCATCTCATTCTCGAAGATCTAGTGGTCGCTATGGATCATATTGATTATGAACCAACAAAAGTGCAATTGAACTTTCTGAATATATTTTTGCACATACTACGGTAGGTTCTAGACAATCGAATATTTAGAATTCCTGATTTTTTATTATCTCGGACAAAACTTAGCTTCATTGTTTGTTCATATCACAAATATATACACAAATTCAAATAAATATATTTTCCTCTTGGGGGCAACCCTTGATCTAGTTTTTTTAGATCGGACGATGGCGGCGCTATTTGGCGTCGTGTTCCCTGTTGGTGGCATCATCTTGGAGGCGAATCCGGTCAGAGGGTCCCGTGGCTAGCTAGGTTGTGTGTGTTGTAAGCCGCGTCGCTTGTGTGGTTTTCGGGTTCAGTTTACTTCATAAACTGGACCAACCTTTTATATGTTCAATGAATTTAGCCATGATCCTGGTAATATTAAAAAGAATAGTTGAAATTAACATATGTCAATTTGGATATGTTTCCTATAAAACATGTGTAGTTTACTACTTTACTCTCACATTCCAATTCAGATCCTCTAGGAATTCAGACTATCGACTGGTTCCTTCCTTGCTTCCTTGGCAGAGGGATCAATTGCCGGAAAAGGGCAGATGCTTTGCTTGCTAACCCTGTTGCTTAATCGCCAACATTCTCTCTCACTCAGGTTTTAGTTGGGCGAACGTTGCCCTCTCCCTAGACCTAAACTGATTAACGATGCCCGGTGCCTGGACTGATGTAATTAGTATCCATTTTTGTGACATCCTTTACCGAACGGAGGGAGTAGTAGCTTTGAAACCAAAACCTGGCCAACCGGTCGATCGGTCTCATTCATTCTGCAATTGGTCGGCTGGATTGCCGAATAGTATATACATGAAAAAATACACTATTTTCTCTCAATGAAAATTAGAGAAGATATGATGGTTAATTCAGCGGTGGAGAGAAAAGGTGTTTGGGCAGAAACCTTTCGCAGGTACTCTCTACGTTACACAATGTAAGATGTTTTAGCTAGCTCAAATGTTGGCTAGGTGCAAATCCAAATGAGTGTACATACACATTAAAACATGTTCACGTACATCTAGATACATGTGAATGTGGATAAAAACTAAAACATCTTATATTTAGGAACGGAGAGAGTATATTCGAAACCTTGCCACAAATTTCCTTTGCCAGTGCAAATGTGCAACGAATACTGCACATCCACTCTTGTCTGGCTGCTGCATTTGCCTTACCATTTTTTGGATCGACGCGGACCTTACATGCGCGTAGGTAGAGCTGGTTGTTACTGGACGGAACCAAGAGAGATCAGATCGGTGTGGGTGTGGGTACCTAGATACCCAGCCAAGCCAGGAGAAGATCATCAGCTAGCCCATCGATCAGGCCATCACACAAAAACGAAGCGCTGATGCGTGCGTGCCTCGCGTGGATACAGAGGGTGGTTGTTGCAACGTCCATTCCTGAAGAGAACGGAACGAGAGAATTCTTGTTACCCGCACTTCCAAGGTTTCGCCGATGTTAATGGCAATGGCCACGGCGTTGGACGGTTCCGGCGAGCGCGGTGTCGCATACGTACACGTCTTGTCGCGCAGGCGGCCAGCTTGAAGCGAGGCTAGGTAGAGAGTTCCGGTGAAGTGTCCATGATCAGTGACAGTCTCACGAGCGCTGCCCGGCTGTAGTCGGACTTGCATGCCACATTCTCCGCATCTTCGGCCGGCCGGCCGTCCAAGAAATTAGTCAATTTGTTCTTAGCAAACTATCTCGATTTCTTTCTTCCGAGGGAAGTTTTAATAAGTATTATACACGCATGTAGTGCATTCAGTAGCAATAAGGGTGGGCTAGGAATACTTGACTTGGACCTAAGAAATACTCCGTATTTCATTACTTTCCAAATGGCTTTAGAAATTGTTTAATAAAAAAGGGTATTGGCAAGATTTCCTGTGCTCGGAATATCTTCAAT